>QJPP01000958.1:0-710707 GCA_003996215.1 Jaltomata sinuosa
TGAATGATATGATGCATGAAGATCTCAAGTGAAATGGTATCTCTGTATGTACCTCCTCCGGTGCCGATACGGCCCAGCAGGTAGGTTTCATGGAAGGACACTGCCCGTATACCTCTACTTCACCGTATACCCTTCCTCCGGCACACGTATCCCGAAGCCCCAGGCCCGGATGGCAAGGTCCATGGAGGTCCCTGACCCCATACTAAAACTCAGTATCAAACATGTCATCCGGAAGCAAGTCCGGGTTCAAGATCGAGACCCGGTCTCGAATATGCATGCCCAGACCCTGTCCAGGACTAAAGTAGTAGGAAAATATCTCAAAAAAAAACCCCTCCAAGGGTGCCCGGGCATAACCGGGTCTAAACTGTAGAAAGTCATCTCGGGTGCTCGGTCCGACCGAGGCTAAAATTATCTCAAATAGCAAGAAAACTCAACTAGCACCCCGGCCCTGTCGAGTCTAGCATTAATCGTAAAACTGGTGATTTAAATCATAATTTTACTTTCTTTTACCCAAGAATATTCACAAGTTAAATCAAACCATTTCCAAATTGTTTCCATAAAAAAGGGGCCCCCGGGCCATGCAAGGTTTAGAAAATAGTGTCAGTAGGCCCGAAGCCCAAACCATAGTAAAACATGTATAAAACCTCTTTATATGCATGGAAATGGTATGATCAAACACAATAGCTGCCCAGCAACTCACAATCAACCTATCAACCTTGCACAGGCCCACAACTACTCAGCAAGCATAACCAGCCTAGAAGAATAATTCTATGCCCGGGACTCGCGGACATTCCCAAAATCCCACCTTCTATGTTCCAGAGTCAACAAGGCCTCACAGGACCACAAGGGTAAATAAAATATATCGGCAAGTACTACAAGCAACGGAGGAACAAAAGTAGGCGAACAAGAATAAAGCGGTCGAGGTCTGTGTTACCCACCTAATAAACCAACACAAGGATGCCCATTAATACAATTTTAACCTATATATGCGGAGTTTAGAGAAAATAAACCGTAACCTACCTGTCGTCCGATGACAAGTTTGAACCTCTCCGAAAAATCCCCAACACGAAATCAAACTCGAACTCGGGCTTGAATAACTCGACGTAGATAATTGATTTCTCTTTTTGGTGATCAAATATAAGAACAAAACAAGAACAAAATGCTTTCTCCACCAAATGTCTTTGTCCGCTTAAGCATGTAAGTGAACAATTTTAAATATTTAAGAGAATATTAAGTACAGAAAGTTAATGGCTATGTAGGGTAATAATGTGTATATATATATACTACCACATACTGCCAACCTTGTTGTACAATGCCTCCACTTCCACGTGGAAGTGGAGGTGGCAACCAATTCGTCCCGTTAAGTATATACTCGGGTATTGCATAAATTCATGGTAAAATATATATAACTTTTTGAATATACCATAATTAATAGAAAATCATTTGAAATAAAACCTACTATATTATAATAATAATTTTCAACATAACTAAATTTACTATCTTCGTTAAAATATTACAATGTACAAAAACATTATAAAATAAATACATATACCATTATATCGTAACAAAAATATTTTTCATAAACCTTTAAAATATTTTAAAAAGGTAATAATAATATAACTTTTTACCAAATTCAACTTTCAAATAAAATATTTTCAAATACACGCGATGTTAATAAATTCTCAAACTTAGTCTCGCAGTTCACCAATGCACGATTTTGATACTCAAGAACTCTCTTGGAATCCTCCCTTATGTTTTCTCACTGTTTCAGAACTGAAATGGCATTTTAAAACGTGAAGTTGAGGCTTTAAATCGGTTTTGACTCGACCCGGTTCGCGACCCAGTTCGCAACCCTGTTTCTGCCAGACAGTCCGCGGTAAAATAATCATAACTTTTTACTCCAAGATCAGTTGGACGTGAGGTTTTGTGCATTGGAAACTAGACTCGTAGACCTTCGATTTGGTATTTCGGGGGACTTCTAACTCTTTATATATTGGGAGAAAAGACCTGAAACATTTTACCCAAAGTTCAGAAAATTTATTAAAGGAACTTACGATAACTTTTGCCGACTTACTTGTCTTCAAAACTTATCATACGACCAAATAAATGGACCCGGCACCGAAATACCGGTCCTGATAAGCCTTAAGTGACTTGGGGCCGCTACAAACAAGCTCTAACGGTTCAAGAAAAACGTATACGTGAAAATAACCGGAAGGGTCATTACATTCTATGTGATTAATAACATACTATATATATAATTTGTTAGATAAAGTAATAATTAATGATAATTAATAAATAAAATACTACATATATATAATTTAGTAGATAAAATAATAATTATTAAAAAGAACATTATTATAAATAAATTATGTATATATATACACATATGTTGTACGAATTTCATGATAAAATAACAGTTATTAGAAATAAATTATATACGAATTTGGAAAGGTACCAGGAAACGACAAAACATATAATTTATTTAGTAAATAAAATTAAAACATAAAGGAAATTAAATTTAAAATAACAGTCCGAGAGAGGTATAAGGAGGTCGAAATTAGCTGTCAACAACTGCCCCTTCCTTGCATGAGAATGAAGGATGAATTGTAGGACAAGGAACGTTGACTTAGTAGCCAATTTTATTTGATCAAAAGAACAGTTCTTTCAAAATCGGAGAAACAAGAGGGAATTTGTGGAAATATTGCGGCCTAGACTTCAGTTTCAAGTCGCCTACATATCTCTGGTTTTACGAGAATAACACCCCGTGTAATTATAGATTTAAGGACAAATGAGGTCCCTAAAGAACCCTAAAAAAGAGTGACATACATAGATTTCGAATAAGGATAGTCTGAGTTTACAAGATTAGAGTATGAGCAGGATGAAACATGAATATACTTTTGATCAAGTCATGGCAATATGGGATTTGAATTGAATGAAAGAATAAGAAGAGTTGTATCTCATAAAATAGTAGTAAAATTGTTCTCATTTGTTTAGATTTTGATATCTGCAACTTCTGATGTAACTAGATAAAGCAGTTAGCTAATAAATTTATAGAAACATGACTTAATGCGATGAAATATAGTGATGCTAGAAAATAATAATGATAAAATGAGGTAAAAAAACATTTCTGTTTGTTTGAAAGGATAGTTCTTAACCCATTCAACTTCCAAAGAACAATGATTAGCGTCTTGAGAAGATAATGCTTAACCAAATCGACTTCCAAAGGACAATGCTTAGCCTTGGTAAAATCTTGAAAAGGTAGTGCTTAACCAAATCAACTTCCAAAGGACAATGCTTAGCCTTGGTAAAATCTTGAAAAGGTAGTGCTTGCCCAAATCAACTTTTGAAGGACAATGCTTAGCCTCGGGTAACATCTTGAAAAGGTAGTGCTTAACCCAGTCAACTTCTAAAGGACAATGCTTAGCCTCGGGTAACTTCTTGAAAAAGTAGTGCTTAACCCAATCAACTTCCAAAGGACAATGCTTAGCCTCGGATAACATTCTTGAAAAGGTAGTGCTTAACCAAATAAACTTTCAAATGACAATGCTTAGCCTTGGGTAACGTCTTGAAAAGGTAGTGCTTAACCCAATCAACTTCCAAAGGATGATGCTTAGCCTCGGGTAACATCTTGAAAAGGTAATGCTTAACCAAATCAACTTCCAAAGGATAATGCTTAGCCTCAGATAACTTCTTGAAAAGGTAATGCTTAACCCAATCAACTTCCAAAGGACAATGCTTTGCCTCTGGTAAAATTCTTGAAAAGGTAGTGCTTAACCAAATCAACTTCCAAAGGACAATGCTTATCCTCAGGTAATGTCTTAAAAAGTAGTGCTTAACCTAATCAACTTCCAAAGGACTATGCTTAGCCTCGGGTAACATCTTGGAAAGGTAATGCTTAACCAAATCAACTTCCAAAGTCAATGCTTAGCCTCGGGTAACTTCTTGAAAAGGTAATGCTTAACCAAATCAACTTCCAAAAGACAATGCTTAGCCTCGGGTAAAATCTTTAAAAGGTAATGCTTAACCAAATCAACTTCCAAGGGACAATGCTTAGCCTCGGGTAAAATCTTGAAAAGGTAGTTCTTAACCCAATCAACTTCCAAAGGACAATGCTTAGCCTTGGGTAACATCTTGAAATGGTAATGCTTAACCAAATTAACTTTCAATGGACAATGCTTAGCCTCGGGTAAAATCTTGAAAAGGTAGTGCTTAACCCAATCAACTTTCAAAGGACAATGCTTAGCCTCGGGTAAAATCTTTAAAAGGTAGTGCTTAACCCAATCAACTTCCAAAGGACAATGCTTAGCTTCGGGTAACTTCTTGAAAAGGTAATGCTTAACCAAATCAACTTCCAAAGGACAGTTCTTAGCCTCGGGTAACTTCTTGAAAAGGTAATGCTTAACCAAATCAACTTCCAAAGGACAATGCTTAGCCTCGGGTAAAATCTTTAAGAGGTAGAAATTCGCATAATCTAAAGTAAAAGTCTTGATAGGGTAGCGCTTAACCCTATTTATAGTAGCCTTATTAATAGTGGCTGAGCCCAAAGTAACATAATTTAAGTATTCGATAGTTCAATAGTAGCCCGACATATTGTAGTAGTCTAGTGTCATCAGAGCCGAGGAAGTAAAGTAACTGCATTTTCGCATCCAAAGTAAAATTGTAAGTTGAAAGGCAAAAGATTGACTCATACCTTTGCTTGTATTTTGCTTGTTAGACTTTGAACTTGTACTTTGTCTGGGTTTCTTGAGATGTAATACTTGAAATTTTTGCGGGTCCCTCAAAAGTTTCTGCCCCAGTTTATGACTTGAAATTTTTTGCACTCTTTATTTTAAAATTCAAAAGGACAATGCTTAGCCTTTAGAATTTTATCACTGACGATATAGTATACTTTGTGAGATCGTACTTGTTATTCCTGCGCTCAAAGAGAAGTTATAAGTTTTAAGAAGGGAAGATTGATTCGTGTCACTGTTTGGATTTGAGCTTGTATTTTCTTGGCTGTCTTGATGTGCAGTCTTTGATGATATTTTTGAGCACTCCTCAAAAATTATGCCACAGTGTCCTTTCTTGTTAGCCTTGAGCTCGTAGAAATGCTTCTTTCCATGAATTTTTTTGAGTCCCTCTCAAAAATTATGCCCCAGTTACATGCTTGAAAGGGGAATATGAATTTTTTTTATTATGATAAGACCGAACTCCACAGGAGCACCTACATATCCCTCTTAAACGAGAATCAGGTCAAACGTAGTTCCAATTACATAAAAGGAAAGAACAAAGAAAATTTATCTTGCTCCAAGTACATATCACCATTGCCATATTAATAAAGTTTAAAGGCATTTTTTGAATGCTCGGGATCCTCGGTCGAGGAGATAACATAATCAAGTGTCATTGAAATTAGACTCTTTTAAGTATATCACATTAGTATCAATCAATATTTTAATACGATCTTTTAAAGCTCGACATTCTTCTGCGGTGTGCCCTTTCATCCCTGAATGATAAGCGCAAACTTTAGTGGGATCGAACCATTTTGCGTGGGTATCCATCACTAGCTCAGGAATAGGAGCAATATGACCGGCAACCTGGATGGCTTGGGTTTCAAGGTCAATGGGTAGTGAGTGAAGAAGTATTTGGGCATTCCGGGTGAAGTTGCATGTGTAGAGGACATTTTCTTGGACGAACCTTGACTGGGAGGTAACTTCATCGAGCCGTGATGTTAAACCAAGCGCTTCTTGGGAGGCAACCCAAGCTTTTTTTCCTTCTGTATTTTTTTTCTTACTTTCTGGTTTTATTTTGTATGTTGTCTTTTGTTAGCCTTGTAGTTGGGATTAAAGCTATAAGATGGAGAGAAATGGGCAGATAATGCGAGACTCTATGTGATCGCACCTTTGAGAGTGCGCATCACACATCGGATCACATGAGCCTAACAGAATAGCTGGCAAATCAGGCCATACCCTGTGCGATTGGTGTGCGATCGCATGAGCAGTTGTGCGCATCGCACACTCATTTTGCACTTCGTTCCAGTAAACTGACAGTTTCCCCTAGACATCTTCACCATCATGCACTTTTAGTGTGGACCGCACGATCTTGAGTGCGTGTTGCACATTGGTTTCACCAGCAACGAACATAATAAGGATTGAACTTGACCGCTTTGATTGTGCGATTGAAGTGTGGCTGCATCACCTGTAGTGCATTTTGCACCTCAGTTCAGGGAGTTTACTACTTCTTCTCGCTTATATAATTGGGGACAATGTTTGGTTATAGTTGGGGGGGGGGGTGCTTGCATCGCTTTGTTAATAGTAGTGTAGAAATAAACTCTAAGGGTTTTCTTAATACTACGGTTCTTTCCCAAGGAGCAAAAGTATTGATTATTCTCTTTTCCTTTTCTTTTGTTTTGTGTGTCGAACCGGGTTGGTGTTTCTCTATAATAGATTGAGAGATAACTTTTTTAAGGGAAAATTCCAAGTTTTAGTTTAGAATTGAGTCCGTAAGTGCTTGTCTCAAAACGGTCCCACCGAAAAAAATTCATGGCAATTTATTTTTGAAAAGAAAGGAAGAAGGAAAATGAATTTTTTAGAAAAAGCATTCTCTTATCATGACTTGCACACTCTCACTTTGGCTTGATTGACTCACAAACGTATGTGTAATAAACTCAGAATAGCTTGTCAAAAGTCATTTTCCCCAATTGATTGTGGGACTAATGAATGAAGTCTTGTGGTATGACGCCATGTGTGGTGAGGCTGTACCTTGATTCTTGTGCATAAGTGTCGTCTGGAACTCACCTCGAATGTGATTCAAGGAAAAATTCTAGGTGTAACCTATCTTGGAAGATGACCTTAGGCCCTTTTTGATAAACCACTTCACCCAAATGACTTCCCAATGATATCAAATCCTAGTGAACCCTTTTGAGCTTGTAACCATTCTTTGGCACCTTGTCAACACCTTAACCTTTTGGAACCTCTATCTTGGCACCCATCCTCTCTAATGGCTTGAAAATGAAATATAAGCTAAAAGCCTATGTTTGGGGGGTGGGGGGGGGGACAAAAGACAACATAGACAAATGCCTAAGTTTGGGGGTGCGTATGATTAAATGAGGATAAGAAAGGAAGTGAACTTCAAGTGCACGGTAGCACCTTAAATTCAAATTGAAAATTGCTCCAAAATATCAATCCAATGAGAAAATTGAAAAGCAAAAATTGGTGCTACTAAGTGAAGCTGATACAAGGTGTGAATGATCATGAGTTAAAAATGAGAAATCTTGGGTTGTGCGAGGGAGGAATAAGGTGAAGTTGAAATGGAAAAATGTGAGCGGTGTTTGAAATGATCACAAAGAAGATTAGGGAGGTGTAGTCACTTGAACCAAATGATATCCTCACCTTAGCCCTAGCCAACATCATAACCCGCAAGTCCTTGGTGATTCCGAGCTTGACTACCCTATATTAGTGGCAATTTACATGAAGGGCAAGCCTATGGTTCGACGCCTATGCACTTGAACTTCCTTGAGAGAGTGAGAGTCTTCTTGGTTCTCTTATAATCCCGTGTTTTGAGAATTGAATGATCGTGAGTGGGATTCTCTCTTGTGGTGAATGGCATCATGCACTCGAATTGAAGCATAGAGTCTCTATTTCAATTGAGCGGAATGAATAAGACAAGTTGTGTGGCGAATCTCGAGGAAAACCTTGACGGTCCATGCCAATGACTTAAGAAGCTTAAGTGTCTTGTTTGAATGACAAATTCTCTTAATTTTAAATGAGAAATGATGTCCCTTTGAAAAAGGTTTTGAAATGACCAATTGCCTTGAGTTTGTGGTGATCCAAATTGAGATGAGCATAGTAGTTGAGTCCTTTGTTTGAGTCTTTTGTTTGTTTATTTTTCTTAAATTTTTAGTGTAGAATAGTCTTTTGTGCCTTGATTGCGCCTTAGCATAATTCATTCCTTGGCTTGTAAGCATCTTGCTTGAGGACAAGCAATAGTTCAAGTTTGGGGGTTTGATAGGTCGATAATCTACCAATTTATTGAGCCTATATCCATGAATTATTGCTATGTTTTGAATTGACTTAGAGGTTCTTATGGCCTTTATTGATGTTTATGCAGGTACTCTTGAAAAAAGATGAAAAACAAAGATATGGACCCAAAAAGAGCCAAAAAGGAGCTAAGTGTGAAGAGTTGAGAAAAGCTGAAGAATCTTCCATGGGATGCGGTGGTTGTGAGACCCGCACAAGCTGAGGTATGGTTCGTACCTCCTCCACATGAAGCTGCCAAAGTTGCTAAAGATTCTACAAAGGAGTGCGGCCGCTGTGCGATGCGTACATCCTGTGGTGCTAAATGTACCACCTTCTCACAAAGCCCACAATTTCAGATGAAGTCACTGGTCGAGTTAAAGCAAGTGTGCAAAGCGCACATCGCGACATGTGAACCGCACGTCACATCACATACCTTCTGAAGGGAAAACTTGTCCTAATTTTATGTGATGACTTGGGAACATATAAAAGGACATTTTAGGCTCAATTTATATATACAATACTTCAGACCTGAGTTTTAGATATAGTTCTTGCTTTGTAAATAATTTTTCACCTCCATTGAGAAGAGGGTTTCAATCCAAATCTCTTGGTTAACAATTTGTGTGCCTAATTTGATTCTAGAACTTGAGATTCAGCTATAATGGATGGAAATTTGACTTACCCAGATGGTATCTCTTCTTCTCCTACTATGAGTGGCTAAATTTTCTTGTCTAGGGGTGTATAGACGATGGGTGCTTAGCTAATGGGTGTGGGTGTTGTTAATTCACCTTTATAATTGCTTATTTGACATGGGTCTAGTAATTTCACCAAGTTTTAATCCTAAAATTGGTGGTTGCAAACATTAATTTATATTACATCGCTATGTGATTGCTCGGGAGAAAATTTCATAGTTGTGGATGTGAAATTGCTAGTGGGTACTTGGGAATCCATCTAGATTGGAGTCTAGGAATACCTCTAATCACATGAATCTCCTATTTAAGGGTCCGAGATAGGAATAAGATGACCTCCCCAAGCTAATGTTGGTTGATTATTTATCACACTGATGATGTTCTAACCAAAATCATCAAAAAAATGGATGTTGATCGGAAGATAGCATTCCACACCTATGACCAACGCTATTTATGTCAATAGGTGAGAGTAGAAGTGAATTAATGATTAGCCCATCCTATAGCTAATGCCCCATCGGATATGCATCCCTAGCCTTCTAAATCACTTGGTACACTCATCTTTAGTTTTATTGCTTATTGTTGAATTGTGTTAATAGTGACAACTTTCCCAATTCACCCCATCTTTTTACTTGTTTTTGTTTAAGCAATTACTCTCGCCTTGAAATCAACTCATACAATCTCTAGTTGGCTAAGTCTAGTCCCTTGGGTATGACCCCGATATCCATTGGGTTTATAAATTTGGTTTTTCTGCACAATCATCGTGGCCTCCTAATTGGAGAGCACGATTTGAGCGTTCATCACCGGCCCTACTGCATCAATACATAACCCAAACTAATACCTGACACATCACACTACACGTTGAAACCCTGACCCTCGACCGAAAGAGTAAGAATCAGAGCTGAAGTCAACAAGGCCTTGAGCTTCAGAAAGCTCTCCTCACACTCATCTGACCACTGGAAGGGAACATTCATCTAAGTCAATCAGTCAATGAAGTTTCTATCAAAGAAAATCCCTTTACAAACCGTCTGTAATAACCTGCCAACCCGATGAAACTGCGAACCTCAATAATAGAAGTAGGCCTAGCCCAATCACGAACTGCTGCAATCTTTGCGGGATCTACTATAATCCAATCCTTGGACACCACGTGCCCCAAGAACGCCACAGACTCAAGCCAAAACTCACACTTAGTGAATTTGGCATACAACTGATGGTCTCAGAAGGTCTAAAGTACAACTCTAAGATGCTGCTCATACTCCTCTCTACTCCTTGAATAAATCAAAATGTTATCGATAAACACAATCACAAATGAATCCAAGTAGGCACTGAACACATGGTTCATCAACTCCATAAATGTTTTTGGGGCATTAGTCAACCCAAAAGACATGACTAGGAACTCATAATGGCCGTATCGAGTCCTAAATGCAACTTTGGGATGTCTTCAGCCCTAATCCTCAACTGGTGATAACCGGACCTCAAATCTATCTTAGAGAACACCACTGCACCCTGTAGCTGGTCAAAAAAGTCATCAATACACGGCATCAGATATCTGTTCTTAACTGTCACCTTATTCAACTATCTGTAGTCAATACACATACGTATAGATCCGTCCTTCTTCTTCTCAAACAGAACCACAGAACCCCACGGAGACACACTAGGCCTGATGAACCCTTTACTCAATAGATCTTGGAGCTGATCCTTAAACTCCCTCAACTCAGTAGGTGCCATCAGATATGGCAGAATAGAAATGGGCTTGGTGCCCGACTCAACATTGATACCAAAATCAATGTCATGATCAGGAGAAAGACCCAAAAGATCACAAGGAAACACATCCAAATACTCGCAAACCATAGGAACTGACTCAAGAGGAGGTGTGGTGGCACTAGTATCATGGATGTAGGCAAGATACACTAAGCACCCCTTCCCAACCAATCGTTGGGCGCTCAGAAAAAATATAACTCCCCTTGGCATGTGGCTATCGTCTCCCTTCTATATGATAGGAGGGATACCAGGCATCCGAAGAGTAACAGTCGTGGCGAAGCAATCCAAGACCGCATGATAAGGAGACAACCAATCCATGCCCAAGATCACATCAAAATCAATCATATCAAGCACAACCAAGTCTACCCACGTGTCATACCCCAGGATAGTCACCACATAAGCCTAATACACCTGATCCACATACTAAAGAATCACCTACTGGGGTAGATACACGCAAAGGCATCGACAAGGACTCACAATCAGACTCCAGACGAGTAGCATAATAAGCAGATACATATGAAATGTAGACCCCAGATCAAACAACACAGAAGCAGACTGATGACAAATGGAGATCGTACCCGTGATAATAGCATTGGCCTCTGTCCAACCCAGAACTACATACATGTGGCTCCGACCGCCACGACCACCTGACCTACCAGACTGAGGACCCCCTCTAGTACCCTGGGGACCACCCCTACTACCCTGTGAACCACCTTTAGCTGGAGGTGCTGGAGCCCTGGGGGCTTGAACTAATTGATCATGTCGCCTCTGGTTTGGTACTGACGTACAATCTCTAGCAAAGTGGCCTATCTCGCCACACTCATAGCAACCCCGACCATATGTACCCCACTGTGAATCCCCAGCTGAATCAGAACGACCATCATGACATGTGGATCCTGAATGGCCACCTCATGGAGAAAGAACGATACTCTGGCTACTCTAACCCTCAAAAGTCTATAATGCCGCCTGAATAGGCCAGCTCGGCTGGAAGCACTGCTGGTGCTGAGCTCTACCATAGTAGCCTCTACCACGGGTCTGGGAACCGCTGAAACTACCCTGATGGTGGGGCCTCTTATTGCTACCCCCTTGGGCCTCGCGAAGTACGCCCTCAATAGTACGGGAATGATCAACTACCTCCAGAAAAGACTGACCCGATGCTATCATACCCTCTGTGGCCAAGTGAAGATGCAAGGTCAAACCTCAAACAAACCGGCGTACTCTCTCATGCTCGGTGGGTAGAATCATAGTGGCGTGTCTGGATAACTGGTGGAAGCGAACCTCATACTCAGTCATAGTCATGGAGCCCTACTCTAACCTAGAGAACTGATCCATCAACCGCTCTCTCATGCTATGCGGTACATACTTCTCCAGAAAAGCTGCGGAAAACTGGGCCCAAGTAAGCGGAGGTGACCCGACTGGTCTGCAAGTAATATATGACCTCCACTACTGTTTCGTTGGGTTATCCAGCTGAAATATGGTGTAATCTGCTCCATGTGACTCAACTAACCCCAAATTATGCAATCTCTCCTGGCAGCTAGTCAAAAAAACTCATGTGCATCCTCCCTAGAAGAACCTGAAAACCTCGGAGGACCCAATCTCAAAAACTGACCAAGCATCTTCTGCTCCTTAGAAGACATAAATGGCATGGCTGGAAGAGGTGGAGCAACTGTAGGAACTGGTAATACCTCCAATTTGGAAGCCGCAGCAGCAGACTGCGCTTCTGTACCCTGTGCTGCTGCCTGAGCTAAAGTTTGACCGTCATCTCTAACCTGAGAACCAATTAGAGTTGCCGACGAAGCTGCTGGTGGAGTCATACCCTCAAGGAAACCCAACAATTGAACCAAAGTGTCCTGCAACACTAGAGTAGCCACAAAACCTGCCGGATGCTGGGCTGGCCCCACATGCTCCAGCTTATACTGTACCTCATCCACTCTAACCTCAGGCTTTTATGACGGTAGTCTATCCCGGGCCTGAGCTGGTGCCACAACATGTGCCCTACCTCGACCTCTGGGTCAGCGTGTTACCTATCCCCTAGATGGGGCTCTAACTGCAGGCATAGGGGCCTCGTCCTCGCCTGCAATAGATCTCATCTGAACAATCTTATAAAGAGTGAAACAAAGATACTCAAAAGTTGATCAAGTCAAGAATGCACGACAAAGAATCAAACAATATGACATATTTCCTAGGGATGTCCAATAGCCTCTCATAGATTAGATACGAAAGTCATCATACCAATCCACGAGACTCTACTAGACACTTTGTTCTTATACTGGCGAGACCGGTGAACCAAGAGCTCTGATACCACTCTGTCACAACCCAAAACTGGGTCGTGATGGCACCTACATAACCCCCCAGTAGGCAAGCCAAACCCAACAATGCCGAAGACAATAATAACAATAAAACTAAGGAAAAGTGGAAGATATAAAGAAAAGACACGGCCAATAGCATATATACATACCAACGTACAAAATATACAAAAGATGGCCCTAAAGTGACCGAATAGACAAAACATAAACGAGAACCAACCCGAACCTGGTGTCACTAGTACAAGAGCGACTAAAGTAAGGAGTAGCTGTACAACATACTCTATCTATCCAAAATATAAAATATAGACAGAATGTACAAGATGGAAAGCATGTAAAGTCTCCAAAAGCACTGGGAGCTCACCGCGATCCAAACTACAATAGGCCTCGAACAACAGGAAGATCAGTGTGGGTGGCTCATACTAGGTGCTGCATCAGAAAAAGATGTAGAGTGTAGTATGAGTACCAAGACAATGGGTACTCAGTAGGCATCTTAGGCCGACCGAGCGCAGAAATATAATATATAAATAATAAGATACAAGAAACCAGTTAAAATATAGGAATCCCCCTAAATCTACTTATAAAGCCAACAATTGAAACAATGAAAACAATAAAAGGTGAAGTAATAACAAGATCAACTCGAATCAGCCAACAACCCAAACGTACCCAAAGCCAATGCAATGCAATCCAACAATAATGTAATGTATGAATATATACAAGTCAAACCCGATACCTAGTTCTCGAGCGCTCGGGATGGAACTTCGAGCTTATCAAATGAGTGCAGGAAGGAAAAACCCAAAATAGAGCATTGGGGCGCCCAAAAATGACTATCGAGCTTATCAGTAGATGCATAAAAGTAAAACTCGAGATAACACATTGGGCACCCAGAATTTAACCTCGAACTCATCAACGTATGCATAAAGAGTAGTATTTTTCCTCTTTTCAATCCTTTTAAAAGCCCCAAGATCATGAAAACCCAATAATTATCAAGTGTAGGACCAAAAGGCCTTAAAATCATTCTTTTCCATACCGATAATCATGAAAATGCAGTATGAGCATATAAATTTCCATATCTAGAGAAAACACACTCAACCAGGAAAAACAGGGCAAATCACCTTCCAAACCAAGAGAACTGACCTAGAACTCATTCTAAATCTAAGCTATGGACTCGGGCCCATAGTTACACATAATGGTAGAATAAAGTGAAAAGATACCGAAAATAAAGTGAAAAGCACCGAGAATCTCTAATCTACCTCTAAAACCTCCTAAAAGCACACTAAGGATTCTATACTAGCCATAAAGATACTACAAGCTCCTAGGCTAAGGATAACATAACAATTCTAAACTAAAATCCGAAATGGCCAATTTAAAGTGATAAACAGGATTTAAGCCTAAATCTAAATAATATACCACCTAACATTCCACTAACATATAAATATATATAATCTAACTAAGTTCAGTCTAGAAAGTAAACTGTAATCTACCTCGGGGCCGAACTGCAAACACGAACCATCACTCGTGTGCCGTCCCCTTTCGAACAACCTTGGAAAGCTGCCACTCTATCAAGAACATAATCTAGGTGTCAAGACGAGAAGAACGACAACCATATTGCTATACGGAAAATCAGGCCAGAAAATGACCCTCAAGGCCCGCGTAGTGAAACAGAAAATAAAATTTACAATTATGTTCGGGTAGATTTAGGAATCCATGCGCAAAATTTGAGCACAACTGTAGTTTGTTTGGGGTTCAAAACAGCCCCAAAGAACTACTAATTCATGAGAACAAAAGTGGAGAATTCTGATTTTTAAGGGCAAAAATGTACCAATTTGGAAGCAAGAATCAACACGGACCGGAACTATATCTACCACGGTCAAACAATCACCAACGCAGATTTAACAGAAGAAAAACCAAGCTTGTAAGAATTTCAACAATGAAGGTTTTTTAGCTTGAAGAGAAGGACAAGGCTTGAAGAAGAAGAGGCTTACCAACGATAAAGGAGTGAGATTAACGATAATTTGGAGAATTCCCACGAGCCCACACTGTTCTTGGGTAATTAGAGTTGAAAAAAATGAAATTGGAGTTGAAAGAAGTGAAAGAAATAAGCTAAAAATTGTGAACAACAAGAATTTAAAAGGGCTGGCCGCAAGCTGGCGCCGTTGGCGCTAAAGGCTGGCACGTGCGCGCACACGCGCTCGGCTGGATGGCACCGATGGCTCTAAAGGCCTGGCCTGCAACAAAAACCAACAGTTTTCTAAACTTCTGCAGGTCATTCCGGGTATGATCGGAACCCGATTCTCACAAACCAATAGAGCTATTTGAGTGGAAATGACATTCCAGACTCAATGAAATCAACGAATTTACCAACGGAGGTCATTTTAAGGAAAATTGGGCCCCAAGCCCAAAACTAACTCGAAACTCAATACCCCAAAACAAGTCTGAAAACTCAGGACCTGAACTAAAGGTTCCCTAGCCCAAAGTCGACATTTTAAAGTTAATAGGGCTGACAGAATTTCCATCCGAGGCCGTCTTCTCCGAATATTGAGCAATGTCAACCTTACCAGCCAAACTGGCTTAAAAACACAGAAAGTAACATAAAACCACACCGAAAGGACTCAGACCCAGACCAATGGTTCTACTAGACCAAAATCCCTGTTATGGAGCCAATAGAACTGTCGAAATTTGATTTCGAGCATGTTTACCAAGAAAGTTGACCAAAGTTAAAGATTTTCTAAGTTCAAGTTCTAAAACAGGGAAATGGTCATAACGACCTAACAAATAGCTCGGGCACCAAACTGTCAGTCTCAGAAAGTCATAAATGACTTGTAGCCACTGAGGGGAACTTCAAAACACAGAAAAAGGATGAAAACAGAAAATGACCTGGAGGGTCATTACAGGTACGCCCTTTGAGGGCTCACTATAAGGGTCTGCCCGCAGGCCATATATTCCATATATTGGCTCGAGTCAGTGGAACTAGTGTATGATATTCCAGCTGACTCCAAATGCAAATGATGCCACAGGGCGGGAACGCCACAACATCGGGCTCACTATAATGGTTGGGTCTCAATTTTGTGCACAAAATAACATCGCGCGGGTGTGTCAAGTAAAACCTATGAATACCCTCCCGTCGCTAGATTTTATAAGGTAATGCCCTTAAAGGCCTATGACATATAATTTACAATAACAATGTTAAACTATTCAAGTAAGATCTCTATATGATACCTAACTTACCGAATATGATATCACTATCCAAATACTAGTTCTCACTTTAACTTATGGCTATATCGAATAGGTTATCACCTAAGCAAGTGTAATTATGCTATGGACATTTATTTTTTTGTATAATGTGTGACACATGTATAAGACCACATCAGGTGAATTCTAAGGATTTCAAGTAAAAACACTTACGATCATGTGAAATATTAAGAAAGTTGACACGAAGGGAGTAATAAAAGTACGTATGAGCTTTAATGGTTAAACAAGAGAATGACATATGAAGCAACTAAAAACCTTGTTTTCATTTTTTATGTAGGCTATTTGACCTTTATAGAGGGAACATGCGACGTAGGGTGGTGCCTTACTGCGAAGGAAGTTTTAGCTTCAGATACCTTAGATGCTTCCTAAGCTAATAGTAGTACCGCGAGTTCCAACAACTCAACACACCTCGGTGTAATTTTTATCCAACCAACCCAATCAACTACATACACAAAACATATATATATATCCATCAATAACTCGTAGTTCACCTAACAACTCATTCCAATATTTTCCACTTATATCCAAGGTTTATCAAATTCCTTAATCATAGTTTGGAGTGAATTCCTTATTTTCCAACTTATAAAATGCAATATTAAATCTTCCAATTAGTAGGAATTTTCAAAAATTCCATCTTATTCATCTTTTTTCCTCCTTTAAAAACTCCAATAATCAAGACCCAATTTAAGAGCTAACAAAAATTAAAAATCAAATATCTCCAAATACTTATTCATAATTATACTCAAAAGTGGGGTAAAGAATTTACCTCTTAGAATTCAAATCCCAACTTTAGCTCTTGAGAATTCCTTGAGGTTATCACAATATTATCTTCCAAAATCACAAGCCCAATTTACTTGCTCTCCTTTTCTTCTTCCTTACACACTGTTGCAAAGAGAAGTGTAAGAGAATTGAATCATTAGTAGTACTAGAACTGTACGTGCTCCCTCCCCCAAAGTTACTCTTATGCAAATTTCCCCTTCCTTACTTTTTCCCCTTTTGTACTAGCTCTGTACGTTCCTTTTTCTCTCTTTTATTTTGTTAAGTACTAGTAGGGTATGCTGGTGGAAAGAAACCCAATATGTCCCCCTTTTCTCTTTATTTGCTTTAGTACATACTAGGAAGAGGTCAAAGTGGCCCCACTTTTCACATATGAAAATCTGAATAAAGAACTACTCAATTTCCTTTATCCCACTAGCAACCAATATATCAATTGTACACCACAATTATATATGTATGCACTATCATTCTCCTTAAAATATGTGCACCACGTAACTCTTTATAGATTAAGAGTTACACTCGTTTGAAGTACTAAACTTGATTCAAAATTTTCCGAGGTGTTACAACAATTTAGTATTTTGATACTAAATAAAGTATATTAACTACGAAATTCTTTTTTGTCCCTAAATACATAATATTTATGACAAACTCATTCGTCAAGAAAAATATTTAAAAATTATAGTTGATACTATAATTTCTTCACTAAAAAGGTTATTAATTCCGACAAAACTAACTTGTCACTAACTTTTAAATTTAATTAGTGATGACATTAATTGTCTGTAAAGCTACACATATTTAATAGTTAAATGAAAGCAATTTTGTCACTAAAGACAATATTTTTATATACGAAAAAATATTTTGTCCCCAAATGTATAAATTAGTGGCAATTTTTCTTTTACAAAAATAGCATATAATTATGTAGTTGAAACCTATTGTATAGTCGCTAAAAAAATTGTCGTCACTGAAATTGTCACCTATCATGATTAGTGACAATAATATTCACAAATTTAATTTGAAATCAATGAACGAATTATATTATTGATCATAAGGCAATTCTAGGACAAAAACTAAGTTTTATCACAAATATTATCAATTTATGACAAAATGATATGTCCTACAACAAAAATGTGGTTATTTTAAAAAATACAATGAAATTTCATCATTACATCTTTCTCCTATGTCGTGAGCTCCTTCCACTTGTTTGAAGCAAAAAAACAAAATCTTGAGCTGTTATTTCCAACTCTATTGATAGCACGATCAAAAGTATTGCTACGAAGTTTCTGCATAAAGATAATGAAAGAGAAGTTGAACGACTTCATTAATAAACTTGCAGAACTCATGTCTAATTAGCAGTACTTATTAAGGGCAGCAGATCATAGGAGACTCATAAGATGTTAGAATGATGTCACGCCCCGAGACTACCCCCTAGGCATAACACGGGACCAAGGACCATAAGTATCCCAATTTAACCCTTGGTTTTAGCATGACGTAACATAACATGAATAACAATAGCAGAAACATAACAAGTGGAGTAAACATACTAACTCAAGTATAAGCATAAAGGATCTAGGAATACCACAATCAAAAACACAAAATCTCAAATAATTGTCTATGTTCGAAAAGCCTCTAAAACCATCATAATGAGTTGCTGGGATAAGACCCCAACTAACTCTAAGTGCTAAAATAAAGGAACCTACTAGCTAAGAATCATACTAGTCCTCGAATAAATGAGGACTCACCAAATCAAACAGGATGTCTTGCAACCTCTAGCCACGATCCTGGGAGTGGGAACCTGAATCTACATCATCAAAAAATGTAACGCAAGAATATGCCTCAGTACTATAGAATGTACTGAATATGTGAGATAAGAAGAACTATGGTAAAAACGTACTTAAAACATATTTAAGCTGAACTCATGCATAATAAATGATATCATAGTTAACATTATAATTTTAAGCATAACATATGAAATAGAATAGTATAAGACTTACAAGATTGAAAACCTTCATACGGGAGTTTCTTGTAATCGACAATAGACCATGTGAGCTACATGAAATCCAACTATATAACCCTAGTTGGCAAAGCTACCTTGAACCTTGCCAAGGCACGGGTCACCATACATGTCATAACATGGAACCACTTTCATAAGCCAATGGGGCTAGAGGAGGCACTCTCAACTAATGAGGACCGTATTTACCTACACTGGAAACGTAGTTTTGGACTTGAGTTGTCTAGAACCCTCATCGCTCGGTGCTAAATACTACTGCCAAGACATACATATAGCTTATATAATACTGATGACATATCTAATGCCAAAACTATTTGAAAAGCATAAGGACATATCTGATGTCATGCAAATTTCAGTTCATAAGTCTTAAATCTTAGCATAGCCATAATTTAAAACATACTTTTCTTTCTAAATTCATAACTTGAAGAATTAGGCATGTAAATTCATAATATTAGAGGTCATGTTATCTAAACATGCCAATTTCACTTGAAAATATGCAATTTAGTGAAATCATGCTAGAATCCATTCTTAATGCATGGGCTTTTGAAAACACTTAAGGAATCTCAAATAAATCATGGGTAAGAGATGAGAAACCATGGATTGATGCTTTAAAACTGAATACATAAAATTTCCCCAATTTAGGTAAGAACCCTAATTTCACAAGTTCCTAATCAAAGTAAAGACTTGGGGTTTTGGGCACAAGGGTGAAAGGAATCCCTAATACCCACATACATGAATTGAATCTTTCTAAACCTTAGAAGAGAATAATAGAGGCTTGAAGATGAACCCTTAGCTTCGAGCTTGGAGCTTGGGAGGAAGGAGATTTTTTCCTCTTTTAGAAGTGGAATGAGAGTTTTGAAAAGAACTTAGGCTAATTAGGGATAAAACCCTACCAAAAGAGTCCAAAACAACCTTACTTAAGAGTTAAAAGGGTGGGAATTACTAAAATACCCCTGGATAAAAGCTGGGAAAAATAGACTTAAAATCTCAGCTACAGGTTCCACGGACCCTTTCCACGTACTGTAGATGGAACCACGGTTTGTGGATTGGAGTCGTGGTTCCTGAGCCTCAAATGCAAGTTGCGGGTTAGTTTCTATGAGCTAATAGTATGACTCATGGAACCATCCACGAGTCATAGGAACCATCCGTGGTTCACTGGGAAAAACCTAAGCCTCAGCCTGATTTCCACAAGCTGGTTCCATGACCCTTGGAACTATCTACGACTCGTGAACTCGACTCGTGGTTCTCAAACTTGAGGAGGGGTCCACAAAATAGTTTCCATGAGTCCATCCCATGACTTATGGTTTAGTCCATGGCTCGTGATCCCTGGGAAGTTTAACATTTTCAGAGATTCTAAGTTTAAAAGCTGGATAAAATTTTGGGGTGTTACAATATCTCCCTCTTGGGATCATTCATCCTCGAATAAAGACAAAGCAAGGAAAACTGGAGAGAAAACAACCCAACCAACTAAAACAACATAAAAACTGGAGAACAAGCATGAAAACTGACTTTTATCTTAAAACATGACTGAACTAAATTTGAAAAACACAAATGCATGCTAGGATCATGAGAGAAGGTAATGGATTTGGATCGGAGGGATAAAATAAAGAGAAAACTATTAGATCACACTAAAACTAGATCGAAAGGAAAGAGATGAGGGTACTTGGATTTCATGGCTGCTTCCGCTTCCCAAGTAGCTCCCTCAACTAATTGATTTCTCCAAAGGACTTTCAGCGAAACGACATCTTTGTTTCTTAACCTCTGAATCTGATGATCAAGAATCTCTACGGGAACTTCTTCATAAGTAAGTTTGTCTTTCACACTCACATCCTCCAAAGGAACAATTAAGGCCGGATCACCAACACACTTCTTCAATAAGGAAACATGGAAAATCGGATGAACCACTTCTAGATCGACTTGCAACTCCAACTCATAAGCAACACTACCAACTCTCCTCAGAATCCTGTAGGGACATACATAGCGGGCACTAAGTTTCCTTTTCTTACCGAACCTCATCACACCCTTCATGGGTGACACCTTCAGAAAAACCCAATCATCAACCTCAAACTCCAACTCCCTTCTCCTCACATCAACGTATGATTTATATCTACTCTGAGCGGTCTTCAACCTCTCCTTAATGACCTGTACTTTCTCCATAGCCTTATGAACCAATCAAAGCTGCCTCACCTACCTCAAACCATCCAATAGGATATCTACACCTCCGACCATAAAGTGCCTCATAAGGAGCCATCTGGATGCTAGAATGATAATTGTTATTGTAGGTAAATTTGATAAGAGGTAAGTGATCATCCCAATTACCTTTGAACTCAATCACACAAGCTTTCAACATATTATCTAAGGTCTTAATAGTGCGCTCTGCCTGGCCATCCATCTGTAGGTGAAAAGTTGTGCTAAGCTTAACCTGAGTACCAAGACCTTTCTGAAACGATCTCCAAAACTAGGATGTAAGCTGAGTACCCCTATCCAAAATGATAGACAATAGAACCCCATGCAACCTGACTATCTCCTGAATGTAGTGTCTGGCATAATACTCTACTGAATCTATAGTCTTGACAGCCAAGAAGTCGACTGACTTAGTCATCCTGCTGATGATCACCCAAATAGAATCATGTTGCCTACGAGTAAGAGGCAAGCCTGTAATGAAATCCATATTGATCGCCTCCCACTTTCATGTAGGAAGATCAATATACCGAGTCATACCACCCGATCGCTGATGCTCTACCTTCACTTATTGACAATTTAGACACTTAGCCACAAAATCTGCTATGTTCCTCTTCATGCCATTCCACCAACAGACTTCTCGTAGGTCACGATACATCTTGGTGGCACCAGGGTGAATAAAATACCTGGAGCTATGAGTGATAAATTCTAAAATCGTGCCCCCTGAGTTGGAGGTCACAATGATCGTTAGAGCAAAATAAAATTTATATTTTCCAACGAGTGTTAGGGTCATACCCAAGGGAACAATGTAGTCGCGATTGAGCTAATAGAGAATCCAAGCAACTTATTGAAGTTTAATTAACAAAAAGGGAAACAAGATATCTAAAGGGAGGTTTTAGACTTAAACTAAAGATAAAAGAAATTCAAATAAAAGATAGATTGATCAATGGCTTTCACCTTACTTTTGCCAAGCAAGGATAACAAGGGAGAATTGGGAATGGGAATTCAATTCAAAAGACTTGCACCCGGTTGACACCTAGGTAGTCTTGGTTGAAGGTATGCCTAATTAGACCAATCGAGTGTATATCTCGTGTGTTCTCTCAAACCACCACGAGTAAGCAATAAACCAACCAAATAACTTGGGTGAGTTGGGTTATCTCTAACCCCAACTCTTAGATGGGAGTTCCCGGCAACCAAACTATCTCTAGCCTTGGTCTAGAGTGGAAACCCCAAATCCCCACTAATGAATCTTCCCAAATTCGAGAAATCCTCTCTCGAGCAAAGACCTAAATTAGCAAGATAAGTCAATATTTGCAACCATTGACTATAATTTCAAGCATAGAGGATTCAATAGACCAAAATAATCAAACAAGAACAAAATTTATATATGGATTCAACACCCAAACAAGTATTATCTCTAATACAAACCCAAATCTCAATTCAATAATTAGACCAATAAAATAGCAATTAAGAATAAGAGTTGAAGAATGGAAACTAAGGATGTTATAATAAAGAGCATCCAAATCTTCACTCCTATGGTGTTGGTTGATGAAATTGCTCTCCAAGCTTGCGAAAAGATGTGAGAATAGCCAAAGAACGCTTCTAAAATGGCTGAGGAGTATTTTGTATCAATTGGGATTTCCAAAAGTGGGAATTTCCAAATCTGTCTTATAGTTGATGATCATTGCGGTCACATGATCATGCTTCACGATCGCGAGATTTTGTGTTTTCTCTCCACGCGGTTGTGTGGTCTCAACCTTGCAGTCGCGTAGTTCTGACTCCTTCCTCCATGCGGTCATGTGGCTTCACTTCGCGGTCGCGTAGTTTTAGCTTTCTCCTTGTGACTCACAGTCGCGTGATTTACTCTCGCGGTCATGATGAGTAACTTTGTGTCAGTTATTAGCAGCTTCTTTTAGCTCCCATTTGACTTGTTCTCACTCGAATCTTTCCCAAACACTTCTAAACACAAAAACTTGTAAAATAGATGAAATTCGTGTCAAATTGCACTATTTATCCACTTTATACTAGCAAAGGTATAAGATTAGAAGCTAAATAAGTAGGTAGAAAATCAACTTATCAAACCCCCAAACTTGAACTATTGCTTGTCCTCAAGCAACTGAAAATATTCGATTTCAAGAGGCACACAACACAAGTGCAAAAACATCACTTCAAGCCAAGGAAAACCCATTTCAAGCACCAAGCATAACTTTGGCTGGTACTAACGATTAGTCAATCGCATGATAACTTACTCTAAACATTTACTTCAATTCAAAACGCAATTCAATTATGCAATGCCAAAATAACAGCAAACAAGTGACGACAACCAATTCTCAAAATGTGACTCAAACCACTAGCTTACCAAGTCATGCTCCGTTGATTCATTTTTCGGAGTTTATCAATGTCACCAACTATCCTAATTTGCATGCCCTCATAAGAACGAAAGTCCCAAAACACATTATGTACAAAAACAATCACAACGGACAAACACAAACACTCACACTCACAAGGAAGTTTAAGTGCGCGCACGTCGATCCATAGGCTTGCCCTTCATGTAAATTGCCACTAATGTAGGGTAGCCAAGCTCGAAATCACAAAGGACTTGCGGGTTACGATGTTAGCTAGGGTTAAGGTAAGGATCTCATTTGGTTTAAGTAACTACACCTCCCTAATGCTCTTTGTTCTTATTTTGAACACCGATCACATTTTCAATTTAAACTTCACCTTATTTCTCCCTCACACAACCCAAGATTCTCCTTTTTAACTCATAATCATTCAACTCCTTGTATCACCTTCACTTGGTAGCACCTATTTTTGCTTTTCAATTTTCTTATTGGATTGATCTTTTGGAGCAATTTTCAATTCGAAATTAAGGTGCTACCTTGCACTTAAAATGCACTTCTTTTCTTCTCCTTATTTGATCTCATGCACCCCCAAACGTAGGCATTTGCCTACGTTATATTTCGTTTCCCCCCCAAACTTAGGCTTTTTAGCATATATTTCATTTCAAGCAATTAAGGAGGATGGGTGCAAAAATAGAGGTTCCAAAAGAGGTCAAGGTGTTACAAGGTGCCAAAGAACAGTCACAAGCTCAAAAGGGGCTCACTTGGGTTGATGTCATGGGAAGTCATTTGGGTGAAGTGGCTATCCAAAAGGGCCTAAGGTCATTTTCTAGGTTTGGTTACACCTAGAATTTTGCCTTGAATCATATTTGGGGCAAGTTCTAGATGACATGCATGCCCTAGAATTATTCAACTAAACTTCACCACACATGACATGCGTATTATTCAAGAAGGATCAATTATAACTTCCTAAACAAGAACCAAGAGGAGCCATCTATATTATCACCGCTAATGAGCTAAGAGTCACAAAAAGATAAAAGAGTTGTCACAAGCATCATTCTTCGCCCTGCACTTTTCACAAGATTTTTGGAAGGGTATGCCTAATTCACTTAACATGCAAGACTACTTCATTAGTACCAAACAAGTCAATCGCAACAAAAACCTCAAAAGATGACGATTTACCCTTAAGAATGACGTCACCCAGTCTATCCTTGGGCCAATTCATTTATCAAAATTGGTATGGCTACACAAAGTGGATCAACCCAACCATCACAATCAACAGGTATATGCGATTCGCACATGCCAAAGTGCAGGTCGCACGCGCAATGCACATACCAACTATGGGCATGTGCGAAGCTCGTGCAGTTCACACATCAACATGTGCGATGCTGTGTCCCAACTCCGACAAGCTCTATCTATCCTAATGGGTACTCAGACTTCCCCTGGCTCAAAAATATCCAACACACTTGCTATATAAAACAAAAATAAAAAGCTATAAGAAAAGAAACTAACAACCTAAACCATCAACTCCATCCATATCAACAAACAAACCCGAAGAGGGAAAATTTAACAAACAAATAAGCCCGATAAGGGCAGAACAATATCCAATAATAAATTAAAAAATAAGCCAGACAAGGGTGCAATATCAAAATAAAACAACATGCTAGATAGAGTGCTAGCCAAGGATAACAAGGAAGAATTGGGAATGGGAATTCAATTCACAAGACTTGCACCGGGTTGATACCAAGGTAGCCTTGGTTGAAGGTATTCCTAACCATCATTTGACCAATCGAGCATATATCTCCTGTGTTCTCTCGCACCACCACTAGTAAGCAATAAACCAACCAAATAACTTGGGTGAGTTGGGTTATCTCTATCCCCAACTCTTAGATGTGAGTTTCTGGCAACCAAACTATCTCTAGCCTTGGTCTAGAGTGGAAACCCCAAATCCCCACTAATGAATCTTCCCGAATTTGAGAAATCCTCTCTCGAGCAAAAACCCAAATTAGCAAGCTAAGTCAATGTTTGCAACCATTAGCTATAATTTCAAGCATGGAAAATTCAATAGACCCAAATAATCAAACAAGAACAAAATCTATATATGAATTAAACACCCAAACAAGTATTATCTCTAATACAAACCCAAATCTCAATTCAACAATTACACTAATAAAATAGCAATTAAGAACAAGAGTTGAAGAATGAAAACTAAGGATTTTACAATAAAGAGAATCCAAATCTTCACTCCTATGGTGTTGGTTGATGACCTTGCTCTCCAAGCTTGCCAAAAGATCTGAGAATAGCTAAAGATCACTTCCAAAATTGCTGAGGAGTCTTTTGTATCAATTGGGGTTTCCAAAAGTAGGAATTTCCAAATCTCTCCTACAACTGATGACGCCTTCATCGTTGTCGCGTGATCATACTTCGCGATCGCGAGGTTCTGTGTTTTCTCTCCATGCGGTCGCGTGGTCTTAACCTCACGGTCGCGTAGTTCTGACTCCTTCCTCCACGTGGTCGCGTGGCTTCACTTTGCGGTCGTATTGTTTTAGCTTTCTCCTTGTGCATTTTGATCGCGTGATTTACTCTCGCGGTCGCGATGTGTAACTTGGTGTAAGTGATCAGCAGCTCCTTTTAGCTCCTATTTGACTTGTTTTCATTTGAATCTTTCCCGAATATTTCTAAACACAGAAACATGTAAAATAGACTAAATTCATGTCAAATTGCACTATTTATCCACTTTATACTAGCAAAGGAATAAGATTAGAAGCAAAATAAGTAGGTAGAATACCAACTTATCAAACCCTCAAACTTGAACTATTGCTTGTCCTCAAGCAACTGAAAATATTCGATTTCAAGAGGCACACAACACAAGTGCAAAGACATCACTTCAAGCCAAGGAAAACCCATTTCAAGCACCAAGCATGACTTTGGTTGGTAATAACGATTAGTCAATCGTATGATAACTTACTCTAAACATTCCCTTCAATTCAAAACACAATTCAATTATGCAATGCCAAAATAACAGCAAACAAGTGACGATAACCAATTCTTAAGGTGTGACTCAAACCACTAGCTTACCAAGTCATGATCCTTTGATTCATTTTTCAGAGTTTATCTATGTCACCAACTATCCTAATTTGCATGCCCTCACAAGAACTAAAGTCCCAAAATACATTATGTACAAAAACAATCACAACGGACAAACACAAACACTCACACTCACAAGAAAGTTCAAGTGAACACACGTCGAACCATAGGCTTGCCCTACATATAAATCGCCACTAATATAGGGTAGCCAAGCTTAGAATCACAAAGGACTTGTGGATTACGATGTTAGCTAGGGATAAGGTGAGTATCTCATTTGGTTTAAGTGACTACACCTCCCTAATGCTCTTTATTCTCATTTCGAACACCTCTCACATTTTCAATTTCAATTTCACCTTATTTCTCCTTCACACAACCCAAGAGTCTCCTTTTTAACTCATAATCATTCAACTCCTTATATCACCTTCACTTGGTAGCACTTATTTTTGCTTTTCAATTTGCTCATTAGATTGATCTTTTGGAGCAATTTTCAATTCAAAATTAAGGTGCTACCTTGCACTTGAAGTGCACTTCTTTTCTTCTCCTTATTTGATCACATGCACCCCCAAACTTAGGCATTTGCCTACGTTGTATTTCGTTTCCCCCCCAAACTTAGGCTTTTTAGCCTACATTTCATTTTTAAGGAATTAGGGAGGATGAGTGCCAAAATAGAGGTTCCAAAGAAGTTCAAGGTGTTACAAGGTGCCAAAGAACGGTCACAAGCTCAAAAGGGGCTCACTAGGGTTGATGTCATGGGAAGTCATTTGGGTGAAGTGGCTATCTAAAAGGGCCTAAGGTCATTTTCCAAGCTTGGTTACACTAGAATTTTGCCTTGAATCACATTCGTGTAACGACCGGGTCTATCGTTACGGGTAGTCCAATCGTGCCAAGTGTTAGAGTTAGAAAACTCCGGGTTTGGGAGTTTGAAATTCTGGGCTAGGCTAGCCTCGACCGATTTTGAAGCGAGGTAGAGTCTAGGGAAATACGGATAAGGATGGTTTTAGGTGTCTTGTGTTAAGCTAGTTTTTTGCGTATCCAAGACATAAAGGAGTCCTGGGGATTTTTCAGATTCACATTTTGGTCAGTAGAACTCCCAAAATTGCATTTAACGTGAAAGGTTTTCTTCAGGTCATCGGGAAAAGCAAGTGTGTTGCAAAATGACAAAAACTGGTAGATTTTAGGACATTCTGTCCATGACAAGCGCAATCAAGTGCGTTAGCGGCCACCGTTATAGCGGTGGAAATTACCGCTATAGCAGCGATCAAGGGGCGGTTAATCCACTTAAGATCGCTATAGCGGCAGCCTACCGCTATAGCGGGCCAATGGGGTTTTAATGCAGAAACATTCCCCAAAGCTTCAGATTTTCACAAGTTCATTTTGGGAGAAGGTCTAGGCGATTTCCAGGTGTTTTTCTTCCTTTTTCTATCAAAATTTGTCCCTAAGGTAAGGTTTTCGTTCCCCAATCTTTGTATTACATTTCCTATGTGGTAGAATTGCTAGGAGGTAATTTGGGGAAGGTTAGAATAACCTAGGGATGGTGGAATTTAGAGGAGGAAGGGGATTCCAAGCATGTGAGTTCTTGGGTATGGGTTAAAGTACATTATTATGATCATAGGTTGTTTAATTCCCTGTTTTATCCATAAAAAAATGATAAAACTAGGAGAATTAACTGTGGAAAAGCCTGAAAAAAGGGTATGATGATCATGGATGGCCTGGGGTTTTGGGGATTTGGTATAATCTGGGTAATGTGCAGGCCTTGTGTGTTAATTGTATGTACAGTGTGTTTTTTTTAGACCAAGAACGAGAAAGAAATTCTGGTATAAAGGATGCGAAACCAAGGAATTCAGGCCTGTCATCCATCACGGAACACCTTCACGGAGCCAGAAATTGCACTGCGCAGATGCTAGGCATCTAGGTAGGCTAGGTTTCATGAGTAGTTAGACCTGTTTACTTTCCGTACTTATTGTATAGTAGAAATGGAAAATCTATGTTTTAGGCCTCCAGGCACGGAGTCTGGCGGATTCGAGATTGGTTGTGTTGTTTCTAAGATGTACGAAATAGCTGGTCTTATGAATGGTAGTATGTGTTCAACTTATTTATATTGTCGTGATAAAATGATGGGTTGAGGGACTAGCGTGTCGGAAAGGTTTGGGGAACCGAGAAAGTGCTTGGGAGCACGTGAAATGGGAATTGGAAGCTCCTAGGTGGGGTTTCAGGAATGCACATTACTTGAGACTTAGCGGTGGTCTGGCTAAGGTGAGAAAAAGGAAGCGTGTCGCATGCTTGTGTGTTTATCTAAAAAGGGAAATCGCTAGTTACATGTTAAAATAAAAAAGGCGAACCGGGAAATAGTCTTCAGACGGGAATCGATGGTTCGTAGTTGTACCCGGAAAAGGGTAGGTGGTGGCTTATGATTTTCTGTGAATGTGTATATTCATGTACTCATGTCTTAGTGATTGTATGCATTACATTGCTTAGGGAAGTTGTGTTTGAACGTTTGGGTTCCTATTTATAGTGTGTGATTGAACGGTGTTTACTTGTTGGTTTTACAAGTTGTGTGTGTTCATATATTGACTGTGGTTTGTTGACATTCGGTTGGCTTGGGTACCACGCCTAGTACAGGTTACTAATTGGTTGGCATGGGTACCACTCCTGGTACAGGTTACTAATTGGTTGGCAGGGGTACCACGCCTGGTACAGGTTACTAATTGGTTGGCACGGGTACCATGCCTGGTACAGGTTACCTATTGGTTTGAACGGGTACCACGCCTGATATAGGTTACTAATTGGTTGGCATGGGTACCATGCCTGGTACAGGTTACTATTTGGTTGGCTCAGGTACCACGCCTGGTATGGGTTTACTTTATTGCATCTTGCATTGTTTCATTTATTTTTGTATTACATTGGCTGATATTGGTTCCGTGTGTGGACCGGGTTGTTTTACTGAATGTGATATTTGATATTGGTTTCGTGTATGGACCGAGTTGTTTTACTGAATGTGATACTTGATATTGGTTCCGTTAATGGACTGGGTTGTCTATTTAAAGGTGTTGTTGCTGATGGTCCTTGAGTGACCGGGAATTCTGATATATCATGTTATGAGTTTGGTCTTGGTCTAGGCCGGGTTGTTATATCATATCATTAGTTGGTCTTGGTGTAGGCCGGATTATTATGTCATGTTATGAGTTTGGTCTTGGTGTAGGCCGAGTGGTTATATCATGTCATTAATTGGTTTTGGTGTAGACCAGGTTGTTATGTCATGTTATGAGTTTGGTCTTGGTGTAGGCCGGGTTGTTATATCATGTCATTAGTTGGTCTTGGTGTAGGCTGGGTTGTTATATCATGTTATGAGTTTGGTCTTGGTGTAGGCCGGGTTATTGTATCATGCTATTAGTTGGTCTTGGTGTAGGCCGGGTTGTTCCTTCATGTTATGGGTTTGGTCTTGGTGTAGACGTTGTCATCTTAACACCTAGATGTGTTAGGAGGGATCCAAGTGGATCCGGACTATGTAAAAGAGGTTATGAGTTCATGTTTTATTGTCATTAAGTGTACTAATGACTGTGAAGGATTAGTTGTGTTAATAAGCATAAGGATGGGTTTTAGGGTAGACGGGGTAGCCTGTTGAACACTTAGGTAAGGTTAGAGGATCCTTGGAGGGTCCGGGTTTTGGGATGAGAAAGGGATTTAGACATAACTCTGTTGTGGTCATTGAAAGTATCAATGGTTTCTAGGTGAGTTGCATCTGGTTTGTAAATATAGAGGAAGACGGAGAGTCTGGGCGTGGTTATTAGTTAATATAACCAGGTGGTAAAGTTGTCCTAGAGGTCCAGGATAGTCTGGAAAATGGTAGGTAATACTTGGGTATAATATGGGTTTGGTTGGGCCGTTAGCCGGGTCCAGTCTAAATATTTAGTCAAGGTAGTTGACTGGGGTAAGGGTTAAAAGTGACTTGGGAAGTCTAGGTGAAAAGGTGACTTGGGAAGTCCCAGATGTCAGGGTCAAGGTTAAAGGTGAAGGAGGGAGCAATAATGTTTATTTCATGTATTTCCCTATTTTTCTTATATGATGGTAGGAATGGATTCGGGTCGACCGATGATGCCTACCAGTACGCGTGTTTGTACTGACTCTACTCTTGATATACTTTTTTGGTATAGTCTGGTTGCAGGTTGGTGATATTTCATAGGTTCACGGCGATGAGGGTCTCCAGCAACTTCTGTCTTTGATTCCATGGTGGAAGTTGAGTCTTTTATCTCTTTGTGTCATCTTGTAGAAGCTAGTGTACCTGCTTAAACCAGATCTTAGGGGAGGGTGTTTTTAAAATGTTGTAAAGGTTTTTCCGCAATTTGTTTTGTAGACTATTTTCTGAACTGAATTTTTGTAAAGGAAGGATTTTCTATTATGTATAAAAGGGGCTTGAGTTAATGTTTTACTTTTAATTCCGCTTGTTACCTGTTGAACAGGGGGTGAGGGTTCGTCTATCTAGGTGATTAGAGTAGGCGTCCGCACGGCCTGGTGGGTTGGGTCATGACAAATGGTATCAGAGCCTAGGTTACCGGTCTCCCAGTACAAGAGAAAAATATCGAATAGAGTCCCCCGGATTGGTGCGTAGACGTCCACATCTAATCCTAGGGAAGCTATGAAGCATTCTAGGAAACATCTCTTTTCTTTCATTCCTTTTTGTGCGGTTTTGTTACTTGCTTGTATGGGTTAAGTCCAATTGGTATCTCTCAATTTCAATTGGTATCTCAACAAGGTGAAGGTTTTCATTGGACTCCGGGTACGACAAACAAGCAAGAAGGATTGGAGCCGAGAAGGTTCCAATTGGTATCTGGATGGGGAGGCTATGTAAAGGTATGGATGGGTCAGCTAATGGTCATCCATGAGGCGAATAGAAAGTAATGAAACTGATTTGGTTGACTGTTTAAGCTTGAGGCTTGAGGTTGTGCTTATGTGCATTGATGTTGATTGAATGACTACAAATATGTGGTGTGCAATTATTTGATTTTCTGTGAATGTCTTGGTCCGAGAGTAGTCATAACTTGAATTGGTGTGCCTTGGTTGATAATTCCTTTTTGTGTACTTAAAATTGGTTAGTAAAGTGGTGTCACTTTTCAGAATCGGGCTTTCCATTGGTAAAAATGGTAAGGGGACAAGGCTTACGACCGTAGGGAAACTCCGATTTCAGGACAGTCGGGATTGGTTAGGAACCATGGGGAAAAAGGGCTATCATTTCTTGATGGCAGGTACTGCGGTAAGGAAAATTTAGTTCCAGCTTTGGAAACTATGATTGTTTTAAATAATAAATTGCGATATTTCTTAATTGAAATTGTTTACATTACGTTCAAGTATATTCTTACCATTTATATAGATGGTAAGGGAACAAAAAGGGATTTTCCATGTAGGGCAGCTTTGGTTTCAGGACAATCGGGACTTGATCGAGAACCAAGGGAACAAGGGAGTCATTTGTATGTAATGGCGGGCAGATATTATCGGGAAGCACAAGTTGTTGTGATTTATTTTATTTCATGAGGTATCATGTTGATTTGCGATGCGATAATGCCGGGAATGGTCTTGAGGGTGGTTTAAGACCATGATGGAATTTACAGGTTTAGACAGTGGTAGCTAGAAAGGGGAATGAGTGCTTTTAGCTGGAAATAAAATTTTCTGTACGGTTACTGTTGGGACCGCTATAGCAGGATTTTTACTGCTACCGCGGAAGGGTGCGGGGCAGAATGCCTGCCCTGTTTTCCCTGGTTTTTCATGTCATTCCTGAGGCATCTAAGGGCAATGGTTACATTATGAGCTGCTATGTGAAATAAGGAAATAGTCTATAGGACTAATATAGTATGCATATAAGGCATTTGGCCTAAAATTTAGCATCCATGCACTATAAAAAGAAAAGGGTAGACATGGTAGTTTGGGGATTGGTGAGTTTGTGATTGACCATTGGTGGGTAGAGTCACCCAGGTAGAATTTGGTAAGATGACCCATAATTGACTGAGTAGTGTTGGATACTATTCATAGGATATGAGGGTTATTATTGACCGGTTTATTGTTGATGATCCTTAGTGGTAGGGTCAATCAAAATAATGGGGTTATTAAAATGGATTCTTTAGCATTTTGTCATTCTTTTTGACCATGCTAATACCCAGTGTTACTTCTCTTTGAGAGGTAGGGGTGTACCAGTTTTAGCCTCGGCTAGGGTATAAGTGCCCAGGTAGAGTTCCCCCTAAGGTGAGAGTTGACAAAATCCCAGGCTAGGATGGAGTTCGAGTTTGTAGAACTCTGAGTATAGCAGGAAAGGGGTCGCCATGGTGGGATCTAGTTCCCTTGGCATGGAAATTGTTTGGGTTAGTTCGTTGAGTTTCTTCTGCTCTAGTGTTTCGATGAGGATCCAGATTTCTTGGACCCTCGAGAATGGGTAATCTAGTTGCCCTGTGCAGCTCGAAGGAAGGAATTCCTTGATAGAGCGGAGGTGCATTAAATTTTTGGCTGAGTTGGGTATACCAAGGGATTAGGAGGTTTTTGATGGTTTGCGTAAGGTTATATTTACGTTGTCATGGTAGAGCAATACGATTGAGGGACGGGCTTGTTCTCTCCCTTCGCCGTAGAGAATCATTCGGGGATGAACTATGGGTAAATTAGTATCTGTTGTAACGACTGGGTCCATCATTATGGGTAGTCCAATCGTGCCAAGTGTTAGAGTTAGAAAACTTTGAGTTTGGGAGTTTGAAATTCTAGGCTAGGCTAGCCTCGACTAGTTTTAGAGCGAGGTAGAGTTTAGGGAAATAAGAGTAAGGATGGGTTTAGGTGTCTTGTGTTAAGCTAGTTTTACGTGTAGACAAGACATAAAGGAGTCCAGGAGACTTTTCGGAATTGCATTTGGGTTAGTAGAACTCCCAAAATCATGTTTGACGTGAAAGGGTTGCTTCAGGTCGTCGGGAGAAGAAAGTGTGTTGCGAAATGGACAAAACTGGCAGATTTCTGGACATTCTGTCCGTGACAAGCGTGGTCAGGTGCGATAGCAGCCACCGCTATAGAGGTGGAAATTACCGCTATAGAGGCGGTCAATGGGCGGTCAACCCACTTAAGACCGCTATAGCAGCAGCCTACCGCTATAGCGGAGCGGGGAATGCTATAGCGGGATGTGGTTTTAATGTATAAACATTCCCTAAAGATTCATATTTTCACAAGTTTGTTTTGGGAGAAGGGATAGGCAATTTCCAGGCGTTTCTCTTCATTTTTTCGTCAAAATTCATCCCTGAGGTAAGGTTTTCGTTCCCCAATCTTTTATTACGTTTCCTATGAGGTAGAATTGCTAGGAGAGAATTTGGGGAAGGTTAGAATAACCTAGGGATGGTGGAATTTGGGGGAGGAAGGGGATTCCAAGCATGTGAGTTCTTGGGTATGGATTAAAGTATATTATTATGATCATAGGTTGTTTAATTCCCTGTTTTATCCGTAAAAAATGATAGAACTAGGAGAATTAATGGTGGAAAAGCCCGAAAAAAGGAGGGGATGATCATGGGTGGCCTAGGGTTTGGGGATTTGGTATAATCCGGGTAATGTACATGCCTTGTGTGTTAATTGTATGTACTGTGTGTTATTTTTAGACCAAGAACGAGAAAGGAATTCCGGTATAAAGGACATGAAAACATGGAATTCGGGCGTGTCATCCATCAAGGAACACCTTCATGGAGCCAGAAATTGCACTGCGCAGCTGTTCGGCATCCAGGTAGGCTAGGTTTCATGAGTAGTTAGACCTGTTTACTTTCTGTACTTGTTGTATAATAGAAATAAAGAATCCATGTTTTAGGCCTCCGGGTATGGAGTCTGGCAGATTCAGGATTGATTGTGTTGTTTCTAGGATGTACGGAATGGCTGGTCTTGTCAATGGTAGTGTGTGTTCAACTTATTCATATTGTCATGATAAAATGATGGGTTGAGGGACTAGCGTATCGGAAAGGTTTGGGGAACCGGGAAAGTGCTTGGGAGCACGGGAAATGGGAATAGGAAGCTCCTAGGTGGGGTTTCAGGAATGCTTATTGCTTGAGACTTAGAAGCGGTCTGGCTAAGGTTAGAAAAGGGATGCATGTTGCATGCTTGTGTGTTTATCTAAAAAGGGAAATTGCTAGTTACATGTTAAAATAAAAAGGGCGAACTGGGAAATAGTTTTCGGATGGGAATTGATGGTTCATAGTTGTACCCGGAAAGGGGTAGGTGCTGGCTTATGATTTTCTGTGAATTTGTATATTTATGTACTCATGTCTAAGTGATTGTATCCATTACATTGCTTAGGAAAGTTGTGTGGAATGTCTAAGTTTTGTGATTGTATTCATTAAGATTCTCCTTTTTAACTAATAATCATTCAACTCCATATATCACCTTCACTTGGTAGAACCTATATTTGCTTTTCAATTTGCTCATTGGATTGATATTTTGGAGCAATTTTCAATTCAAAATTAAGGTGCTACCCTGCACTTGAAGTGCACTTCTTTTCTTCTCCTTATTTGATAACATGCACCCCCAAACTTAGGCATTTGCCTACGTTGTATTCTGTCCCCCCTCCCCCCAAACTTTGTCTTTTCAGCCTCCATTTCATTTTTAAGCAATTAGGGAGGATGGGTGCCAAAATTGAGGTTCCTAAAAAGGTCAAGGTGTTATAAGGTGCCAAAGAACGGTCACAAGCTCAAAAAGGGCTCACTAGGGTTGATGTCATGGAAAGTCATTTGGGTGATGTGGCTATCCAAAAGGGCCTAAGGTCATTTTCCAAGCTTGGTTACACCTAGAATTTTTCCTTGAATCACATTCGGGGTAAGTTCTAGATGACACGCATGCCCGAGAATTATTCAACTAAACCTCACCACACATGACATGCGAATTATTCAAGAAGGATCAATTTTAACTACCTAAACAAGAACCAAGAGGAGCCATCTATATTATCACAGCTAATGAGATAAGTGTCACAAAAAGATAAAAGGGTTGTCACAAGCATCATTCTTCGCCATGCACTTTTCACAATTTTTTTTGAAGGGTATGCCTAATTCACTTAACATGCATGACTACTTCATTAGTACCAAACAAGTCAATCGCAACCAAACCCTCAAAGGACGACGATTTTCCCTTAAGAATGATGTCACTCAGCCTATCATTGGGCCAATTCATCTATCTAAATTGGTATGGCTACACAAAGTGGATCAACCCAACCAGCACAATCAACAGGCATATGCAATTTGCACATGCGAAAGTGCGGGTCGCACGTGCAACACACATACCAACAGTGGGCATGTGCGAAGCTCGTGCGGTTGACACTTCGATATGTGTGATGCTATGGCCTAACTACAACAAGCTCTATCTAGTCTAACGAGTACTCAAACTTCCCCAGACTCTAAAACATCTAACACACTTGCTATAAAAAAGAATAACAAAAAAGCTACAAGAAAAGAAACTAACAACCTAAACTATCAACTCCATCCATATATACAAATAAACCCGATGAGGGCAAATTTAACAAACAAACATGCCCGACAAGGGCACGTAAATATCCAACAATAAATAAAAAAAACAAGCCCGACAAGGGCGCAATATCCAAAATAAAACAACATGCTAGATAGAGTGCTAGCCACCCCCAACTAACAACGTGCAGTGCCCTCATTGCAACAAAATAAGAGAAGAGTTTGGGGAGGCTCCCTGAAGGGTGTATCACGCAAAACCAGAACTGCTAGGTCCAGAAAGGACCTAGTCTCCCTCATCAACATCATCCTCAGCCTCAGACCCACATAGCTTCCTCAAAGTGCTCATCATCTTTGTGAGGAATTTGCTTTGCTTCCTATCATGGTCCCTCTGCTTTTTCTATCGCTTTTCAACCTTATCCAACCTTTCCTTGATGTGTTGTTGCTGGCTTGCTACACTAGCTAGTGTAGGGCCACTAGGAGTAATGGAAGATGACGGCTCGGATGCCGGTATGGTGGAACTCTCGCCCGGACCCGAAGGTAAGCCTGCTACAATCTGATGAAGATGGGCATCCATGCCATAGACTTGGCTAGAAATGTGGAAGAGTGTCAGAGGTCCAATCTTGAGGGGACCAATAGCCTATGCAGCAACGACTGACTTATGTGCCTCACTGGACTCGGGAAATAGACCAAATGATGGTGAATCCATATCTATCTTCCTCTTCTTCGATGCTTGTAAGGGGCCTCTCTTCTTTAGAGGGTGAATCAATTTCTCGGGCTTCCTCTCATTTTCACCATCCCTCTTTGCAATCCCAGCTGCATAGCATAAGTGAGTGATTAATGAAGGAAAGAGTAGACTCTTTCTACCATCAAAGACCACTTATTGAATTTCTTACACGATCAGTTTCCCTACATTCACCGGAAGACCCTCCATCATAGCACAAATGACCTTTGCTTTATTAGGGGTCACATCGGATTCATTCTTTGAAGGAATGACTCGGGCACAAATGATCGAAATCTAAGTGCAGGCCTCAAGGTTTAACTCAGAGGACTCAATCCTTGTATTCAACGCTATCCATTGCGGGACTATGCCATCATGTAAGTGCTCCATAGACCAATTGGTCCCCAACTCTTTAGCTCGAGATTTGTATGTGGCACTATCGACATTCGGGAGGTGGTAGTATCCATTGATCAACTCCAGATCAAAACGAACCAACTTGCCCCGAACCATCACAACCAAGTCATTGGTGAAGTCCATCTCAGCCGCATTAGCAAAAAGTTCATGGACCACGGTAAAGTTTACCTTGATAGGCTCGGCGGTGAAACACAACCACCAACTAGCAACCAAATTTCCATGGAAGTTGGTCTATTTCTCCTCCAATTCATCCAACATAATAACTCGCTCCCTCATAATTGGATTTGTCAAAAGACGATCATATAGTTGGGAGCACTTGAGGAAGACAAAGGTTCGTTGGTCAAAGTACTCTTCGTCGGCCACTTGGTTGGCATCTTCATGTTCAATTCTAGCAATTTTCAAACTTAAAGTACCTACACAAGGAACAAGATTGTCAAACAATGATATAGGCATGCAAATAAATGTATTGGGACATGATTAGGCCAAAGAAATGATCCGAAACAAGCCTGGACAGAGCTAGGCAGAGTTGTTGTTATAGGGACTGCTAAAACTAGTCATCGTGATCGCAGGATTTTTCATCGCGATCGCGAAGACCAATTTATTTATTTCAGAAACTTAAGTCATCACGATCACATAATGTGACTTCGCGATCACGAAGCTCAGTGAAGTTGGTCATCGCAATCGCAGTTTTGGGCATCGCGATCATGATGGTCATCTTCTTGCCCAGAGAAATTCTTTCAGATTTTTCGTCAAACAGGTGCTTTGCACCCTTTTGCACACCTTTTTTACAACACATGGGCATCAATTTTTACCGCAAAAAATAGATTTCACCCATATTTTCATACCACACACCCACTTTGCACATTATGAAGAAAGCAAAAGATTAACACCCACTTGGGAGTTTAGAGCACTTACAAGCACAATGTGGGTAGATTTAGGAAGAGAAAATGGAGAGCATACCTGAGGAGTTGCAACAATTATTATGGAATTGAAGTTGATGGATGTATTATTCTTGCCTTTAGGAGAGAAAAGAACCAAGTTTCAAAGCAGTTTTTGCTTTTGAAATGGTTTGTTTGACTATTTAATACGTGGAAACTGTTCAGTGCCTCGCGATCATGAGGATCTATCACGTGATTGCGATGAGTTAAAATTACCCAACTCCACACAATTGTAATGTGTTCACGCGGTCACGATGAGTCAGGAAGAATTTACCTCATCGCGATTGCGAGGGTCAGGTGTTGCGATAGCGATGCCTTAGCATCATCTGAGTTTTTTGATTTTTTCACATAGTGCACTATTTTGACGTGAAAATTTGGGTGCGATAGGCACTTTGGGAGGTGCAAAATTCCTCTACTTTGCACATGCCAGTATTCTTGGTCAGTTCACTGTTTGCTTGGGCGATGGCATGTGCGACAGGCACTCTTCCAGGTGCGAAAAGCACGTTTTTCAGAGGTGTTTTTTTTGGTGCTTCTCAACACTTGGTTCCTCTTCTCATTCCTTTGGGCACCTAAAAACACACCAAAAAGAAACTAAAAGTCAAGTAAAGCATAAAGACGATGGGTTGCCTCCCATCAAGCGCATAATTTAACGTCACGGCACGACGCAAGATACCTCACCATTTGGATCTCCATTTGGAAGATTTGAACCTTCGACCCAAACTTGAATCGAGTTTTTGGTGACCATCCCGGGGTGAAGGTTTGAACATGAGAAGGCCATTCTCTTGATTTTGCATTTCACACTTTTTGGCCTTCAAGTGAGGAAGGACACTTTGCCTTCTTTCCACGACAAACTCAAAACTGGATAGGCCTTCATCCACCCTACTTCCAAGGTCTTCCAAAAGCTTGATTACTTCGACTTTCGTCCATTCAATCAAACTTAAGGTCGAACAAAGGTTGAAGTAGGATTTGGGCGTCTCTACCTTAAAGCTTTCCTAATTAATAACATCCTCACTTAGAGATGCTATGACATCATGACCCACAAATGGTGTAGTTGGTTGCAACACCACCTTCAATTCATGATCCCCCCTTGTGTTTTCCTCTTCTTTAGCCCTTGCGTCTACAAAGCCTTGCTTTATGGATTGCACACTCTCCTCTTGGGTTTCTAGCAAGGCCAAGAGGGTTTAGAGCTTGAAATATATGCCTTCTTCTCTTGCGAAGTCATGGTGCCTGTTAAGGTCACAAGCACCACTAGCAAGATTGTTAACATAAGAAGGGGGAGGGGGACGATCATCATTGGGGGATTCGCTCCATTGTCCGTCATGACCACCACACAAATAGCAATTGTGCCCATCATATGAGGGAGAAGGAGAATACCCTCCTCTCCTAGGGAAAATTCTACACCTTCGTCCAAGGTGGGGTCCTCCACAATAAACACAATAGTTAGGAATATAAATTGGGATGCAACTATCAACATTTATAGCATTCAAATAAGCCATGTTGCCATCAACGAACTAAAACTAAACAAAAGAAAGACAATTATTCACAAGATTGAACTAGAGTAAGTAAATTCAAATTCTAAACTAACTCAATACACCAAATTTTTCCCCGGCAATGGTGCCATTTTTGATAAATGCTCAAATCGTGCTACCCGAGTTGGAGGTCACGACGATCATTAGAGCAAAACAAAATTTATAATTCCCAATGAGTGTCGGGGTCATACCCAAGGGAAAAATGTAATCATGATCGAGCTAATAGAGAATCCAAGCAAATTATTGAAGTTCAATTAACAAAAAGGGGAAAAAGATATCTAAAGGGGGGTTTTACACTAAAACTAAAAATAAAAAAAAATCAAATAAAAGATAGATTGATCAATGGATTTCACCTTTCTTTTGCCAAGCAAGTATAACAAGGGAGAATTGAGAATGGGAATTCAATTCACAAGAATTGCCCCCGGTTGACACCTAGGTAGTCTTGGTTGAAGGTATGCCTAACCGTCTTTTGACCAATCGAGAGTATATCTCGTGTATTCTCTCAAACCACCACGAATAAGTAATAAACTAACAAAATAACTTAGGTGAGTTGGGTTATCTCTAACCCCAACTCTTAGATGGGAGTTTTCGGCAACCAAACTATCTCTAGCCTTGGTCTAGAGTGGAAACCCCAAATCCCCACTAATGAATCTTCCCAAATTCGAGAAATCTTCTCTCGAGCAAAAACCCAAATTAGCAAGCTAAGTCAATGTTTGCAACCATTGACTATAATTTCAAGCATGGAGGATTCAATAGACCCAAATAATCAAACAAGAACAAAATCTTTATATGAATTCAACACACAAACAAGTATTATCTCTAATACAAACCCAAATATCAATTCAACAATTACACCAATAAAATAGCAATTAAGAACAAGAGTTGAAGAATGGAAACTAAGGATTTTACAATAAAGACCATCAAAATCTTCACTCCTATGGTATTGGTTGATGAACTTGCTCTCCAAGCTTGCCAAAAGATGTGAGAATAGCCAAAGATTGCTTCCAAAATGGCTGAGGAGTCTTTTGTATCAATTGGGGTTTCCAAAAGTTGGAATTTCCAAATCTGTCCTGCAGCTGATGATGCCTTCATCGCGGTCACGTGATCATGCTTCGCGATCGCGAGGTTATGTATTTTCTCTCCACGCGGTCGCGTGGTCTCAACCTCGCGGTCACATAGTTCTGACTCCTTCTTCCACGCGGTCACGTGGCTTCACTTCGCGATCACATAGTTTTAGCTTTCTCCATGTGCATCACGATCGTGTGATTTACTCTCGTGGTCGTGATGAGTAACTTGGTATCAGTGATCAGCAACTCCTTTTAGCTCCCATTTGACTATTTTTCACTCGAATATTTCCCGAACACTTCTAAACATAGAAACCTATAAAATAGATGAAATTCGTGTCAAATTACACTATTTATCCACTTTATACTAGCAAAGGTATAAAGATTAGAAGCTAAAAAGGTAGGTAGATTACCAACTTATCAATGAGCCTCTGTCAAGATTTGTTGTCTCAACCCATCTATGTTAGGAACACACAATCGGCCCTGATATCGAAGCACACCATCTCCCTCTTGGGAGAAAATATCTACCCTTTGCTAATAGACTGCACCCTTCAACTAGTGGAAAGTGGGATCACTGTCTTGCTTCTCTTTCACTTTAGCTACCAAAGATGATACAGAACCATTTTGAACAAAAAACCACCATCTATCGAATCCATAAGGAAAACTCCTAATCGGTCAAATCTATGAACATCCCTAGCCAATTCCTTCTTTCCATCTTCAACTGAAGACACACTACCCATAGAAAACCTACTAAGTGCATCCGCCACTACATTGGCGATACTCGGATGGTAAAGAACACTCATATCGTAATCCTTAAGAAGCTGAAGCCATCTCATTTGATAAAGATTCAATTCCTTTTGTGTGAACACATATTGAAGACTCTTATGATCGGTGAATACATTCACATAAACAACCATACAAGTAGTGTCTCTAAATCTTCAAAGCAAAAACCACGGCCGCTAACTCAAGATCATGAGTGAGGTAGTTCTTCTCATGGATCATAAGCTATCTGGAAGCATAAGCAATCACCCTAGAGTGCTGCATCAACACACAACCCAACCTAGTCCTAGAAGCATCACAATACACAACAAAGTTGTCTAGGCCTTCGGGTAGAGCCAAAACTGGAGCTATCATCAACCTAGTCTTCAAATCCTGAAAGTTCTTCTCACATAGATCAGACCACTGAAATTTTATCTTCTTCCGAGTCAACCTAGTCAATGGGGCAACTATGGATGAAAACCCTTCCATAAATCTACAGTAGTAACCAGCCAAACCAAGAAAGCTCCTAAAGTCTGAGGGGGAAGTGGGTCTAGGCCAGTTCTTTACTACCTCAATTTTCTGCGAATCAACTCAAATACCATCTCTAGTCACAATATGGCCCAAAAAAGCAACACACTTCATCCAACACTCACACTTGCTGAACTTAGCAAATAACTGTCGATCCTTGAGAGTTTGCAACACAACTCTCAAATGGTCCACATGCTCCTCCTTACTCCGAGAGTAGATAAGAATATCATCAATGAAAACAATCACAAACATATATAAATACTATTTGAACACACGATTCATCAAGTCCATAAAGGATGCAGGAGCATTTGTTAGTCCAAAAGACATAACAACAAATTCATAATGACCATACCGAGTTCTGAAGGCTGTCTTCAGAATGTCACACTCTCTAACTCTGAGCTGATGATAACCAGATCTAAGGTCGATCTTGGAGAAATAACTAGCACCCTAAAGCTGATTAAACAAGTCATCAATCCTAAGAATGGGATATTTATTCTTGATTATGACCCTGTTCAACTGACGGTAATCAATACACATTCGGAGAGAACCATCTTTCTTTCACATGAATAAAACTGGAGCACCCTATGGAGAGATGTTGTGCCTGATAAAACCCTTATCAAGAAGATCTTTCAAGTGATCTTTCAATTCCTTAAGATCTGCTAGAGCCATTTTATAACGAGGGATATAGATAAGATGTGTATCTGGAAGAAGATCTATCCCAAAGTCGATCTTTCACTAGGGAGGGATTCTGGGTAAATCTTTGAGAAACACTTCTAGAAACTCATTTACAACATGAACTGACTGGAGATTTGGGGTTTCAGACTCTATGTCCATAACCCAAACTATATGATAGGAATAACCCTTAGAAATCATCTTCCTAGCCTTGAGATAAGATATGAAATGACCCTTTGAGGATGGAGGACTACTATGCCACTCTAAGACAGGGTCATTTGAAAACTTGAAACTGACAACTCCAGTATGTCAATCAACCGAGGCATAACATGCATGCAACCAATCCATACCAAGAATAACATCAGAATTAGTCATCTCCAATTCTACTAGGTCTGCTAAAGTAACTCTATGAAGGACTGAGATAGGGAATTTTTTGTAAATTCTTTTGGATAGGACTGACTCACCAACAGGAATAGAAACACAAAAGGGTTCTAAGAGCTGTTCAGAACAAATTTTAAACTTGCAAGCAACATAAGGGGTTACAAAAGATAAGTAGGCATCGGGGTCCAATAAAGCATATACATCGAGAGAGAAGACTTTTAACATACCAGTAACAACATCTGGGGAACTCTCCTAGTCTTGGCGAGAAGGCATGGCATAAAGATGGTTATGGAGCTGACCACCACCTGAACCAGAAGCAACACTCTGCTGGGTCGATCGACCACCTAGGGCTGCTGGAGTGGACTGAGTGCTACCACCTCCCTCTCTCTTTTTAGCTGAAGGGAAATCCCTAATCCGGTGTCCAACCTTAACACACCTAAAACATACGCCTGAACCAGCTAGACTGTCATGCCCCAAACCATGGGAGGCATGACCGACACCCGGAGCCCCAAAAGGCCGAGGGTGCCAAAATAGAGTGTATCTCTATTGAACCTGCTGGGGGTCTGAGATCGATAAGGTCTCTAAGAATAACAATTTGAAACACTGAAAGCTCAATAGTAGGTAAATAACTCAAGGCCGACAAGGCTACTATCATAGTAGATAGCTAATAACAAGGCCGACAAGGCCATACCCAACACCGATGTACATATACACGTCTACAAGCCTCTAGGAGTAAGTAAAATATCTCATATCCAGGACAGGGCCCTAGACTACCCATAAGCTGTACATATACATAACCTGGTCAAAATATAACCTAGACCTCTGACTCGTCAGCTCCAGGAAGAATGGAGCTTACCAAAATGGCTGAACTCTGCAACTCCTACTGAAGAGGTCTATCTGGGTATCTGTCTGGACCTGCAGGCATGAATGCAGTGCCCCCAGGTAATGGGGACGTCAGTACGACAGTAATGTATTGGCATGTAAGGTAGAAACATAAAAGCAAGTCAAAGTAGTAAATCTGAACAAGATATAATATGAAACTTGTAAACTGTAATTGGTAAGACTCGTTAAGCTCTTTTCTCCTTTATTCTTTTTAGAGAACAACACATGCATTAACTCACACCGCAACTCACTCTTTATAACCCACGCTGAACCACAATAGCGCCTCAGCGGACCCTATATATAATAGCCTTAATATGGCAGTAGCGCCTCAGCGTACACTATGTATATAATAGCCTCAATATGGCAGTAGCACCTCGGTGCACACTATGTATATAATGGCCTCAATATGTCAGTAGAAACTCAGTGCACACTATGTATTTAATAGCCTCAATATTGCAGTAGCACCTCGGTGCACACTAACACGCAAACCACGCATAATAAGTGTATTACTAGATTGACCTTCAAAGCTATTCTTGTTATTTATGAAGGTTCATTTAAATAACTTCTTTAGCCTTGGCTTACTAGGTGTTGGACTCAACATACCAAACACATATAAATGGGGATTTGACTTGCTAACTTTCCTTTTATACTTTCTAAAGCTTGATTAGGGATCACAATACAAAGAAGAAACTTGACAAAAGGATAACTTACGTTTCGTGCAAAAAGAATCAGATTTTTATAAGAAGGCGACTTGAATCACCATAATGTATAACTTAGTTCCTTAAGACTTGTTGAGTTACCAAATCAGCTCTCTTACAACACAATACTCAAATTCCTTCTTTCGGAGATTTAGAGTTTTATTTCTAGATTCATGCCGATAAGGAATAAAGAAGCCTTAACATACCTCGTTCCTTCCGAAGATTGTGCTTACCAGAACTTGGGCTTTCCTTTATTAAGTTAATATACAACACAAGGGTATAATGAAGCTAATATTAGCTCTTAAACCTGATGCAACCTTTCCAAAATAGTAGCTAAACATTTCCCGGGCAGATTTACGTATTTTGCATTAATTAAAGGTGTATCGTCACACCTTTCTCCCCTGTCCAATACACATCACACACACACCAACCTACTGCCTCCAATAATACAAAACACATCAAACAGCCCCTACACAACCCACCATGCCGAAATACAATAGCAACACATTGAACTCACGGCGTTCGATCGCCGTCCTTTGAGTTCTTAACAACAATTCAACAACAATTGTCCATCCGAACTTCAATACAAAAATATGATTATGGGCAGAGTACTTACCACACTTGAAGGTGTGTTTTATCCTCTTTTTATTGATGCCTTGAAAAGCTTAAGTACCCCTACACATACACCAACAAGAGAAGAAGAAATCTCTTAATTGTTACACAATTTCTATGTGTTAAATCTTAAGAAAGGGGCTTCCATAGTTCATGTCTTTCTTACCATAGGATATCCTAGCTATATGTAGTAGATTAATACCAAGATAACAAGTTGTTTAACTCACCTTAAGCTTGAATGAATCTTGATCTTCTTAGAACCCTAAAGAGAGAGAAGGGCTGCCAAAAGGAAAGGAGATAAGAGAGAATTTTTCCAGCTTTTTGTGATCAATATTGATCAACAAAAGGTCTGTATAAAGGGACCTTTTTGGCCGACGTTTTTGAGTATATTTGGGACAAAATGGGTCAAGAAACTTGGGCCAAAATTACCCTTTGCTTGGGCCTCAAAAGGGTTAAGTTTTGTGGCTGATTTTGGGCTTCTCTTGGGTCAAAATGTGGTCAATATTGGTGGCTACCTTTTGTAGTTGTTTGGGCCAGATTTGGTTGTGCTTTGATGGGCCAACTTTAAGATTTATTTGGGCTACCATTAGGTCTAACAATCCATGGTGTTGCTGCCCGTAATTGGCCCTCGAAACTTAGTTCGTTAGCGTAGGTAGGTGATGCACCTACTTGTCACCTAAGAGCTTAGATAAGTCGAGCAAGTACCTCACTTGTTTTATCTCATTTATAAAACCCTCATCCTTATAATTTAACTTAACACTTATATACATTTGACCATTTAAAATTCTAGGCCAAAGTACCCCTTCACAATCTCGAGCTCAAATACCTTCGTCGATATTTACTTAGTCACATAAGTTTAGAAAGGTACGGGGTGTTACATCCTTCCCCCTTAGAATCATTCATTCTCGAATGAGGGTAATGCATATAGAGCTCTAGTCCCTTAGGATTTTTTGAAATTTCGGCAGAGTTTCCTTTATAATTGGGACTATCCAAAAACCTGAAACTCAGCAAAAGTCCAGCACGATGCCTCACAGGGCGATACAACTATATACAATTAAATGTAATCATTTTCACATGTTCAAACCTGATCATATTTGCATAGTAGGAAGAGTATCAAGAACATAAGAATATGACTTACCTCTATACTATCTTCAAGTCATAAATAACTGGGGATGCTTTTTCCTCATTTCTTCCTCGGCTTTCCACGTTATTTCCTCGATATTATTATTTCTCCACAACACCTTTACTGAGGCTACTTCTTTGGTTCTGAGCTTCCTAACTTGACGATCTAGGATAGAAATTGGTACTTCCTTATAGGCTAAGTCTTCAGAAAGTTGAACATCTTTAATAGGCATAATACGTGAAGGATCTCCTATGCACCTTCGTAGCATCGATACATGAAATACAGGATGGACTGTCTCCAATTTTGTGGGTAAATCTAGCTCATATGCCACTTTTCCTACCCTCTGAATGATCCTGTATGGTCCAATATATCTTGGACTAAGCTTTCCCTTTTTACCAAATCGCATAACGCCTTTCATGGGCGAAACCTTTAGGAAAACCCAATCACTAATATTAAATTCCAAATCCCGATGTCGCATATCTGTATATGATTTCTGCCTACTTTGGGCTATTAGTAATCTTTCTCAGATTAGCTTCACCTTCTCCATTGCCTGATTAACTAGGTCTGGCCCTAATAATCCTGTTTCTCTAATTTCAAACCGTCCAATCGGTGATCTACACTTTCGTCTGTATAAAGCCTTATAAGGAGCCATTTGAATGCTTGCATGGAAGCTATTATTATAAGCAAACTCAATTAGTGGCAAATGGTCATCCCAACTCCCTTTAAAATCTAGTACACAAGCTCATAGCATATCTTCGAGTGTGAATAGTGCGTTCAGCCTGTCCATTTGTCTGTGGATGAAAAGTTGTATTGAGACTTATTTGAGTACCTAAGCTTCTCTGGAAAGACCTCCAGAAATTTGCTGTAAACTAAGCACCCCTATCTGAAATTATGGAAATTAGGACACCATGAAGTCAAACTATTTCACTAATATACAACTTGGCATATTCTTCAGCAGTATAAGTTGTCCTGACTGGCAAAAAGTGAGCTGATTTTGTAAGTCTATCTACAATCACCCATATGGAATCATTCTTTCGATAAGTACGGGGTAAGCCTATAATAAAGTCCATGTTGATCAACTCCCATTTCCAGGTAGGTGTCACTATACTTTGAGTTAGACCTCCGGGTCTCTGGTGTTCAATTTTTACCTGTTGACAATTCGGGCATTGGGATACAAACTCTGCAATATTTCTCTTCATATTATTCCACCAATAAATCTATCGAAGATCATGATACATCTTCGTTGCTCCGGTATGGATTGAATAGCGGGAATAGTGAACTTCTGCCGAAATTTTCTCCCAAAGCTCCCGATGTTAGGTACACATAGACGACCTTGATATCTCAGAACCCCATCTTCCTTAAGCTCTATTAGTGGTTGCTTCTGTTGTGGAATTTCCTCCCTCAATCTTACTAATTCTGGATCATCATATTGTCGTTCCTTTACCTCTGTCATAAGTGAGGATTCCGCTGTGCTTTGAATAACAACTCCCCCATTACCTTGGTCTAGTAGTCGAACCTGCAAATTAGCTAACTGATGTAGTTCTCTTGTCATCTCAATCTTTCTATTTTCCACGTGGCTCAAGCTTCCCATGGATTTGCGGCTAAGTGCATCGGTCACTACATTGGCCTTCCCTGGATGGTACAAAATATCTACGTCATAATCCTTTAGTAACTCTAGCCACCTTCTTTGCCTTAGGTTTAAATCCTTCTGTTTGAATAAATATTGTAGACTTTTGTGGTCCGTAAACACGTCTACATGGACTCCAAACAAGTAATGGCGCCAAATTTTCAAGGCAAATATAACTGCTGCCAATTCAAGATCGTGAGTAGGGTAATTTTGTTCGTGCTTTCTTAGTTGTCTTGAGGCATAGGCAATAACCATTTTGCATTAAAACGCATCCCAACCCAATTCTTGAAGCATTACAAAACACAACATAACCTTCCGTGTCCTCTGGCAGAGTTAAGACAGGTGCTGAAGTAAGCCTGCCCTTCAACTCCTGAAAACTCTGCTCACATGCATCAGACCACTGAAACTTGGCAGCTCTATGAGTCAACTTTGTCAATGGTGCAGAGATAGAAGAAAATCCTTCCACAAACCTTCGGTAATAACCTGCTAAGCCCAAAAAACTATGGATCTCTGTAGCATTCAAGGGCCTCGGCCAATTCTTTACAGCTTCAATCTTTTGGCCGTCAACTCTAATACCTTCATCTGTAATTATATGGCCAAGAAAAGCCACTGAAGTCAACCAAAACTCACATTTGGAGAACTTCGCATATAATTTATGATTTTGAAGTGTTTGCAATACTGCACGTAGATGATCAGCATGTTCGGCTTCGGACCGCGAGTAAATCAGGATATCGTCAATAAATACGATCACGAATACATCTAGAAATGGCTTGAAGACCCGCTTCATTAGGTCCATAAAAGCTGCTGGGGCATTAGTAAGCCCAAAAGACATTACTAGAAATTCAAAGTGGCCATACCTTGTCCTAAAGGCTGTTTTTGGAACATCTACCTCTTTAACACGTAACTGGTGATACCCCGACCGCAAGCTCGTTAAGCTCTTTTCTCCTTTATTCTTTTTAGAGAACAACACATGCATTAACTCACACCGCAACTCACTCTTTATAACCCACGATGAACCACAATAGCGCCTCAGCGCACCCTATATATAATAGCCTTAATATGGCAGTAGCGCCTCGGCGCACACTATGTATATAATGGCCTCAATATGGCAGTAGCACCTCGGTGCACACTATGTATATAATGGCCTCAATATGTCAGTAGCAACTCAGTGCACACTATGTATATAATAGCCTCAATATGGCAGTAGCACCTCGGTGCACACTAACACGCAAACCACGCATAATAAGTGTATTACTAGATTGACCTTCAAAGCTATTCTTGTTATTTATGAAGGTTCATTTAAATAACTTCTTTAGCCTTGGCTTACTAGGTGTTGGACTCAATATACCAAACACATATAAATGGGGATTTGACTTGCTAACTTTCCTTTTATACTTTCTAAAGCTTGATTAGGGATCACAATACAAAGAAGAAACTTGACAAAAGGATAACTTACGTTTTGTGCAAAAAGAATCAGATTTTTATAAGAAGGCGACTTGAATAACCATAATGTATAACTTAGTTCCTTAAGACTTGTTGAGTTACCAAATCAGCTCTCTTACAACAGAATACTCAAATTCCTTCTTTCAGAGATTTAGAGTTCTATTTCTAGATTCATGCCGATAAGGAATAAAGAAGCCTTAACATACCTCGTTCATTCTGAAGATTGTGCTTACCAGAACTTGGAATTTCCTTTATTAAGTTAATCTACAACTCAAGGGTATAATGAATCTAATATTAGCTCTTAAACCTGATGCAACCTTTCCAAAATAGTAGCTAAACATTTCCCGGGCAGATTTACGTATTTTGCATTAATTAAAGGTGTATCGTCACACCTTTCTCCCCTGTCCAATACATATCACACACAGACCAACATACTACCTCCAATAATACAAAACACATAAAACAGCCCCTACACAACTCACCATGCCGAAATACAATAGCAACACATTGAACTCACGGCTTCCGATCGCCGTCCCGTGAGTTCTTAACAACAATTCAACAACAATTGTCCATCCGAACTTCAATCCAAAAATATAATTATGGGCAGAGTACTTACCACACTTTAAGGTGTGTTTTATCCTCTTTTTATTGATGCCTTGAAAAGCTTAAGTACCCCTACACATACACCAACAAGATAAGAAGAAATCTCTTAATTGTTACACAATTTCTATGTGTTAAATCTTAAGAAAGGGGCTGCCATAGTTCATGTCTTTCTTACCATAGGATATCCTATCTATATGTAGTAGATTGATAACAAGTTGTTTAACTCACCTTAAGGTTGAATGAATCTTGATCTTCTTAGAACCCTAAAGAGAGAGAAGGGCTGCCAAAGGAAAGGAGATAAGAGAGAAATTTTTCCAGCTTTTTGTGATCAATATTGATCAACAAAAGGTATGTATAAAGGGACCTTTTAGGCTGACTTTTTTGAGTATATTTGGGCCAAAATTACCCTTTGCTTGGGCCTCAAAAGGGTTAAGTTTTGTGGCTGATTTTGGGCTTCTCTTGGGTCAAAATGTGGTCAATATTGGTGGCTACCTTTTGTAGTTGTTTGGGCCAGATTTGGTTGTGCTTTGATGGTACAACTTTACGCTTCATTTGGGCTACCATTAGGTCTAATAATCCATGGTGTTGCTGCCCGTAATCGCCCCTTGGAACTTAGTTCGTTAGCGTAGGTAGGTGATGCACCTACTTGTCACCTAAGAGCTTAGATAAGTCGAGCAAGTACCTCACTTGTTTTATATCATTTTCAAAACCCTCATCCTTATAATTTAACTTAACACTCATATACATTTGACCATTTCAAATTCTAGGCCAAAGTACCCCTTCACAATCTCGAGCTCAAATACCTTCGTCGATATTTACTTAGTCACATAGGTTTTGAAAGGTACGGGGTGTTACATAGACACTCACCGAGGTGACTCCTACCACATTTGTTGTAAGCAGGGTAAGGAGTCCCCTTTGCAACACTCCCCTGCGAATAAGAACCTGATCCTCTACCTGTCTGATCATGACGAGGCCTGGGGGCCTGAGTAGGAATCGATCCTGATGACATCTTTGAAATGAAGAACAATGTCCACCTCTGGACTTTTAATGGCTAAAACTCGAACCCTCTGATATGACCCTCTTGTTCGCTCTTACCATTTCCTTTAACTTGTCTTCATCAATCTGGTGAGCATGAGTCATAAGTATAGAAATATCCATGTCACCCAAAAGCATTGCGGACCTTCACTTCTTCTTCACCAAGTCTGACACCCCATAAATGAACTTGCTCATCTGATCCCTCGGATCAACCATCATAAAAGAAGCATACCTAGAAAAATGGGTGAACTTCAATCCATATTCCTGAATCGACATAGAGCCTTGCCTCAAATTCATGAACTCTTCGGCCTTAGCCTCCCTCAACTCCCTAGGGAAGAATCGATCAAGGAAAACCCTCTCAAAGCACTCCCAAGTCATAGGGACCATGTCCCTAGCCCTAGTATATTTCCACTGAGTATATCAAATGTGAGATATATCCTTGAGCTGATAGGAAGCTAGCTCTATGCCATCAATTCGCATTGCATCCAAAATATTCTTCACCTCATCCATGAAATTATGTGGGTCTCACCAACCTTAGAACCCCAAATTAAGGGTGGGTTTATATGGATGAAGTCTCAAACCCTAGCATCGACTGTCCCACTAAGAGGGATAGCGAGAATAGGTGCCTACCGATTGGCCTGAGTGGCCATAGTCTAAGCTAGCATATGAATGAAATCTCCAAACTCTGCATTCATGACCTCGAGGTCTCGAACAAGAGGATTAGCATTTCAAACATTGGCCCGGCGAGGCATGGCATGATGAGGAGGCATAATCTAAAATGCATAAGGATTGGATTAGAGGAGTAATAGAAATAAACTCTATCGCACGATATTGATCATGAAAGAAGTGAAGGTTTTCCTAAAACATCTCATAGCCTCCCTCTCATAGATATGGCGCGCTTCACACCCATGAAAGAGACTCTATGTGATGTATCTTTTAGACACCCTAGGACTCTTGAACCTAATGCTCTGATACCAAGTTTGTAATGCCCCGAGACTACCTCCTAGGCGTAACACGGGACCCCAAACCACAAGTGCCCCAATTTAACCCTTGGCTTTAGCATGACGTAACATAACATGAATAGCAATAGAGAAAGCATAACAAGAGGAGTAAACATACTAAATCAAGCATAAGCATAAAGGATAAGGAATACCATAATATGAAACACGAAATCCCAAATAATTGTCTATGTCCGAAAACCTCTAAAACCATCATATAAAGTTGCTGGGACAAGACCCCAACTAACTCTAAGTGTTGAAAGAAAGGAACCTACTAGCTAAAAATCATACTAGTCCTCGAATAAATAAGGAATCACCAAATCAAACTGGATGACATGCAACCTCTAGCCACGAGCCTGAGAGTGGGAACTTGAATCTGCATCATCAAAGAATGCAGTGCAAGAATATGCGTCAGTACTATAGGATGTAATGAATATGTGAGATAAGAAGAAATATGGTAAAAATATACTTAAAACATATTTAAAGCTGAACTCATGCATAGTAAAATATATCATAGTTAACATCATAATTTAAGCATAACATATGAAATAGAATAGCATAAGACTTAAAAGATTGAAAATCTTCATACTGGAGTTTCTTATAACCGACAATAGACCATGTGAGCTACATGGAATCCAACTATATAACCCTAATTGACAAAGTTTCCCCGAACCTTGCCAAGGCATGGGGAACCATACATGTCATAGCATGGAACCACTTTCATAAGCTCATCGGGCTAGAAGAGACACTCTCAACTAATGAGGACCCTCTTTACCTAAGCTGGCAACATAGTTTTAGACTTGGGTTTTCTAGAACCCTCATCGCTCGATTCTAAATACGACTCCCAACACATCCACATAACTCATATAATACTGATGACATATCTAATGCCAAAACTGTTTGAAAAGCATAAGGACATATCTGATGTCATACAAATTTCAATTCATAAGTCTTAAAGCTTAGCATAGCCATAATTCAAAATATACTTTTCTTTCTAAATTCATAACTTGAAGAATTAGGCGTGTAAATTCATAATACTAGACGTCATGTTATCTAAACATGCCAATTTTACTTGAAATTATGCAATTTAGTAAAATCATGCTAGAATTCATTCTTAATGCATGGGCTTTTGAAAACACTTAAGGAATCTCAAATAAATCATGGGTAAGAGATGAGAAACCATGGATTGATGCTTTAAAACTGAATATATAAAATTTCCCCAATTTGGATAAGAACCCTAATTTCACAAGTTCATAAATCAAAGTAAAGACTTGGGGTTTTGGGCACAAGAGTAAAAGGAATCCCTTATTAAATACCCATATACCTGAATTGAAGCTTTCTAAACCTTAGATGAGAATAATGGAGGCTTGAAGATGAACCCTTAGCTTGGAGCTTGGAGCTTGGAGCTTGGGAGGAAGGAGATATTTTCCTCTTTTAGAAGTGGATTGAGAGTTTTGAAAAGAATTTAAGCTAATTAGGGATAAAACCCTACCAAAAGAGTCCAAAATGACTTCACTTAAGAATTAAAAGGGTGGGTGATTATAAAAATACCCCTGGATAAAAGCTGGGAAAAACAAACTTAAAATCTCGGGTTTAGGTTCCACGGACCCTTTCTATGGACTGTAGATGGAACCACGGTTTGTGGATTAGAGTTGTGGCTCCTGAGCCTCAAATGCAAGCTGCGGGTCAGTTTCTACAACCTAACAGTACGACTCGTGGAACCATCAGTGGTTCATTGGGAAAAACTTGAGCCTCATTCTAATTTCCATGAGCTGGTTCCACGATCTGTGGAACCATCCACGACTCGTGAACTTAACTCGTGGTTCTCAGACCTGAGGAGACGTCTACAGGACAGTTTCCATGAGTCCATCCCACAGCTCGTGTGTCAATCTACGGCTTTTGGTTTGGGCTTGTGATCCTTGAGAAGTTTAAAATTTTCAGAGATTCTAAGTTTGAAAGCTGGATCAAATTCTGGGGTGTTACAAATGAGCATTTAACCTTGAAACTTTACCAACTTTCTATTTGTTGATGATTTAATATTTTGAATCTTTAAAATGATATGAGTTTGCACATGCGAAAAAAAGAAGCAAGATGGTATATAATATACAAATATATACAAGTGCACCAAACTTACATCATAACTGCAATTAAAGGTAGATGTTACTCCAATTATAGGTAGATGTTAGGAGTCGATTCTATCACTTTGACACACACATTCTCATGCCAGTCAACATAAACACAAATTTAGCATACCTATTATCGCACCCTATTTTAAATAAGTTTAAGCCTAAGTGCAACATATTGACAATTCCAAGGGTAAATTGGAGTCGCCGCCTAACAAGTTCACTGGGTGTAGTAGGGCACCTAGTATTTCTAATTTGAATCATATCTCCATTACAGTTAGTAAAACCTAAAAATACATGTAAGAATTCAAATATATTAAGGAAAAGTGTGAGGCACCTCTCAAAATCCGCATTAAGTGTGGTTCCTTTCTAGGTGTAGGTTAATTAAGACAATGTAATTTATTAAATTAAGTTACCTTTTATCCAAGTAGAGCAGAAAGGAAAAATAAAGGACTTCAATCAAGTGATAAGTAGCTAAAGTATTTGAAATTGTTTTGAATTTATAGCCTTAAGGTACCTCCAGATTAAATTCTCTATGTCAAGTCTTTGAAGTGGCAATATAGACTTCTTTTAGCTATCTAACTTGGGTGTTAAAAGGATAATTTTCTAACTTCAAATAATCTCAAGATGTACAAGCGTCAAGATCTAAGCAAGATAAATTCTATAAGCAGCAGCCAAAATCTATGCCTTCGGATGGTCAAGGATTATTAATTAAGAGTTAGGGAAATAAATAATTAAATGGTCCAAAAACTACTTTGCCGAAAACCTTAGAATGTGATGACTTTTTTTTTATGACCGTGGTGTTCGGGCCAACTTTTGTGCACCTCAACTAAATCCATGGGATAACTGCTACCTTCCACCAGTAACAAGTACTAGGTAACTCTGTCCACCAAGGCTAGAACAAATGGGAAGAATCACCTAGTGTTTTTTGTCTCTGTTGGGATTTAAACGTGAGACCTCAGGCCTCATGGCTCTTTAACCTACTTCATTGACCACTAGGCCACACTCTTGGGTGCAGAATGTGATGAATTTTGACTATAGCTCACCTCCCATCTATTTGAAATGTAAGTGAGATGCACATCATTCCTATTTAAAATATGGGAAAGGGTCATATTTTCCCCTGTACTCTTACAAAAAGGTCATATTTACCCCTCGTCATACTTTTTTGATATATTTGCCCTTACCATCCAACTTTAGGCACATATTTTCCCTAGGACTGTTAACTCCATGTCCTCACCTTTATTATCTTATGTGGTGCCTATATGGTGCCTACATGGCCTTGCTCATTTAGTTAAAACAAATTAGAGTTGCTCAATTAGTTACCCATTAATCAACTTTAAAAATATTTGCACTAAACCTCACATAGCATAAACTCTATTTTTTCTTAAAGCAAAAATAGCAGAGAAACTCACCCCCAAAATAAATTGACACAGGAGAATCCTCCAAATCACTTGCCTCACCATTGCTTCCACCGTCGTTCCTTTCTTCAGTGACCTCTTCAATTGTAGTAGCCAAATAAGAAGAATCCTTTTCTAACTCCCCATAGCTACTCCTGCCATTATTATTGCTACTTCTATTTCCACTAGCACTACCACTACACCTAAAAATCAATCTATTGAAGATTAATATTCAATTTTTGTCAATTCTGTTTGGACATTCTCCTCATTTGGATTCTTCGACTGAAACTATAACTAATTGGAGGATTCATACGAAACCTTAAGTTCATTATAATGAAACTATTCATACAGAACCTTAATTGATTGGAAGATAAATTGGGAGATCTTTTAATTGGGAAAAAATATATCCATGTAGGACTTATGTAGGCAGTACGTAAGATAATGAGGTTGGGGATATGGGAGTTAACTGTCACGCCCCTAGCTAGGAGGGGCGGATGTCAAGTGAGTTATACGGGAACCTGCTAAACATATATACTAAACTCATGTTAAAGTTATAAACTAATAAGAAAAAATATGGACATCAACATGTGTTTATATATTCTGAAACATAAATAACTGAAGGGCCCACAAGACAAACTGTACAGATGAAAGAAAACTATGTCTAAGAAGCCTCTAAAGAGTCTACAACTGAAAATATGATAACTAGTCAGGACAGGGCCCCGACATACCCAACATACGATATGTACATGAATCCAAAACATGTGACCTAGGCATCTGATAGCTCCAGAGAGAGGTGGAGCTTACCAACTGATCAACGGGAAGGCACTAGTCTATTGTGGATATCTGCTAGCCTGAGTACCTAAACCTGCATTCATAAAATGCAGCTCCCAAAAATAAAGGGACGTCAGTACATATGAAACATGTACTGGTATGTAAAGCAGACTGAATAACAAGTAGACATGTAAGAATGCTCACTGAATTGAATATCAAAGATAGGAAAATCTGAGCATACACATACAAGGAATGTAATTTGAAACTGAAAGTGAAACTAATACAATGACCAATATCAGGGGTCCTTATATAACGTCTTATACACTACTTAACTACATATGTTTAAAATCCCTAGAATTTGCCTAGGTGACATCTTTACCCTTTTACATAATTTATCTACTCTTTATGTAATACTAACTGTCAAGAAGTCACAAGATGGCCTGCTGTCGGCGATCAGTGTAATCTTTTTGGCATTTGTAGCCAACTATCATAACCATGTGTGAAATCTCATAGTCTGGATAACGTGGTATATCAAGGTACGCCCTCCAGGGATCCTGTAAGGTCTGCCCGCATGCCTGCGTAGTCAGGGAATCCACGATAGGAAGTTCCATCTGACTCTATTTGAATTCTGTGTATTAAATAGCATCGCACGTAGTGGCCCTAATGATACCCACCCCACGCTACAGAGTAGGCTATAATCTCGTCTTGCTTGTAAAGCCACATAGTAGGCAACTTATAAATCATATAACTCGTTATCTGAATATTGATTACTTTCTTTTAGCTGAAGAATCATATATCTATGTGATCTTATATACTCAAGTCTATTTTTTGGCCAATTAATTTCTCTAAGTTCGTGACATATATGCTCGGTAACTTCTAAGAGTTTCAACTGAAGACATGTATGATCGTGTGAAACATGTGACTTCTTTGACTAGAAATGAGTAATATAACTCTATCATTTTAGAACTCCACTCGAGAGAGACCTATAATAGAATTAAACTTTTACTTAAAGAAGCATATAATCTATGATGACCTTTATAGGAAGAACAATGGACTCTAGGTCGTGCCTTGATGGCAAAAATAGGTTTTTGCTTTACATACCTTACTTCGAGACTCTCTCTCCCTTATGTAGCGTCACTGGTTCCCGTCAAACACTTCTTATATATGACATAACAACATATTCAATAGTATAAGCTACTAACCAAGAAATATGGCGAGGTCGGGAAGATGATAATAGCTTGCGAGCGACAAGCTTAGCAAATAAGATAATTAAATGGTGCATCATCCCACCTCTCTCTTTTACCCTTATCAACTGAACTATGACCACCTATGAAATCAATATTAATCCCTCCATCAATTCTTTACAATATGCATCCCATTCCATATCCCAAACAAGGTCATAAACTTGACCCCTCGACTTTTAAATACCGCCTCGGGAGTTCTTTATTTAGTAGCGTTTAAATGACCCTCTACTCTCATAGATTAAATTGGGCGAGAATTGTAACATTTAATACAGTGATAGGAAGCCAAATAACATATAAACAACATCCTCAATCCATTTAGGCATTTTATCAAACACTTGACGAGGGACAAGCTTGCAAGAGCCGTAGAAATCGTGTTTGCTATACCTAGCGTCCCTCGTTATCGCCGCAAGCTTGCTGCCACAATACACCATAATACACACCTCATTTATTCAACAATACAACCATTACATCCCTCTACATACTCCCTCCTCACCGAATATATTAGTTACAATGGGCAAAACATGGACTCACGGATTCCTTTCACCGTCCGTGAGTCCTACCCGTAAACTATACTTAAAAACAACTCTTAGAGTCATATTTATAGGGATAGAACAACAGCCATACCTTTATCAATAAGAATAAAATCCCTGCACCCTTTTTATCTTCAAGAATAACACCTTTTCCTTCAAGAAAACACTTGACTAAGTATGTTTCCGTGACCTACGATGAAAAATACACTTGATTCTTAAAGGAATTCACTTACCTTAGGCTAGGGAGGGATTGAGATGAATAAGAACTGAAGAAAACAAGTGTTAAGCAGGTCCATTATGTTATTATATGTATGGGAGACGAAATCCCAAAGTTTCAATATAAATACACCACTTTTGGCCGACTTACCCAAGGCTGCCACATGTCCCACTGTGATTGGGCAGTGCGCGTGTCTGTAGTAAAATGCGCATAACGGTGTACTCCAAACTTTTATGGATGAGCATTTTGTTGCGTTGCAAACTAGACTCAAATATCTTTAATTTGATACTTCATAGGACCTCTAAATCATTTTATATTGGGAGATATACCCATTACAAGTAAGACCTTGTACTAGCTTGCTTGAAATAGTCCACCCTAGTGAATCCTTCAATTTGAACTTTTGTTCCAAGTCTCCATTTGGTCTATTACCTTGGTATATCACTTCAAATGGCTTAGTATAAGCGTCCCTTTGTATAATTATCCATTCACAACCTTAACCTCTTGGTTCATAATGATTCCTTCACATTTACGAGTTGCACGCGTATTTTAAGTTTGGGGCACTACATTATCCCCCCCTTGGGATCATTCATCCGCGAATGAAGGATAAGACTCAAAAATACTCTAACTCTACCTTTTTCCAAAAAAAATTGGCAGAGTTTCCCTTGTAATCTATCCTATCCGAAACCTGTCAGCTAACCAAAACACATACCATACGCTTCACAGAGCGTCACAACAAGAGAATAATATTTAATAGGTATCAACGAGGCTCCGCTTGGCCTTATAGGAATGAAAACTATTGTATTTAATATATCTTACCTCATACTCCTTCAACTTTACATCTCAACTCTGAGGAACATATAGAATTCTTGAATCATAGGCACATATCAAGTACCTGAACATTTAGCATATTGATAAAATAGTATTAACAAATATGACTAAAATTGATACTCGAATGAATGGAGTAATGACTTTAAGAACCTTCTGGTTTTTCCTTGAATAAGTGAGGATATTTGCCCCTCATGTCGGCCTCTGCTTCCCACGTGGCTTCTTCTACATTCTGACTTTTCCATAGGACTTTAACTGAAGCTATTTCTTTCGTTCTAATTTTATTGATTTGTCTATCTAGTATGGCCACCGGGACATCTTCATATGATAAATCTCCTAAGAGCTCTATAACCTCTAAAGGGATAACTTGAGAAGGATCCGCTAAGCATTTACGTAACATAGACACGTGAAAGACTAGATGCACTGCTGCTAACTCAGTAGGTAAATCAACCTCATAGGTTACTTGGCCAACCCTCTTTAGGATTCTATAAGGACCAATATATCTAGGGCTCAACTTACCTTTCTTTCAAAATTGCATAACCCCTTTCATAGGCGATACCTTCAAGAATACCCAGTCATCAACTTGAAACTCTAAATCTCTGCGCCGCACATCTGTATAAGATTTCTGTCGACTTTGAGGTCTTCAGCCGCTCTTGTATTAGCTTTACCTTTTCAACTGCTTGATGGACAAGATCTGGTCCTAATATTTGAGTCTCACCTACATCAAACCAATCAATAGGTGATCTACATCGTCTCCCATAAAGATATTCAAATGGATCCATGCCAATACTAGAGTGATAGCTATTATTATAGGCAAATTCTATCAAGTGAAAATGATAATCCCAATTGCCTTTAAAGTCTAGAATGCATGCTTTCAATATGTCTTCGAGTGTCTAAATAGTGCGCTCGGCTTGGACATCCGTTTATGGATGGAATGTGGTGCTAAGGTTCACTTGTGTTCCCAAACTATCTTGGAATGACCTCTAAAAGTGTGAGGTGAACTGGGCACCCCTATCTAAAATGATGGACAATGGGATTCCATGCAAGCGAACAATCTCTTTTATATATAGCTTGACATAATCTTCTGTGGTACTGGTAGACTTAACTGGTAATAAATGGGCTGATTTTGTTAATCGATCAATGATCACCCAAATAGAGTCATGCTTGTGAAATGAGGAAGGCAAACCTGTAACAAAATCCATGTTAATGGCCTCCCATTTCCATACTGGAATGCTCATAGTCTGAGCTAGGCCACCGGGCCTTTGATGTTCTGCTTTCACTTGCTGGAAGTTGGAGCACTGTGCTACAAAATCTGCTATATCCCTTTTTATGCCATTCCACCAATAGACCTCTTTAAGGTCACGGTACATCTTTGTAGAGCCTGGATGAATGGAATACCGGGAACAATGTGCTTCATCCATTATCTGTTGTCTTAGACCATCTACATTAGGAACACACACTCTTCCTTGGCACCTTAAGGAACCATCCCCTGCTATCTCAAATGTTGAATTTTTTTGTTGTCAGATTCCTTCTCTGTACTGGAGTAATAAGGGATCATCATATTGTTTTTCTTTCACTACCGCCACTCATGATGACTCTGTAGTGTTTTGCACAACCACACCCCCATCTTCAGAATCTAGAAGTCGAACTCCTAGACTGGCTAATCTGTGAACATCTCATGCTACTTCATGTTGAGTGGGTGAAAAATGTGCTAGGCTGCCCATAGAAACGCGACTGAGAGCATCCACTACAATGTTGGCTTTACCGGGGTGGTAGAGAATATTGACATAGTAGTCTTTTAGCAACTCTAGCCACCTTCTCTGCCTCAAATTTAACTCCTTTTGCTTGAAGATATATTGGAGACTCTTATGGTCTGTAAATATGTCAACATGTACCCCATACAAATAGTGGCGCCAAATCTTAAATGTGAATACAACTGCCGCAAGCTCTAAATCATGTGTGGGGTAGTTCTGTTCATGCTTTTTCAATTGTTGAGAAGTGTATGATATAACCTTCCCATGTTGCATCAAGACGCATCCTAGGCCGACACCCGAAGCATCACAATAAATGGCATACCCTTTTATGCCCTCTGGTAAGGTCAATACAAGAGCTGTAGTTAATCTATCTTTTAGCTCTTGGAAGCTTCTTTCACAAGCATCTGACCACTGAAATTGGCTGCTTTCTGTGTTAATTTAGTCAATGGGGTGGAAATAGAGGAAAATCCCTCCATAAACCTCCTGTAATAACTGGCAATCCCCAAGAAACTACGCACTTTTTTTCGAGTGGTAGGTCGAGGCCATCTCTTCACAGCCACTATCTTCTGAAAGTCCACTTTGATACCTTCACCAGATACCACATGGCCAAGAAAAGCCACTGAGTTCACCCAGAACTCACATTTAGAAAACTTGTCATAAAGCTGGTGTTCTCTAAGAGTCTGTAAAATTAATCTGGGATGGTCTGCATGATTTGCCTCATCACCTGAATATATTAAGATATCATCTATAAATACAATCACATACATATCAAGAGAGGGTCTGAAAACCCTATTCATCATATCCATGAAGGTTGCTGGGGCGTTCGTCAGTCCAAATGACATGAAAAGGAACTCAAAGTGCCCATATCTAGTTCTGAAGGCTGTCTTCAGAATATCAACCTCACGTATCCTCAACTGGTGATAACCAGATCTTAAGTCAATCTTTGAAAAACATTTAGCTCCCTGCAACTGATCAAATAAATCATCTATTCTGGGTAGGGGGTACTTATTATTTATTGTCACTCTATTCAACTGCCTGTAATCTATACACATTCGCATTGTTCCATCCTTCTTACGTACAAATAGTACTGGAGCGCCCCATGGAGATATGTTGGGTCGAATAAAACCTTTGTCAAGTAGATCTTTCAACTGCTTCTTTAGTTCTTTCAACTCTTTTGGTGCCATTTTATAAGGCAGAATGGATATAGGCGGGGTATCGGGATCTAGGTTGATACCAAAGTCAATATCTCTAACCGGAGGTAATCCAGGAAGTTAATCGGGAAACACATCTGGATATTCATTCACAACAGGTACGGACTAAAGAGTTGACATACGTTCCTCTGCTTCAAGGTCTCTGACATGGACTAGGTGATATAAATACCCTTTTGTTATAAGCTTTTGTGCCTTAAGATAAGAAATAAACCTTCCTCTAGGCATCACAACATTCCCTTTCCACTCCAATACTAGTTCTCCCGGGAACTGGAATCGAGCATCCTTAGCGCTACACAACTATAGTGTAACAAGAGGATAGCTAGTCCATGCCCATAATGAAATAAAAATCAACCATGTCCAGCTCTATCAAGTTAGCCAATGTATCATGGCCACATACTGTTACTAGACACCCATAGTAGATCCTTTTAGCTATAATAGACTCTCCTACTGGAGTCGATACTGCAAATGGCTCACGTAATAACTCTGGCTCTATTCCACACTTCTTAGCAACAAATGGAGTTACATATGACAGGGTCTCCCCTGGATCTATCAATGCATAAACATCATAAGAGAAGATGGATAAGGTACCTGTAACCACATCTGGGGAAGCCTCTGAATCCTGTTTGCCTGTGAATGCATACATTCGATTTGGGCCAACTCCCGAACCTGAACCTCTACCTCTACCCCTGCCTGTACCTCTGCCTGTCTATTCCTGAGGATCATGAGATGAAGGTGGTGTTGAAGAAGAGGATGCTCCTGCAGAGCCTGTGGATAGTGATCTATCACCCCTTCCCTCAACTCTATGTCTAGGACAATCATGCATCTTGTGACCCTCGAATCCGTACCCATAACAAGCAGTAGAGCCATATAAGCACTCTCCTAAATGAGAATGACCACATTATCTGCAAGTAGGACGAGGTGGTAATCCCTGACCAGTACCTCTCTGATAGTGAGGGCCTAGTACCCTAGAAATCTGACTTTGATCCTGTCTGGACCTTGATGACTGAGATGGAGCACTAGCTGTGAAGCTGGATGCCGACTGAGCCTGCCTAGGTGGACCTCTGCTGGAGGAAGCCCTATCACTTCTGTAATACCTGTCGCTGCCCTGGCCCTCTTACTCAGCTCACTTTCTGATCTGTCTGCCCTGCGGTCACGAATGCGATCCTCTGCCTGATGTTCATATGGCATCAGTCTAGCAATATCCATATCATTGTTAAGTGCAGAAACTGCACAAGAGTCAATCAAATGATCTCCGAGGCCACCCACAAAGTAATGCATCCTCGCCCTCTGGGTGCTGACCATCTCTGGAGCAAATCTGGCCAACTGCGTAAATCGCATGCTATACTCCTTAACACTGAGGTTATTCTGTCGTAAGGATAGCAATTCATCCACCCTCGCTTCTCTAAGCTCTAAAGGTAAAAAGTGATCCATAAAGGCCCTCGGGAATTCTTCCCAAACTGCTGGAGGGGCGTTCGGGCCCCTGGAATCGACCCACATCTCATGCCAGGAAATGGCAACATCTTTTAGCTGATAGGAGGCCAATTCCATAGCCTCAGTCTCAGATATATGCATAACCCTGAAGATTTTGTTGATCTTATCTATAAACTGTTGAGGGTCCTCTTTCACACTAGATCCTGTAAACACCAGGGGATTCATCCTGAGGAAATCACGAACTCTAGATCCGACAGTCTCCCCCTGAATAGTGTTACGTATAGCAACATTCTGTCCTTGGACTTGAGCAACTTCTAGCTGGGTAAAAAATTGTATTGCTCCTCTAAGATCCTGCTCTGAGGCACCAGGTAGTGGTACAGGCAGTGTAGAAACTGCTGTTAATGCTACTGAAGGTGTAGAAACTCCTGTATGCCCTTCTGTTCTAGGCACCTGAGTACTTGGAAAGACCTCTTGAGCCCTGGTCTGATCCGCTAATACTCGAGAATGCTCTATAGTGGTTGCCTCCTGATTAGTGCTGGTAGTGGCCCTATAGCCTACATTATCCATATCTTTCGTATACATGATCTGTATCACAAATAAGCATAATGTGAGTCAGAAGTAACTTTCTATGACTTAGTTGTACTGCACGATCTAGATTTTAATAGAAAGTCAGATTCCTAAATGCCCGTGTAGTCCCTTAATTATAAATGTGGCGCGCAACACATTCATAAGGAATGTCCTACTAGACACGACTTCTTAGACTCCCTGGGACACTTGAACCTTATGCTCTGATACCAAGTTTGTTATGCCCCTAGCTAGGAGAGGCGGACGTCAAGTGAGTTATACGAGAACCTACTAAACATATATACTAAACTCATGATAAAGTTATAAACTGATAAGAAACAATATGGACATCAACATGTTTTTACATATTCTGAAACATAAATAACTGAAGGGCCCACTAGACAAACTGTACAGCTAAAACAAAACTATGTCTAAGAAGCCTCTAAAGAGTCTACAACTAAAAATATGATAACTATTCGGGACAGGGCCCTGACATACCCAACATACGATATGTACATGAGTCCAAAACATGTGACCTAGGCATCTGATAGCTCCAGAGAGAGGTGGAGCTTACCAACTGATCAACAGGAAGGCACTGGTCTACTGTGGATGTCTTCTAGCCTGAGTACCTGAGCCTGCATTCATAAAATGCAGCGCCCAAAAATAAAGGGACGTCAATACATATGAAACATGTAATGGTATGTAAAGCAGAATGAATAACAAGTAGACATGTAAGAATGCTCACTGAATTGAATATCAAAGATAGGAAAATCTGAGCATACACATACAAGGAATGTAATTTGAAACTGAAAGTGAAACTAATACAATGACCAATATCAGGGGTCCTTATATAACGTCTTATACACTACTTAACTACATATGTTTAAAATCCCTAGAATTTGCCTAGGTGACATCTTTACCCTTTTACATAATTTATCTACTCTTTATGTAACACTAACTGTCAAGAAGTCACAAGATGGCCTGCTGTCGGCGATCAGTGACACCTGTTTGGCATCTGTAGCCAACTATCACAACCATGTGTGAAATCTCATAGTCTGGATAATGTGGTCTGTCAAGGTACGCCCTTCAGGGCTCCTGTAAGGTATGCCTACAGGCCTGCGTAGTCAGGGAATCCATGATGGGAAGTTCCATCTGACTCTATTTGAATTCTGTGCACAGAATAGCATCGCACATAGTGGCCCTAATGATACCCACCCCGCGCTGCAGAGTAGGCTATAATCTCGTCTTGCTTGTAAAGGCTCATAGTAAGCAACTTATAAATCATATAACCCATTATCTGAATATTGATTACTTTCTTTTAGCTGAAGAAATCATATATCTATGTGATCTTATATAATCAGGTCTATTTTGTGGACAATTAATCTCTCTAAGTTCGTGACATATATGCTTGGTAACTTCTAAGAGTTTCAACTGAAGACATGTATGATCGTATGAAATATGTGACTTCTTTGACTAGAAATGAGTACTATAACTTTATAGATTTAGAACTCCACTTGAGAGAGACCTATGATAGAATTAAGCTTTTCTTTCAAGAAGCATATAATCTATGACGACCTTTATAGGAGGAACATATGACTCTAGGTCGTTCCTTGATGGCGAAAATAGGTTTTAGCTTTACATACCTTACTTCGAGACTCTCTCTCCCTTATGTAGAGTCATTGGTTCCTGTCAAACACTTATTATATATGACATAACAACATATTCAATAGTATAAGCTACTAACCAAGAAATATGGCGAGGTCGGGAAGATGATAATAGCTTGCGAGCGACAAGCTTAGCAAATAAGATAATTAAATGGTGTTTCATCCCACCTCTCTCTTTTCCCCTTATCAACTGAACTATGACCACCTATGAAGTCAATATTAATCCCTCCATCAATTCCTTACAATATTCAGCCGATTCCATATCCCAAACAAGGTCATAAACTTGACCCATCAACTTTTAAATACCGCCTCAGAGTTCTTTATTTAGTAGCGTTTAAATGACCCTTTAATCTCATAGATTGAGTTGGGTGAGAATTATAACATTTAATATAGTGATAGGAAGCCAAATAACATATAAACAACATCTTCAATCCATTTAGGCATTTCATCAAACACTTGACGAGGGACAAGCTTGCAAGAGCCGTAGAAATCGTGTTTGCTATACCTAGCATCCCTCCTTATCGCAGCAAGCTTGCTGCCTAAATACACCACAATACACACCTCGTTTATTCAAAATAACAACCATTATATCCCTCTACATACTCCCTCCTCATCGAATATATTAGTTACAATGGGCAAAACATGGACTCATGGATTTCTTTCACCGTCCCGTGTCCTACCTGTAAACTATACTTAAAACAACTCTTAGAGTCATATTTATAGGAATAGAACAACAGCCATACCTTTATCAATAAGAATAAAATCCCTGTACCCTTTTTATCTTCAAGAACAACACCTTTTCCTTCAAGAAAACACTTGACTAAGTATGTTTCCGTGACCTACGATGAAAAATACACTTGATTCTTGAAGAAATTCACTTACCTTAGGTTAGGGAGGGATTGAGATGAAGAAGAAATGAAGAAAACAAGTGTTAAGCAGGTCCCTTATGTTCTGATATGTATGGGAGACGAAATCCCAAAGTTTCAATATAAATATACCACTTTTGGCCGACTTACCTAAGTCTGTCACATGTCCCACACTGATTGGGCAATGCGCGTGTCTGCAGTAAAAAGCGCATAAAGATTTACTCCAAACTCGTATGGACGAGTGGTTTGTTGCGTTGCAAAATAGACTCAAATATATTTAATTTCATACTTCATAGGACCTCTAAATCATTTTATATTGGGATATATACCCATAACAATTAATACCTTGTACTAGCTTTCTTGAAATAGTCCACTGTAGTGAATCCTTCAATTTGAACTTTTGTTCCAAGTATCCATTTGGTCTATAACCTTGGTATATCACTTCAAATGGCCTATTATAAGCGTCCCTTTGTATAATTATCCATTAATAACCTTATCCTCTGGTTCATAATGATCTCTTCACGTTTACGAGTTGCACGCGTATCTTAAGTTCGGGGCACTACATTATCTGTCCAAGGTAAAATATGTGTTCAAAGTTGGATGGTAAGGGCAAATAAAAAAAGTATGACGAGTTATAAATATAACCTTTTTCTAAGAGTAAAAGGGAAAATATGACCCTTTTTCATTTAAACTAATACCTCAAGATTACTTATCTCCCTAAATTGTCTAATAACAAAATACTTCTAAATGACTATGTTAAATCTACTTTAAAACTACAAATTCTAAGAAAAATCTGTGATGACCCTTCTGATCATCTTTGCGTTTATGCATTCATTATACTGTTAGAGCTTTCCTGTAGTGGTCCTGAGTCATTTATGGCTTAGTGGGACCAGTAGTTCGGTGCCCTGGTCGTTTATTTGGTTGTTTTGCCTTTTTTCCTGTTTTAGAGCTTTAACTTAGAATATCATTGACTTTAGTCAACATTCTTAGCTAACGTGCTTGGAATTGAATTCTGACAGTTCCATTAGCTTTGGAGTGTTGAGTTTGGCCTAGTTTGACCTTTAGTTGAGACCTGAGAACTTTCGCTATGGGTTTTGTGTTATTTTCTCTGTTTTCAAGCCATTTGGAGTTGAAAGTGTAACTTTGGGTGGCTTTCGATGATCAGAGTGTCGGATTAAAAATTCAACGATTCCATCAGCTCCAGAATGATGAGTTTGGGTTGGGAAAATGATGTGTTCGGGTTCCGGGTGAGCCAGGCTCATTTTGAGCATTTGGGTTCTTATTCGTTAGTGTTGACTTGGGTCAACATTTCTCCGAAACGACCTCGTATGGAAGTTTCGTTGATTCCATTGAGATCGAAACATTTTCCACTCTGTTAGCATTATTGGGTTTTGAATATCGGTTTCCTATTGTGCCCGGATTGACCCATCGAGTTTTGAAAAATTGTAAATTTTGCGGTTGCAGGTGCAGGCCTCAGGCCTTAATCGCGATCGCGAGCCTCGTCCCTCGTGACCTTGATGAAGCGCCTGGCACATTGTTCTTTGCGATCGCATAATTGCCTGTCGAGATCGCGATGAAGTCCTTCCTTCTTTGTTTTTCACGACCGCGTGGCTACTGCTCACGATCACAATGGTCTAGCCAACGTGGTCCTCGTGACCGCGAGGGGTCCCTTCACGATTGCGATGAAGGACCCCTCAGCAGTATATAAGTTTTTCAACTTTGTCTCTTTCATTCAAAACTCATTTTCTCTATTGTTGACAACTCCAACCTCTTAAAAACTCGATAATTGACCAATTCTGGGTGTTGGGTTTCTAATTCCTTGGCCTTGGTCGTTCCTCCATCATAATTGGTAAGGTTTATCCGCTTTAATCCATCAAATTATCTCTTTTGATTCCCAAATTGTTTCTTTTATGGGCTGGCTGGTTTGAGCCAATTCCTTCGCTAATTTCCCTTTAAAATCTGAGCATGCATACCTCGGAGGGTAGTGATCATCGTGCTCTTTTTTATTTTTGGTTTCGGATTGTGAGCCCTGCGGGCCTGCTTTTGACCTGTATTTCAACCCGGCTATAATTGTAGAGATATGGGTATCATTAGACTCGTTTTAACATATTATTTATGTTTGTGGTAGTTTAATTATCATTTGGGATCTCTCAGAGCAATTCGGGCTTGGACGTTGTTGTTCGGGCAGCTTATCATCGGACGACAGGTAGGTTATGGTCTAAACTCCCCAGACTTAGCATATACTGGATAAAATTGTACTAGTTGGCATCCTTGTGGTTGGATTATCAGGTTAGTACCACAGACCTTGACCGCTTTATCTAAGTCCGCCTACTTTCCTTCCTCCGATACTTGTGGTACTTGCTTGATATGTTTTATTTATCCTTGTGGTCCAGTGAGGCCTTGTTAACTATGGAACATAAAAGGTGGGTTATTGAGAATGTCCGCGAATCCCGTACATAGAAATATCCTTCTAGGCTGGTTATGCTTGCTGAGTAGCTATGAGCCTATGCAGGGCCGATAGGTCGATTGTGAGCTGTTGGGCGGTTATTTGTGTTGATCATTCATTTCCATGCATATAAAGAGGATTTATCCACGTTTAACTACAATTTTGGCTTCAGGCCTACTAGAACTGTTTTCTAAACTTTGCATGGCCCCAGGGGCCCATTTTCGATGGAAATGAATTGGAAATGGTTTGACCTCACTTTTCGATCTTCTTGGGGTAAAAGAAAGTTAACTTATGCTTTCTATCACCAGTTTTTCTATTAATTCTAGACTCGGCAGGGCCTGGGTGCTAGTTGAGTTTTCTTACTAATTTGAGATGACTTTAACCTCGGTCAAACTGAGCATCTGAGTTGATTTTCTACTGTTTTAGACCCGATTGTGCCCTGGGAACCCTTGCAGGGGTTTTTGAGACATTTTACCCACTAATTTACTCCTTGACAGGGTCTGGATATGCATACTCGAAACTAGGTTTCTATCTTGAACACGTACTTGCTTTCAGATGACATGTTTTGATACTGAGTTTAGTATGGGGTCCGGGACCTCCATGGACTTTTCTATTCTGGGCCTGTGGCTTTGCGATGTGTGCATCGGAGAGAAGGTATACGTCTGAGTAGAGGTATACGAGTAGTGTCTTTCCATAGAACCTACCTGTTGGGCCCGATCGGCACCGGAGTGGGTACATACATAGTTACCATTTCACCCTGAGATCTTCATGCATCATATCATTAATTGTTTGAGGCTCCACCCTTGTTTGTTGTTTGTTGAGTGTACGCTCCAGTTGTATGGGCGGCCGGGGGACTGTAGGTAGACTCTTGTTACTTCATCGCGGTGTTATCCCCTGTTATAGTTATGCTGATAAGATTATATACGGCTAAGTTTCCACTTGTTGGATTTGAGATTGGTATGATTAGTTGGGTTATTAATTCCTGTTTTCGAGCATGCCTATCTTTACTCTCCTCTTCCTTTCCTTGTACTTGAGGTTACCAGTATACCGTCCATTTCTAAAACTTATTATGTATATACAGTCATTGCAAGGATCCCAGGTGTGTCATTTCTTAGTTTCACCTATTCCTGCTGTGTATATATTCTACTTGCTAGCCTTGTATGTTGTTCTGTTGTCTTCCCTCTGGGCTAGATCCGGTGTACTTTTTGTTGATTTCTGTGACTACTTGCTTCTATTTTGTCTGTTACTATGCTTTTATCTTATATGTGCCCAATCGGCTTATGATACCTACTGGGTACCTTGTGCTTCGCATTTGGTGTTCATACTACACTCTACATCTTCTGGTGCAAATCCTAGTTTGGGCCATCGCCGTTAGCTCATGGAGGCTCGTGCGAGGAGCTGCTTTTATGATATTCTAGATGGAGGGTGAGCTCTTAGCGGCCGGAGCTTAGCTTTTAGTTTATCTTTTGATTATGTACTCTATTCCTACTCGGAGACAACTTTTGTAACACACCAAGATAGCTAAGCTAGCATTTGCACATCATTCGACCATTTCGTGATAAAAAAAAGATTAGTCTCTACTTCACGCTCCCTAAACTTGAATTTTTTGCGATATTTGGGAAGTTGCTTGCCTTAAAGTAAGATAGTATTTTAGGAAATTGTATCGGAGTATTTACGTAAACTACTTTAACTAGATTTATCTCCAAACAAATAATAGATTATACATGAGATATTTAGCATTTTGGGCAGCCACCTTTTAATCTTGGGCAGCCACCTTTTTAAATAATATATATCCATGTTTATGTGTAAAATAGATCACCTCCTCTCTATATTTCGGTTCCTTTATGCTGAGGAAACCATGAACTCTCTCTCAATAATATCCCACACAAAATTACCTAGAGAACAACTTGTTCTTTCATCAAGAACTCAAGACAAAACCCCCCTTGTGGTAAGTAACCCAAACTCGGTTTTAGAACTGTCTATCTGTTAGTAATATTAGTATATCTCTTTGTGTATAAATATTTATTAAGTGAAAAAATATTTTTTGAAAACATATTTCATAGATGTATAACTCTTATGTTTATGTAAAAATCTGGTTTTGCTGTTATGGGGTCGAAAAAGGAGACGCAACACAGGGAAGGTTCTGGCCAGTTTTTCCGATTTAGGAACCTTCTATGTACAACTGTTAGTATTTTGAGCATAACGTTTTGTAAGAAATATATTTTGTGATGGTTTTTAACTCCTTGCGACCCTAAGACATATACCTACAACTTTTCTGAGTCCTACAAAGCTTGGTTTTACCGTTTACCTATTTGAAACTGAGTCACAATACAAGACAGTTAGGCTGTCCAGATTTACTGTTTTGGGAATTTGATGCGATTTGCACAAACTAGGCTCATTTTTGATGTCTATCTTATTCATTTTCACCTGCTGAAATTGCTAAATATTAAATGGGTATTTTATTATATATTCAAGGTGTTTATACTCTTGTACGAGCTAAAGAAAATTGTTTGAGTAAGTTGACGCACTTGTTGGTCTACGATTTGAACTCGTCAAGTTGTGATAGGACTATTTATGTGCTAAAAAGCCAAGATTTGTGTATAAACTTGAATTTGTACTATCTTTTCTTTCTGGAGTATTTTGATTATGGTCTTGAAATTGTCATTTGCTTTCTTGTGACCTTATATTGACATATTGGTATTTTGAATTATTGTGAGATATTCATTAATTCGCCCACTTGTACGGATTGCTCGATCATTCTGCATTCTTGTTGGGACTTTGTCCTTCTTGTGGCAGTGACTATGTCACTGTATTGGCATGCCTCTTGATTCGGATCTTTGGCCATCTTGACTCTGGATTTGTGGTTCGTCTTAATTATGAAAAACTATCCATTTAGGTACGAACTAGAAAGCCATTTTTAATATGGTTCTTGATTCTCTTGATTATTGGGTCTCGGCCCTACTTGATACAGGGCTTCAGCCCTTGTTGATATTGGATTATGCATTGTGTGACAGCATGACGTACATTTTGGGCAAAATTTGTTATTTGACATTTCGTGAGATAGTTCTATGAACTGTCATGACACTTGAGCTTTGAATGTCGATTTTGATACTTGTAATATACTAGTTTACTTGTTTTTAATTTATATGTTATACTGAGCTGCCAATAATTTAGAAGGGAATTGGAGAAGTCTATAACTCCAAGCCCAAGCTTTATACACCACTAAGTCTTGTGCTTAGCGATAGTTGTTTTCTATCGTAGGTGACGCTCGGGAGAATAATTAAAGAGGGCCACTTGAAGTAGACTTTTTGGAGCTTTTAGAATATCACATTTGCATATAGGCATCTATGTTTTGTAGTAATTTTGGGACTTGTACATGATCCATATGTTGCACTTGTATATGTAAATTTTGGAGGCTTATTTTATCGTAGTATTGTAAATTATAAACTTAAATTTGGTATTGTGTTGGCTGTTTTGAGGTGTGTAAGCTCAGGTCTTATAATGTATTAAGGTTACATTTTGGTTTGTAATTTGCGAAATGGAAGAAACTCGTGTTTTCTTTAGTATTTGGAAGTTCAAAGATGATGTACAAAATGATCCCGCAGTTGTGTTTAAATGGAAAAAAATGAATTTTCATAAGGTACATGCTTGATTATTTTTGAAAGGTCTGCCATCATAAATTGAAACTCCTATGGTCTTTACTTGGAATTATATGAATTATTAAATGTCAAAATATTATGCCTTTAACTCTTTTCGAACGGGCCTAATTCCTCTATATAAATACAATGATTAATATGTTTTAAATGGAGTCCCTTTTAAATGCTATAGGTATATATTTGTTTTTGTTTCAAAAGTGGCATCCTCCCCGGAGGGTCGCTACAACTTTGTATATACTGTTTTGGACCCTTGTACTCCATTTGTAGATCCGACTCTTATACGCTATGATACTAGGATTTAGGTTTGGTTTAGCTTCCGCATTGTATATATTATTCCTGTTATCTATTTTCTTCATCTGGTTCCCTTGCTTCCACTTATTAAACTGTTCTTCCACTTAGATTGTTAGATAGTAGCCCATTACTAACCGTTTTGGGCTACGAGGATTGGTTCGCCTACTGGGGGTTGTAGGTGCCATCATGACCAAGAAATAGGGTTGTGACAGATTGGTATCATAGCTCTAGGTACACCGATGTCATCGGTGTAGGATCCAATGTCTAGTAGAGTCCTGCAAATTAGAGCGGAGACGTCCATACTCAATCTTCGGGAGGCTATAGTGACATCTTAGGAAAAACTGGACATTTCTTATTTCTATCTCGTGCGTAGTATCCTTGAAATTTTCTATAAATCTCACTTACTCTGGTTCACTCTTCCATAGATAGTTCGTACGAGATCTTCAGCTTCTGGCAGATGAGAGTCTCTTGTCCCTGCACCTCCGACTCTAGCTAGGGTTCGGGGTGGTCACAAGGGTAGAGGCAGGGGTCGTGGATGCCCCAGAGTAGCAGAACTTGCTAGATCTTCTAGAGTTGAGATAGAGCCTGAGTTTGACTATGAGCCAAAGTTCACTCCAGAGTAGCAACATGTGGACCTGGGGGCAGCCCAGGTGCCACCAGTTCCAGCTTCAATTTTTGTGACAGCTTTAGCCCTATCTCAGTCTTCAGATATTAGGGGTTTACTTATCCAGCTATTGGGTATGATTGGAGAGAGACCTTAGGAGGTAGAACAGACACCCGCTCAGGGGAAGCCCTGGGTGTTCAGAGTTCTGAAGTGCAGCCTGCTACTGTGGCTCCCCGTGCCGAGGTTATTTTGGTCCCTTCTGTTGCACAACCTCTTGCTCCTTGCCCAACTATGACAGATGGGGAGAATAAGGTGTTGGGTAGGTTCTTGAGATTGGCACCACCAAGATTTGATGGTACATTGGGTCAGGACCCACATGATTTTATTACTACATGTGAGGAGATGTTGCACCATCTGGGTTTGTTGGAGACTCACAGAATTGGTTATACCACCTATCAGTTTAAGGGTCCAACGAAGATATGGTGGAGGGAACAAGTTACTTGCACACCTTATACATCACCTCAGTTGACTTTGTCCGAGTTTTATGAGGCCTTTATGGCCAAGTTCTTGCCATAGAGTGACTAGGAGCGTCAGAGAGAGGAGTTCATTAGACTTGCTCAAGATTCTATGACTATATCGGAGTATGAGACCCGTTTCCATTAGCTTGCTCCATTTGGGGAATGATTATGCCTACTGAGGCTGACAGGGTCTGTAGATTTGTTTGGGGGCTACGAAGAGAGTTTAGAAAGCCTGCAGAGATATTGGTTGCTAGTGGTCGGTCTTTCCAGGCTATTGCACACTATGCCCATACTATAGAGGATTTGCATCATCATGACACCAGGGCTAGAGATAAGAGGCCTCGATATCAGTGTGGCTATAGTGGTTCTAGACATGGTGGTATAGGTTCAGGCCAGTGGGGCCGGGGTTATCAGCCACAGCAGCACCAGGGTCAGTCCAGTCGACCAGTTTAGGCTTCACTTCAAACATCTGGTAGTACTCAGTTTGAGCAGGGTCAGAGCAGCCATTAGGGCTACAATGATTAGTATTCGAGGGGTACAACTTCTGGGGCATCAGACCATGGTGGCCATATGGGTTCTGCTAGTTCATCCCAATCGAGTAGGTCATCGGGGGCTTGTTTCAGCTGTGGTATTATTGGTCATTTTGCTAGAGATTACCCCAGCAGGGCACGGTTCAGCCAGCTGCTCCGCCGGCTCATCCTAATTGATCAGTTCAGCCACTAGCTTAAGGAGGTGGTGGTCAGGGTAGAGGTGGTGCTCCACATGGTAGAGCAGGTGGTAGGGATGGCAGTCAGGTAGGTGGAGGTCTTCGTCAGTTCTATGCAGTCCCTGGGAGACCGGTGGAAGAGGCCTCAGATGTTGTGATTACAGGTACGATTTCTGTGTGCCATTAGTCTGCTACAACTTTATTTGATCCTGGATCCACTTGTTCATATGTATCTGCCTACTTTCTGCATTGTTTAGGGTTGGCTAGTGAGCCATTATTTGTTCCAATTTATATTTTGACCCCAGTAGGAGATTCTTTAGTAGTGGATTAGATTGTGAGATCTTGTATGATATTTGTTGGTTATTTGGAGACTTGGGGTTATTTGATAATCCTTGACATGTTAGATTTTGATGTGATACTAGGCATGGACTGGTTATCCTCTCACTGTACGATTTTGGATTGTTATGCCAAGATTGTTACCATCACCATGCCCGGTGTATCCCTAGTTGTGTGGCAGGGTTCTGTCAGCCAAGCACCATCTGAGATCATCTCTTGTCTTCGAGCTAGGAAGTTGATTTCCTATGGGTGTTTAGCTTATCTAGCATATGTACGAGATGCTAGTGCTGACCCTTTATCTCCTGAGTCTATTCATGTGGTTAGAGACTTCCGAGATGTATGTCCTATCGACCTACCAGGCCTTCCACCTGAGAGATATGTTGATTTTGCCATTGAGTTAGAGCCGGGCACCAGGCCCATTACTATTCCTCCCGGCCGTATGGCTCCTGTTGAGTTGAGAGAGCTTAAGGAGCAGCTCCAGGACTTCATATCTAAGGGGTTCATTAGATCGAGTGTGTCTCCTTGGGTGCTCTTATTCTCTTCGTGAAGAAGAAGGATGGGTCGATGTGGATGTGTATTGACTATCGGTAGTTGAATAAGGTGACAGTGAAGAATAGGTATCCGATGCCGAGGATTGATGACTTATTTGATCAGCTCTAGGGTTCAGCCATGTTTTTGAAGATTGATTTGAGGTCCAGCTACTATCAGTTGATGATTAGGGCGGAGGACATCCCTAAGACAGCATTCATGACACATTATGGCCACTTTGAGTTCCTGGTGATGTCTTTTGGGTTGACTAATACCCCCGCAACCTTTATGGATTTGATGCATAGGGTGCTTAGCCCGTACTTGGATATGTTCATGATAGTGTTCATTGATGACATTCTGATATACTCAAGGAGTAGGGATGAGCATAAGCAGAACTTGAGGACTATACTTCAGATTTTTAGAGATCATCGGCTTTATGCCATGTTCTCAAAGTGTGAGTTTTGGCTTGAGTCAGTTGCATTAGTAGGACATGTGGTGTGTAAGGATGGGATTAGGGTTGATCTGGGTAAGATTTCTACGGTTCGTGATTGGCCTAGCCCTACTACTCCTATCGAGGTTCGGAGCCTTATTGGTTTAGCCGGGTACTACAAATGGTTTGTTGAGGGATTTTCTTCCATAGCAGCACTCTTGACTATGATGACTAGGAAGGATGTTCCATTCCAGTGGTTGGATCAGTGCGAGGATAACTTTCAGAGGCTTAAGTCCTTATTGACTTCAGCTCTAGTTTTGACTTTGTTGATTCAAGGTCAAAGTTTCTCCGTATAGTGTGATGCTTCAGGGGTCGGATCTTGGTTGTGTGCTGATGAAGCAGGGTCGAGTTATAGCATATGCATCGGACAGTTGAAGGTTCATGAGAGCAACTACCCTAAGCATGACTTAGAGTTGGCGGTGGTAGTCTTCGCGCTCAAGATCTGGAGGCATACTTATATGGAGTTCATTGTGAGATATTCACCGATCACTGTAGTCTTCAGTACATTACGAGTCAGTAGGAGCTGAACTCGAGGTAGAGGATATGGGTGGAGCTACTGAAGGACTATGATTTCACTATTCTATACCATCTGGGCAAGGCAAATATGGTAGCAGATGCCTTGAGTTAGAAGGCAGTGAGTATTGGCAGCCTAGCTTCACTTTCAGTTTCTAAGCGACCGTTGGCCTTGGACATCCAGTCCTTGGCTAACTAATAGGTTAGGCTTGACTTGTCGAATCTTAGCAGTGTTCTTGCCGGTGTTGAGGTTCATTCTACTCTAGTTGATCAGATTTAGAGTCGACAGTTTGAGGATCAGAGTTTGTGTGACCTTCGTGATCAGGTAGTTCGGGTTAAGGCCAGCTGGGTTACTTTGGGTTCTTATGGTATTCTGAGATTTGATGACCAACTTTGTGTTCCGAGGGTTGGTTATTTGATTTAGTTGATACTCCTTGAGTCACATAGTTCTAGATACTCCATTCATCCTGGTGCAGCGAAGATGTAAAGAGATTTGAGGCAGCTTTATTTGTGGTGTGGCATAAAGTGGGATGTAGCAGAGTTTGTATCTTGGTGCTTAAATTGTCAGCTGGTGAGGTTTGAGCACATGAGATCGGGTGGCTTGATGCAGTGATTTCCCATTCCTAAGTGAAAGTGGGAAGGTATTACTATGGACTTTTTTATTGGTGTGCCTCGTACTTCTCATGGGTTTGATTCCATTTGGGTGAACGTTGATAGGTTGACTAAGTCAGCATATTTCTTGCTGGTTCAGCCTTCTTATGGTGCAGAGAGGTTAGCCCAGATCTACCTTCGTGAGATTATTCAGTTGCACGGGGTCCCAACTTCTATCATTTCAGACTGCAGCACTCAGTTCACATCTCAGTTCTGGAGGGCTATATAGAGGGATTTGGGTACAAAGGTTCAGCTTAGTACTACTTTCCACCCTCAGACATATGGCCAGTCTGAGAGAACTATTCAGGTCCTGGAGGACATGCTTCAGGCTTTTGTACTTGCCTTAGGAGGTTCTTGGGATCAGTTTATGCCATTGGCCGAGTTTGCTTATAATAATAGCTTTCATTCGAGCATCGGCATGGCACCTTTCGAGGCCTTGTATGGTAGGCGTTGCAGATCGCCGATTGGATGGTTTGATGGTTTGGAGTCCAAACCGCAGAGTACAGATTTGCTTAGAGATTCCTTGGACTGAGTCCGTTTGATTAAGAACAGACTTAGAGCAGCCTAGAGTAGGCAGAAAAGCTACGATGAGCATAGACTATATGCCTTGGAGTTCAGTGTTAGTGACTTGGTTTCTCTTCGAGTATCGCCCATGAAGGGCGTGATGAGATTCCATCGGCAGGTCAAGTTTAGCCCTAGGTTTATTGGGCCATTTGAGATTCTACAGAGGGTTGGTAGTGTTGCCTACATGTTATCTTTGGTGTTTTCAGCTATTCACCCAGTTTTTCATGTCTCGATGTTGCACCGGTATGTTCCAGATGAGTCTCATGTGTTGCATTGGGATTTGGTTCAGTTAGACGAGAGTTTGTCATTTGTTGAGGAGCCTATAGCTATTCTGGCCAGAGATGTCAGGAGATTAAGATCTAGGGAGATTCTAGTTGTGAAAGTTCAGTGAAGGCATTATCCGATCGAGGAGTCTACTTGGGAGACCGAGAGTGAGTTGCGTTCTCAGTATCCGCAGTTGTTTGAGCCTTCAGGTACTCCCTTGTTCTTGACTTTCGAGGACCAAAGTCTTTTTAATAGTGGATGTTGTGATGACCTTTCCGATCATCTTTGCATTTACACATTCATTGTACTGTTAAAGCTTTTCTATAGCGGCCTTGAGTCATTTATGGTTTACTGGGACCGATAGTTTGGTGCCCTGGTCGTTCGTTTGGTTGTTTTGCCTTTTTCCCTGTTTTAGAGCTTTAACTTAGAATATCATTGACTTTAGTCAACATTCTTATCTAACGTGCTAGGAATTGAATTCTGACAGTTCCATTAGCTCCGGAGCGTTGAGTTTTGTCTAGTTGGACCTTCAGTTGAGGCATGAGAACTTTCAGTGTGGGTTTTGTGTTGTTTTCTCTGTTTTTAGGCTATTTGGAGTTGAAAGTGTAACTTTGGGTGGCTTTCGATGATTGGAGTGTCGAATTCGAAATTTGACAATTCCATCAGCTCCGGAATGATGAGTTTGGGTTGGGAAGGGGTTCGTTCAGGTTCTGGGTGAGCCGGGCTCATTTCGAGCCTTTGGGTTCTTATTCGTTAGTGTTTAGTTAGGGCAAAATTTCTCCAAAATAACCTCCTATGGAAGTTTCATTGATTCAGTTGAGTCCGGAACATCGTTTCCACTCTATTAGCATTATTGGGTTTTGAATATCGGTTTTTGATTGTGCCCAGAATACCCCATCGAGTTTTGAAAAGTTGCAGATTTTTCTATTGCAGGTGCAGGCCTGAGGCCTTAATCGCGATTGGGAGCCTCGTCCCTCCCGACCGCGATAAAGCGCCTGACACCTTGTTCTTTGCAATCGCGTGATCGCCTGTCATGATCGTGATGAAGTCCTTCCTTCTTTGTTCTTTGCGACCGCGTGGGTAGTCCTCTCAATTGCGATGGTCTAGCCAGTGTGGTCCTCGCGACTGCAGGGTCCCTTCACAATTGCGATGAAGGACCCCTGAGTAGTATATAAGTTTTTCAACTTCGTCTCTTTTATTCAAAACTGATTTTCTCCATTGTTGACAGCTCCAACCTCGTACAAACTCGGTAATTGACCAATTTAGGGTGTTAGGTTTCTAATTCCTTGGCCTTGATCTTTCCTCCATCATATTTGTATGTTTTATCCGCTTTAATCCGTCAAATTATCTCCTTTGATTCCCAAATTGTTCCTTGTGTGGGCTGGCTAGTTTGAGCCAATTCCTTGGCCAATTTCCCTCTAAAATCTAAGAATGCACACCTTCGAGGGTAGTGATCATAGTGCTCCTTTTCATTTTTGGTTTTGGGTTATGGGCCCGTGGGCCTACTTTTGACCCGGATTTTGACCCGGCTACACTTGTAGTGACATGGGTATTGTTAGACTCATTTTAACGTATTATTTATGCTTGTGATAGTTTGATTATCATTCGGGATCTCTCGAAGCGATTCGGGCTTGGACGTTGTTGTTCGGGCAACTTGTCATCGGATGACAGGTAGGTTATGGTCTAAACTCCCTAGACTTAGCATATATCTGATAAAATTTTACTAGCTGGCATCCTTGGGGTTGGATTATAAGGTTTGTACCACAGACCTTGACCGTTTTATCCATGTCCACCTACTTTTCTTCCTCCGATGCTTCTAGTACTTGCTTGATACATTTTATTTACCCTTGTGGTTCGGTCAAGCCTTGTTCACTCTGGAACATAGAAGGTGGGTTATTGGGAATGTTCGTGAGTCCCAGACATAGAAATATCCTTCAAGGATGGTTATGCTTGCTGAGTAGCTGTGGGCCTATGTAGGGCCGATAGGTTGATTGTGAGCTGTTGGGCGGCTATTTGTGTTGATCATTCATTTCCATGCATATAAAGAGGATTTATCCACGTTTAACTACGGTTTTGGCTTCGAGCTTACTGGAACCTTTTTCTAAACTTTGCATGGCCCCGAGGGCGTATTTTTGATGGAAATGAATTGGAAATGGTTTGAACTCACTTGTGGATCTTCTTGGGGTAAAATAAAGTTAAATTATGATTTCTATCACTAGTTTTACTATTAATGCTAGACTCTGCAGGGCCGGGTGTCACGCCCCGAGATTACCTCCTAGACGTAACACAGGACTTGGGCCCACAAGTGCCCCAAGCTAACCCTTGGTCATAGCATTCTCAAGCATAACAAAAGATAAATGGAAGCATAACAAAAAAATTCGGAATCACATAAATGGATAATCAAGTCAAATAGGGATACAAAATCTAGAAAGAGACACAAAAGTTGTTTATGTCTAAAAGTCCTCTTCTTATGACATAAAGAGTTTCTAGGAAAACACCCTAGCTAACTCGAAGTGTGGAAAATACAATAGCTAAAACTGGATAAGAACATAACTAGTCCTCGATCTAAGAGGACTCACCAACAGCTGACAGAAAGTGGCCTGAAAGCTCTAGCCACGGGTCTGAGAAGAAACACCTGAATCTGCATCATCAAAGGATGCAGCGCAAGATATGCGTCAGTACTATACGATGTACCGAGTATGAGAGCGATGCATGAACATGATAAAAACCATTAAAACATACTTAAAATGACTTGCTACATAAAGAAAGAACATGAATAAGTATTAAGATAAAAGACATAAGACATGAAAGAAAACTTAAGTTCAAAGTATAGGATCATATAACTTCATAGTTTAAAAATGATCATGTGGGAGTTTCTCTTAACCGACATAAACCATGCTGAGCTACATGGAGTCAAGTGTCATGTACCCCCACTGAAAAGGGATGTCCTAACCTGCTAAAGTTAGAACCATGTCGTACCAGGATCCTGTCATAATAAGCCACAGAGGGCAACCTACGGTGGCAACGTAGTTTTGGACTTGGGTTATCTGAACCCTCGTCTCTCGGTGCTAAATACTACTCCCAAAACATATAACATGAGCTCATATAAATGTGACATATCTAATGCCAAACTTGTTCATAACATGTTTATACCTCGGATCATCATACTACTCATGAATTATAATTTAGAAATCAATCCATGAGCATTGATGGAACATTCGGTGTCTTGTCTTGCATAATACTTTGTGACATGAAAAATTTGCATGGCTGTAGTTCAATTTCATAATACGTATATTTTCATAGAACATAGGAACTAGGCATGCACATACCTGAAAATTCATGGAAAACATGCTATCAGACCCAATTTGCTTAAATCCATCTCATGCATGTAAAATTTGTCATGGTTAGACTTCAATTCCTGATATAAGAATTTCCATGTAAAAACCCATGTAAAATCATGCAATTTAGACGAAATTTCATAATCAAATCATGAGAAGATAGTATATAGCAAAACCTATAAGAATTGGGTAAAAACCCTAATTTAAAGATTCATAGAAATCAAAATAGGATTTGGGGTTTTGGGCACAAGGGTGAATGGAACCCATTGTTGAATACCCACATACCTTGATTGAAGCTAACCCACTTGAATTGAAAAGACTTAAGAGACTTGAACTTGGAGCTTAGACAAGAACTTTTCCTTTTTGGGAGATAAATGAAGATTTGAGAAGGAACTTAGGCTAATGAGGGTGAAAACTCTACTAGAAATAGCCAAAACAACATCATTTAGGAGTTAAAAGGGTGGGTAATGACTAAAATACCCTTGGGATTTAATTAAGAAAAAGCTGGAAAATAGGTCAGCTTCAAGAATCACAGGTCGGTTCAATGGGTCATCGTTTGAACCGCGACCCATGGTTCTAACTCATGGTTCCTAGCAAATAATTCATGCTGCAGAAGGCAATCCTACGGGTCAACAGGACGTACCCGTAGAATGGATGACGGGTTGTCAACCCAATCGTGAAACCTGGGGAACTTGTCATCCCCCTGATCTGGTTCCACGAGTCGACAGGACGAACCTGTGGTTTGAACCACGGTGTGTAGAGCCAACTCGTGGTTATAGACCAGAGGCTGAATCAATAGAAGGGAATCACGGTTCCATTCCACGACCCATGGTTTAAACCACGGCCCGTGGTTTGAACCCGTCATTCCTGAAACATGAAATTTTTTTGAGTTTCAGACTTAGATAGCTTGTTCAATTTCTGAGGTGTTACAATATCTCCCCCTTGGGATCATTCATCCTCAAATAAAGACTAAACATGGGAAAACTGAAGAGAAAAACAACCCAACCAACAACAAAACATGGAATTCAAGGAAAAATCATGAAAACTGAACTTTTCAACTTAAAACATGATAAAACTAACTTCATAAAACATGGATGCATGCTAGGATCATGAGAGAAACTGATGGAGTAGAATTTAAGGGACAAACTAAGGAGGAAACTAGTACCTCAAGCTAGAACTGAATCGGAAGGAAAGATATAAGGATATTTTGCCTTCATGGGCTCCTCTGCTTCCCAAGTAGCTCCTTCTACAAGCTGATTTCTCCAAAGAACTTTTACTGAAGTGACTTCTTTATTTCTCAGCCTCCGAATCTGACGATCAAGGATTTCTATGGGGACCTCCTCATAGGTGAGACTATCCTTCTCACTTACATCCTCCAAAGGAACAATCAAGGTCAGATCACCAACACACTTCTTCAATAAGGAAACATGGAAAACTGGATGGACCGCTTCCAAATCTGATGGTAAATCCAACTCATAAGCAACCTTACCAACCTTCCTCAGAATCCGATAAGGACCTATAAAACGGGGACTGAGTTTCCCTTTCTTGCCAAATCTTATCACACCCTTCATGGGTGACACTTTAAGAAAAACCCAATCATCAACTTCAAATTCTAATTCTCTTCTCATCACATCCGCATATGATTTATGTCGACTCTGAGCAGTCTTCAACCTCTCCCTAATAAGCTGAACTTTTTCCATAGTCTCATGAACCGAGTATAGACCAATCAAGGCTGCCTCACTTACCTCAAACCAACTAATATGAGATCTACATCTCTGACCATAAAGTGCCTCATAAGGAGCCATCTGGATGCTAGAGTGAAAGTTGTTGTTGTAGGAAAACTCGATAAGAGGTAAGTGATCATCATAATTACCTTTGAAATTAATCACACAAGCTCTCAACATATCCTCCAAAGTCTGAATAGTACCCACTGCCAGGCCATCTGTCTAAGGGTGAAAAGTTGTGCTATGCTTCACTGAGTAACAAGACCTCTTTGAAACGATCTCCAAAACTGAGAAGTAAACTGAGTATCCCTATTTGAAATGATGGACAAAGGAACACCATGCAGTCGAACTATCTCCCGAATGTAGAGTCTGGCATAATCGTCTGCTGAGTCCGTAGTCTTAACATCCAAAAAGTGGAATGACTTAGTAATCCGGTCGATAATCACCCAAATCAAATCATATTGCCTTTGACTACGAGGAAAACCTGAAATGAAGTCCATATTGATTGCTTCCTATTTGCAAGTAGGAAGGTCAATATCCTGAATCATGCCACCCGATTGTTAGTGCTCTACCTTCACTTGCTGACAGTTGGGATACTTAGCCACAAAACTGGCTATGTCCCTCTTCATACCATTCCACCAATAGACTTCACGTAGATCATGATACATCTTGGTGGCATCGGGGTGGATGGAATATCTGGAACTATGAGCCTCAGTCAAAATATGTTGTCTCAACCTATCTACATTTGGCACAAATAGTCGACCCTGATATTGAAGTACATTATCTCCCCCTTGGGAGAACACCTCAACCCTTTGCTGATGGACTGCACCCTTAAGTTGAAGTAAAATAGGATCACTGTCTTACTTTGCCTTCACTTCTGATACCAAGAATGATTTGAAACCATTCTGAACAATAACACCACTTTCTGTCGAGTCCATAAGTAGAACTCCCAACCGAGCTAGCCTATGAACCTCCTTAACCAGTTCCTTCTTTCCTTCTTCGATTGAAGACACACTACCCATCGACAATCTACTAAGTGCATCTGCCATAACATTGGCCTTACCCGGATGGTAAAACACACTCATTTCATAATCCTTAAGAAGCTCAAGTCATCTCCTTTGTCACAAATTCAATTCCTTCTGAGTGAACTCATACTGAAGACTCTTATGATCAGTGAATACATCCACATGCACCCTATACAAATAATGTCTCCAAATCTTCAAAGCAAAGACCACGGGTGCTAACTAAAGATCATGAGTAGGGTAGTTCTTCTCATGAGTCTTAAGCTGTCAGAGACATAAGCAATCACCTTACCACGCTGCATCAAAACACAACCCAAACCAATCCTAGAAGCATCACAATACACAACAAAATCATCTAGGCCCTCGGGTAGAGCTAACACTGGAGATGTGGTCAATCTAGTCTTTAATTCCTAAAAGTTCTTCTCACAAAAGTCAAACTACTGAAATTTTAGCTTCTTCTGAGTCAATCAGGTCAAAGGGGCAGCAATGGAAGAAAATCCTTCCACAAACCTCCTGTACTAACCAGCCAAACCCAAAAACCTTCTAATATCATATGGGGAAGTGGGTATAGTCCAGTTCTTTACTGCCTCAATCTTTTGAGAATCAACTCGACTACCATCCCTAGTCATAATATGACCCAGAAACGCAACAGACTACATCCAGAAATCACACTTGCTAAACTTAGCAAATAACTGTCGGTCCTTAAGAGTTTGCAACACAACTTTCAAATGGTCTGCATGCTCCTCCTCACTCCGAGAGTAGATGAGGATATCATCAATGAAAACAATCATAAGCATATACAGGTACTGTTTGAACACACAGTTCATCAAATCAATAAAGGCTGCAGGAGCATTCGTTAGACCAAAAGACATCACAACAAATTCATAATGAACATATCGAGTTCTGAAGGCTGTCTTCGAAATATCACACTCTCTAACACGAAGCTGATAATTACCGGATCTAAGGTCAATCTTAGAGAAGAAACTAGCACCTTGAAGCTGATAGAATAAGCCATCAATCCTAGGAATGTGATATTTATTCTTGATGGTGACCTTGTTCAACTGACAGTAGTCAATACACATTCTAAGAGAACCATCTTTCTTTCAAAACACTTCTCACTCGGGGGGCACTCCGGGAAAATCCTTGGGAAACACTTCTAGGAACTCATTCACAATAGGAACAGACTGAAGGGATGGGGTTTCAGACTCCGTGTCCATAACCCATACTATATGATAAAAATACCCCTTTGAAATCATCTTCCTAGCCTTAAGATAAGATATGAAATGACGTTATGAGGATGGGTGACTACCCTGCTATTATAAGATGGGTTCCTTTAGAAACTTGAAACTGACAACCCGAGTACGACAATCAATAGAAGCATAACAAGCATGTAGCCAATCCATACCAAGAATAACATCAAAATCTGCCATCTTCAACTCTACTAAATCCGCTGAAGTGACTCTATAAAGGACTGAGCTAGGGTAATTTTGATAGATTCTTTTGGCTAAACTGACTCACCAACAGGAGTAGAAACACAAAAGGGTTCAAAAAGTAATTCAGGATAAATTTCAAATTTGCATGCTACATAAAGAGTCACAAAGGATAAAGAGGCACCGGGGTCCAACAAAGCATACATATCGAAAGAGAAGACTTTAAACATACCAGTAACAACATCTGGGGAACCCTCCTGGTCCTGATGAGAGGACATAGAATAAAGACGGTTCTGACGCTGACCACCAGAACTAGAAGCTATGCCCTGCTGGGCTGGTCGACCTCCTGGGGCTGCTGGAGCAGACTGAGCCCTACCACCACCCTGCCCCTTCTTAGAGGAAGGTCAATCTCTAACCATGTGTCCAGCCTATCCACACCCAAAGCATGCTCTCATGCCCGCGCGACACTCTCACGGGTGATTCTTCCCACACTTGTTGCAAATGGGATGGGATAGTCCTCTAGTAACACTCCCCTGGGACTGTGAATAAGAACTAGATCCTCTACCACTTGATCATAATGAGGCCTCAGGGCCTGGATAGGAGCACTAGCAGAAGAATGAACTAGTCCTAATGACTTATTCTGAAATGAGGAGCGGTGCCCGCCACCAGACCTCTGATGGCCAAAACCTGAACTCTCGGATCTAACTCTTTTATTCTCCCTAGCCATCTCCTTAAGCTTGTCGCCCTTGATCTGGTGAGCATGAGTCATGGGCCTGGAAATATTCATATCACTCAACCGCATAGCAGACCTGCACTCCTTCTTCACCATGTCTGAAACCCTATAGATAAACTTACTCATTTGGTCATGCGAGTCTGCTACCATAGAAGGGGCCTACCTCGATAACTGAGTGAACTTCAACTATACACTTGGACTGACATCGACCCCTATCTCAAGTTTACAAACTCCTCAGTCTTTGCTTGACATAGACCCCTACCTCGATAGGAAAGCTCTCTCTAAACACTCCTAAGTCATAGGGACCTCATCCCTAGCTCTAGCTTCCTTCCATTGGGTAAACCAGATATGAGCTACATCCTTGAGTTAGTAGGATGCGAGCTCCACACAATCAGCATCAACCACTTGCATAACCTCAAATATCTTCTTCACTTTATCAATAAAGTTAAGTGGGTCCTCACTCACTTTCAAAACCCAAAATTCGGGTGGGTTCATTCAGACAAAATCACAAACCCGGGCTGCTACCCCACCTTTAGGGTGGAATGGGATAGGAGTCGGCTAGTTGGCCTGGGCAGCCAAGGTCTGGGCTAGAAAATGGATGGAGTTCCCGAATTCCTCATTCGTGACCTCGAGAGACAAAACTGGAGGAGCGGTATTTCGAGTGGCTTGGTGAGGCATAGCACATCGAGGAATAATCTGAAACGTATAAGGTAAGGATTAGAGGAACATTAGAGTTAAGATCTATAGCATGATATGATCATGAAAGAAATGAAGTTTTCTAAGACATCTCATAGCTTCTCTCTCATATGTGTGGTGCACTTCACACACATAAAAGAGATTCTAATCGATGTGGCTTTCATACATCCTAAGACTCTTGAACCTGAGGCTCTAATACCAAGTTTGTCACGCCCTGAGGTTACCCCTTAGATGTAACACATGACTTGGGACTACAAGTGCCCCAAGATAACCCTTGGTCATAGCATACTCAAGCATAACAAAAGATAAGCGAAAGCATAATAGATAAATTCATAATCACATAAATGGATAATCAAGTCAAATAGGGATACAAAATCCAGAAAGAGACTTAAAAGTTGTTTATGTCTGAAAGGCCTCTACTCATGACATAAAGAGTTGCTAGAACAAGACCCTAGCAAACTCGAAGTGCATAAAATACCATAGCTAACAATGGCTAAGAACATAACTAGTCCTCAATCTAAGAGGACTCACCAACAGCTGACAAAAAGTGTCCTGGAAGCTCTAGCCACGGGTCTGAGAAGGAACACCTAAATCTGCATTATCAAAGGATGCAGCGCAAGATATGTGTCAGTACTATATAATGTATCGAGTATGAGAGTGATGCATGAACATGATAAAAACCATTAAAACATACTTAAAATGACTTGCTACATAAAGAAAGGACATGAATAAGTATTAAGATAAAATACATAAGACATGAAAGAAAACCTAAGTTCAAAGTATAGGATCATATAACTTTATAGTTTAAAAATGATCATGTGAGAGTTTCTCTTAACCGACATAAACCATGCTGAGCTACATGGAGTCCAGTGTTATGTACCCCCACTAAAAAGGGCTGTCCTAACTAGCCAAAGTTAGAATCATGTCATACTAGGATCTTGTCATAATAAGCTACAGATGGCAACCTACGGTGGCAATGTAGTTTTGGACTTGGGTTATCTGAACCCTCGTCTCTCTGTGCTAAATACTACTCCTAAATTATATAACATGAGCTCATATACATGTGACATATCTAATGCCAAACTTGTTCATAACATGTTCATACCCCGGATCATCATACTTCTCATGAATTATAATTTAGAAATCGGTCCATGAGCATTGATGGAATATCGGGTGTCTTGTCTTGCATAATACTTCATGACATGGAAAATTTTCATGGCTCTAGTTTAATTTCATAATACATATATTTTCATAGAACATAGGAACTAGGCATGCACATACTTGAAAATTCATGGAAAACATGCTATCAAACCCAATTTTCTTAAATCCATCTCATGCATGTAGAAATTATCATGGTTAGACTTTAATTAATGATATAAGAATTTCCATGTAAAAACCCATGTAAAATCACGCAATTTAGTAGAAATTTCATAATCAAATTATAAGAAGATAGTATATAGCAAAACCCATAAGAATTGAGTAAAAACCCTAATTTGAAGATTCATAGAAATCAAAATAGGATTAGGAGTTTTGGGCAAAAGGGTGAATGGAACCCATTGTTGAATACCCACATACCTTGATTGAAGCTAACCCACTTGAATTGAAAAGACTTAGGAGACTTAAACTTGGAGCTTGGAGAAGAACTTTTCCTTTTTGGGAGAAAAATGAAGAGTTGAAAAGGAACTTAGGCTAATGAGGGTGAAAACCCTACTAGAAATAGACAAAATGACATCATTTAGGAGTTAAAAGGATGGGTAATGACTAAAATACCCCTTGAATTTAATTAAGAAAAAGCTAGAAAATGGGTCGTCTTCAGGAATCATGGGTTGGTTCTACGGGTCATCGTTTAAACCATGACCCATGGTTCCAACTCGTGGTTCCTGGCCAACCATTCATGTTTAAGAAGGCAATATTACGGGTCAATAGGACGAACCCGTAGAATGGATGATGGGTCATCAAACCAGTCGTGAAACCTAGGGAACTTGTCATCCCCCTGATCTAGTTCCACGAATTGACAGGACGGATACTCGTGGTTCCATACCAGAGGCTGAATCAACAGAAGGGAATCACAGTTCCATTCTATGACCCGTGGTTCAAACCACGACCTGTGGTTTGGACTTATTATTCCTGGAACATGAAAATTTTCTGAGTTTAAGACTTAGATAGCTGGTTTAATTTTCGAGGTGTTACACTGGGGTGCTAGTTGAGTTTTCTTACTGATTTGAGATAACTTTAGCCTCGGTCATATCGAGTATCTGAGTTGACTTTCTATTATTTTAGACCCAGCTACGCCCCAGGCAACCCTTGGAGGGGTTTTTGAGACATTTTACCCACAACTTTAGTCTAGGACAGGGTCTGCGCATGCATACTCGAGACTGGGTCTCTATCTTGAACTCAGACTTGCTTTCGGATGACATGTTTTGATACTGAGTTTAGTATGGGGTCCAGGACCTCCATGGTCCTTACCATACTAGGCCTGGGGATTTGGGCTGCATTTGCCGAAAGGAGGGTATATGACGGAGTAGAGGTATACATGCAGTGTCCTTCCATGAAACCTACCTGTTGGGCCCGATCGGCACCGAAGGGGGTACATACAGAGTTACCATTTCACCCTGAGATCTTCATGCATCATATCATTCATTATTTGAGGCTCTACCCTTATTTTTTGTATGTTGAGTGTACCCTCAGTTGTATGGGCGGCTGGAGGGTTTGTTTTCACTTATTTGCGTTCCTTAGTTGTATGGGCGGCCAGGGGACTATAGGTAGACTCTTGTTACTTCATCGTGGTGTTATCCCCCATTATGGTTATGCTGATAAGAATATATACAACTAAGTTGCTACTTGTTGGATTTGAGATTGGTATGATTAGTTGGGTTATTGATTCCTATTTCCGAGCATGCCTATTTTTATTCTCCTCTTTCTTTCCTTGTACTTGATGTTATGCGGTCCGCAATGAAAATGCATGATGGGAAAATTTATGGAGGAAACTTCCAGTTTTCTGGAATAGAGTGCAAAATGTGTGTGCGACGCGCACAACTTGTCATGTTATCGCACACCAATCGCACATGATATTGCCTGAACTGCCAGGTATTCTATTAAGCTCATGTGTTTCGATATGCGACGTGCATCCTCTGTTGTGTGATCGCACAGAGCCTCGCATTATCTTACCATTTCTTCCATTCCTACTACAATGCTAACAAAAACAACATACAAGATAAAACCAGAAAATAAGAAGAAAATACGTAAGGAAAAAGATCTTGGGTTTCCTCCCAAGAAGTGCTTGGTTTAACGTCACGGCTCGATGGAGGTACCTCAAAATCAAGGTTCATCCAAGAATATATCTTCTACAGATGCAACCTCTCCCGTGATTCCCAAATACTTCTTTACTCATTGCCCATTGACCTTGAAAGCCAAGCCATCCTCATTCTCCAATTCAATAGCTCCATTGGCGAAAAGTTGAAGTACTTTGAAAGAACCCGACCATTTGGATCTTAGTTTGCCCGAAAAGAGCTAAAGCCTAGAATTGAACAAGAGTACCTAATATCCCAGGTGGAACTCTCATCTTAGGATTTGTTGGTCATGATAGTGTTTCATCCGGTCCTTGTAGATAGAGGCACTTTCATACGCCCGTATCCGAAACTCATCCATTTCATTTATATCTTCAACCCTAGCACAAGCGGCTCTCTCCCAATTTAGGTTCAGCTTCTTCAAGGCCCACATAGCCTTGTGTTCCAACTCAACTGGGAGATGACAAGCTTTGCCAAAAACTAGTTGATAGGGGGACATTCCAATCAGGGTCTTATATTATGTCCTGTATTCCCATAGTGCATCATGTAACTTGCATGACCAATCCGTTTGGTGAACATTCACCGACTTTGAAAGGATGGATTTAATCTCCCAGTTGGACACCTCAACTTGCTCGCTTGCTTGTGGATGATAACGAGTGGACACTTTGTGTTTGACACCATATTTTTCAAGTAGTGTTCCAAAAAATTTATTGCAAAAGTGCAATCCACCAATGTTAATAATGGCACGAGGTATGTCGAATCTAGCAAAGATGTGTTTCTTAAGAAAGGCAGTCACACTTCTCCCCTCATTATTTGGTCAGGCCACCGCTTAGACCCATTTGGAGACGTAGTCCACAGCCAATAAGATGGAGGTGTTCCCATGTGAGCTCGTGAAATGTCCCATAAAATCAATACACCATACATCAAATAATTCTACCTCCAGAATGGGGGTTAGTGGTAATTCATGGTGGCGAGATACGCCTCCTCCGCACTGACACTTTTCATACTCTTTTACCATATCATGAGCATCGTGGAATAACATAGGCCAATAGAACTCGCTTTGCAATACCTTAGAAATCGTGTGCATTCCCCCATGGTGTCCTCCAAAAGGGGATGAATGGCATGCTCTAAGGATTGGTAAAATTTCAATTTCAGGAAAACCTCCTTATCATTCCATCGGCACAAATCCAAAACAAGTAGGGCTCAACCCAATAATACTTTCGAACGTCGTGGAGAAATTTCTTTTTCTGATTAAAGCTCAATCCCTCCGGGAGTAGATCACTTGCTAAGTAATTAGAAAAATCAGCAAACCAAGGTATCAAGTCATGAGACGCAGCCAAAATTTGCTCATCCGGGAATGAGTCATTAATTTCAAGTTCCCTCACCTGTCTTCCTTTTTCTTCCAAATGGGATAGGTGGTCAACCACTTAATTTTCACACCCTCTTCGATCCTTCACTTCAAAATCAAACTCTTGAAGAAGTAACACCCACCAGATTAATCTTGGTTTCACATCCTTTTTAGCCATCAAGTACCTTATGGACGCGTGATCAGTATGCACCACCACCTTAGTGCCCAAGAGATATGCCTGAAATTTCTCAAAATCAAACACTACGGCCAATAATTCATGTTTTGTAACCGTGTAGTTTGTTTGTGCCACATTCAAAGTTTTGATTGCATAGTATATCAGGTGAAAAAGTTTCTCCCTTCTCTGACCAAGCATTGCCCCTAAAGCTATACCACTAGCGTCACACATGAGCTCAAAAGGCTTCGACCAATCCGGCGCAATGATAACTGGGGTGGAGGTGAGCTTTTCTTTCAAGGTGAGGAAAGCCGTCATGCATTTATCATCAAAGTAGAATTTTTCCTCCTTTTCTAAAAGCTTACACAGAGGATGAGCTACCTTTGAGAAGTCCTTGATGAATTGCCGATAAAATCTGGCGTGCCCAAAGAAACTCCGGATACCTTTCACAGTTCTTGGAGGGGGTAGTTTTGATATAATCTCAATCTTTGCTTGATCAACCTCCAGCCCTTTTTCAGAGATCTTGTGCCCCAAAACTATCCCTTCTTTTACCATAAAGTGACACGTTTCCCAATTCAATACCAAATTCATTTCCTCACACCTTTTAAGTACCTCTAGGTGCTCCAAACAATCATTGAACTCATCCCCTACCACCGAAAAGTCATCCATGAATATCTCCATTGTATCCTCCACCATGTACGAGAATATCGACATCATACACCTTTGGAAGGTGGCCAGTGCATTGCAAATTCCAAAGGGCATTCTTTTGAACACGAAGGTGCCATACGGGTATATGAAAGTGGTCTTTTCCTGATCCTCAGGGGAAATTGAAATTTTGGTTGTACCCGGAATAGCCATCTACAAAACAATAGAAGGCACGGCCCACCAACCGATCTAACATTTGATCCATGAATAGGAGAGGGAAGTGGTCCTTCTCAGTCTAAGAATTAAACTTTCTATAGTCCATGCACACTCTCCAACCAATCACGAGTCTAAGGGCAATCCTCTCATCTTTCTCGTTTGGCATCACTGTAATTCCTCCTTTTTTTGGAACACACTGCACTGGGCTAACCCACGTGCTATCCGAGATGGGGAAGACTACTCCCGCATCCAACCACTTGATGATTTCTTTCTTTACCACCTCTTGCATAGGTGGGTTGAGTCTTCGCTGGTGCTCAATCGAAGGGATACTTTCCGCTTGGAGGTTTATTTTATGAGTACATATTCCTGGAGGTATACCTTTGATATCTGCAATGGTCCACCCTATAGCTCTGATATACTTCTTCAACACTTGAAGCAAGGCTTCCACTTGTGTGTCGCTTAACTTGTTGGAAATAATGACTGGCAAGGTCTCGTTGTCACCCAAGTATGCGTACCTCAAATGAGAGGGCAATGGTTTGAGCTCCATGCTAGGAGGTTCAATGATGGATGGTTTTGATGGTGGGGTTTCCCTATTTTTCAGATCGAGATCAAGTTTCTTTGGGGTATAAGAGTAGGATCCCATGCCCACTAATGCACAACAAACTTCATCGAATTCCTTCCTACCCTCACCATCATGATTCAATAGCACTACTTCTAAGACTTCATCAACGAATCCCTCTCTCATGTACAAATCGACACTTTCCTTGATTTTTTCAATTGCGAAAGCTATTTGGATATCACTTGCTTGCCTCATGGATCTACTTACATCAAATATGAGTTCATCATCATTCAATGCAAACTTCAATTCTCCCGAGTTCATTTTACGCAAGGTGTGCCCCATTTTTAGAATAGGATGCCCCAAGATGATGGGTATCTCAAAACTCCCCCTACAATTGATTATCATGAAATCAGCTAGATACACCACTCGCCCCACCTTTATCAAAATCTCGCAATTGATTCCTGTGGGTCGCCTTATTGATCGGTCTGTCATGCCGAGCTCCAAGCATGTGCTAGTGGGCTGTCCCAACTTCATTCGCTAAAAAGTGGCCAACGACATCAAGTTGACACTTAAGTTTTCATCGCACACTATTCTAGCGGACTTGTGGACTCCTTTAGAATCACACACCGTGTGTATACCCGACATTAATGCTTCATTGGAGAAATTTCCCGCAAGAGTCGCACTACTAAAGAGGGATAGTTGGACTACCCCTATCTCTTCTGAATTGCACATGGTGCATAACTCTTTCACGAATTTAGAACATTCAGACATTTTGTTAAAGTTGGAGCTTGCAGGCTCATTTATGGTAATTCTCTTCAATGAAGACTCAAAATCATTTGTCTTCTCCTCCACATTTTCATGAAAAAATCATTGAGGGAATAGAGGTGGACAAGTAGGGAGTGGTTTAAGAATTTTAGCCTACTTGCTCTCACTTTGACAAACCTTGGGCACCCCATACCCTTGAGTTTGCCTTTTCTAAGGTATGCTTATAGTTGGCATTTCATCATCCTCAATCTCGGCTTTCCTAGATTGGAGTTGTGAATTCAGCCAACGCATTCTATCTTCAAGACGTTCAATGGACACAAAATGTGCTTGAACAGTTTGGTCAAGACCCCTAAGCTTATGGCTCAATTCCTTGATGATTTCATGGGTTGCCCCAACATTCTCTAGCACTTCCATAACCACACTCTCCATTTTAGAGTCTTCATATTGCCTGTTCCGACCTTGATTTCCATGATCGCACCTACCCAAGCTTTGAGGGTTATAATGGAAACCCACCTTGTGGTCTGTAATAGAAGCCTCATCACTACCTTCACTCGAACTCACACCATCCTCTACAATCCTCATACCCCCGATAGCACCAATGGCATTTATTGTTTCTAGCCACTTGTTCGAAATGCTCTTTACCATGAATTCAAGGAGAGTGGAGGTGATTGATAACTTTCTACTCTTTCGAGCTTTATTTTCTAACTAATCCTCAATCTCATTAGCAGAGATAGCACCCATTGCTCCCTCGGCCCTAAAAAATCCAACTCAAGGTCTGGTAAGGTATCAAGGTCAAGAACAAATGGCTCGAATGAGAAGTATTTTCCTTTATAATCAAATGATGCATGCCTGAAAATCCACCACCACCAACAACAAAAAGTAAAAGAAAACAAATACTCTCAAGTTGACTTCACAACAATAATCAAAAACTAGCTAATACTCAAGTCCCCAACAATGGCGCTATTTTTGATGAACGCTCAAATCGTGGCTCTCCAATTAGGAGGTCACGGTGACCGCGTAGTCAAAACACATTTATAAACCCAATGGATATCGGGGTCGTACCCAAGGGACCTGATTTAACTAATTAGAGATTATGCGAAGAGATTTCATAATGAGAGTAGTTATTCAACAAAACCAAAGCAAGAAAATGGGGGGGAATTGGGAAAGTTGTCACTACTAACTCAATTCAAATAAAAACTATAAAATCAAGATGGGTGTACCAATAAGGACTAGATGACTAGGGGTGCATTTACGATGGGGCATTCTCTATAGCATAGGGTAGTCACTAATTCACTTAAATTCTCACCTATTGACACGGGTAGCATTGGTCATAAATGTGGAATGCTATCTCTCGATCAAAATCCATATATCCGATGATTTCGGTTAGAACATCATTCGGTGTGCTAAATAACCAACCAACATTTTCTTGGGGAGGTCATCCTATCGCTAGCTCGGACCCGTAAATGGAAGATTTCGCGATTAGAGCTATGTCTAGCCTCCAACATAAGTGGATTCCCAAGTACCCACTAGCAATTTCACATCCAAAACTACAAAATTCTCTCTCGAGCAATTACATAGCCAAGAAAGGTAAATTCATGTTTGCAACTACAAATTATTAGATTAAAACATGGTGAAATTACTAGACCCATATCAGATAAGTAATTATAAAAGCGAATTAGCAACACCCATAACCATTAACTAAGCACCCATCATCAATACACCCCTAGACAAGAGAAATTAGCCACTCTTAGAAGGGGGAGAAGATATACCACCTGGGTAAATCAAATTCCCATCCATTGTAGTTGATTCTCAAGTTCTAGAGTCAAATTAGGCACACAATTTGTTAACCAAAAGATTGTATTGAAAACCCTCTCTCAATGGAGATGGAGAAAAGTGTTTACAAGCCAAAAATATCTCCAAGTTCTTTATCTGAAATTCTCTGCTAAAAATTGTATATATAAAATAAGCCTAAGGTTGCCTTTTATATGCTCCAAAATCGTCACATAAATTTAGGACAAAATTGCCCTCCGGGTGGTGGGCGGCGTGATGTGCGGTTCGCACGTCGTAGTATGCACGTCGCACACGTACTTCAGATTGGCCAGTGACTTTAGCCACATAGGTAAGCTTTGTGCGAAGGTGGTGCATTTCGCACCACGGGATGTGCGCATCGTATGGCGACCACACTCCTTAGCAGAATCTTCAATCATCTTTGTAGCTTTATGCGGAGGAGGTGTGAACCTCACCTTGGCTTGTACATGTCGCACGACCACCGCACCTTCTGGCAGATTCTCCATCTTTTCACAACTACTACACTTAGCTCTTTTTTGGCTCTTTTTGGGTCCACATCCTTGTTTTTCCTCTTCTATCCAAAGTACCCTTGTAGATCTCAATAAAGGCCATGAGAACCTCTAAATCAATTCAAAATATAGCAATAATTCATGGATATAAGCTCAATAAGTTGGTAGATTACGGACTTATCAAGGACCCACATGAATTCATTACTACCTGTGAGGAGATGTTACACCATCTGGGATTGCTAGACACTCACGGAGTTGGATATACTACATATCAGCTTGAGGGTCCAGCTAAGTTATGGTGGAGGGCTCAGGTTGCATGTAGACCTTCTACATCACCTCAGTTGACTTGGTCCGAGTTCTATGAGGCCTTTATGGCCAAGTTCTTGCCACAAAGTGACAAAGAGCAACGGAGGGAGGAGTTCACCAGACTTACTTAGGATTCTATAAATGTCTCGAAGTATGAGAATTATTTTCATCATCTTGCCCCTTTGGGGCCATGATTATGACTACTAAGGCTGATAGGATCTATAGATTTGTTTGGGGACTACGGAGAGAGTTTAGAGAGCCTGCTGAGATATTGGTTGCTAGTGGTCGGTCTTTCCAGGCAATTGTGGACTATGCTCATACTGTAGAGGATTCACGTCGTCATGACACTGGGGCCACATATAAGAGGCCTCGACATCAGGGTGGCTACTGTGGTTTCAGACACGGTGGTAGAGGTTCAGGCTAGTAGGGCTAGAGTTATTAACCACAACAGCATCAGGGTCAGACTAGTCGACCGGTTCAGGCGTCACTTCAGGCTTCTAGTTCTTAGTTTGAGCAGGGTTAGAGCAGTCAGCGTGGTCATAGTGGTTAGTCTGCGAGAGGTACTACTTTTGGGGTATCAAGCTGAGGTAGACACACAGGTTTAGCAGGTTTATCTCGACAGGGTGGGCCGTCAGGGTCGTTCTATGAGTGTGGAGTCAGCAGTCATTTTGCCATAAATTGCCTTTAGCGGGGTACAACCTATTATGAGTGCAGTGTTAATGGCCATTTTGCTAGAGATTTCCCCTATTGGGGTACAATTCAGCCAGTTTCTCCATCGGCTTAGCCTATTCGCTCAGTTCAGCCACCTTCTTGAGGAGGTGGTGGTCAGGGTAGAGGTGCTGCTCCATATGGCAGAGCAGGTAGTAGGGATGATGATCGGGTAGGTGGAGGTCATCGTCAGTTCTATGAGGTCCCTGAGAGATCCGAGGTAGAGGCCTTAGATGCTGTGATTACATGTACGATTTATGTGTGCCATCAGTCTGCTACGTCTTTATTTGATCCTGGATCAACTTGTTCATATGTATCTGCCTACTTCTTACCTTGTTTGGGGTTGGCTAGTGAGTCGTTATCTATGCATAGGAGATTTTTTAGTAGTAGATCAGATTGTGAGATCCTGTGTGATATCTTTTGGTGATTTGGAGACTTGGGGTGATTTGATGATCCTTGATATGTTAGATTTTATTGTGATACTGGGCATGGACTGGTTATCCCCTCACCGTGCAATTTTGTATTGTTATGCCAAGACCGTTACCCTAGCCATGCCCGGTGTATCCCCAGTTTTGTGGTAGGGTTTTGTCAGCCATGCACCATCTTGGATCATCTCTTGTCTTTGAGCTAGGAAGTTGATTTTCCCATGGGTGTTTAGCTTATCTAGCATATGTTCAAGATGCTAGTGCTGACCCTTCGTCTCCTGAGTCTATTCCTGTGGTTAGAGACTTCCTAGATGTGTTTCCTACTGACCTACCAGGCCTTTCACCTAAGAAAGATATGATTTTGCCATTGAGTTAGAGCTGGGCACCAGGCTTATTTTTATTCCTCCCTATTGTATTGCTCCTGCTGATTTGAGAGAGCTTAAGGAGAAGCTCCAAGATTTGTTATCTAAGGGGTTCATTAGACTGAGTGTGTCTCCTTGGGATACTCCTGTTCTCTTCATGAAGAATAAGGATGGGTCGATGTGGATCTGTATTGACTATCGACAGTTGAATAAGGTGACACTGAAGAATAAGTATCCAATGTCGAGAATTGATCACTTGTTTGATCAGCTTTAGGGTTCAGCTGTGTTTTCAAAGATTGATTTGAGGCTCAACTACCATCAGTTGAGGATTAGGGTGGAGGACATCCCTAAGATAGCATTCAGGACACGTTATGGCCACTATGAGTTCCTGGTGATGTCTTTTGGGTTGACTAATGCCCCCGCAGCCTTTAGGGATTTGATGCATAGGGTGCTTAGCCCGTACTTGGATATGTTCGTGATAGTCTTCATTGATGACATTCTGATATACTGGAGGAGTAGGGTTGAGCATGATCAGCACTTAAGGACTGTACTTTAGACTTTGAGAGATCATCGGCTTTATGCCAAGTTCTCAAAGTGTGAGTTTTGTCTTGAGTAAGTTGCTTTCCTAGGACACGTGGTATCTAAGGATGGGATTAGGGTTGATCCGGGTAAGATTTCTACGGTTCGAGATTGGCCTAGACCTACTATTCCTACAGAGGTTCGCAACTTTGTTTGTTTAGCCGGGTACTACAGATGGTTTATTGAGAAATTATCTTCCATAGCAGCACCCTTGACTATGCTGACTAGGAAGGATGTTCCATTTCAGTGGTCAGATCAGTGCGAGGATAACTTCCAGAGGCTTAAGGCCTTATTGACTTTGGCTCTAGTTTTTACTTTGTCGATTGAGGGTCAGAGTTTCTCCCTATATTGTGATGATTCAAGGGTCGGTCTTGGTTGTGTGTTGATGCAGCAGGGTCGAGTGATAGCATAAGTGATGTGCCGAGATTCTACGGCACATTTGACGCCTTTAACTAAGAATACTCGCAAGTTTTCAAGCAACATTTATGGTTTTTGATGTTTTTAAGTTGTATTTGCAGGAAATGGAGACAAGGATAAAAAGAAAGTGAAAAATACTCAAGCTAAGTTACACGGGTTAGGCTTGACGGAGGGCCTGACGGCTCGTCAGACAGGTGACTGACCGTCAGGGGATCAACAGCAGCTAAAGGAGGCACTGGATAGTGGCGACGGTTGGCGTGACGGCCCGTCACACCCATGACTGCCCGTCAGCCAAGCCGTCAAGTTGGAGCTCACAGAGAGCATGCACTGGATAGTGGCGATGGTTGGCGTGAAGGCCCGTCACACCCATGACTGCCCATCAGCCAAGCCGTCAAGTTAGAGCTAAAGGATAGCATGCACTGGATAGTGGCGACGGCTTAGAGTGACGGCCAGTCGCATGGGTGACGGTCCGTCAACGCGAAGAGGGACTCCGAAAATTCTATTTTAGGACTTTATTTCCTGGACTACTATAAATACCCAGTGCTAGGGTTATTTTAATGACTCAATAACTAATATTTTGTGCGAACTTTGTTTGGACGAGTTTTAGAGAGGAAAACACGATACAAACACGTTTTTCTTCCTCTCTTTCCATTGTTCTTTGGATTTTCACCATTGGTGCTCGGAGTTTACGAAGTTCAAAGTAAAGTATTAGTTTTCTATTGTAAGAATTCCTTCTTCTCATATGAATACTGGTATTTCTTTACTTCTCTTTGCTAGCATGAGTGGCTAAACTCCCCACAACTAGGGTTGTGGGATCCATGGCAAGAGTCACAATGTAGATTCCGGGTAGCATTGGGTTAAATTTATATGTTGTCATGTGGTTAATCATTCGTTATTTACGTTTTCTAATGGTTGCAAACATTAGAACATACCTAAGTTTGATTTTCTTGAACAAAGAGATTAAAAATCGAGAAATTTGATTAACTACGAGGATTCGAGACTACCAACTCTCGTCTTATGATTAATGCTGTAACTAGATTAATCTACTCGATGTTTAGGATTGAAATAAGAAAGTTCACCTTTTGAAGTTCGAGATAATTGAAAAGGAAATTTGTCTATTTGGTTGAGAAATGTTTAGATGATACCATTAATTCAATCACATCGTGATATGCATATAGAAAGAACCCGGTTAAGCTTTGAGTCAAAATTGTTACGACGCCATGGTGAACACTTCCCTAGTTCATTATCATATTGATTAATACTCGTTGAAACTCGAAATTAGTTACTTGCATTGTTCAAATATTAATCACAGAAACCCCCCCAATTTACCGGAAACTATTGATTACTATTCAACTAATTCACTAACGATTTAATTTGCACCTTATTCCCTGTGGGATCGACCCCAACCTTTGTTGGGTTTCTATATTTGACGACGACTGCTTACGCTTCGTAATTGGAGTTGTAATTTGGGCGTATCAAATTTTGGCGCCGTTGCCGGGGAAGACGGTTGTTTATTAAGTCTGGTGTGTTTATTTGACTCTTAGTCATATTTCCTGATTTTACTTTTATTTGTTGTTTTTGTTTGTTACAGGGTACTGAGTTGTGCATGCCAAGTACCTGACGCTCGGGTGAACCAATATTACCCTACGACCCCGAGCTTGCAAGAACGCTAAGGCAAACCATGAATGTACAATAGCAGGAGGCAGCAAGGCTCGCTGCAGAACAACAGGCTCAACAAGATCAACATCACTTGAATGTCGAGGATATAGATAATGATATTGCATTAGATGGAGTTGGTGCTACGGGCGCCATTGTTCTTCCTCCGCTAGCGCCCAGGGCTAAGTTCAACATCACTAGCACAATGGTCCAGCTGTTGAACCTAAAGGGATTGTTCCATAGTATGGCTGGTGATGATCAAAACCGACACCTGATGAATTTTGTGGGTATCTGCAAGTCGTTCGAATTTCCTGGAGTAAGTCAGACTGCGATTAGACTCAGGTTGTTTCCATTGTCTCTGTCTGATGAGGCAGCGTTATGGTTGACAGATCTAACCCCCGACTCTATCATAACCTGGGGTGAGTTGAAATGAGCTTTCCTAGAAAGGTTCTTTCCTCCCTCTAGGATGATACAGTTGAGGGATGAAATTAGCAATTTCAGATAACAACCTCATGAAGCTTTACATGAGACGTGGTTGCGGTTCAATAAGAAGCTGACACAATGCCCGAACTATCAGTTGACCGATAATTTCCTGATGCAGACATTCTGTAGGGCACTAAATTCGGCTACCAAGCTGACACTGGATAATGCAGCAGGTGGAGAGTTTATGGGTCTCACCTTTATCGATGCCACAACTATTTTGGACCGGCTCACTAAAACCAATAGGGCCTAGCATACACGGGACACAGAGATGGCTGCTAGCACTCATGCAGTCGGTATGTCAGCGGAAAAACGCAGGAAAGAGGAAGAGCGAGATCAAGATATGGCCCATCTGAAAACGCAAATGGACCTACTGACAAAACATTTGTTGTCAGGAGACATGGAGAAAGTGAAAGTTGTGGGTTCCCAAGGTAGAGAAACAGAGTTCGAGTCTGATGAGGAGGCGAACTATTTGGGGGGGTTCCAGGCCAATGGCCAGGGAAATCAAGGTCGGAACTATCAGAAGGATGACTACTATGAAAAATCTGGCTACAGAGATCGTTATCAGGGGAACTGGATGAATAAAACTGATAGAGGTGGGTTATATGTACCACCTGGTAACCGAGAAAGAACTAGCAATGAGACAGGGATTTCCAAGTTAGAGAATATGATGGCAAAGATGTTGTTGAAGGTGGAATCTACTGACTCCGGAGTCAAGGAAATGAAATCTGAATTATCATCAATGAGTCAGTTAGTGAATTCTCATTCCACCTCAATCAAGCAGCTAGAGCAACAAATGAGTCAAGTCTCGGCATCTCTAAATCAAAGGAAAGCTGGGACATTGCCGAGTGACACCATTCAAAACCTGAGAAACGATGGGAATTGTATGGCAATCACCACCAGAAGCAGTAAGACATTATCGGAATCACATCCGGTAATTCAGACTCAGAAAGGTAATGTTGCTGAGGAAGATGAGTTAGTAGATGCTGAAAATATGGTCGATGAGGGTGTGAGAATATCTGTTGAATAACTCGGTGTGGAAGAAGATACTACTCAAGTGCTCACGGATAAAAGCAAGGAAGTTGAAAAATTTCCAACTATAATGCCTCGGCCACCAACTCCTTTCCCACAACGGTTGAAGAAGAAAGTGGAAGATAGCAAGTTCCTAAATTTCATGACCATGCTCAAGCAAATATCAGTGAACATCCCTCTGGTGGATGCGCTTGAACAAATGCCCGGTTATGCCAAGTTCATGAAGGACTTGATCACAAAGAAGAGGTCGGTAAGTTTTGAACCGGAAGACAACCTCCACCATTGTAGCGCCATTTCATCAAGGTCGCTAGTCCAAAAGAAAGAAGACTCGGGTGCGTTCACTATTCCTTGCACCATAGGGGAGTTTAACTTTGCAAAAGCTCTTTGTGACTTGGGGGCTAGCATAAACTTGATGCCGTTAGCCATCTACCGGCAGTTGTTCTTAGGAACCCCCAAACCGATAACTATGAGATTGTTGATGGCTGATAGATCGGTTAAACGCCCGGTGGGTATTTTGTATGATGTACTTGTGAAGGTGGGGAAGTTCATATTTCCGGCAGATTTCGTGATTTTGGACTGCGAAGTGGGCTTTGAAGTCCCTATTATTTTAGGATGACCCTTCTTCGCAACTGAAAGAGTATTAGTAGATATGGAGAGCAACGAGTTGACTTTCAGGTTGAACGACGAAGTAGTGAAGTTTAATGTGTGCAAGTCAATGAGGGAACCGAGGGACATGAATGTCGTCTCGGTTATTGATGTTGTTGCCGAATCTGATGTGATTGTTTCTGTTGAAGAGAGACTTGCTGTAGAGACATTGGCAGCAGTCATGATGAACTTCGATGATGATGACATCGAAGATTATGAAGAAATTGTAAACGCTGTGGATGGAATGGGGTCATATTGTTATGCCCCAAAGAAATTAGATCTCGATTTAAAGAACAGACCGACACCTCCTGCAAAGCCTTCTATTGAGGAAGCGCCGGTATTAGAGTTGAAAGAGTTTCCAGACCATCTGAAGTATGCAGTTTTAGGTGACAAAGATACCTTACCTGTAATCATTGCGACAGACCTTGTGCAATCTCAAGTTGAAGCTTTACTATCCACACTGAGGAGACACAAGAGAGCAATCGGCTGGACCATTGCAGATATTATTGGCATCCCACTAGGTATTTGCACTCATAAGATACAGTTAGAAGAAAATTGCACTCCCACCATCGAGCACCAGCGGAGACTGAATCCGCCAATGCAAGAGGTGGTAAAGAAAGAAATCATCAAATGGCTCGATGCTGGAGTGGTTTACCCAATTTCTGATAGCAAATGGGTAAGCCCAGTGCAATGTATTCCTAAGAAGGGAGGAATGACTATGGTAGCAAATGACAAAAATGAGCTGATTCCATTAAGACCTGTCACGGGGTGGCGAGTCTGTATGGATTACCGGAAGCTAAACTCCTGGACTCTCCGTGATCATTTCCCCATGCCCTTTATAGATCAGATGCTGGATAGATTAGCTGGCAGAGGTTGGTATTTCTTTTTAGATGGATATTCGGGGTACAACCAAATATCTATCGCCCCGAAAGATCAGGAGAAGACCACTTTCACCTGCCCCTACGGTACGTTTGCTTTTAGACGCATGCCCTTTGGTCTTTGCAATGCTCCTGCAACATTCCAAAGATGCATGATGTCTATCTTTTCTGATATGGTGGAGAACACATTGGAATTCTTCATGGATGACTTTTCGGTAGTGGGTGATGCATTTGATGATTTCTTGACTAATCTGGGTCAAGCATTGCAAAGGTGTGAAGAGTCAAACCTCGTGCTGAATTGGGAAAAATGCCATTTCATGGTGAAAGAAGGAATTGTATTATGGCACAAAATATCTATGAGAGGTCTAGAAGTGGATAGAGCCAAGATAGAAGTCATCGAGAAACTACCTCCACCCATTTCAGTAAAAGGTGTGAGGAGCTTTCTTGGTCATGCCGGTTTCTACCGAAGATTCATTAAAGATTTCTCTAAGGTTGCTACCCCATTGTGCAGGTTGCTTGAAAAGGAGACTAAGTTTGTATTTGTAGTTGAGTGTTTGAGGGCGTTTGAGTGCCTGAAAGAAAAGTTAGTGGATGCTCCTATTATAATTGCCCTGAATTGGTCCAAACCGTTCGAAGTAATGTGCGATGCGAGTGGTGTTGCACTTGGAGCTGTTCTGGGACAGAAGCGAGACAAACTTTTTCACCCTATTTATTATGCTAGTAAAGCATTGAATGGGGAGCAAAAGAACTACACAGTGACAGAATAGGAGCTGCTGGTTGTTGTATACGCTTTTGAGAAATTCAGAGCGTACCTACTTGGTACAAAAGTGGTGGTGCACACAGTTCATGCAGCCTTGAGGTATTTAATGACCAAAAAGGATGCAAAACCTCGACAAATCCAATGGGTGCTATTGTTGCAGGAATTTGACTTTGAAGTCAAAGATCAGAAAGGGTGTGAAAACAAGGTAGCGGATCATCTGTCCAGGCTTGAGAGGGAAGAGAACGTAATAGATGAACCAGAGATTGATGATGCATTCCCGGATGAGCAGGTGATGGCTACGTCACTTGATATGGTGCCTTGGTATGTTGAATTCGCAAATTATGTGGTGAGTGACATGATCCCGGAAGATTTGAACTTCCACCAGAAAAATAAATTTCTCCATGATGCAAGTAAGTTTTTCTGGGATGAGCCGTATTTATTCCGCTTGTGTGCTGGCAACATAGTGAGGAGATGTGTACCGGAAGTGGAAATGACAAGCATCTTGCAAGCTTGTCATTCATCCCCAGTTGGAGGACATCATGCGGGTAATCGAACCGCCCAAAAAATCTTACAGTGTGGTTATTATTGGCCGACAATCCAGAAAGATTCATATGAATTTGCCAAGTTCTGTGATCAATGCCAACGAAGAGGAGCAATCTCTCGCCGACAAGAGTTGCCTATGTCCACTATTTTGGAGGTTGAGTTGTTCGACGTATGGGGAATAGATTTCATGGGCCCTTTTGACAGCTCTTATGGGAACCGTTACATCTTGGTAGTGGTGGATTATGTTTCAAAGTGGGTAGAGGCGGTTTCTTTGGCCGATAACGAAGGGAGAAGTGTGGTGGCGTTTCTAAAAAGAAACATCTTTGCTCGGTTTGGCACCCCTCGCACAATCATAAGTGATGGAAGTTCACATTTTTGCAATAAGGTATTCCGGGCTGCTCTAGCAAAATATGGGGTGAAGCAACACAAGGTAGCCACACCTTATCACCCCCAAACCAGCCGGCAAGTCAAAGTGTCGAACCGTGAAATTAAAGAGATATTGGCAAAGTCTGTGAATGAAAACCAGCGAGATTGGGCAAGAAAGCTGGATGACGCACTCTGGGCGTACCGAACAGCGTTTAAGACGCAAATAGGTATGTATCCTTACAAATTTGTTTTTGGTAAAGCTTGTCACTTGCCCGTGGAACTTGAGCACAAAGCCCTTTGGGCGCTCAAAAAGTTAAATCTCAGTTGGAGAGAGGCATCGGAACTAAGGTTGGAACAATTGAATGAGATGGACGAGTTCCGATTGCGAGCATATGAGAGATCCTCTCTCTACAAGGAACGAATGAAGCTATACCATGACAGAAAAATTGAGAAAAGGGAGTTCAAGGTTGGGGACTTGGTATTGTTGTTCAACTCCAGGTTCAAATTATTTCCCGGGAAACTCAAATCCAAATGGTTCGGACCATTCAAAGTACACCAAGTGTTTCCATCTGGTGTGGTCAAACTTGAAAATAAAGATAGTGAGTGGTTCAAAGCCAATGGGCAGAGGGTAAAGCAATATTTGGGCCTCCCGGAGGAGGTACATGTTCTGTCTCTGGTGTATCTTGATGAAGTCTGAGTAATCAAGACACCCGCGTCGTGCCGCGACGTTAAATCAGGCGCTGTATGGGAGTCAACCCATGAATTATTGTTGTATTATGGTCTTAGAAAAATTTGATTTGTTAGAATTGGTTAATTTGTGCATTGAGTGTGCAGGTACAAAAAAGTGGAAGTAACAACATGTTCTGTCTAAGAGTGACGGTTCCTGTTGGTGGGCCGTCAACTGTACGACGGACCGTCACACAAACCGTCACATGTTGACAAATATTTATCCGCACTGTTTGGTAGTGACGGTAAGAGTGATGGACCGTCACAGACTTGGTGGACCATCATTCCAGGCCGTCACCAAGGCACTCAAAAGGGCTCACTGTCTATGTGAGATGCACCAAGTGACGGACCGCCAAGTTGTTGATGGATCGTCACTTCGGCCACCACATCAGGTAAGTTTTAATTTTTGTGTGCCCCGACCCAAAACCAACCCGACCCGCCCAAATATATTAAATCATCTTCATCATCATCCCACTCATATTCTACTCTCAAGCTCCAACCCTCCATTAAAACAAAAATCCTCTCTTCCCCAAGAAAATCCCACATCCCCATCGTCTTTCACCATTCGTCCAAAATGCAAGAACCAACAATTCCCCATCGAAGAATAGGGTTGTCCATCAGTTCTTGTAAATCATAAAGGAATAGAAGTTTTCTTCTCACTAACAAAATCAAGGTATGATTCTAAACTCTTCCTCGTTGAGATTATTTGAGTAGCATTATGAAGAAATACCGGAGGAAATTATTGGGTTTGTATATGTGTGAAAGGGTGATAATGTAAATGTTGTTGGGTATGATTGGTGTTGTTTTTTGAAATCATCAAACTTAACATGGGTGAAGTCTTGAGTAACCCATGATATTAAATACATGATGGGTGGTGACTTTGTGAAACCAAATCCAACAAAAATGGGAAAACCCCGAATAGAGCACAAGGTGTTCGAGTAAATGCCTCAAAGAAAGTAAAACACGTTGTCTTAAAGTGACGGTTGGCATGACGGTCCGTCACACACGTGACTGCCCCATCATCCAAACCATCAACAATAAATAGTTCACTGTCTTAAAGTGACGGCCGGTGTGACGGTCCGTCACCCATGTGACTGACCGTCACCCATGTGACTGACCGTCACCCAAACCGTCACTCCAAGACAGTGGCGATAGTTGAGTGTTTTCCTGTTCTCATGTGTTTGAACTTGTTCACGTGCAGGTACATGACCCTCAAACAACAACCACCTCGCGGTAAAGCTCAAAAGAGGAAAGAAAGGACCGCTACCACTCAGACCCTAATAGATGAATCGAGTAGCGAAGAAGAAGCAGTTGAAGCCCCGACTTACCAAACTAGGCTATCCAAACGAAGAAACATCCAAGTCTCCCAGTCTGAAGAGGAGAGTGGGTCATCTAGCAGTAGGTCGGGGAGTGATAGTGGATCTGAAGAAAGTGGTAGCTCCAGCCCCAATCCGAAGGATGTAAGTGGTACTGAAACCACCAAAAATGCAGGGAAGGCACCTATGGATAGAGAATCGATCCGGTGGGCATTTTAGGGTGCTCGAAAGCACTATCTTGACGGTCTTACCAAAACAATGTCGAGAAGCCACAAAAGACCGATAGCTGAAGAAGTGCAAATCATTACCACGGATCTACCAGAATACCCAGTTCTTCAGACACAGTTTCAGAGGTACCAGCTTGAGTGGATGAGCACACCTCCGTGATTCTATTATCCAGAACTGGTCTGGGAATTCTATGCCAACTATTTGGCACTGTTAGAGAGCAAATGTGAGAAAGGAAAAGGGGTTAAATCAGCACCAAGGCAGGACCTGGTACCGGTTCGGGGTAAACAAGTAGACATCTCTCGAGAGACGATTAACAGAGTCCTCTTCGGTCTTGAATACATTCCTCCACCTGATATGCCGGAGTTTCATGACAAAATTGCCAACATATACTCGTAGAGACCATGGTTAGCATGGACATTGACTGATGGCTCACCATCTTGGCTAACTCAGAGGGGACGGATATCGAAGCAATCACTAAGCTTCGTAGCAAAGTTTTGGTGGGCTGTTGTGCGGTACAGGTTATTTCCAATAGGTGGAGACGCTAATTTGGATGAGGGAAGAGCCATACTTGTAGCGAGTTTGATAGCCGGGTACGTCATCAACTTCGAAATGATAATTGCAGATGATATGCGGAGCAGGGCCATAAAAACTACTTATTCTTTGTCGTTCCCGTGTCTGGTTACTGAGTTATGCAGGAGTGCAGAGGTGCCGATATTGGATGGTCTTGATGAGCAAGTGACAGCGTCATCCACGCAAAATATTGACAAATCAAAGGATGACACTAAGTTTGACATGAGGATTCATAAGCCTCAGATCTTCGAGGAACCAACCACAACCACCTCCGAGGCAACCGACACTCCATCAGGCACAGAGATGCCACTTGCGGTGTTTGATCCGAAGACTTCACAAACAACGAGAGCTACTGCCGAAAGCTCTGGCACTACGCCAAGGCCTCCTCTACCATCGGTATATCACATGAATCCCCGAAATTTTGCTAAAATGGTGCAGAAGCAGAAATAGTTGGATAAACAAATTTCCGCTTGGATGGACTTGTTCAAACCCACCATTGATGAAGCAATACGGAAGGCTCTGAAGCCATTTGAGGGGCTGCATGCAAGGGTCGATGCGATGGAAACCCGTATGGAGGCAAGGCTAAACGAAATGAGCGTCCCGGACCTGGCAAGATTTGATGTGGAACTGAAGAAGGTGAAGATTGATATCACCGTCCTCAAGCAAGAAAAAGCGCTTTATGATGAGACTTTGGAGTTTGTGGACTTGGACGAAGAAACCACGATAGTGGATTTGATGGGTCGGCCACTGAAAATTAATGAACCCCAAGCAGGTGAAAGTGGGGTAAAGAAGTCAAAGAAGAGGAAGCATAAAAAGATATCAGCTGAGGAGGACGAGTTAGAGGTTGCGAAGCAGCGGTCGGTAGTAGATGAGCAGCTGCGACAGGAAAGAGTGCGTGCGGGGCATCATCCAGTGCAGTACCGGAGTCTGGAGAGACTCCAGATGTTGATGAGCCGCGTACGGAAACCTAGGTTTCCCAGGTACCCCTATGCCTTTATTCTGAATTTCTGTTTCCTTGAGCATTGAGGACAATGCTAAATTCTTTTGTTAGGGGTAGGAGTACTACCACCGGAGGTTTTTGTTATCGTGTTTCTTTTCCTTCGGTGTGCTATCTAGTAGAACCGGCATGTTTAGGTTGTCGTTTAAATTTTGGTTGTGTTGTGATGTCTATAGCAAGCATGGATTTTTGAAAGTTGAACTAAAAGGAGCCCTCTCTGAAAAAGTTGATTTTGTACTTATGTTTGAAATGATTGACTGTTCTGGATCCTAGAATGTCATTGTTTGATTGTGATTGTAATAATTATGCTTAAGCCGAGCTGATGTTTTGATAGTTGGTAGTGGTATGGTTTCTTGGTGCCAAGTGTGTGTGAGCTTATTGTTATAAACTCTTACTCTGTGCATGCATCTAGAACTTGCCCGGTCTATTTTGTTAAGCTTAAAGTTGGTTGCTTAGGAAAGGATCACAGGCCCTTTTTGTGTGTAGTCCACTTAGCCTATAAGACCATCCAAATGTAAATAATCCCTTTGATCCCTATTTGAGCCATATTGACCTTATTCTTTCAATAACCTGTCACCGTTTCTTGTTAACTTTGAATCCCTATTTTGGCCCTGGTCCTTCCTTGGACATCGTGCACCTCAACTCAGGCAATCAGCCTAAGTTGAGGGTGGCTACTATAGAGGTAAATGATAAGAAAAATAGGATGGATAAGATTGGTTGTGGATAGAATGAAAATTTTGGGTGTGTGCCTAAGAAAAGAAAGAAAAAGAAACGAAAAAGAAAAAAAAAAGAATTGTCAAAAGAAAGAGGCCGCACCTGTAGCTAGAAAGAAAAGAAAATAAAAGGTGAATAAGGATGGACGAAGTAAAATTAAGTGGAAATAGTAGGTCGGTGATTCCAAGGAGGGTTTAGTCACTATTCCCCAAACGTATCCTACCTGCACCCGAAGCCTCATTACAAGCCAAGACAAGTCCTGTAGTGATCCTGAGCGGCTTTTTGAAAAACTGAAATTGAATAGCAAGGGAAAGCTTATGGCATCGCATGTGCATTGTTTGAAATCGTTTGTGAGTGTGAGCGCCTTACCTAGTCCCAAATCTTGTGTGTGGGACTTCTTTGTGGTTAGGGCACCGAGATTTCTGTATTATATATTGACTGTTGGGATAGTTGTTGCGTGTGTATGTAGAATATTCTATCATATCAGAATGACATGTTTGGATCCTTGCAAGTTAGCGTTTCATACATTTGTGTACTACCGGGGAGGGGCTTGATTTAAATTTAATTGAATGTTGAGTGGCCATGATTTTCTAAAGATGTGTGTTTGTATTCATAGTTGAGTCATCATTTTGTTTTTGTTTGCATGTTGATTGAGGACAAGAGAATGTTTTAAGTTGAGGGTGTTGATGTGCCGGGATTCTACGGCACATTTGACGCCTTTAACTAAGAATACTCGCAAGTTTTCAAGCAACTTTTGTGGTTTTTGATGTTTTTATGTTGTATTGCAGGAAATGGAGACAAGGATAAAAAGGAAGTGAAAAATACTCAAGCTAAGTTACACGGGTTAGGCTTGACGGAGGGCCTGACGGCTCGTCAGACAGGTGATTGATCATCAGGGGAGCCACCAAACCTGGCAGCAGCTAAAGGAGGCACTGGATAGTGGCGACGGTTGGCGTGACGGCCCGTCACACCCATGACTGCTCATCAGCCAAGCCGTCAAGTTGGAGCTAACAGAAAGCATGCACTGGATAGTGGCGACGGTTGGCGTGACGGCCCGTCACACCCATGACTGCCCGTCAGCCAAGCCATCAAGTTAGAGCTAAAGGATAGCATGCACTGGATAGTGGCGATGGCTTGGAGTGACGGCCAGTCGCATGGGTGACGGTCCGTCAAGCGACCCGTCAACGCGAAGAGGGACTACGAAAATTCTATTTTTGGACTTTATTTCCTGGACTACTATAAATACCCAGTGTTCGGGTTATTTTAATGACTCATTAACTAATATTTTGTGCGAACTTTGTTTGGACGAGTTTTAGAGAGGAAAACACGACACAAACACGTTTTTCTTCCTCTCTTTCCATTGTTCTTGGGATTTTCACCATTGGTGCTCGGATTTTACGAAGTTCAAAGTAAAGTATTAATTTTCTATTGTAAGAATTCCTTCTTCTCATATGAATACTGGTATTTCTTTACTTCGCTTTTCTAGCATGAGTGACTAAACTCCCCACAACTAGGGTTGTGGGATCCATGGCAAGAGTCACAATGTAGATTCTGGGTAGCGTTGGGTTAAATTTATATGTTGTCACGTGGTTAATCATTTGTTATTTACGTTTTCTAATGGTTGCAAACATTAGAACATACCTAGGTTTGATTTGCTTGAACAAAGAGATTTAAAATCGGGAAATTTGATTAACTATGAGGATTCGAGACTACCAACTCTCGTCTTATGATTAATGCTGTAACTAGATTAATCTACTCGATGTTTAGGATTTAAATAAGAAAGTTCACCTTTTCAAGTTTGAGAGAATTGAAAAGGAAATTTGTCTATTTGGTTGAGAAACTTTTAGATGATACCATTAATTCAATCACATCGTGATATGCATATAGAAAGAACCCGGTTAAGCTTTGAGTCAAAATTGTTATGACGCCATGGTGAACACTTCCCTAGTTCATTCTCATATTGATTAATACTCGTTGAAACTTGAAATTAGTTACTTGCATTGTTCAAATATTGATCACAGAACCCCCCCCAATTTACCAGAAACTATTGATTACTAGTCAACTAATTCACTAACGATTTAATTTGCACCTTATTCCCCGTGGGATCGACCCCAACCTTTGTTGGGTTCTATATTTGATGACGACCACTTATGCTTCGTAATTGGAGTTATAATTTGGGCGTATCACTAAGCATCGAGACAACTGAAGGTTCACGAGCGCAACTAGCCCACTCATGACTTAGAGTTCGCGGCGGTAGTCTTCGCGCTTAAGATCTAGAGGCACTACTTATATGGAGTTCACCATGAGATATTCACCAATCACCATATCCTTCAGTACATTACGAGTCAGTAGGAGCTGAACTCGAGGTAGATGAGATGGATTGAGTTACTGAAGGACTACAATTTCACTATTCTATTCCATCCAGGCAAGGCAAATGTGGTAGCAGATGCCTTGAGTCGGAAGGCAGTGAGTATGGGCAACCTAGCTTCACTTTAATTTCTGAGCAACCATTGGCCTTGGAAATCCAGTCCTTGGCTAACCGATTGGTTAGGCTTGACTTATCGGATCCCAGTAGAGTTTTTGCCAGTGTTGAGGTCCGTTCTACTCTAGTTGATCAGATTTAGAGCTGACAGTTTGAGGATCAGAGTTTGTGTGACCTTCGGGATCAGGTAGTTTGGGGTGAGGCCACCTGGGCTACTTTGAGTTTTGATGTTATTCTAAGGTTTGATGGTTGACTTTTTGTTCTGAAGGTTGGTGATTTGATACAGTTGATACTCTGTGAGGCACTGATGTGCCGCCATTTTATGGCACTTTTGACGTCTCTAAACTAAGAACAATCGTACGTTTTCAAGCAACCATCGTCATTTTTAATGTTTTATGTTATGTTTTCAGGAAATGGAGTCAAACGTAGAAAAGGAAGGAAATCCAATCAAAAGAGCGTTATGGATAAGAGTGACGGTTCAGGTGACGGTCCGTCAAGTGGGTGACGGTCCGTCACCCAAACCGTCACCTTGAGGTAGCACCACTGCCTAGTGGTGATGGCCACCGTGATGGTCCATCAAGGTGGTGATGGTCCGTCACCCAAACCGTCACAGTGAGGCAGTCCGCTACGTGGAATCCGAACGTTTTTGGGACTTTGTTTCCTAGACTCCTATAAATTGCCTATGTTAGGTTTATTTTATTTGTCAAGCTTATTACAAATTCATTACCCAATAGTTCTAGGAATATTTTTGAGCGAGAATTCAAGAGGAAAACACTACACAATCACGTTTCTTCTTGATCATCTTGTTCTTGATCGTTCTTGGGATTTTAGACTCTTGTTCTTGAAAAGCTTGAAGCTTGTGTTCATCTCTTTTGTAAGAACTCTTTCTTATTATTATGAATACTATTTCTTCATTCTTTCATTTTGCAAACATGAGTAACTAACTTCCCACAACTAGGGTTGTGGGAGCCATGGCAAAAGTAGCAATATAGATTCTGGGTAGAGTAGGGTTCAATCTTTATGTTGTCACGTGGTTAATCATTCACTTACTAACGTTTTCTAGTGGTTGCAAACATTAGAACATGCCTAGGTTTAATTTGCTTGAGTAAAGAGATTAAAACCGGGAAATTTGATTAACTACAAGGATTCGAGACTACCAACTCTCGTCTCATGATTAATGTTGTAACTAGATTAATCTACTTGATGTTTAGGATTGAAATAATTAAGTTCACCTTTTCAAGTTCGAGAGGTTTGAAAAGGAAATTTGTCTAATTTGTTGAGAAACGTTTAGACGACACCATGAATTTAATCACATCGTGATATGCATATAGAGAGAACCCGATTAAGCCTTGAGTCGAAATTGTTACGACGCCATGGTGAACACTTCCCTAGTTCACTCTCATATTGATTATTAATCACACATTATTATTTGCTTTGGTTAAATATTGTTCACACAACACCCCCCAATTTACCGGAAACTATCGACTACTAGTCATTTAATTCACTATCGATTTAATTTGCACCTTATTCCCTGTGGGATCGACCCCAACCTTAGTTGGGTTCTATATTTGACAGCGACCGCTTACGCTTCATATTTGGAGTCGTAATTTGGGCGTATCAAATTTTGGCGCCATTGCCGGGGAATACGATTGTTTATCAAGTCCGGTGTGTTTATTTGACTCTTAGTCATATTTTCTGCTTTTATTTTTATTTGTTGTTTTTGTTTTTACAGGGTACATAGTTGTGCATGCCAAGTACCCGAGGCTCGGGTGAACCAATATTACCCTACGACCCCGAGCTTGCAAGAACGATAAGGCGAAACATGAATGAGCAACAACAAGAGGCAGCGAGACTCGCTGCAGCTCAGCAAGCCCAACAACGTGTGAATGCTGGTGGTCTTGAGGTAGACATAGAGTTGAACGATGAGGAGGTCGACTTAGATGGAGTTGGTGCCACGGGCGCGATTGCGTTTCCTCCGCTAGCACCCGGGGCCAAGTTCAACATCACTAGCACAATGATTCAGCTGTTGAATTTGAGAGGAGTGTTCCGTGGTGTTGCTGGTGACGATCCAAACCGGCACCTGATGAATTTTGTGGGTATCTGCAAGTCGTTCGAATTTCCTGGAGTAAGTCAGACAGCGATCAGGCTCAGGTTGTTTCCGTTGTCTCTGTCTGATGAGGCAGCATTATGGTTGACAGAGCTGACCCCCGACTCTATCACAACTTGGGGAGAGTTGAAAGGAGCTTTCCTAGAATGGTTCTTTCCACCCTCTAGGATGATACAGTTGAGGGATGAGATTAGCAATTTCAGGCAATAACCTCACGAAGCTTTACATGAGACTTGGTTACGGTTCAAGAAGAAGCTGACACAATGCCTGAACCATCAGCTTACCGACAACTTTTTGATGTAGACATTCTACAGGGCACTGAATTCAGCTACTAAGCCGACATTGGATAACGCAGCAGGTGGAGCATTCATGGGTCTCACTTTTGTTGAGGCCACAACTACGTTGGACAGGCTCACCAAAACCAACAGGGCATGGCATACACGGGATTCAGAGGTAGCAGCTAGCACTTATGCAGTTGGTGTGTCAGCAGAGCAGCGCAGGAAAGAGGAAGAACGAGACCACGACATGGCCCATCTAAAAATGCAAATGGACCTGCTGACCAAGCATTTGATGTCAGGAGGTATTGAGAAGGTGAGAGTTGTGGGGTCCCAAGGTAGAGCAGCAGAGGTTGAATCTGATGAGGAGGCGAACTATTTGGGGGGTTTCCAGGCCAATGGCCAGGGAAACCAAGGTCGGAACTATCAGAGAGACAACTACTATGAGAAAGCTGGCTACAGAGATCGCGACCAGGGAAACTGGAGGAATAACACTGATAGAGGTGGGTTGTATGTACCACCTGGTAATCGGGACAAAGCTAGCAACGAGGCAGGGACGTCCAAACTAGAGAACATGATGGCGAAGATGCTGCTGAAGGTGGAATCGACTGACTCTGGGGTAAAGGAGATGAGGACTGAGTTATCAGCATTGAACCAGTTAGTGGATTCACATTCCACCTCAATCAGGCAATTAGAGCAGCAAGTGAGTCACATCTCGGCATCGCTAAATCAAAGGAAGACAGGTACCCTTCCAAGTGACACTATTCAAAACCCGAGGAATGACGTGAGCTGTATGGCGATCACCACCAGAAGCGGTAAAATGTTACCGAAATCACATCCGGTAATTTTGACTCAAGGTGATGATGCGGACGAAAAGATGGCAGAGGATGCTACTCAAGAGCCCGCGGTTAAAAGCAAGGAAGCTGAAAAACTTCCAACTATGATGCCTCGACCACCGCCTCCGTTTCCGCAACGTTTGAAGAAAAAAGTGGATGATGGCAAGTTCCTAAATTTCATGACCATGCTCAAGCAGGTATCAATAAACATCCCACTGGTGGAAGCGCTTGAACAAATGCCCGGATATGCCAAGTTCATGAAGGACTTGATTACCAAGAAGAGGTCAGTAAGCTTTGAACCAGAAAATAACCTTCACCACTGCAGCGCTATTTATTCAAGATCATTAGTGGAAAAGAAGGAAGACCCAGGTGCGTTTACTGTTCCCTATACTATCGGGAAGCTCAACTTTGGAAGAGCATTATGTGATCTTGGTGCTAGCATCAACTTGATGCCGCTAGTAGTTTACAAACAATTGGGTTTGGGAGCGCCCAAACCAACTACCATGAGGGTGCTAATGGCTGACCGTTCAGTAAAGCGACCAGTTGGAATATTGTCTGATGTGCTGGTAAAGGTTGGTAAGATTATATTCCCAGCTGACTTTGTGATCTTGGATTGCGAAGTGGATTTTGAAGTTCCCATAATCTTGGGATGACCTTTGTTAGCCACGGAAAGAGTATTGGTCGACATGGAAAGAAACAAACTGGCCTTCAGATTGAACAACGAAGTGGTCAAGTTCGATGTGTCTAAATTGATGAAGCAACCAAGAGACATGAAGGTGGTCGCGGTTTTAAATGTTATTAAGGAAGCGCCTGCGGATGTGCATCTAAAGGAGAAGGGTTGTGTTGAGACCCGAGCTGTTATGAGAATGAAGTTGGGAGCGCAAGAAGAGGAACCTGTAGAGGAAGGCGGTGAAAATAGATCAAGGAAACGAAAACACCACAAGAGAACCTGCAAAGAAAGAATGAAGAAGTTGCCGCGACTAGCTGCGGAGCCGATAAAAGAGGACGTTGGAACACAACAGAATGGTGTGGCATGCACCTATTCCATCGATTTCTCCTGCTTTGGAGACCCTGGCGGTCTCCAACATCATGTCAGAATCTGAGTCCTATGGGCTCCACAGGTATTCCTTTCCTTCACAGTCTTTAGCTTTCGCATGTATGCATTGGGGACAATCCATGAGTCTAAGTTGAGGGTGTTGGGATACCTGTGAGTCATACACCACCGAGGGTTTTTGTTGCCGTGTTTCTTTTCCCTCTGGTGTGCTATCTAGTAGAACCGGTATGTTTAGGTTATCGTTTAAATTTTAGTTTTTTTTTTAGTGTCTATAGCAAGCATGGCGTTTTTTGTTGGAAAATATACTAAAAGGAGCCCCCTCTGAAAAAGTTGATTTTGTACTTATGTTTGAAACGATTGACGGTCTGGATCCTTGGATGTCATTGTGTGGTTATGATTGGAATATGTATGTTAAGCCGAGTGTTGTCTTGATAGTTGGTAGTGGTATGGTTTCTTGGTGCCAAGTGTGTGTGAGCGGATTGTTATAAATTCTTACTCTGTGCATGCATCTAGAACTTGCCCGGTCTATTTTGTTAAGTTTGAAGTGGTCGCTTAGGAGAGGATCACAGGCCCTTTTTGTGTACAGTCCACTTAACCTATAAAACCGTCCAAATGTAAATAATCCCTTTGATCCCTGTTTGAGCCATAATTGACCATGTTCTTTCAATAACCCGTCACCATTCCTGTTTAACTTTGAATCCCTGTTTTGGCCCTGGTCCTCCTTGGACATCGTGCACCTCAACTCAGGCAATCAGCCTAAGTTGAGGGTGGCTACTATAGAGGTAAATGAGAAGAAAAATAGGATGGATAAGTTTGGTTGTGGATAGAATAAAAATTCCGGGTGTGTGTCTTAGAAAAGATGAAAAAGAAACGAAAGAAGAAAAAAAGAAGGAAAAGAAAGATAAAGAACGAAAAAGAAATAAAAAGAAGTATCAAAATAAAGAGGCCGCACCTGTAGCTAGAAAGAAGGGAATAAAGAGGTGAATAAATGATGGACAAAGTAAAGTTATGTGGAAATAGATGGTCGGTGATTCCAAGGAGGGTTTAGTCACTATTCCCCAAATGTATCCTACCTGCACCCGAAGCCTCATTACAAGCTAAAACAAGTCCTGTAGTGATCCTGAGTGGCTTTCCGAAAAACTGAGATAGAATAGTAAGGGCAAGCTTATGGCATCGCATGTGCATTGTGTGAAATCATTTCTGAGTGTGAGCGTCTTACCTAGTCCCAAATCTTGTGTGTGGGACTTCTTTGTGGTGAGGGCACCAAGATTTCTGTATTATCTATTGACTGTTAGGATAGCTGCGCGTGTGTATGCATAATATTCCATCATATCGGAATGACATGTTTGGATCCTTGCAAGTTAATGTTTCATACATTTGTGTGCTACTAGGGAGCTTGATTTGAAATTGAATAAGCATTGAATGGCCATGAGTTGCTAGAGACACGAGTTTGTTTTCTTAGTTGAGTCGTCGTATTATTGTTTTTGTGTCATGTTGCTTGAGGACAAGCGAACGTTGTAAGTTGAGGGTGTTGATGTGCCGCAATTTTACGGAACTTTCGACGTCTCTAAACTAAGAATAATCGTACGTTTTCAAGTAACCATCGTCATTTTTAATGTTTTATGTTATGTTTTCAGGAAATGGAGTCAAACATAGAAAAGGAAGGAAATCCGATCAAAAGAGCGTTCTGGATAAGAGTGACGGTTCAAGTGACGGTCCGTCAAGTGGGTGATGGTCCATCACCCAAACCATCACCCTGAGGCAGCACCACTGCCTAGTGGTGATGGCCACTGTGACGGTCCGTCAAGGTGGTGACGGTCCGTCACCCAAACCGTCACAGTGAGGCAGTACGCTACGCGGAATCCGAACGTTTTTGGGACTTTGTTTCCTAGACTCCTATAAATACCCTATGTTAGGTTTATTTTATTTGTCAAGCTTATTACAAATTCATTACCCAATAGTTCTAGGATTATTTTTGAGCGAGAATTCAAGAGGAAAACACTACACAATCACGTTTCTTCTTGATCATCTTGTTCTTGATCGTTCTTGGGATTTTAGACTCTTGTTCTTGAAAAGCTTGAAGCTTGTGTTCATCTCTTTTGTAAGAACTCTTTCTTATTATTATGAATACTATTTCTTCATTCTTTCGTTTTGCAAACATGAGTAACTAACTTCCCACAACTAGGATTGTGGGAGCCATGGCAAAAGTAGCAATATAGATTCCGGGTAGAGTAGGGTTCAATCTTTATGTTGTCACGTGGTTAATCATTTACTTACTAACGTTTTCTAGTGGTTGCAAATATTAGAACATGCCTAGGTTTAATTTGCTTAAGTAAAGAGATTAAAACCGGGAAATTTGATTAACTACAAGGATTCGAGACTACCAACTCTCGTCTCATGATTAATGTTGTAACTAGATTAATCTACTTGATGTTTAGGATTGAAATAATTAAGTTCACCTTTTCAAGTTCGAGAGAATTGAAAAGGAAATTTGTCTAATTGGTTGAGAAACGTTTAGACGACACCATGAATTCAATCACATCGTGATATGCATATAGAGAGAACCCGATTAAGCCTTGAGTCAAAATTGTTACGACGCCATGGTGAACACTTCCCTAGTTCACTCTCATATTGATTATTAATCACACATTATTATTTGCTTTGGTTAAATATTGTTCACACAACACCCCCCAATTTACCGGAAACTATCGACTACTAGTCATTTAATTCACTATCGATTTAATTTGCACCTTATTCCCTGTGGGATCGACCCCAACCTTAGTTGGGTTCTATATTTGACAGCGACCACTTATGCTTCGTATTTGGAGTTGTAATTTGGGCATATCAGGCACATTGTTCTAGATACTCAATTCATCCTAGCGTAGCGACGATGTATAAAGATTCTAGACAACTCTACTGGTGGAGTGGTATGAAGTGGGATGTAGCAGAGTTCGTATCTCGGTGCTTGAACTATCAGCAGGTGAAGTTTGAGCACATGAGACCGGGTGGCTTGATGCAGCGACTTCCCATTTCTGAGTGGAACACTATAAGAAAACTGGGCACTAACGACCATAAAAATGGTCCCTAAAAGTCCATTTCTGGTCCTTAATAGTCAATAGCGACCAGAAAAATCTGGTTGTCACCGGTCCTTATAGGCTCCGACACTAAAGGTCAATAGCGACGAGAATTTTTTGCTGGTCCTTATAAGTTTTAGTGACCAAAAAATATCTGGTCCCTAAATCACATTTATGGACCACATTTCCAGTCCCAACCATAAGTCAATTTGAGCCTAAAAAAACCTTTTAGGATGAAAAAAATTGGTCCCTAAAGGTTTTAAGGACAAGACCCAAGCTGGTCGTGATGATCTACATTCAATTTTTCATTAAATGATTTGTGCTCACCATTTTAAATACATGCTCTTTCCTATAACAATTAACAAATACATAATGCAAATTTCAACAGACAACTGAATCCATATAAAAATATCAAGAGTACTGCTTCCATATTTAAATTTGCAACTCATTACAAAAAAGTCTTCACATCCACTAGTAGGAATGTATAGCCATCAGATGTAAATCTCAATTGGTTTGCACAATCCTTTACCAAATAATAAAGTAATCCATCTAACAGTCCAAGATAAGAAAAATCAATTTGTCAACTAGTATTAAGTCTTCAAAACTTGCATCTTGAGTTATAAACTTGAGCCTTCAAACTTGTAAAAAATACAAAATACATTTTTCATAGAAAAACTATAGCAATGGACTACAAAGTATTCCACCTAAAAAATGTTCAACTTCATCAAGTGTAAGCATATACGTGTACTACTAAGCTAAACAGGTCAAAGAATGAGGATAAACAACAAGCATATACAAACAAATTCATTCATAAGTATGCCTGAAAAGAACATCAAGTACATCAAGTATGAATACAGTATGTTAGCCTCTATAATTGATGTTAAAATGCTTTCTCTCTTCCTTCGAATTCTAAGATTTACGATTAAGAGTCTAGAACTTTTGAAATATCTTCTTTCAATAAGTTAAAACACAATCAATCACAAATAAAGGCAACATCACAAGTATATGAATCTCATAGTAAGATCACTAAACCAAAAATCTGTGAACATAATAAACTAACCTAACATAGAACAAACTCAAGCACAAGGATCGTAGTAAGACTAGTACTATTTTTATTGTCCTTCTATATGATTCAATTATTAATTAATAAATGTGGCATTTCATTAATGCCTAGACACAACTCAGTTCAAAAGAGATACTTTTGTGGTAGTTCAAGAAAATACATAGTAATTTTCTCCTTAAATATTGCAAACACTATTGTTAATGTATCAAAGAACGTTTCTTTTCCTATTAAACCTCATTGGAATAAAGAAGCTAAGTAAAAAGTACAATGTTAGCTATCAATCAGACAAAAAGTTAAGGAAGTTCTTACATGGATATCCACCAAAAGACTAGAAATGATAATCACAGCTCAACATTTTTTTAAGTAAAAAAGCAACAATGAAGAACTAGTGATGGAGATTTAAGGTCAAAACACTTACAATAAGAAAGTTCTAGGTTACAGAAGATATTTAACTCACAAATCTGAGAATGCAGGCTGCTCAACCACTCTGAAGTACCTTCAGGAAGTCAAACATAAATTTTCATCTTAGCGAGTTCATTTGGTACTGTTAAAAACAAACAGAGGTACGTGCAAAGCTCCAAATCCACGTCCACTAAGAAGCTAATACAACTAAATTATTAGCACCTTAGAAGCTATCCAAGAAATTCTTGCAACATATATACTTTTAAGACAAAAATTTAAATTTGATGACTTATAATGAAATCGTCTTACGTACAATCTTCTTAAAAAAATGAGAATAAGTGATACATAATATCCTCTATTCAATGCCTCTTCCACGATATCCCCAAACAAATGTTACAAGATTTTGATGCAACTTTAATTTATATTTTAGTACTTTTCCTTGTTCCTATCTATACAATTATAAATATCACTTATCAAATAAATAAACCCAAAGAGAATTAGTAAGGACTCTTGATAGGGGCTAATTTTAATTGATCGTATTTGAGTAATCAAATCAGTCATATTAAGCCCTTTGGGAAGCATTATTCAGCACCCAAAACAATAAACTTCATGGAAAGTTACTACCATTCCATCAAACTGAAAAAAAAATAATGATCCATTTATCATAACGATTAAAATCCCACATAAGATTAAAAGGGACAAATAACTCATATTGTAAAAATACTCTTCCAGTATATAATCAAATCTAGGCATGGTGCCATATGAAAGGAACAAACAACGACCCCTTAATCTAAAGCATATAAATCGAACAAGAAAATATTAAAACAACAACATACCACTACCTCATGTAGATATAGAGGTTGTTTTTGAAAGACCCTCGGCTCAAGTAAAACATTCAAAGCTTATCAAAAAGGAGACTACAACATTATATAAGTCATAACAACTAAGCCATAGAAAATAATAGAAAAAGCGTAACATAACATAAAATAAAAACAATACAACTTTAAACATAACGGAAAGAACAAAGTTAATTTTTCTAGCTAAAAAAGATAACTTTTATCTATGCAAATATCTACAACCAGTCAAAAAATATTACATAGCTTTACTTAGCTAAAGCAGGTCATTTACGCTCAGGCAACCTCCAAGATCCTCCTCATAGATTTTGTCATTTCCATATACTTAGTCTGCATTTAGCTGAGAAGGAAGACACTCATATCAACTGAGACTAACAATGATTGCTTTCATCATAAGAAAAAATATATGAAATGACACTAACAAATGCAATAGGTGCAAAGAATTCTTATATTTCTAGTATCATTTGCATCACTTGTCTCCATGAAATACTTTTGTTCTTGTTGAATAACACTGCATTCAATCATTCAAGGTTTACACTAAATAAGAAAACATAAACAACTATTAAAAGATAAAAGTACATAGACATAAATAAAGTTTGACTGCAGGATACCAAAGAATATGGAGTGCTAACATACTGCCAATCTCTTACAGAAGAGACATTTAAGAAGGAAATCCACTGACTTCTAGAGCTGTGGTGTAGTCGATACAATTATGTGTATTAAATAAAAAAAAAATTCCTAGAGCAAAGTTTGGATACAAAGGCACTTATTAAGAAGCATTAGAGCTTTACCAAAATGGTATTATCAAATTAGTGATAAGAACCTCTTTTCCCCAAATAATTGTAAAAAGAAAAAGAAACAACAATCAATAAAAAATCCACAAATCATTAAGTTCATTCAAGAAAATTTCCCACAACACCTAATACACACACAAAAAACACTAGATCACCCAACAAAACCATCCGCACAAGAAAATATTATTTGGTCTAAAAGAAGCATTAAAATCTAATACCCTAATGTATTATATGTATAAAGTAACAAAAATGGTGGCATAAAATTTTGTACAGATCTATACATATAAGAGAGGCAATACAAGAGTTTGGAAGGGAGTGGGTCTTTACAGTGGTGCCGTGGTGAAGATCGAATAGGTGAAATCGAGGAGAGCTACTAAGTTTTCTTCTTTCGCAAAATGATCTGGACTCTAGATCTGAAATCAATGATATAGATAGAAAAGATCAAAAATTAAGCTTAGCAACAAAATAACCACAATATATCAATTATCAAAAAGACCAGACATTTATGGTGAAGAAGAACTCCAAAATGACAGATTATCCCATGATTCATGAATCTCAAGATAGCCATGGTGAAACTTTCCGTCATTGTTTAGATTGGGGTTTTATGAATTATACAATTTGAGAGAATTTATTTTAGAATTTTGAGATTTTATTTCTTTATGTTTTCAACTTTTGCTAATGCTTTCATTTTTTAAATGGACAAAATTGAATGATCCCACTTAATTTTGAGCATTAGAGACTAGATATTTATCAATTTTGGGACTGGATTTATTCTCTTCGTCAATTTTAATGTAAAAACTAAGAATAAGAGACCAGAAGAAAATCTGGTCCTTAAAATTCACTTTTTGGGACCAGCTTTGTAACTTGTCTCTAATAGGTGGTCTCTATTGAGTCTTTTCTTGTAGTGGAATTGGGAAGGTATTACTATGGACTTCGTTGTTATTTTGCCTCGTATTTCTTGTGGGTTTGATTCCATCTGGGTGATTGTTGATAGGCTGATTAAGTCAGCACATTTCTTGCTGGCTAAGACTTCCTACGGTGCTGAGAGGTTAGCTCAGATTTACATTTGTGAGGTTGTTCGATTGCACAGGGTCACAACTTCTATCATTTCAGTCTGCGTTACGCAGTTCACATCTCAGTTCTTGAGAGATATACAGAGGGACTTGGGCACAGAGGTTCAGCTTAGTACTACTTTCCACCCTTAGACAGATGGCCAGTCCGAGAGGACTATTCAAGTCCTGGAGGACATGCTTCGAGCTTGTGTACTTGACTTTGGAGGTTCATGGGATTAGTTTGTGCCATTGGTGAAGTTTGCTTATAATAATAGCTTTTATTCGAGCATTGACATGGCACTTTTCGAGGCCTTGTATGGTAGGCATTGTAGATTGCCGATTGGATGGTTTGATGGTTTAGATTCCAGACCATAGGGTACAGATTTTCTTAGAGATTCCTTTGACCAAGTCCGTTTGATTCAGGATAGACTTAGAGCATCACAGAGCAGGCAAAAGAACTACGTTGATTGTAGACTTTGTGCCTTAGAGTTTTGTGTTGCTGACTTGGTTTTCCTTTGAGTATCGCTCGTGAAGGGCGTGATGAGATTTGGTCAGCAGGGCAAGCTTAGCCCCAGGTTTATTGTGCTGTTTAAGATTCTACATAGGGTTGGTAGTGTTGCCTACATGTTAGCTTTGCCTCTGATGTTTTCAGTTTTTCACCCAATCTTTCATGTCTCGATGTTGCAACGATATGTGCCCAATGAGTCTCATGTGTTGCATTGGGGTTCGGTTTAGTTAGACGAGAGTTTATCATTTGTTGAGAAGCTGATAGTTATTCTGGCCAAAGATATCAGGAGATTGCGATCTAGGGAGATTTCGATTGTGAAATTTTAGTGGAGGCATCGTCCGATCGAGGAGGCTACTTGGGAGACCAAGACTGAGTTGTGTGCTTAGTATCCACAGTTGTTCGAGCCTTCAAGTACTCCCTTCTTCTTGACTTTCGAGGATAAAAGTCTTTTTAGTAGTGGATATTGTGATGACCCTTCCTGTCATCTTCGCGTTTACGCATTTATTGTACTGTTAAAGCTTTCTTATAGTGACCCTAAGTTATTTATGGCTTGCTAGGACTGATAGTTCGGTCCCCGAGTTATTCATTAGGTTGTTTTGCCCTTTTTCGTGGTTTAGAGCTTTAGCTTAGAATATCATTAACTGTAGTCAACATTCTTAGATAACGTGCTTGGAATTGAATTCAGGCAGTTCTGTTAGCTCCGAAACATTGAGTTTGGTCTAGTTGGACCTTAGGTTGAGGCCTGAGAACTTCCGGTGTGGGTTTTATGTTGTTTTCTCTGTTTTCATGACATTTGAAGCTGAGAGTGTAACTTTGGGTGGATTTCGATGATCAGAGTGTCAGATTCAAAATCCAACGATTCCATCAGCTCCAGAATGATGAGTTTGGGTTGGGAAGGTGGTTGGTTTGGGTTTCGGGTGAGCCGAGCTCATTTAGAGCCTTTGGGTTCTTATTTGTTAGTGTTGACTTGGATCAACATTTCTCTGAAATGACCTCGTATGGAAGTTTTGTAGATTTTGTTAAGTCCAGAATGTCATTTTGACTGTGTTAGCATTATTGATTTTTCAATATCAGTTTCCGATTGTGCCTGGAATTCCCTGTTGAGTTTTGAGAAAGTTACAGATTTCTGGTTGTTGCAGGTACATTCTTCAGGCCTTAATCGCGACCGCGAGTCTCCTTGTTGTGACCGCAATGACGTGCCTAATTCACTGTGCTTCACGATCGCGACAACCCCTATTGCGACCGCGATGAAGTCCCTTCCCCTTTGTTCTTTGTGACTGAATGGCTAGCCTTCGCGATCACGATGGTCTATCCAGCGTGGTCTTCTTGACCGTGAGGGGTCCCTTCGCGATCACGATGAATGACCCCTGAGCAGTATATAAGTTTTTAAACTTCGTCTCTTTCATTCAAACTCGTTTTCTCTATTGTTGACAGCTCCAAACTCGTACAAACTCGGTAATTGACCATTTCTGGGTGTTGGGTTGCTAATTCCTTGGCCTTGATCGTTCCTCCATCATAATTGGTAAGTTTTAACCGCTTTAATCCATCAAATTATCTCCTTTGATTCCCCAAATTATTCTTGCATGGGCTGGCTAGTTTAAGCCAATTCCTTGGCCATTTTCCCTCTAAAATCTCAGCATGCACACCTTGGAGGGTAGTGATCATCGTGCTCCTTTTAATTTTTGGTTTTGGGTTGTGGGCCCCGCAGGCTCGCTTTTGATCCAGATTTTGACCCAGCTATAATTGTAGCAATATGAGTATCCTTAGACTCATTTTAACGTATTATCTATATTTGTGATAGTTTGATTATCATTCGGGATCTCTCGGAGTGATTCGGGCGTGACGTGTTGTTTGGGAAGCTTGTCATCGGATGACAGGTAGGTTATGGTCTAAACTCCCTAGACTTAGAATATATCGGATAAAATTGTACTAGCTGGCATCCTTGGGTTGGGTTATTAGGTTGGTACCATAGAATTTGACTACTTTTCCATGATTCGCTTCATTTCTTTCCTCCGCTGTGTGTAGTATTCTTCGTAGTTCTTAGTATCACCCTTATGGTCCTGTGTGGCCTTGTTTGACTTTGTACCATATATGGTGGGTTATTTGGGGGTGCCCGTGAGTCCCGGGCATCGTTATCGTGATATTATGCGACTATCTATGTTGTAGAGCGATTGGAGACTGTGCAGGGCCGATAGTTTATTTGTGGGCCGGGGGCCACTGTTGTGATTGTGTATGCCATTCACGATGCATATAGATAGAGGGTATTTCTTCTTGATTTTTACTATGATTTTGGTTTTGGGCGTACTGGGACTGATTTTCTAAACCTTGCAAGGCACGCGGGGCCTGTTTTTTGTAAAAAAATGATCTAAAAAGGGTTTGGTAATGTTTCAATGGGTATTCTTGGGGTATGGGAGTTTTAAAGGATATTTTTCCACTAGCTCCACTTATGCTGGACTCGATGGGGTCGAGTGCTAGACTTACTTACTACAACTTTCAAGGTGATGCTGGACTAGGCATGGCCGTGTGCTAGAACTATTGGGCTTACTATTTTAGACCTGAATACCCTCCAGGCAGCTTTACTTGGGTATTGATTTGATATTGTGGGGCATCTAGTATGTTGGTCGGGGGCCTCCATGGACCACTCCATTCCGGACCAGAGGTTGTGAGTTGCGGGTGCCGAAGGGGGGTATACGGTGTAGTAAGGGTATACGGGTGTGGCCTTCCATGGATCCTGTCTCCTGGGCCTTATAGGTCGCCGGAAGTGGGTAACATATGGTACTACTATCATGCTTGACTAATCATGGCATCATATCATTCACCTGTGTGAGGCACCACCCTTGTTTATTGGTTGTTAATTGTACGCTCCGGTAGTATGGGATGGCGGAGGGTTTTGTTTTCACTTGTTTGCGTTCCTTGGTTGTATGGGCAGCTAGGGGACTGTAGGTAAACTCTTGTTACTTTATCGCGGTGTTATCCCATGTTACGGTTATACTTATAAGATTATATACGTCTAAGTTGTTACTTGTTGGATTGAGATTGGTATGATTAGTTGGTTTATTGATTCCTGTTTCCGAGCATGCCTATCTTTACTCTCCTCTTCCTTCCCCTGTACTTGAGGTTATCGGTATACCGTCCATTTCTAAAACTTATATGTATATATTGTTATTGCAAGGATCCGGGGTGCGTCATTTCTTACTTTCACATGTGCTTGTTGCGTATATATTCTACTTGCTAGCCTTACATGCGGTTTCTGTTGTCTTCCCTCTGGGGTAGTTCCTGTGCACTTTTTCATTGATTTACGTGACTACTTGTTTCTATTATGTCTGTTACTACACTTTTATCTTATATGTGCCCAGTCGGCCTATGATACCTACTTGGTACCTTATGCTTCGCATTTTGTGCTCATACTACACTCTGCATCTTTTGGTGCAGATCCTAGTGTAGGCCATCGTTGTTAGCTCATGGAGACTCGTGCGAGAAGCTGCTTCTGTGATATTCGGGACTGAAGGTGAGCTCTTGGTGACCAGAGATTGACTTTAGTTTGTCTTTTGTATATTTGTACTCTCTTAGCTTCGGAGACATGATGTATATGTTATTTTGGACCCTTGTACTCCTTATGTAGATCCAGCTCTTATACGCTATGATACCAGGTTTTGTGTTTGTTTTAGCTTCCGTATTATTTATATTATTCCTATTATCTATTTTCTTCATCTTGTTCCCTTGCTTCCGCTTATTAAACGGTTCTTCCGCTTAGATTTATAGATAGTATCCCATTACTGACCGTTCCGAGCTACGGGGATTGGTTCGCCTACTTGGGGGTTGTAGGTGCCATCATAACCGAGAAATTAGGTCGTGACACGATCCCCCATACATCAAACAATTCGACCTCACGATAGGTGTTAGTGGAAGTTTGTGACATCGGGATATTCCCCCTCCATGTTGGCACTTGGCACACTCTCTTACCAAAGCATGGGCATCTTGAAACAAGGTAGGCCAATAGAATCCACATTGCAATACCTTAGATGCCGTGCGCATACCCCAATGGTGACCACCCACAGGCGATGAATTGCATGCTATGAGGATGGGTAACATTTCAATCTCCGGTATACATCTCTGTATCAACCCATCAGCATAGATACGAAACAATTAAGGCTCATTCCAATAATACTTTCGAACGTCATGGTGAAATTTCTTTTTCTTATTTGAGTTTAGACCGTCTGGAAGTAGGTCACTTGCTAAGTAATTGGCAAAATCTGCAAACCAAGGTATCCAGTCGTGGGACACAGCCAAGATACGCTCATCCGAGAATGAATCATTGATTTCGAGGTCTCCCACATGTCTTCCATCTTCCTCCAAACACGGCAAATGGTCGGCTACCTGATTTTCACACCCTTTTCGATCTTTCACCTCAAAGTCAAACTCTTGAAAAAGTAAAACCCACCGGATCAATCGGGGTTTGGAATCCTTTTTTGTCATCAAGTACCTTATAGAAACATGGTCAGTGTGCATCGCCACCTTAGTCCCCAAGAGATATGCTCAAAATTTCTCAAAAGCGAACACCACATCTAACAATTCCTGCTCCGTAACCGTGTAATTTGTCTGTGCTGTGTTCAATGTTTTTCTTGCATAATATATCGGGTGAAAAAGCTTCTCCCTTCGTTGATCAAGAACTACCCCTAAAGCTACGCCACTGTCATCACACATAAGCTCAAAAAGTTTTGACCAGTCCGGTGCAATGATAATCGGGGTGGAGGTGAGCTTTTCTTTCAAGGTGAAAAAAGTCGTCATGCATTTATCATCGAAGTCAAATTTTGCCTCCTTTTCCAATAGCTTACATAGAGGGTAGGCCACTTTTGAGAACTCTTTAATGAACCGCGATAGAATCTAGCATGGCCAAGAAAACTCCGGATTCCTTTCACAGTTCTCGGAGGGGGTAGTTTCGATATAACCTCAATTTTTGCCTGATCAACTTCAAGCCCTTTTTCGAAGATCTTGTGCCCCAAAACTATCCCTTCCTTCACCATGAAGTGACATTTTTTCCAATACAGCACCAAATTCGTTTCCTCACACCTTTTCAGTACCTCCTTTAGGTGCTCCAAACAATCGTTAAATTCATCCCCAACCACTGAAAAATCATCCATGAAGATCTCCATTGTATTCTCCACCATGTCCGAGAATATCGACATCATACACCTTTGGAAGGTGGAAGGAGCGTTGCAAAGTCCAAAGGGCATTCTTTTGAACGCAAAGGTACCATACAAACATGTGAAAGTGGTCTTTTCTTGGTCCTCTGGAGCGATTGAAATTTGGTTGTACCCGGAATAACCATCTAGAAACAACAGAAGCCATGGCCCGCCAACCGGTCTAGCATTTTATCCATGAACGGAAGAGGGAAATGGTCCTTTTCCGTCCAAGAATTCAACTTTCTATAATCCATGCATACTCTCCAACCGGTCACAGGTCTGAGAGCAATCATCTCATCTTTCTCGTTAGCCACCACTGTAATTCCACCCTTGTTTGGAACACATTGCATCGAGCTAACCCAAGTGCTATCTAATATGGGAAAGACCACCCCCACATCGAACCACTTGATGATTTCTTTCTCACCACTTCTTGCATAGGTGGGTTTAGTCTTCATTGGTGCTCAATGGAAGGAATACTTTCTTCTTGAAAATTATTTTTTTGCGTGCATATCCCCGGAGGTATACCTATTATGTTAGCTATTATCCACCCCAAAGCTCGGATATGCTTCTACAAGACCTTAAGAAAAGCCTTCACTTGTTTGTCGCTCAAATTGTTAGAAATGATAACCAGAAAGGTCTCATTAGCACCCAAGTAAGAATATTTTAGGTGGGACGGTAATGGTTTAAGCTCCAAGGTAGGTGGTTCAATGATCGATGGTTTGGATGGCGGGGTTTGTCTGTTCTTTAGGTCAAGATCAAGTTTCTTTGGAGGATAGGAGTAGGATCCCATTCTTACCAATGTACAACAAATTTTGTCATACTCTTCTATCCCCTCGCCATCATGATTCAACAACATAGCCTCCAACATTTCCTCAATAAATCCCTCTCTCAGGTGAAAGTCAATGCTTTTCTCAATTTTTTCAATTGTGAAGGCCATTTGGAGATCACTTGGTTGCTTCATTGATCTATTCACATCGAAGGTAGCTTACTCATCATTCAAAGCAAACTTCAACTCTCCCGAGTCTATTTTGCTCAAAGTGCGCCCTGTTTTTAGGCAAGGTTGCCCCAAAGAAATGGGTATGTCAAATCTCCCTTTGCAATCAATCACAATGAAATCTACAGGGTATACAATTCACCGTACCTTAATCAAAATGTCGCAACCAACCCCCATGGGGTGCTTCATTGATCGGTCCGTCATAAAGAGCTCCATGTTTGTGTTAGTGGGCTGCCTCAACTCTAGTCATTTGAAGGTTGTCAATGATATCAAGTTGACACTTGCGTTTTCATCGCAAACTAACCTTGTAGACTTGTGAACTTCTTTCGAATCATAAACAGTGTGTATGCCCGGCACCACCGTATCATTTGAGAAATTCCCCGAAAGAACTGCTCTACAAAAAGAGGACAACTAAACTACCTAAACATTCGCCAAGTTGCAAGTGGTACATAATTATTTCACAAACTTGGCATACTCGGGCCTCTAGTTAAAGGCAGTACTTGCGGGCATATTGATGGTGATTCTCTTCAACATAGACTCAAAATCTTTTGGATTCTCATCCATTATTTCTTGCGACAATCATTGAAGAAATGGGGGCAGACATGTAGGGAAAGGTTTGAGAACCTTAGGCACCTCGCTTTCATATTGACTAGGTTTGGCTAAACCTTTTCCCCAAGCTTGCTTGTTTCTAGGCTTACTTATCATTGGCATTGCAACATTAACGGGGTTGAGTGAACTCTCAACAACACTACCCCTTTCTTCATTCTTGGCTTGCCTAGATTTGAATTGTGAACTAAGCCAGAGCATTCGATCTTCAAGACGTTCAATGGCTATAGAGTGCGATTGCACGGTTTGGGCAAGATTTACAAGGTCATGACTCAACTCTTCAATGACTCCATAGGTTGCCCCTACTTTCTCTAACACCTGCACAAGTATACTCTCCATTCTAGAGTCATTGTATCGCTCGTTCCGACCTTGATTCCCATGATCATATCTGCCCATATTTTGAGAGATATCATGGGAACCTACCTTGTGGCCAGCTGTAAACACCTCATCACTACTATCATTCGAGTTCTCACCATCTTCTTCCAGCCTCACACCACCAACAACACCAATGGTGTTAGTTGTTTCAAGTCACTTATTTGAGGCACTCCTCACCATAAATTCAAGGAGTGTGGAAGTGATTGATAACTCTCTATCCCTTCGTGTATCGTTCTTTAACCAATCCTCAATCTCTTTAGCGGAGGTATCACCCATTGCTCCCTCGGCTCCCAAAAATCAAACTTAAGGTTTAACAAGGTTTCAAAATCAATTGTTCGTGGGGTGAGGGAGAAGTACTGGTATTGATGCTTAAGTGATGTGTGCCTGCAATCCACCACAAACAACAAACAAAAGTAAAAGAAACAAGTACTCTCAAAGTGATTTCAAATCAACAATCAAAAATAGCTATCAACTCAAGTCCCCGGCAACGGCTCCATTTTTTATGAATGCTCAAATCGTGCTCCCCAAATTTGGGAGCCACAACGATCATGCAGCAAAACAGAATTTATAATTCCCAACGAGTGTCGGGGTCGTACCCAAGGGACTTAGAGCTAGCTAAATAAAGATTGTGTTAAAGTGAGTTCAAAATTTTGAGTAAGTGCTTAAACATGAAAGGTAAAAGGTTGGGGGAATTAAGTCGTACCCAAGGGACTTATGTCATTCTTTCTTATTGACATAAGTAGTATTCGCCATGGGTATGATTTTTATCTTTCGATCAACAATCATATATCCGATAATCTCGGTTAGAGCATCATCGGTTTGATCGACAAACAATCAATCTAAGCTTGGGGAGGTCACACTATCTCTAGCTTAGACCCTTAAATGGGTGATTCCGTCGATATGAGATATTTCTAGCCTTAAATCTGAATTGAGTCCCAAGTTCCCACTAGTAATCTCACATCCAAAACCATGGAATTCTTCTCAAGCAACAACATAGTCAAGTAATGAATATTAATGTTTGCAACCACTAAGTTTAGGATTAAAACTTGGTGAAACTACTAGACCCATATCAAATAAACAATTATAAGCAAGAATTAGCAACACCCACACCCATTTATCAAGCACCAATCATCAACACACCCCTAGACAAGAGAAATCAACCACTCATAGCAAATGAGAAAGATATACCATATGGGTAAGTCAAAATCATCTTCATTCAAGCTAAATTTCAAGTTCCAAGCTTAATTTAAGCACACAAATGGTTAACCAAGAGAATGGATTCAAACCCTCTTCTCTTTGGAGAGGAAAACTTAGTCCCAAAGCAAAAATCTCTCTAAAATATTCAGGTCTGAAGAATTCTATTTACAAATGAGCCTAGATTGGCCTCTTATAGTTTCCCAAAATGTCACTAAAATTTAGGACAAAATTGCCCTTCAAGTGGTGGGCAGTGCAACGTGCGGTTCGCACGTCGTGATGTGCGCGTCGCACACACTCTTCAGTTGGACCAGTGACTTCGGCTACTTTGGGAGCTTCATGCGAAAGGGGTGCAGTTCGCACCTTGGGATGTGCACGTCGCACAATGACCGCACCCCTTAACAGATTCTTCAGTGGTTTTTGTAGCTTCATGCGGAGGAGGTGCGGTTTTTACCTCGGCTTGTGTGTGTCGCACGACCACTGCATCTCCGGTTAGAATCTCCATCTTTTCTGAACACTTCACACTTCACTCCTTTTTAGCTCTTTTTGGGTCCATCTTCTTGTTTCTCATCGTTTATCCAAAGTACCCGCAGAGACATCAATAATGGCCATAAGAACCTCTAAATCTATTCAAAACATAGCAATAATTCATAGATTTAGGCTCAATAAGTTGGTAAATTACCGACTTATCAGTGCCCAAAATCAACCTTCAGGCCAACTACTCCAAAATAGAACCTAGGGCGGAAATAAAGTCCGGAGCCTCGGGACCCGAACCAATGGTCCCTCTAGCCTAAATTCAACATTCTAGAGCTAACAATGCTGGTGGAATTTCCATCCGAGGTTGTCTTCTCCAAATATTGAACGAAGTCAACAAAACAAGCCCAACTATCCTAAAAATAGAGAATGAGAGAGAATTCCAAGTTCAAAAGCTCCCGGATCCCGACAAAAGGTCTACCTAGATCAAAGTCCATCTCCGAAGCTAACTGATCTGTCGGAATTTAATTCCATGCATGATTACCAAAAATGTTGACCGAAGCCAATGATTTCCAAAGTTAATGCTCTAAAATTAGGAAACGGCCATAAAGACCAAACAGACGGCCCGAGCACTGGACTATCAATCCCAGTAATCCATAAATGACTTGGGGCTGCTACAGGCGAGCTCAAATAGTACAAAGAAGGCAAAAATTCGTAAATGACCAGAAGGGTGATTATATCATCCACTACTAAAAAGACTTTCATCCTCGAAAGTCAATAAAGAAGGAAACATCATAGACTAAATAATTGCGGATACAAAGCCCGCACTACTCTCTCGAACAACCTGAGTAGCCTCCTCGACCGGACGAAACCCAACAGAACGAGACCAAGAAAAGCAAACAAGCCTTAACTCCTTACTAGCCAAGCTAGATTCCAACCTTTAACTCCAAACTCCAAAGATCTACCAACCAAACTGAACCTCAAGAATCTCAACCAAAAAGCACCGACACAACACCGAAACTAGAGAACCAAGGTGATTAACACAAAAAACTCAAATTCTCAAAAACCAAAACCAAGCTCACCCAAAAAGTCACCAACCAAAAGTCTAACTCATGAACTCATAGATTTGCAAACTCTTTAGACTGAACTGAACCCTTTGCACCATAATCATGCAGCTTCACACAATTCGAACAATCAGGCCACCCTCAAAACATCAACTGACCCACCAGAGATCCGTAGTTCCTGCTACAATCAACCTCAAACGAGGTCACTTTTACACTCAGACTCTATCCAAGCTAAGCTCTAGTCTACTATCCGGTGACATCTAAAATACCAACCCATAGCATATCTTCAAAAACTGGAGTAACCTATCCCGACTGACCATCAACCACTAAATAGATGCTTTTGCTAAGATAAATCACAACACCTGAACCTATCTGAACCAACCATCGGAGCTAAACTGAAACTCGCACATCAGGGTTGGACAAGGCATGCATGAACACCCTGTGTCAACAAAGAACCTCCCAACTGTAGAATGAAACTAACCTCGCTGAACCGTGCCAAGCCTGAATTGACTGAAAGCGGATGATATAGGGAAACCTGACTAAATGACCCAAACCAAAACCCAAGCTTTGTGAGGAGTGTGGTAAGCCTATCACAAAGCTCGTAACCATCAACTAAGCTCCAAGATCTAGAAGTACCGCTACTAATCCAAATACTCAAACACCGTTCAGATTTGAAATCGCCTTACTAACCTCACCTCAAAAAGAAGTCCAACATGCCATGAATATCAAGTCAAAACACCCCATAGGCAAAGGAAAAAATATCTGAAACCTATGGTCGCCATCTAGCTATGGATAATTTGCATAAACCTTCAATTCACCTCTTTAGCTCGAAACAACCGCTTTATTGCATTTGTACACAAACCAATAACTCCGAAGCATACAAAATACCAAACTTCAGGTCTATACTGGCCGAGTCTAATGGCTGAAATCCCATGTAACAGACAACCCTCAGAGAATCAACTACTCAAGATTTCAAACTCTCAAAATACAAAGGCGACCACCACTCTCAAGGTATCGTTCGAATCCAAAGTAGCCCTGCCAACTTCAACCTGCACAACCTGATCACACAATATACCACCACTAATCGTCAAACTAACGCCGCTGAATCTGTCCAACCAAAGTAAAAATGGACCTCGTTCTGACAAGAACACCGCTGAGATCTGGAATGTCCAGCCTAATCCAATGGTTAGCCAAGAACTGGATGTCCAAGGCTAATAGCCACTTTGAAACCGAAGAAAAGAAGCTAATTTGCCTGCACCCACTGCCTTTTTTCATAAGGATGCTGCAACCAAAGAGAACTATCCACAAACCACCCAAAGTATTCTGCTAGCCCACGATTCTGAAACATAACTCTAATTGGCAATCAATGCCTCTGTCGAACCTCAGAGTAGACCCATACACTGTCGATGAATACTTATAAGAATCGGAGCCAGCTAAGCACTGAATATACAATTCACCCAATATGTAGATGCTACTGAGACTTGGTTCCCCCAAAGAGTATGACGAGGAAACCACAATCGAAGCAACAAGCTCACAAAGGTAGTACTAGAAATGTCCACTACCTTGAACTCTTAAGGGAAGGAATCTTGACCTTGAACCTATCGAAGGAAAAGCCACTGTAATATGTAGTCGATTGAATCACATCATTACACACAAACCCAAGCAAACCCTCAGTCATTACCTCAGTCAATTACTAGAATAGATATACAAATAAGGAGCCATCCAAGTCAATTGCTAGGAACTCATACACACCTACAAGAAGTTATCACCCTCCTTTACAAACAAAACAAGACCCTTTTTCAAGGATACACTGAACTCTACAAACTCTTTCAAAGGTACAACCAACCTGACAGAATCCTTTTTAAAAGATTCTGGAGCTATACCTTTATCTCCTACCTCCTTTACAAGCGGCACTCGATAAGGGAGGAAAAGAATAGGCTGAATGGAAAACTGACCAAAAATACTACGAACAAAACTCAACTATGATGCTGCAGTCAACACTAAAAAACTCAACCAGAACTCGACCACAATGCCACAATCAAAAAACTCAACCAGAGTACCACGATAAAAGCTCATCCCAACTGGAACTTGGGAAAACAAGAAGATAACCCAACCAGATAAGATACTGAATAAAACTATAGGAATAACCCACACATCTACCAATCCCCTAAACCAAACAATTTGGGAAGGTCGATTTTAATATCCCGCGAAAAATAAAACCAAAAACTACTCACTAGCATAGCCAACACCACTTGACTTAAAACAGAACCTCAATCTCTGGCACAACCACCGGTATCATACCAAACCAATAAAAACACCTCTAGCAAATGCTAGATAACAGCCTAGGCAACAACTACCTAGGACCGCTAGAAAAGGAAGACTCAGACCATGTCTAGAACCACAACAAAACTGGAAATAAGGCTAACCATACCTACCCACAAGCTACAACCCCGGGTAGTCACCTCTGAAGGATAACTCACCCCATCCACTACTAAAGGATAAACCCATCGAGAAAATACTCGCATACACACTATGACACAAGTAGTAAAATAACTAAATAAAGAAAACTGGTAGGCATATAAGTAAATACCTGAAAAGGAATAGATTCAAAAAGCAAGCAAGGACAGCACTAGCTGAAGGTAACATAAATCATACCTGGAGCAATGGTATTGGGAACCTCAACCTCTGGCCTACCAAGAGAGGCATCAGACCGATGGTGTCTATCTCTGGACTGAGTAGCCAAAGTTGAAGGCTCGACCATCCCTCGCCAGGGACAATCTCTAGAAAGGTGACTAATCACCCAACAATCATAACAACAATGCTTACTAGGATATGCAATTGTGGGGCAATCCCTAGCAAAGTACCCATGCTCACTGCACCAACAACAACCTATACCTGATGAAGTCTGACTGGAAGGTCTCACTGAACCTGACTAGCCACCACGACCTACACACTCTAATGCAAACCTCAAAGAACTTGACATGTACCATGTCCACTCCGCTCGACATGCTCTGTACAACCACCCTCTAAAACTTATGGAGAAACTGAAATTGGTTTGCTAGATAAGAAACAATGGAACCGAGATCTAGTGGAGAATCCCCTACCTCGAGTTTGAGAACCTCAAAAATTATCCTGACAACAATGCTTCTTACTACTACCTCCATATGCCTCACAACATAAACCCTTAATAGCCCAACCATGATCAACCACCTGAAGAAAGGTATTTCCAACTCAAACCAAGTGTTCGATCACCAAATGGAGCGGTGAGATCAATCCTCCAACAAAACTCTAAACTCTATCAAACTCTAAAGGAACAGTCCTAGCAGTACGCCAAAAAATCTTGTGAAACCTCACCTCATACTCAATACCGACATACAACCCTACTGAAGAACTGGAAGCTCAACCCTAACTGAAGCACAACTTGAAGAACCGGGTACTTCCCCAACTTGAGGTACTGAAGCACCCACCGCGGGACTCAAAGTCCTAGAAATGGTGTCTTAAAGAACTGGGGTAGCCATTAATCCAATCAGAGACTGGGCTGGCCCCACACCATCTATTTGATGCGGTAAGCTCCTACTCTGAAATCCTGGTGCTGATAGAATCACTAAAGCAACAGGCATAGAAGCCTCAACATCATATGTTGTCGCACTAATCTTAGGCCCCTGAGAAGGAATGAAATAATTGAAGTTTAGAAGCCATTAGATCCAGGAAAGCATGATAAGGAACCAAGAATATGGAACTTTTCCTAATGATTCCCTGTAGCCTCCCGCAGATAGGATACGAATGTTATCGGACCAATCCGCGAGACTCTACATAGACACTTCCTTCTATACCATGACACGGGTGAACTTGAAGCTCTAATACCAAGCTGCCATGACACAATTTCTCCAGTCATGATGTTACCTACAACCCCCCAGTAGGTGAACCAATTTTCGTAGCCCAGAATGATTAGTAATGGGCTACTGCCTAACCAATACGCATAATAAGCAAAAATAAGAAGAAGCAGAATATGAAGATAGAACAACACAGAAGCAACAACCTGAATATATATATACATAAAGAAATTACACCAACCCAAAGACTTGGTATCGATAGTTTATGAGCTTCTAAATAGAATACAAGTGCTAGAAGTAACAAATAATAAGTACAACTATCTCCGAATATACAAAGAGTAACAGTGCTAAAAGATGAGATATGGTCAAGCCCCGGTCGAGAGGCACTCACCCTAGTCTTGAATATCCAAAAGCTGCATGAGTCTCCACGCAATCAACGGAAAAGGATCACACTAATATCTGCACCAAAAGATGCAGAAGTGTAGTAGAGCACCAATTGCTAACCAACGGGTACACAATAGGCATTATCGGCCGACTGATCGCATATAAGATATAAAAATAGTAATATAGCAGATAGCAACGAAGCAGTCACTGAAGCAATAAAGAAAGAACAAGAAAACTAGTACGGAGAGAAGCCAACATAGAATTATAAGCATACAATGCTAGCACAGAAGATATACATAACACGAAAACATAGGTGAAATAAAAAAGAACGCACCTGGAATCCTTGCAACAATAGTATATATAAAGAGAGTTTAAAAACATGGGGGTATACCGGTAACCTCAAGTAAAAAGGGAAAGAAGGAAATCAAGCCAACATATTCAAGCAAAAAGCAATATACGAACAGAATCATGCTAAAACACCATTCAAGATAAAAGAAATAGATAACCACCACCTAATTTCAAATCTAGGATGGAATAAACTATGCCATAAAGCACCGAAAGCCACTACTCAAAACCACAATAAAGAATAGAACTCCCTAGCTCACAACCGCCCAGAAGTCTACATAAACAATTCCTCAAATCAATAAGGGACCCACTAATCCATCAATGGTTAAAATATCCAACAATCGGAGCCTCAACAAGATAGAACCTGCTAAATCACCAAGTACCGAAGGCCATAACAAGCTCTATAATATGAGATAACCAATAATATCTACCTACAGTCCTAACGGACGCCCATACAACTGAGGAACACAATCAAGTGAAAACAAACCTTCAAGCATCCCATACTACCAGAGAGTACACTGGGCAAACAACAAACAAGGATGGAATCTGAATACAAGATGTATAATGATGATGATTTGATAAAACCAATGATAGTAACCCATATATTACCCCCTCATGTACCTAAAAGGCCCAATATAGGTAGGATCCATGGAAGGGATTCCCCCGAGTACCTCAACTCCACCGTACACCCCTCTTCCTAGCAACCTCAGCCCATAGCTCTTGGTTCAGGAACGACAGGGTCTATGGAGGTCCATGACCACATACTAACTGCGAATCTCAAAGTACAACTGCCCAAAGTGTGTTCAGATGTAAATAAATAATCAGAATCTCATAGTATGTGCCTTGAATCGAACCGAGTCTAAAATAGTAGCATTGATCTCAAAACCCTCATCAAGGGTGCCCAGAGTATATCTGGGTCTAAACTAGTAATCAAGTCTGAAAATCCCCTAAATAGGGTGCCCGACATATGTCTGGGTCTAAATTCATACAAAAATCATGTCTGGCACTATGGCCCAGTCGAGCCTAGTATCAATATAAAAACTAGTGGTGAAATCATCAAAACATACTCTATACTCCAAGAGATTTCATAAAAGTCAGTACCAAAACTCTTCGTACTTATTTTACCGAAAAAGTTCCCTCGGGCCATGCAAAGTTTAGAAAACCATTCATAGTGGCCCAAAGCCAAATTAGTAGTAAAACATGCAGAAAAATCCTGTGCATGAATGATATGCTCACAAGTAATGGACTAGCCCAAAATGGCTCACAAACATTCCTATCAGCCCTGCACAAGCACAATCAATTCTAGAACACAAATATCCAGCCAAAATTAAGATCACAATGTTCGGGACTCATGGACATTCTTAAATATCCCACTGTCTATGGTCCAGAGGCATATACACGGGCACACAGGGCCACAAGGGTAAAAAGTATAACATTACCATGAATAGTATAAACAACACATGAAATAAATGGACAGAAGAGGCAGACAAGGTCTGGGGGTACCAACCTAGAAAACCAACTGAAGGATGCTAATTAATGCAGTTATAGCCTATATACACAGAGTCTAGGAAGGGAAAACCATAACCTACCTGTCGTCCAATGACTAGCTGCTGAAATGGTATCATCCAAGCTCAAACTACTTTGAGAAACTCCAATTTGTGAAAACACTATCAACATAATAATCTACGCGTCAATACAAAACCAACAATACCCATAATGATAGAAATATAACCAGGTCAAAATTTGGGTCACCAGCAGGCTCGTGGGCCTCACAACCCAAAGCCAAAAATGAAAAATACCATGATGTTCTCCATATTCCCAAGAGGACATGCTCAAAATTTTAGCTGAAATGGACCAACAATGGGGATCAAAACAGCTCACAAAGCAAGGATTTAAAGATGGAAATTTATGGAAGAAATCGAAAAAATAAAGGAAGAACTTACCCGAATTGGAGACAAGATAACGATCACAAAACTGAGAATTATCACTCTACTTGCTGAAACTGAAGCCACACAGAGAAAAATAGAGCTTGGGCTCTATAGAAATGGAGAATTATGTCTTTGGGGTGATAAAAACAAAGAGGGAACTATTAATACCGCCCAGGGTCCTTCTTCGCGATTGCAAAGGGACCCCACGCGATCGCGATAACCATGATGGCTAGACCGTTGTGATCATGAGGACTAGCCATGTGGTCGTGAATAGCATAGAGGGATGGACTACATCACAGTCGCGAGGAGGGAGCCCTCGATCGCATAGAGCAAATGAAGCTGGGTCCACAGGACCTTTTTATCGTGATTGCTTGAAGGGACCTTCGCAGTCGCGATGAACAATGAGTCACACAATCGCGATCGCGATGTCTTCCTTCACGGTCATGATTAAGGCCTGAGGCTTGCACCTGCAACAACAACCAGTAGAAAATTAGGAGGTAAAAAATCTCTGAATAGGCCCACAAGACTCATCTCGGACCCCACGCTCACAAATCAGTTGAGTTATTCAACTAGAAACGGTTTTCCAAACCTAATGGAATCAACATAAATCCCATTGGAGGTTAATTTAATGAAAAGTGGACCCCACGCCTAAAATCAACCTTTTGGCCAACTACTGCAAAATGGAACCTGAGGGCCAAAATTATCCGGAAGCCTCGGGACCCGAACCAATGGTCCCTCTAGCCTAAACTCAATATTCCAGAGCTAACAGCACTGGCTAAATTTCCATTTGAGGCTGTCTTCTCCAAATGTTAATCGAAGTCAACCAAACAAGACTATCTGGCCTAATAACAGAGAACGAGAGAGAGTTCCAAGCTGAAAAGTGCCCAGATCCCGACCAAAGGTCCACCTAGACCAAAGTCCATGCTCCAGAGCTAACGGAACTATCAAAATTCAATTCCGAGCATGATTACCAAGAATGTTGATAAAAGTCAACTATTTTCAAAGCTAATGCTCTAAAATAAGGAAACAGCCATAAAGACCAAACAGACGGTCTGAGCACCGGACTACCGGTCCTAGCAAGCCATAAATGATTTGGGGTCATGATAAGTTGGTATTCTACCTACTTATTTAGCTTCTAATCTTATGATTTTCCTAGCATAGAGTGAATAAATAGTGCAATTTGACATAAATTACTTCTATTTTATAGGTTTCTGTGTTTTAGAAGTGTTCGAGAAAGATTTGGGTGAAAACAAGTCAAATGGGAGCTAAAAGGAGTGGCTAGTCACTGGCATGGAATTGGCCTTCACGATTGCGAGACTGGGGTCACGTGATCGCGATGCACCAGAACTCAAAGCCATGAGACTGTGAGAGTGGAGCCATGTGATTGCATGGAAGGATATCACAGAACCTCACGATCACAAAGATTATGCACGCGATCATGATTGCATGGAAGGATATCACAGAACCTCATGATCGCGAAGATTATGCACGCGATCGTGATGAAGGCATCATCAGCTGCAGGACAAATTTGGAAATTCCCACTTTTGGAAACCCCAATTCACATAAAACGCTTCTCATCCAATTAGGAAGGAATCTTTGGCCATTTTCACAATTTTTGGCAAGCTTGGAGAGCAAATTCATCAACCAACACCATAGGAGTGAATATTTGGATACTCTTTATTATAAAATCTTTAGTTTCCATTCTTCAACTCTTGTTCTTAATTGCTATTTTATTGGTGTAATTGTTTAATTGAGATTTGGGTTTGTATTAGAAATAATACTTGTTTGGGTATTGAATTCATATATAGATTTTGCTCTTGTTTGATTATTTTAGTCTATTGAATCCTTCATGCTTGAATTTATAGTCAATGGTTGCAAACATTGACTTAGCTTTCTAATTTGGGTTGTTGCTTGAGAGAGAATTTCCCTATGTTTGGGAAGATTCAATAGTGGGGATTTGGGTTTTTCACTCTAGACCAAGGCTAGAGATAGTTTCGTTGCCAAAAACTCCCATCTAAGAGTTGGGGTTAGAAATAACCCAACTCACCCAAGTTATTTGGTTGGTTTGTTGCTAACTCATGGTGGTTCGGCAGAACACACGAGATATATGCTCGATTGGTCAAAAGATGGTTAGGCAAACCTTCAACCAAGACTACCTACGTGTCAACCGGGTGCAAGTCTTGTGAATTGAACTCCCATTCCCAAGTCTCCCTTGTTATCCTTGCTTGAAGAGAGCAAGGTGAAAGCCATTGATCAATCTATATTTTATTTAATTTTATTGTATCTTTAGTTTTAGTCTAAAACACCCCTTTTAGATATCTTTTCCCCTTTTTGTTCATTGAACTCCAATAAGTTTCTCTTATTCTTTATTAGCTCGATCGCGACTACATTATTCTCTATTGGTACGACCCCGACATTCATTGGAAATATAAATGTGTTTTGCTCTGACGATCGCCGTGACCTCCAACTTGGGGAGCACGATTTGAGCATTATCAAAATTAGTGTCATTGTCGGGGAACAATTTGGCGTATTGAGTTAGTTTAGAATTCGAGTCTACTTACTCTAGTTCAATCTTTCTGAATAGTTGTTATCTTTTGTTTAAATTTAATTCTGTGATTGATTTCATGGCTTCTCAAAATGATAGAGATGTTGGTGCTTGCAACCCTCATTATAATGATCCTTGTTGTTATTGTGGAGGACCCCACCTTTGGCAAAAATATAAGATTGGCCGTAGGAGAGGGAGGTATTCACCTTCTTCTTCCTATGATGGGCGTAATTGCTATTTGTGTGATGGTCATGATGGACATTAGAGCAATTTCCTTAATGACTATCTTCCTCCCCTCTCTTATGATAACTATGTTGCTTGTGATCCTAATAGGAACCATGATGTAGCAACGGAAGGAGGCATGTATCCCAAGCTCTACACACTCTTAGCCTCACTAGAAACCCAAGAGAAGGGTGTGAAATCCATAAATCAAGGCTTGGTGGGCATGAGAATGAAAGAAAAATAGGAGAAAAATTCTGCCATAAAATCCATGGCGGATTTATCCATGCCTCTTGCTCAAATTGATGAAGAAGACACCTACCCGGAAAGCCTATACGCCATGGTTTATACTTTCTTGGCCAAGAAAGATATCACAGAGGAGGGTGTGCAATCCATAAAGCAAGGCTTCATGGATGCAAGGGCTAAAGAAGAAGAGGAGAAAAATCAAGCCACAGAACTCACGACAGATTTATCTACTCCTCTAGGTCAAATTAATGAAGAAAAACCTCCAAGCCAAGCAAATGAACATGTATCGAACATCAAGCTCAATCAAATTCACTTTGGGGACGATGATGAAGATTTGCAAAACATGGAATCGCCCAAAAGTGAATCCGTACTGGTAGTGCTTGAACCCCAACAAGAAGAGAAATTTGTATTGGGTGAGGTTGTTAGCCTAGAATGGGTGTTAAACAAAGCTCAACAAATTGAGGCCTATAGTGAACAACGTGAGAGAATGCTACCAGTGTTTGAGGTATTGTTGAAAAGGCATGCCAAGAGAAGTCAAAAAGAAAGGGTTCTTGAAATTGCTAACAAAAATTTGGACATAGATTTGAATGCTCGTGTTGACACATACACAATTGTGGGTAGTAGTTTTGAGTTGTTCCCTATCAAAGAGGAAGACACAAGAGATGCTTGTGACTTGAAGGTGTTGTGGCAACCAACTAATCCATACAAGGATCATGATGCCGAAAGAAAATGAATGATACTAGAGTTGCAACGGTTCATCGTGAAAGACTCTGGTTCATTTGAAAGTGAGGATGCTATAAATGAGACAAGTTTGAAGGTGGAGACGCCTAAATCTTACTCCAACCACTTGTCAACCTTGAGTTCGGTTGAATGGATGAAGGTCAAAGTAATCAAGCTTTTGGAAGACCTTGGAAGGAGGATGGATCAAAGTTTATTCGATTTTAAATTTGTCATGGAAAGAAGGCAAGGAGACGTTCCTCACTTGAAGGCTAAAAAGTGCAAAATACGACATCAAGAAAATGGCCTTCTCAGGTTCACACCTTCACCCTATGACTTTCACTGGAAGTTCAATTCAAATTTGGGTCAAAGGTTCAAGTCTTGCAAGTGGAGATCTAGATGGTGAAGTAACTTGCATCGCAGAGCGACATTAAATTGTGCGCTTGATGGGAGGAACCATATCATTTTTATGCTTTACTTCAACTTTTTGTTTCTTTTTGGTTTGTCTTTAGGTTCCCAAAGGAATGAGAAGAGGAACCAAGTATTGAGAAGCACCAAAAATACCTCTGAAAAATGTACTTTTTGCACCTAGAAGAGTGCCCGTCGCACATGCCATCGCACAAGCAAACCAGTAAACTGAGAAAAAATCTTGGCTTGTGCAAAATTAGTGTATTTCACACCTCCCAAAGTGCGTGTCGCACCGGGCATCGCACGTCAAAGTGGTACACTGGGCAAAAATTCAGAAAACTCAGTTGATGCTAAGGCATCGCGATCGCGAGCCTTGACCCTCACGATCGCGATGAAGAAAAATCTCACTGACTCTTCGCGACCACGTGAAACCTTCGCGATCGCGTGAAGTCATGTGATTTTGATTCATCATGATCACATGAAAAGGCCACGTGATTATGAGGCAATGAATAGTTTCCAAGTATTAAAAGTTCAAATAAGCCATTTCAAAAGCAAAAAGTTCTTTGAAACTTGGTTCTTTTCTCTCCTAAAATCAAAAATAATACACTCCATCAACTTCAATTCCATAAGCATCTTTGCAAATCCTCAGGTATGATCTCCATTTTCTGTTCTTCAATCTACCCTCATTGTGCTAAAGTAAGTGCTTTAGACATCCAAGTGGTTGTCCAAGTGGTTGTCAATTTTTTCTTTCAATAATATGTGTGAATTGGGTGTGCGGTATGAGATTATGGGTGAATTCTAGTTGGGGGTCAAAACTCTGTTGGTTTGTTGATTTTTGGGGTAAAAGATGACACCCATGTAGTGTAAAAATGGTGAAATAAGGGGTGCAAAGCACTTGTTTGACAAAATGTCGGAAAGAATTTTTTTGGGCAAGAAGATGACCATCGCGATGCCCAATTCCGCAATCGCGATGCCCAACTTTGAACATGAAGTTGCTAAAATTGAACATGAAGATGCTAACAAAGTGGCTAACGAGGAGTATTTTGACCAAGGAACCTTCATCTCCCTTAAGTGATCCCAACTATATGACCATCACTTGACTAAGCCAATAACAATGGAGTGAGGTATTATGTTGGACGGATTGGAAGAGAAATGGGCCAACTTTCATGGGAAGTTGGTTACAAGTTGATGGATATGCTTCATTGCCGAGCCTATCAAGGCGAACTTTGCCGTGGTCCATGAATTTTATGCTAATGTGGCTGAGATGGACTTCGCCTATGACTTAGTTGTGATGGTTAGGGGCAAGTTGGTTCGTTTTGATCCAGAGTTGATCAATGGATACTACCACCTCACAAATGTCGACAATGCCACATACAAAGCCCGAGCTACAAAAATAGGGATCAATTGGTTTATGAAGCACTTACATGATGGCACAGTCCCGCAATGGATAGAGTTTAATACAAGGATTGAGTCCTCTGAGTTTAACCTTGAAGCCCACACCTGGATTTTGATCATTTGTTCCCGAGTTATGCCTTCAAAGAATGAATCTGATGTGACCCCTGATAAAGCAAAGGTCATTTGTACCATGATGGAGGGTCTTCCGGTGAATGTGGGGCAATTGATCGTGCAAGAAATTCAACAAATGGTCCTTGACGGTAGCAAAAGTATGCTCTTCCCTTCATTGATCACTCACTTATGCTATGAAGCCGGGGTTGCAAAGAGTGACGGTAAAAATGAGAGGAAGCCCAAAAAATTGATTAACCCTCTAACGAAGAGAGGCCCCGTGATAACATCGAAGAAGAGGAAGATAGATATGGATTCACCATCATTTAGTTTATTTCTCGAGTCCATCAAGGAACGTGAGTTATCTGCTGCTGAGACTATTGGTCCCCTCAGAATTAGTCCTCCGACACTCCACCACATCTCCATCCAGGTCTATGGCATGGATGCCCATCTTCGTCAAATTGTAGAAGGCTTACCTTCCGGTCTGGGTGAGAGTTCCACCACACAGTCATTAGGGCCGTCATCCTCCACTACTCCCAGTGACCCTACACTAGATAGTGTAGCAAGCAAGCAACAACACATCAAGGAGAGGTTGGCTAAGGTGGAAAGGCAATAGAAAAAATAGAGGGACCACAATAGGAAGCAAAGCAAGTTTCTCAAAGATGATCAGCACTCTAAGGAAGCTATGTGAGTCTGAGGCTGAGGATGATGCTGATGAGGGAGACTGGGTCCTTTCTGGTACTAGCAGCTCTGGTTCTGAGTGACACCCTTCAGGGATCCCCCTCAAACCCTTATCCTATTTTGATGCAGTGAGGTCACTGCATGTTATTAGTTGGGGGTGGCTGGAACTTTATCTATCCTGCTATTTTATTTTGGATATTGCGCCCTTGTCGGGCTTGTTTTTTTTACTAGTGTAACCTCGGCGCATTTGTTTGCTGCTATGGATGGAATTGATGGATTAGGTTGTTATTTTCTTTTCTTGTAGCTTCTTTATTTTTATAGTAGGCTTGTTTGATGTTTTGGAGCTAGGGGAAGTCTGAGTACCCGTTAGGCTAGTTAGAACTTTCTGGAGCTTAGAGAACTGTTTTGCACATGTCGTTGTGTGAACCGCACAAGCTTCGCACATACCCACTGTTTGGCTTGTGCGTTGCAAGTGCGATCCACCCTTTGACATGTGCAAATCACATGTACCTGAAAATTGTGATATTGTTTTGATCCACCTTTTGCAGCCGTACAGAATTAGATAGATGAATTGGCCCAATAATAGACTGAGTGACGTCATTCTTAAGGGAAAATCATCATCGTTTTGAGGTTTGGTTACTAATTAATTAGTCTTGCATGTCAAGTGAAATAGGCATACCCTTCCAAAAAAATTGTGAAAAGTGCATGGCAAAGATTGATGTTTGTGACAACCCCTTTGATCTTTTTGTGACTCTTAGCTCATTAGCGATGATAATGTAGAATGGCTCCTATTTGTTCTTGTTTAGGAAGTGAAAATAGATCCTTCTTGAATGATTCACATGTCATGTGTGGTGAGGTTTAGTTGAATAATTCCTTGTTCTTGCTTGTGTTAACTAGAACTTGCCCGGTTAGTCTTTAAAGCAAGTCTTTATTACTTTTGATTGGAGAAATGATCTTAGGCCTTCTTTGTGATTATCAAAGCCCACTTAGCCTTAAAAGCCACCATTGCACTTAAATTGAATCATTAGTCACTGCTCTTGAGCCTAATACCTCTCCTTTGGCAACCTCGTTACAAGCCTTGAACCATTTTGACAATGAATCCCTCTCTTGAACCCGTCCCTCCTTGAACTCTACAAATGTGAAATCGAGGCTAAAAGCCTAAGTTTGGGGGTTGATAAAGGTACATTGGAGGAGTGCTAAATGAGTAAATCATGGTTTGTTGCTTAATAAGAATCGCCAAAAAAAGAAAGAAAGAAAGAAAAATGAAAAGCAAAGAGGAAAAGAAAGAAAGAAAATCCTCCAAGGTGAAGAAAATGATAGAAATTGGGGCTTCAAATAAAAAGAAGTGAAATGGTGCCTTGTGTTGAATGAAAATGAAAGGAATGGCCTTGGTTTCGAATTGAAACAGTTGTGTAGAGTTCGAGGAGGATGTAGTCACTTGAATCCAAATATGTATCCTACCCATCCCTGAGCCTACATTACAAGCTTAGAAAATCCCTTTGAGATCTCCAACCGATTATTATTGAGTTAGTGGCAAATGAAATAAGGGCAAGCATATGGTTGATACATTCGTTCTTGTGAGGGCATGCGAATTAGGATAGTTGGTAACATTGATAAACTCCAGAAAATGAGTCAATTGAGCATGTTTTGGTAAGCTAGTGGTTTTGAGTTACATCTCGAGGATTGGATGTTGCCACTTGGTTGTTCTTAATGTTCTATTGCATCCTTGAATTTTGTTTTAAATAGAGGGGAATGCTTAGATTAAGTTGTCATTTGATTGACTAATCGTTAGTACCAACCGAAGTCATACTTGGTGATTGAAATAGATTTTCCTTGACTTGAAGTGATGTCTTTGCACTTGTGTGGTGTGCCTCTTGAAATTGATTTTTTAGTTGCTTGAGGACAAGAAATAGTTCAAGTTTGGAATTTTGATAAGTTGGCATTCTACCTACTTATTTAGCTTCTAATCTTATACTTTTGCTAGCATAAAGTGGATAAATAGTGCAATTTGACATGAATTACTTCTATTTTACAGGTTTTTGTGTTTTAGAAGTGTTCGGGAAAGATTCGGGTGAAAACAAGTCAAATGGGAGTTAAAAGAGCAGCTGCTCACTGACATGGAATTGGCCTTCGCAATCGCGAGCCTGGGGTCACGCGATCGTGATGCACCAGAACTCAAAGCCACGCGACCGCGAGAGTAGAGCCATGCAACCGCGTGGAAGGATATCACAGAACCTCGCGATCGCGAAGATTGTGCATGCGATCGCGATGAAGGAGTCATCAGCTGCAGGACAGATTTTGAAATTCCCACTTTTGGAAACCCCAATTCACATAAAACTCTTCTCAGCCGATTGGGAAAGAATCTTTGGCCATTTTCACAACTTTTGGCAAGCTTGGAGAGCAAGTTCATCAACCAACACCATAGGAGTGAATATTTGGATGCTCTTTATTGTAAAATCTTTAGTTTTTATTCTTCAACTCTTGTTCTTAATTGATATTTTATTGGTGTAATTGTTTAATTGAGATTTGGGTTTGTATTAGAGATAATACTTGTTTGGATATTGAATTTATATATAGATTTTGCTCTTGTTTGATTATTTGGGTCTATTGAATCTCCCTGCTTGAATTTATAGTCAATGGTTTCAAACATTGACTTAGCTTTCTAATTTGCATTGTTGCATGAGAGAGAATTTTCCTAAGTTTGGGAAGATTCAATAGTGGAGATTTGGGGTTTCCACTCTAGACCAAGGCTAGAGATAGTTTGGTTGCCGAAAACTACCGTCTAAGAGTTGTGGTTAGAGATAACCTAAATAACCCAAGTTATTTGGTTGGTTTGTTGCTTACTCATAGTGGTTTGAGGGAACACACGAGATATATGCGTGATTGGTCAAAAGACGATTAGGCATACCTTCAACCAAGACTACATACGTGTCAACCGGGTGTAAGTCTTGTGAATTGAACTCCCATTCCCAAGTCTCCCTTGTTATCCTTGCTTGAACAGATCAAGATGAAAGACATTGATCAATCTATCTTTTATTTAATTTTCTTTTATCTTTAGTTTTAGTCTAAAACCCCTCTTTTAGATATCTTTTCCCTTTTTTGTTCATTGAACTCTAATAAGTTGCTCTTATTCTTTATTAGCTCGATTGCGACTACATTGTTCTCTGTGGGTACGACCCCAACATTCGTTAGGAATATAAATATGTTTTTCTCTGATGATCGTCGTGACCTCCAACTTGGGGAGCACAATTTGAGTGTTATCAGGCCGTTATAAGTGAGCTCTAATAGTACAAAGAAGGAGAAAATGCGTAAATGACCGAAAGGGACATCAAAATTATACCCTATCGGTATCATATAGGACTAAACTCTTTTTTTTGAAGGAATAAACAAGATATAATTAACAGAAACATATTAATTATTTTGTTCATTTTTCTTAATTTTTCACTCATTTTTTTCTCAAATAATATTATTCTTTATTTTTTTACCATAATCTAATTTCATACTCAATTTTGAATTTTTTTGTTTTTCTTTTCATTTTATTTATTTCTTGTTTTTTTTCTAATTGTAATGACCCTTCCGGTCATTTACGTTGTTTGCCTTTCATGTAGTGTTAGAGCTTTCCTCTAGTGGCCCCAAGTAATTTATGACTTACTGGGACCGGTAGTCTGGTGCTCGGGCCGTTTGTTTGGTCTCTTTGGACGTTCCTTGTTTTAGAACTTTAGACTTTTGAAATCATCGACTTTAGTCAACATTCTTGGTGAACGTGCTCAAAATCCAATTTTGACAGTTTTGCTAGCTTTGGAGCATGGACTTTGGTCTAGAGGGACCTTTGGTTGGGATTCGAGAGCTTTTCAGTTTGGAATTCTCACTTATTCTGTGTTTTCAGACTAGTCTGGCTTATTTGGTTGACTTTGGTCAACATTCTGAGAAGACGGCCTTGAATGGAAATTCTGTCAGTGTCGTTAGCTTCGGAATGCCGAGTTTGTGTTAGGTAGTTGGTTGGTTTGGGTCTCAAGTGAGCCAGGATCTTTTTGGATGTTTAGTTGGTGTTAGTTAGTGTTGACTTGGGTCAACATTCATCTGAGACAAAATCATATGGAAGTTTCATTGAGTGCATTGATTCCGGAGCGTCGTTTCCACTCTGATAGCATTATTGGTTTGTGAATATCGGGTTCCGATTATGCCCGGAATGCCTCAATGAGTTTTTCAAAAGTTGCAAGTTTTTGGCTGTTGTGGGTGCAGGGTTCAGGCCTTAATCGCGATTGCGAACCTCGTAGCTTACGACCGCGATAAAGCACTTGGTTCCCTACTTTTTGTGATCACGTGATCTCCTATCGCGATCATGATAAAGCCCGTCCTCCCTTATTCTTTGCGACTGCGTGGCTAGCATTTGCGATCGCGATGGTCTAGCCAGCGTGGTCCTCGCGACTGCGAGGGGTCCCTTAGCGATCGCGATGAAGAACCCCTGGGCAGTATATAAGTCCCCAACTTCGTCTTCTTCACTCTAAAACCAATTTCTCTATTGACAATGGCTCCAAGCTCATTTAAGCACTGTTTTGGCTCAATTCTTCGTGTTAGGGTGCAAATTCCTTGGCCTTGATCGTTCCTCCATCTTTATTTGTGAGTTTTATACAGTTAAATCCGTTAAAGTCATCCCCTTTGATTCTTAATTTGTTCTTGAAGTGGCTGGCTGTTTTGAGCCATTTCCCCTGGTTAGATTTCTTCTTACTCTAAGCATGCAAGCTTAGGAGTGTGGTGACTATGGTGAGCTCGTCCATTTTCAATTTTGGGTCGTGGGGCCTATGGGCTCGTCGGTGACCTAAATTCCAACCCAGCTATTTTTATAGCAATATGGGTATCATTAGTCTTATTTTGACATTTAGATTACTGTGTTGATAGTGGTTTCACAATTTTGAGCTTTCTAGAGCAGTTCAAACCTGGACGACGCTGTCCCCGCAGCTATCCATCAAATGACAGGTAGGTTATGGCTTTTCTTACCTAGACTCTACATTTTATAGGCTATAACTGCATTAATTAGTACCCCTAGTTGGGTTGTTATAGGTTGGTAACCCACACCTTGTCTGCCTTTTCAGTCCGTTTACTTCATACGTTGGTTGTAGTATTCGTGTACTATTGTATATCACCCTTGTGGTCCTGTGTGTCATTGTATTGACTCTGGAACATAGACGGTGGGTGATTTAGGAATGTCCACGAGTCCCAGACATAAAGATATCCTTTTAGACTGGTTATGTTTGCTGAATAGCGGAGCCTGTGCAGGGCCGGTAGGAATGTTTGTGAGCCTTTGGGCTAATTTATATTAATGTGCGAGTATATCATCCATGGAAAAGGTTTTCTCTGCATGTTTTACATTGGTTTTGGCTGCGAGCCACTATAGATGGATTTTCCTAAACTTGCATGGTCCCGGGGGGCCATTTTTGGTACACTTGAGGATAAAAATTGGATTTTAGATGATTTTACACTTGATTTCCTACTGATATTAGACTCTGTTAGGCAAAGCACAAGCCCTGATTTTCTGTTGATACTAGGCTCTACTGGGCAGAGCACTAGCCTTGATTTTCTACTTCTACTAGGCTTTGCTGGGCAGAGCACTAGACTTGATTTTCTACTGATACTAGGCTCTGCTAGGCAGAGCACTAGACCTGATTTCCTACTGATACTAGGCTCTACTGGGCAGAGCACTAGACTTGATTTTTGACTGATCTAGACTCGGATACGATCTGGGCTCCCTTTGAGAGGGTTATTGAGACTTTTATCATTGATTTAGACTCGAATATATTCTGGGCACCCTTTGAGAGGGTTATTGAGACTTTTATCATTGATTTAGACCTGGATATGCATTGGGCACCCTTTGAGAGGGTTATTGAGACTTTTATCACTGATTTAGACCCGAGTGTACTTTAGGCACCCTTTGAGAGGGTCTTTTGAGATTAACTACTCCTATTTTATACCCAGTTTGATCCCGGGCATATACTACGAGGTTTCTAGTTTTGAGCTACTATTTGAGATCACTAGGCGATGTATGTGGTCGACGAGTAGACCTCCGTGGACCCTGTAGATCTAAGACCTGGGGCCTTGGGCTACGTGTGCCGGAGGAGAGGTGTACAACATAGTAGAGGTACATGAGTATAGTCCTTCCATGGGTCATGTCTTTATATGGGCCCTTGAGGTACCGAGGGGGAACATACTGGTTACTCCTATATCATGTCATTATCATGCATTTGGTACGTCAATTCCACACTTTTTTGTTGTGTGTTCAGTGTACGCTCGAGTTGTATGGGCGGCTGGGGGGTTTGTTTTCACTTGATTGTGTTCCTTGGTTATATGGGTGGCCGTTGGAAATGTAGGTAGTTTAGATTACTCTTGTCGCTTTATAGAGCTGGTTATGGTCCTTGTTTCTTGGCGATTTAGCGATTATTAGCGTGTTGAGGCTTCGGTTGTCGAATTATGATTATTGAGAGGGCTAGGAAGTCCTATCTTATTGAGGCACTTTTGTGTGGCCTTCTGAGCAGATTGTGAGTTTCTGGTTCAATTCTTATCAGGATTTGAGTAGTATCTCTCGGTTAGTGTGGGTTAGTTATTCCATCTTAGGGTTGTACTTGTGAGGTGGATTCCTGTTTATGCTATCTTGAAGTTGGATTGGTGTAATGATTTCCTTATGCATGTTGATTCCATCTTGGGTATGCTAGACTGCTTTCCTTCTTTTCCTTTTACTTGAGGTTACTAGTATACCGCCATGTTCCTGACTCTCTCTCTCTCCTTTTATATACTATTATTGCAAGGATCTCATGTACGTCCCTCTTTCTTATACCTGTGTTCTGTGTATATTTGTTTTCTATGCTAGCATTGTATGCTTATAATTCTTGGTTGTCTATTCTCTGTGCTAGTTCCTTGTGCTTTCTCTATTGCTTCAGTGACTACTTCCTTGCTATCTGCTACTTACTATTTTTATATCTTATATGCACTTAGTCGGCCAATGATGCCTACTGAGTACCCGTTGTCTTGGTGCTCATACTACACTTCTGCATCTTTCTGGTGCAGATATTAGTTTAGCTTTCGTCGTTGATTGCATTGGAGACTCGTACATCTTTTGAGAGGTTCGAGACTAGGGTGAGTGTCTAACAGTCAGGGCTTGTCTACATCTCATTTGTTGTACTGTTTCTCCTTGTACTTTCGGAGATAGAATTTATTTTGTATTTTGTTACTTCTAGCACTTGTATTCTATTATAAGCTTTTGTACTGTCGATACCAAGTCTTCAGGGTTGGTGTAGTATCATTTGTATATATATATATATTTTGGGTTATTTTTTCCGCATGTCTTATATTTATATTCAGCTTCTGCTTATGAGTTTGACAGCGATTGGTGTCGAGGATTCTCATCATGTTGCCTCAGTGCTTCCGTTAATGCCAAGACTTCAGAGTGCGGGTTTGACGCATCAGATAGGGGGTGTGGGGTCAGTCCAGCCTCAGATTGGATTTATAGCTATCCTAATTCTTCAGGACACCGTTATTAGGACTGTGAGTCCTTCGGTGGGTGTTTCAGTACCAGGTTCTACAAGCAGTGCTTTAGCTAGGGTTGAGCTACCAGTTCTTCAACAATGTTGTCTTTTGGTATTACAGTATGAGGCGAGATTTCATGACATGGTTAGGCATACTTCTAGGGTTGTACCTTTAGAGTTTGATAGGGTTTGGAGTTTTGTCGGAGGTTTGATTTCACCGCTCTGTTTGGCTACCGAGCACTTGGTTATAGTTGGGATGACCTTTCTTCAGGTAGGGGATCATGCCTGGGCTATTGAGGGTTTTTGCTGTGAGCCTTATGGAGGTAGTGCTAGGAAACATCATCGTCAGGACAGTTCTTGAGGTTCTCAGGCTCGAGGTAGGGGATTGTCTGCTAAGGATCAGCTCCATTGCTTCTTATCTAGCAGGCTGGGTTTAGTTTCTCTATAGGTTCTAGAGAGTGGTTCTGTAGGGCGTGTTGAGCATAGTAGACAGGGTTTATATCATATACTTAGAGGTTTGCCTTCAGAGTGTGTAGGCCATGGTGGCCGACCAGGTTCAGTGAGATCTTTCCATCGGGCTTCATCTGGTAGAGGTTGTTTTCTATATGGTGAGCATAGGTACTTTGCTAGGAATTGCCCCATGATTCTATATCCTGGTCAGCTTGGTTGTTATGATTATGGGGAAGTTGGTCACCTTTATAGAGCTTGTCCTTGGTGAGGAATGGCAGAGCCTTTAGCTTTGACTACTCAGTCCGGAGTTAGATCCCATCAGTCTGATGCACTTCCTGATGGGCCCGATATAGAGGTTCCTGATATTGTTGCTCCAGGTAAGGCTTCTATTACCTTCGACTTATGATAGTCCTGATCGCATTACAATTCGATCATTTCTGTCATTTAATTGCTTATATGCCTATCTGCTACTTGTTTAGTTGTTTAACTACTTGAGTTGTAGTATTTATCTGATGTTTTATTGGTAGTTTATTCTTTAATAGTGGATGGGGTGAGATGTCCTTGAGAGGTGTTTTCCTAAGCTTGTAGCTTATGGGTAGGCTCTGTAGAGTTCGTTTCCTGGTTGTTGTGGTTCTAGGATTGTGTTGGGTCTTCCTTCCTAGCGGTCCTAGATGGTTGTTGCCTAGGCTATTATCTAGCGTGTCTAGAGATCCATGTGTTGGTTCGGTGTGATACCAATGGTAGTGCCAGAGTTTGAGGCCCTATCTTAATTCGGGTAGTGTTGGTTATGCTAGCTTGCTTTGATTGGTTGGGTTTTCTCGGGTGTTTAGAGTCGACCCTCTTTGTTGGTTGGTTTAGGAGGTTGGCAGGTATATGGGTTGTTCCTATAGTCTCCTTCAGTTTCTTGTCTGGTTGGGTTGTCTTTTCATTTTCCTCCGTTCCAGAAGGAATGAATTTTGATCATAGTTCTCTGGATGAGCTTTTGATTTAAGTATTGTGAATGAGTTTGGCATGTAGATGTGAGAACTGAGATAATGGGTCCAGATTTTATTTGAGAAGGAGTTTGTAAGGTTCAATATATGCTATGGAATGGTTTTGTTTAGTTGAAGAAGAAGGGAGATGACTCTTTGTGCGTGCTTGTGTGTTTTAGTTATTGACTGAGGTGACAATAGAGGTTTGCTTGGGTCGTGTGTTGGTGATTTGATTTGGCCGTTTATAGACTGCAGTGGTTTTTCTTCTATTGGTTTGAGATTTTATTAGTAGCTACGGTTGTAGCAACTTGCATATTCAAAGCCTAGTTGTCTTTAGTTCCTAAGGGTTCATTGGCAGCATACGTGTTCGACAAAGGCTTTGGTTGGCAAATTTAAAGTTGGGTTTCAGAATCGTGGGCTTGTAAACTACTCCGAATGGTTCATGGTTGGTTCTTTTCAAGTGCAACTTCTTGGGTTTAAAGGCATCGATTTCGAACGACTTAGTTTTCCTATTTCAGTTGTAGAGTGACAGTTGGCCTTGGACACCTAGTCCTTGGCTAACCTTTGAGTTAGGCTGGACATTCCAGATTTTGACGGTGTTCTGGATAGTACGAGGTTTCTTCTACCATGGTTAGATAGATTCAGCGGTGTGATTTTGAGATCCAGCAGTGGTGTATGCCATATGTGATCAGGTTGTGCGGGTTGAGGCTAGCAAGGCTATTTTGAGTTTCAATGTTGTTTAGAGATTGGTGGTCACCATTTGTTTGCCGAGAGTTTGAAAAGCTTGTTTAGTTTATCCTTCCAGGGTTGGCTTTTATATGGGGTTCCAGTGTTTGTTAGACTCGGCCATTGTGGACGGGAAGTTAGGTGTGTTATATGCTTTAGAGATAACCAAGGAGGTGAGTTAAAGGTATATACAGAGATTATATATCTAGATGGCGACGTTGAACCTCAGGCACCTCTTCTTTGCCTTTGGGGTGTTCTGACTTGATATTCGTGGTATGATAGACTTCTTCCTGAGTTGAGAATTGGAAAGTAATTTCAAATTCGAATGGTATTCGAGTATTTGGAGTAGAAGCAATGTTTCTTAGAGTATAGAAGCTTAGCTAATGACTACGGACTTCGTGGTAGACTTACCATACTACTTGTAGGATTTTGGTTTTGGTTTGGGTCTGTTGGGCAGGTTGCCCTGGTTCATTCGCTTCCAGTTGATTTAGACTTGACACGGTGCAGCAAAGTTGGGTTCGTTCTACAGTTTGGAAGTTTCTCCATCAGCATAGGGTATTCATAGATGCTTTTCCTCACCTTGATGTGAAAGCTTCAATTGAATTCAGATGGGTTATTGAGTCGGGTTCAATTATCAAGTTCGATAATAGCAAAAGCATCCGTTCATTGGTTGATGGTCAGTCGGGAGAGGTAATTCCAGTTTTCAAGGGTACGCTTTAAGGTTTTATCTTGGGTGGCAAATGTTAGTGAACTATAGTTTGACTTGAAAGGAGTTTGAGCAAAAGGAGGTGACTTCGTGCGTCGTAGAGTATAAGTAAAGACTGTGGACCTTCGGTGTGTCAGGTTATGCTTCGAGGGTGGTCGAGTGTTCGACTTGTATGAAACTTCATGTTGTGGTGCAAGAGGATTCAGTCCAAAAACAAAAGGCTTTTACGGGTCATCTAGCTCATGAGTTGGTGTTTTGGTTGTTGGCTTTTCTGGTAAACTTGGTTGTGGTTTTGGAGGTTCGAGTCCTGTGTGTTGATCGCCTTGCTTCTCTGGTTTTGGTGTTGTGTCGGTGCTTCCTGGTTGAGATTTTTGAGGTTCAGTTTGGGTTGGCAGAGCTTTGGAGTTTTGGAGTTTGAGTTTGGGTTCTAGCTTGGCTAGTGATGTGTCAGCGTTGTACGACATATTTGACCTCTTTTACTAAGAATAATCGTGAGTTTTCAAGCAAGCGTTGTTATTTTTGATGTGTTTTATGTTTAACTTGCAGGAACGTGAACCAAAAGTGAAAAAGATGGATTTTTGACACTAAAGGGCTCTACTGGTTAGTGTGACGACTCACTTGACGAATCGTCAAGGTTTTGATGAGTCGTCACACCAACCGTCAAGCTAAACAGTCAATTTACTAGCAAGTCGTCACTGGGCGGACGACTTACCAGAATTTTCCAGCAAGTCTTCACAGGCCCAACGACTTACCAGAAAAATTCACTGGATAGTGGCGACGGATGGCTTGACGGCTCGTCACAGACCTGACGGACCGTCAGGGAAGCCATCAAGCTTTGACAGTCGAAGTTCAGCCACTGCCTAAGAGTGACGGTTCACTTGACGACCAGTCACATGCTTGACAGCCCGTCAGGCGACTCGTCAATGCGACGCGGGATTCCGAAAATTCTATTTTTGGACTTTATTTCCTGGACTACTATAAATACCCTGTGTTAGGGTTATTTTATTATTCATTACCAAATATTTCTAGAGACTAATTGGGATGATTTTTTGAGAGGAAAAATACGACACCAACATATTCTTCTTCTTCCTCCATTGTTCTTGGAAATTATTGGTTGCTTGTTCTTGGAAAATTAGAAGCTTGTGTTCATCTATTGTAAGATCTTTTTCTTTATATTATGAACACTATTATTTTCTTTTTCTCTAATAGCATGAGTAGCTAATTTCCCACAACTAAGGTTGTGGGAGCCATGGTAAAAGTAGCAATATAGATTCTGGGTAGCATTGGGTTAAATTTATATGTTGTCACGTGGTTATTCATTCGTTATTCTCGTTTTCTAATGGTTGCAAACATTAGAACATACCTAGGTTTGATTTGGTTGAACAAAGAGATTAAAACCGGGAAATTTGATTAACTACGAGGATTCGAGACTACCAACTCTCGTCTTATGATTAATGTTGTAACTAGATTAATCTACTTGACGTTTAGGATTGAAATAAGAAATTTTACCTTTTCAAGTTCGAGAGAATTGAAAAGGAAATTCGTCTATTTGGCTGAGAAACATTTAGATGATACTATTAATTCAATCACATCGTGATATATATATAAAAAGAACCCGGTTAAGCTTTGAGTCGAAATTGTTACGACGCCATGGTGAACACTTCCCTAGTTCATTCTCATATTGATTAATACTCATTGATACTCGTAACTTATTATTTTCATTGTTCAAATATTGATCACACAAACCCTCCATTTACCGGAAAAAACTATTGATTATTAGTCATCTAATTCACTAACGACTTAATTTGCACCTTATTTCCTGTGGGATCGACCCCAACCTCTGTTGGGTTCTATATTTGACGACGACCGCTTACGCTTCTTAATTTGAGGTGTAATTTGAGCGTTATCAAATTTTTGCGCCGTTGCTGGGGAATACGGTTTTTATTAAGTCCGGTGTGTTTATTTGACTCTTAGTCATATTTCCTGCTTTTACTTTTATTTGTTGTTTTTGTTTGTTACAGGGTACATAGTTGTGCATGCCAAGTACCCGGCTCTCTGCTGAATCAACATTACCTTACGATCCCGAGCTTGCTAGAACGTTAAGGCGAACCATGAATGCACAACAACAAGAGGCAACAAGACTAGCTGCAGCTCAGCAGGCCCAACAACACGTAAATATTGATGATATTGAGGACGATGTTGGGTTGGATGATGAGGCTGCAACGGGTGATGGTAGAGCTGCGGAGCGTGTTGAAAATATAGCCCCCACAAACCAAAGGCAGCAGCAGAGGGGTAGAGGTCGACAGCAACCAAGGAAATTTGCTTTGGATGATGATAAGGATATCGACTTAGATGGAGTTGGTGCCATGGGTGCTATTGCGCTTCCTCCGCTATCGCCTGGGGCCAAGTTCAACATTACTAGCACAATCCTCCAGCAGTTGAACTTAAAGGGATTGTTCCGTGGTGTTGCTGGTGATGATCCAAACCGACACCTGATTAATTTAGTGGGTATCTGCAAGTCGTTCGAATTGCCTGGAGTAAGTCAGACAGCGATCAGGCTCAGGTTATTTCCATTTTCTCTGTCTGATGAGGCAGCATTATGTTTGACAGAGCTAACCCCCGAATCTATCACAACCTGGGGAGAGTTGAAAGGAGCTTTCCTAGAAAGGTTCTTTCCTCCCTCTAGGAAGATACAGTTGAGGGATGAAATTAGAAACTTCAGACAACAACCTCATGAGGCTTTACATGAGACCTGGTTGCGGTTCAAGAAAATGCTGACACAATGCCCAAATCATCAGTTGACCGACAATTTTTTGATGCAGACATTCTACAGGGCACTAAATTTGGCTACCAAGCCGACACTGGATAATGCAGCAGGTGGAGAATTTATGGGTCTTACCTTTATCGATGCCACAACTATTTTGGACCGGCTCACTAAAACAAATAGGGCTTGGCATACACGGGATACAGAGGTAGCTGTTAGTACTTATGCAGTCGGTATGTAAGTGGAACAGCGCAGGAAAGAGGAAGAGCGGGACCAAGAAATGGCCCATCTAAAAATGCAAATGGACCTACTGAAAAAACATTTGTTGTCAGGAGGTATGGCGAAAGTGTGTGGGTTCCCAAGGTAGAGCAGCAGAGTTTGAATCTGATGAGGAGGCAAATTGTGTGGGTGGTTTCCAGGCTTATGGCCAAGGAAACCAAGGTCGGAACAATTACTATGAAAAGCCGGGTTATAAGAGTCGAGAACAAGGTGATTGGAGGAGCAAAGATGATAGAGGTGGATTATACATACCACCTGGGAATCGTGACAAAGCTAGCAATGAGTCAGGGACGTCCAAACTAGAGAATATGATGGCTAAGATGTTGTTGAAGGTAGAATCGACTGACTCCGGGGTAAAGGAGATGAGGACTGAATTATCAGAAATGAGTCAGGTAGTGGATTCACATTCCACCTCGATCAAGCAATTAGAGCAGCAAGTGAGTCAAATCTCAGCGTCTCTAAATCAAAGGAAGATAGGTACCTTGCCGAGTGACACCATTCAAAACCCTAGGAATGATGGGAGTTGTATGGCGATCACTACCAGAAGCGGTAAAATATTATCGGAATCACATCCGATAATTCAGACTCAGAAAGGTAATGTTGCTGAGGAAGATGAGTTAGTAGATGCTGAAAAATATGGTCGATGAGGGTGTGACAGTATCTGTTGAAAAACCCATTGTGGTAGAGGATTCTACTCAAGTGTTCACGGATAAAAGCAAGGAAGTTGAAAAACTTCCAACCATGAGGCCTCAGCCACCGCCTCCTTTCCCACAACAGTTGAAGAAGAAAGTAGAAGATAGCAAGTTCCTAAATTTCATGACCATGCTCAAGTAGATATAAGTGAACATCCCACTGGTGGACGCTCTTGAAAAAATACCCGGATATGCCAAGTTCATGAAGGACTTGATTACCAAGAAGAGGTCAGTGAGCTTTGAACCAGAAGATAACCTCCACCACTGCAGTGCTATTTCTTCAAGATTGTTAGTGGAAAAGAAGGAAGATCCAGGTGCTTTTACTGTTCCCTGTACTATTGGGAAATTCAACTTTGAAAAAGCCTTATGTGATCTTGGTGCTAGCATAAACTTGATGCCGCTAGCAGTCTATAAACAGTTGGGTTTGTTAGCTCCCAAACCAACTACCATGAGGGTGTTAATGGCTGACCATTCAGTAAAGCGACCGGTGGGAATATTGTATGATGTGCTGGTAAAGATTGGTAAGTTTATATTCCCATCTGACTTTGTAATCTTAGATTGTGAAGTCGACTTTGAAGTTCCCATAATATTGGGACGACCATTGTTAGCCACTGCAAGAGTGTTGGTCGACATTGAGAGAAACGAACTGACATTCAGATTAAACAATGAATTGGTCAAGTTTGATATGTGTAAATTAATGAAGCCACCAAGAGACATGAGGGTGGTCTCGGTTATCAATGTTATTGATGAAGCCCCTATGGATGTACATATTGAGGAGAAGGGTTGTGTTGAGACCCTAGCTGTTATGAGAATAATGTTTGGGTCGCAAGAAAAGAAACCTATAGAGGAAGGCGGTGAGAACAAATCAAGAAAAAGAAAACACCGCAAGAGAACAAATCAAGAAAAAGAGTTAGAAAGAGTAAAGAAGTTGTCTCGACTAGCTGAGGAGCCGATAAAAGAGAAAGTTTGAGCTCAACAGGATGATGTCGCTTGCACCTATTCCAGCGATTGCTCCTGCTTTGGAGACCCTGGTGGTCTCCAACATCATGCCAGACTTTGAGTCCTATGGGCTTCACAGGTATTCCTATCTCTTACAGTTTTAGCTTTCACATGTATGCATTAGGGATAATGCATGAGTCTAAGTTGAGGGTATTGGGATACCTGTGAGTCTTTCACCACCGAGGGTTTTTGTTGCCGTGTTTCTTTACCCTCCAGTGTGCTATCTAGTAGAACCGACATGTTTAGGTTGTCATTTTAAATTTTGTTTGTGTTGTTTTCTGGTGTCTATAGCAAGTATGGCTTTTTGTAAAGTTGAACTAAAAGGAGCCCCCTCTGAAAAAGTTGATTTTGTACTTATGTTTGAAATGATTGACTGTTCTGGATTCTTGAATGTCATTGTGTGGTTGTGATTGTAATAATTATGCTTAAGTCGAGCTGTTGTTTTGATAGTTGGTAGTGGTATGGTTTGTTGGTGCCAAGTGTGTGTGAGCGTTTGTTTTTGTATAAACTATTATTCTGTGCATGCATCTAGAAATTGCCTGGCCTATGTTGTTAAGTTTGAAGTTGGTTGCTTAGGAAAGGATCACAGGCCCTTTTTGTGTGCAGTCCACTTAGCCTATAAGACCGTCCAAATGCAAATAATCCCTTTGATCCCTGTTTGAGCCATAATTGACCCTATTCTTTCAATAACCTGTCACCGTTTCTTTTTAACTTTGAATCCCTATTTTGGCCCTGGTCCTTCCTTGGACATCGTGCACCTCAACTCAGGCAATCAACCTAAGTTGAGGGTGGCTACTATAGAGGTAAATGATAAGAAAAATAGGATGGATAAGATTGGTTGTGGATAGAATGAAAATTTTGGGTGTGTGCCTAAGAAAAGAAAGAAAAAGAAACGAAAAAGAGATGAAAAAGAATTGTCAAAATAAAGAGGCCGCACCTGTAGCTAGAAAGAAGGGAATAAAAAGGTGAATAAGGATGGACGAAGAAAAGTTAAGTGGAAATAGTAGGTCGGTGATTCCAAGGAGGGCTTAGTCACTAACCCCTAAATGTATCCTACCTGCACCCAAAGCCACATTACAAGCCAAAACAAGTCCTGTAGTGATCCTGAGCGGCTATCTGAAAAACTGAAATAGGATAGCAAGGGCAAGCTTATGGCATCGCATGTGCATTGTTTGAAATCGTTTGTGAGTGTGAGTGCCTCACCTAGTCCCAAATCTTGTGTGTGGGACTTCTTTGTGGTGAGGGCACCGAGATTTCTGTATCATCTATTGACTATTGGGATAGCTGTTGTGTGTGTATGTAGAATATTCTATCATATAGGAATGACATGTTTGGATCCTTGCAAGTTAGCGTTTCATACATTTGTGTGCTACCGGGGGGCTTGATTTAAATTGAATAAGTTGTTGAATGGCCATGATTTGCTAGTGACACGTGTTTGTTTTCTTAGTTGAGTCATCTTTTTGTTTTTGTTGTCATGTTGCTTGAGGACAAGCGAACGTTTTAAGTTGAGGGTGTTGATGTGTCGGCATTCTACGACATATTTGACTCCTTTAACTAAGAATAATCGTGAGTTTTCAAGCAACCGTTGTTGTTTTTGATGGGTTTTATGTTTAACTTGCAGGAACGTGAACCAAAACTGAAAAAGATGGATTTTTGACACTAAAAGGCTCTACTGGTTAGTGTGACGACTCACTTGACGAATTGTCAAGGTTTTGATGAGTCGTCACACCAACCGTCAAGCTAAACAGTCAATTTACTGGCAAGTTGTCACTGGGCTGACGACTTACTAGAATTTTCCAGCAAGTCTTCACAGGCCCAACGACTTACCAGAAAAATTCACTGGATAGTGGCGACGGATGGCTTGACGGCTCGTCACAGACCTGACGGACCATCAGGGAAGCCGTCAAGCTTTGACAGTCGAAGTTCAGCCACTGCTAAGAGTGACGGTTCACTTGACGGCCAGTCACTTGCTTGACGGCCCGTCAGGCGACCCGTCAATGCGACGCGGGATTCTGAAAATTCTATTTTTGGACTTTATTTCCTGGACTACTATAAATACCCTGTGTTAGGGTTATTTTATTATTCATTACCAAATATTTCTAGAGACTAATTGGGACGTCTTTTTGAGAGGAAAAATACGACACCAACGTATTCTTCTTCTTCCTCCATTGTTCTTGGAAATTATTGGGTGCTTGTTCTTGGAAATCTAGAAGCTTGTGTTCATCTATTGTAAGATCTTATTCTTTATATTATGAAAACTATTATTTTCTTTTTCTCTAATAGCATGAGTAGTTAATTTCCCACAACTAGGGTTGTGGGAGCCATGGCAAAAGTAGCAATATAGATTCTGGGTAGCATTGGGTTAAATTTATATGTTGTCACGTGGTTATTCATTCGTTATTCTCGTTTTCTAATGGTTGCAAACATTAGAACATACTTAGGTTTGATTTGGTTGAACAAAGAGATTAAAACCGGGAAATTTGATTAACTACGAGGATTCGAGACTACCAACTCTCGTCTTATGATTAATGATGTAACTAGATTAATCTACTTGATGTTTAGGATTGAAATAAGAAATTTCACCTTTTCAAGTTCGAGAGAATTGAAAAGGAAATTCGTCTATTTGGTTGAGAAATGTTTTGATGATACCATTAATTCAATCACATCGTGATATACATATAGAAAGAACCCGGTTAAGCTTTGAGTCAAAATTGTTACGACGCCATGGTGAACACTTCCCTAGTTCATTCTCATACTGATTAATACTCGTTGAAACTCATAACTTATTATTTGCATTGTTCAAATATTGATCACACAAACCCTCCATTTACCGGAAACTATTGATTATTAGTCATCTAATTCACTAACGACTTAATTTGCACCTTATTCCCTGTGGGATCGACCCCAACCTCTGTTGGGTTCTATATTTGACGACGACCGCTTACGCTTCTTAATTTGAGGTGTAATTTAAGTGTTATCAGCTAGTATGAAGTGTAGGCTTAGTTGGCTTTTGTGGTTTCATTTTGTTGGGTGCCGTACGGTCGAGGAGGCTACTCGGGTTGTCCGAGAGAGTAGTGCGGGCTTTGTATCCGTTGTTCTTATAATCTCTAGTCTTTCCTTCTTTCCTGACTTTTGGGGATGAAAGTCTTTTTAGTAGTGGATGATGTAATGACCCTTCCGATCATTTATGCTTTTTTGCCTTTAAAGTACTGTTATAGCTTGCCTCTAGCGGCCACAAGTCTTTTATGGCTTGCTGGGACTGGTTTGTTTGGTCTCTTTGGTCGTTCCTTATTTTAGAACTATAGACTTTTAAAATAGTTGATTTCAGTCAACATTCTTGGTGAACATGGTCAGAATTGAATTTTGATAGTTTTATTAGCTCCGGAGCATGGACTTTGGTCTAGAGGGACATTTGGTTGGGATCCAGGAGCTTTTCAGCATGGAATTCTCTCTCATTCTGTGTTTTCAGGCCAGTTGGTATTGTTTGGTTGATTATGGTCAATATTCGGAGAAGATGGCCTCAGATGGAAATTCCGTCAGCGGCTTTAGCTCAGAATGCTGAGTTTGTGTTAGGTAGTTGGTTGGTTCGGGTCCCGAGTGAGTCGGGCTCTTTTTAGATATTTGGTTTGTGTTATTTAGTGTTGACTTAGGTCAACATTCCTATGAGACAACCTCGTATGAAAGTTTCATCAATTCCTTTAAGTACAGAGCATCGTTTTCACTCTGATAGCATTATTAGTTTTTGAATATGGGGTTCTGATTGTGCCCAGAATGCCCCGATGAGTTTTTTAAAACTTGTAGGTTTTTGGCTATTGCAGGTGCAAGCTTCAGGCCTTAATCGCGATCGCGAACCTTGTTTCTCATGACCACGATGAAGCACCCGGTGCCCTGCCCTTCATGATACGTGATCTCCTATCACGATCGCGATGAAGCCCATCCTCCCTCGTTCTTCGCGACCGAGTGCCTAACTGTCGTGATCGTGATGGTTTTTCCAGCGTGGTCCTCGCGACCACGAGGGGTCCCTTCACGTTTGTGATGAAGGACCCCTAGGCAGAATATAAGTCCCCAACTTTGTCTTCTTCACTATACACCAATTTCTCCATTGATAATGGCTTCGAGCTCGTCTAAGCACTATTTTGTCTCAATTCTTGGTGTTGGGGTGCAAATTCCTTGGCCTTGATTGTTTCTCCATCTTTATTGGTGAGTTTTATCCACTTAAATCCGTTAAATTCATCCCCTTTGATTCTTAATTTGTTCTTGAAGTGGCTGGCTGTTTTGAGCCATTTCCCCTGGTTAGATTTCTTCTTACTCTAAGCATGCACACTTAGGAGTGTGATGACCATAGTGCACTCTTCCATTTTCGGTTTTGGGTCATGGGGCCCACAGGCTCGTCGGTGACCCAAATTCTGTCCCAACTATTTTTATAGCAATATGGGTATCGTTAGTCTTGTTTTGACATATCGATTATTGTGTTGATAGTGGTTTCATAATTTGGAGCTTTCTGGAGCAGTTCGAGCCTGGACGACACCGTCCCCACAACTATCCATCGGATAACAGGTAGGTTATGGCTTTCCCTACCTAGACTTTGCGTATATAGGCTATAACTGCATAAATTAGTATCCCTAGGTGGGTTGTTATAGGTTGGTACCCTACTTTGTCTGACTTTTTTGTTCGTTTACTTCATACGCTAATTGTAGTATTCGTGTAGTATTGTATATCACTCTTGTGGTCTTGTGTGGCCTTGTATTGACTCTGGAACATATATAGTGGGTGATTTGGGAATGTCTGTGAGTCCCAGACATATAGATATCCTTTTAGACTAGTTATGTTTGTTGAGTAGCTATGGAGCCTGTGCAGGGCCGGTAGGAATGTTTGTGAGCCGTTGGGCTAATTTATATTTGTGTGTGAGTATATCATCCATGGAAAAGGTTTTCCCTGAATGTTTTACTTTGGTTTTGGCTACAAGCCACTATAGATGGTTTTTACTAAACTTGCATGGCCCTGGGGGCCTATTTTTTGTATACTTGATGATAAAAATTGGATTTTGGATGATTTCACACTTGATTTCCTACTAATATTAGGCTCTGTTGGGCAAGGACTAGCCCTGATTTTCTACTGATACTAGGCTTTACTGGGAAGAGCACTAGCCCTTAATTTTCTACTCATACTAGGCTCTGCTGGGAAGAGCACTAGCCCTAATTTTCTACTGGTACTAGGCTCTGCTGGGCAGAGAACTAGACCTGATTTCCTACTAATACTAGGCTCTACTGGGCAGAGCACTAGAGTTGATTTCTGACTAATTTAGACCCAGATACGCTATGGGCACCATTTGAGAGGGTTATTGAGACTTTTATCACTGATTTAGACCCGGATATGCTCTGGGCACCCTTTGAGAGGGTTATTGAGACTTTTATAACTGATTTAGACCCGGATATGCTCTAGGCACTCTTTTAGAGGGTTATTGAGATTCTTATCATTGATTTAGACCCAAGTATACTTCAGGCACCCTTTGAGAGGGTCTTTTCAGATTAACTACTCCTGTTTTAGACCCGGTTTGATCCCGAGAATATACTACGAGGTTTCTAGTTTTGAGCTACTATTTGAGATCGTTGGGTGATGTATGTTGTCGACGAGTAGACCTTGTTGGACCTTGTCTATCTAGGACCTGGGGCCTTAGGTTGCGTGTGCTGGACGAGGGGTGTACGATGTAGTATAGGTACACGAATATAGTCCTTCCATGGGTCCTGCCTTTATACGGGCCCATGAGGTAACTGAGGGGGGAACATACTTGTTACTTCCATATCATATCATTATCATGCATTTGGCACATTTATTCAACCCTTGTTTGCTGTGTGTTCATTGTACGCTCTGGTTGTATGGGTGGTCGGGGGATTTGTTTTCACTTGATTGTGTTCCTCGATTGTATGGGCAGCCGTTGGGACTGTAGGTAGTTTAGATTACTCTTGTTGCTTAACAGAGCTGGTTGTGGTCCTTGTTTCTTGATGATTTAGCGATTATTAGCCTGTTGAGGCTCCAGTTGTGGGATTGTGATTATTGAGAGGGCTAGGGAGTCCTATATTATTGAGGCACTTTTGTGTGGCCTTCTGAGCATATTGTGAGTTTCTAGTTCCATTCTTATTAGGATTTGAGTAGTATTTCTCGGTTAGTGTGGGTTAGTTATTCCATCTTAGGGTTGTACATGTGAGGTGTATTCCTGTTTATGCTATCTTAAAGTTGGATTGGTGTAATGATTTCCTTATGCATGTTGATTCCATCTTGGGTATGTTAGACGGCTTTCCTTCTTTTCCTTTTACTTGAGGTTACTGGTATACCGCCATGTTCCTGACTCTCTCTCTCTCCTTTTATATACTATTGTTGCAAGGATCTTAGGTGCGTCCCTCTTTCTTACACCTGTGTTCTGTGTATATTTGTTTTCTATGCTAGCATTGTATGCTTATAATTCTTGGTTGTCTATTCTCCGTGCTAGTTCCTTGTGCTTTCTCTATTGTTTCGTTGACTACTTTCGTGCTATTTGCTACTTACTGTTTTTATACCTTATATGCGCTCAGTCGGGCGATGATGCCTACTGAGTATCCATTGTCTTGGTGCTCATACTACACTTCTGCATCTTTCTGATGTAGATATTAGTTGAGCTTTTGCCGTTGATCACGTTGGAGAATCATGCAGCTTTGGGGAGGTTCGAGACTAGGGTTAACGTCTGACTGTCGGGGCTTGTCTACATCTCATCTGTTGTATTGTTGCTCCTTGTACTTTCGGAGATAGAAGTTATATTGTATATTGCTTCTAGCACTTGTATTCTATTAGAAGTTTATGTACTGTCGATACCAAGTCTTGGGGTTGGTGTAGTATCATTTGTATATATATATATTTTGGGTTGTTGCTTCCGCATGTCTTATCTTTATATTCAGCTTCCGCTTATTTCTGCTTGTTGTGCATAATTGGTTTGGTAGTATCACATTACTAACCGTTCTGGGCTACGGGGATTGGTTCGCCTACTGTGGGGTTGTAGGTGTCATCATGACCTGAGAAATTGGGTCGTGACACTAATTTTATTTATTTATTTATTTTATTTTACTCTCCATACTTTAATTTTATCCTTTTTTTGAGTTTTTCTCATTGAGGTATGTTTCAGTCCTTCAGTATGCCACTCTCCTGTCCTCTATTATACCATCACAATATATTTATATACTGAAATAGTATCATGGAGGATTGATTTAGTCCTTAATAAGACACTCTTTGATGATATATCATCATAGTATATTTATATACTAGCATAGTATCATGAAGGACTACTTCAATCCTTTAGTGAGACACTACTCAGTATACCATCACAATATATCTATTTACTGACTTGGTATCATGGTGGACTACTCCAATCCTTCATAAGAGACTCCTCAGTCCTGCATGATACCATTATACTATATTTATATACTGGCAAAGTATCATACTTGAATGAGACATTCTTCAATCCTCCATGATACTATTACAATATATTGATACACCATGATGGTATCATGGAGGACTGCATCAGTCCTTCAATGAGACACTCCTCAGTATACCGCCACAGTATATCATATACTTGCATGGTATCATCTTTCAATGAGACACTCCTCAGTCCTTTATGATATTATCACAATATATCTATAATTGCATGATATCATGGAGGACAACTTCAGTCCTTCAGCGAGACACTTCTCAATCCTCTATGATACTATCACAATATATCCATATACTGTGATAGTACCATTGAGGTCTGCATCAGTCCTTAATGATTATAGTGTCTTATAATAATAAATGTCCTGAACATTTTCCTTTTGGGCAAAAGCTTGAACTTATGTTTGATGGGTAACATACCTAATTTCTAATTTTATCTACGGAGAAGGGTCTAAATTACCCTTCAAGTATTGCAAATTGTACAAATATACTGTCCTTCAACCTTTGGGCTCTAAAATGCCCTTTTCATGCATGTTTGGGCTCTAAAATACCCTTCTCATCCACCTTTGGGACCTATTTTGCCCTTTCCCTTAACAAAACCCTTTAGGAAAAATGATAAGGATTTTCATTTAATATGTAACAATATTTTATTTATTGAAATTTTAATTAATCAAAATCTATTAACTTACAAATCCAATTTGAATCCTAGATTTAGCTCCCCTTCATTTCTCATCTCTCCATTTTTTTTAAGTTCTTATTTAGATTAGAGACATATGTCATAGATTTAATTTAATGACTAAGATTTGGTAAATTAAAAATAAGTCTTAGTTATGATTAAAATAATTAATTACATTTATTTATTTACTCTAAAATATAAGGCAATTCCACAATTCTAGCCATTAAATTTATTTTTAATTATATTATTATTTATTTATCAAATATCTGATTATTATATTACTTATAATACATTGAAATTCCTTTCCAATATCCAAAATTCGGTTAAAAATAATTTGAGTGAAAAAAATTATAGCAAAAAAATTAAAGTAGAAATGATGTAGGACAAAATTTACTCAAGCCTCAAGGCAAGTGAGACTATTTTTTTATATTTAGGAAAAATATCTTGTACAACTAAAATTGTGAGATTAAAATAATATTTTGAAAGTAAATATATGAAAGTAACTAAATATTTTAATCATAATTAAGACGTAATTTTTAATTTACTAAATCTCAGTCATTAAATTAAATCTATGACATATCTCTAATCTAAATAACAACTTGGAAAAAACGGAGAGATAAGAAATGAAGAGGAGCTAAATCTGAGATCCGAATTGGATTTGTGAGTTAATAGGTTTTGATTAATTAAAATTTCAATAAATAAAATATTGTTACATATTAAATGAAAATTCTAATCATTTTTCCTAACGAGTTTGTTAAGGAAAATGGCAAAATAGGGTCCAAAGGTGGATGAGAAGGATATTTTAGAGCCCAAAGGTAGATGGAAAGGGCATTTTAGAGCCCAAAGGTGGAAGAAGGGTATATTTATACCATTTTCAATACTTGAAGGGTAATTTAAGACCTTCTCCATTTTATCTATAAGGCATAATTTCTGGTCAATTGATCATGTTTAGTGTCTTAAAATATCCTGAACATCTGTCTTATGGTAAAAGTTAGAATTTTCTGAAGCTAAAGCTATTTTTTAAAAATTTGTTAAGTTGTGCCAAAAAATCAAGATGACCCCTTATGAACGCAATTTTTGTAAGACTTTTCTTATGAAGACATTAGGTTTTATGTTTGTATTGTCACTTGAATTTTCATAAGATATAGTTCGGCGTTAGCATATCATTCTATGACTTCATCTTGTTGCTATCTATAATGAGCGTTTGAAAAAATATTTATCAGTTGTCACTTGCAATCGATAACAAGCGTAGCTAAGATTATTTTATATTTAGCTACAAAATAATTTTTGTAGAAAATAATTGAATTATTCAGCTACAAATTTTAAATCATTGATGTGCCGCCATTCTACGGCACATTCGACGCCTCTAAACTAAGAACAATCGTAAGTTTTCAAGCAACCGTCGTCGTTTTTGATGTTTTATGGTATGTTTTCAGGAAAGAGAGACAAACATAGAAACAGAAGGAAATACGAGCAAAACGACATTCTGGATAAGAGTGACGGCCTGAGAGACGGCCAGTCACCAAGTTGACGGTCCGTCACAGAGACCGTCAAGTTAAGGCAGCACCACTACCTAGTGGTGATGGCCACCGTGACGGTCCGTCACCAAGGTGACGGTCCATCAGCCTGGCCGTCAAGTTGAGGCAGTGCGCGACGCGGATTCCGAACGTTTTTTGGACTTGGTTTCCTGGACTCCTATAAATACCCTATGTTAGGTTTATTTTATTTGTTGTTCACCCAATAGTTTTAGGAGATTTTTAGTCTACTTTTGAGCGAGAATTTGAGAGCAAGAAACACGTTTTCTTCTTCTTGAAATCGTGTTCTTGATTTGTTTTTGGGATCTTGGTTTCTTGTTCTTGGATAATTGAAGCTTGTTTTCATTATATTGTAAGAATCTCTTTTCTTTATTATGAATATGATCTTCTTCTCTTTCCATAAAAGCATGATTAACTAACTTCCCACAACTAGGGTTGTGGGAGCCATGGCTAAAGTAGCGATATAGATTCCGGGTAGCGTCGGGTTCAATATTTATGATTGTCACGTTGTTAATCATTCATTCTTCACGTTTTCTAGTGGTTGCAAATATTAGAACATGCCTAGGTTTAATTTGCTTGAGTAAAGAAATTAAAACCGGGAAATTTGGGTTAATAACGAGGATTCGAGACTACCAACTCTCGTCTTATGATTAATGCTGTAACTAGATTAATCTACTTGATGTTTAGGATTGAAATATAAAAGCTCACCTTTTCAAGTTCGAGAGAATTGAAAAGGAAATTCGTCTATTTGGTTGAGAAACATTTAGATGATACCATTAATTCAATCACATCGTGACACGCATATAAGAAAGAACCCGGTTAAGCTTGAATCGACATTGTTACAACGCCATGGTGAACACTTCCCTAGTTCTCTCTCATATTGATTTTCACTCGTACATTATTTTTTGTTTTTGTTCACAAATTGATCACACAAACCCCCCCTATTTACTGGAAACTATTGACTACTAGTCATCTAATTCACAAACGACCTAATTTGCACCTTATTCGCTGTGGGATTGACCCCAACCTCTGTTGGGTTTTATATTTGCCGACGACCGCTTACGCTTCTTAAATTGAGGTGTAGTTTGGGCGTTATCAATCATCACTATTTAAACATCGCGTATTTTGTGACAAAATTATGTTGTCACTAAGTCACAGGTTGATTAGAGACAATAAAATGACCGTCACTAATTGGTTATATTATTAGTGACAAAAACTAAGGTTACAATTTAATATAAAATTTTGTGGCTAAAGCTTACATTATTAAACTACGAACTCTAATTTATCTATATTGCAATAGCTTATTTTTTGTCACAAAATTTTTTTGTGTCCAAAATTATAACTAATTTAAGACAAATAATAGTTTGTCACAAATTGAATACATTATTAGTGACAAAATAATGTGTCATTGATAACATAAAATTCATCGCTAATGATACTTAATAAATGGCACCAAATTATTTTTTGGTGGGAAATTTTAGTGGACAAACCTTTGCTACAAAATTATATTTTTCTATCACACCCCGATTTCTCGATCATGATGGCACCTACAACCCCCAGTAGGCGAACCAATCCCCGTAGCCCAGAATTGTTAGTAGTGGGCTACTAGCTAACAGTTAAGCAGAAGAAATGATATAATCAAGCGGAAGCAAAGGAACGGGATAAAAAGATAGATAACAAGAATATATATACATATGCGAAAGCTAAACCAAACCCCAAAACCTGGTATAATAGTATATAAACCGGAACTACATATAAGGAGTATGAAGCATCCAAAATAATATATACACAACTTTCTCCGAGTAGTAACAAAGTACATGATATATAATATGAACTAAAGCTAAGCTTCGATCGCCAAGAGCTCACCCTCAGTCTGGATAGTCCAAAAGATCTCCAAGCACGAATCCCACGATCTAGCGGCGATGTCCCACACTAGGATCTACATCAGAAGATGCACAGTGTAGTATGAGCACGAAATGCGAAGCAAAAGGTACCTAGTAGGTATCATAGGCCGACTGGGCACATATAAGATAAAAGAGCAGTAATTAGCAGAATAGAAAATAATTAGTCACAGAAGGCAACGAATAAGCACACAGAAGATAGCACAAAAGGAATACAAGCAGGAACAAAATATATGGCTAGCTAAAAGAATACACATCACAGGAGAAAGAAAGAAACACATACCCGAGATCCTCGTAACAACAAGTATATAAAGAAGAGTTTAGAAAACAGGCGGTATACCAGTAACCTCAACGAATAGAGAAGGAGAGGAAGAAAATAGTAAACATGCACGAATACAAGGAACAATAACCCAACTAAGCATGCAATCTCAAGTCAAAAATTCAACAGCTGGAAGCCCAAGTTTAACCTTAACAGTATCCAAATTCATAAGAACCCCAATAGGAACCAATAGAGTGAAATAGTAATAATAAGTCTACCTACGATCCCACGGGAGCCCATACACCCAAGGAACACAAACAAGTGAAGACAAACCCTCTGGCATCCCATATTACCGGAGCGTACAATCAATAAACATCAAACAAGGGTGGTACCTCACACAAATGAATGATATAATATGGTATGCCGAGCTAAGTGTAACCACGGTGTCAGTATGTTACCCCCTCCGGTGCCCCAAAAGTCCAATAAAGGCAGGATCCATGAAAAGACTTCTCCCGAGTACATCTACTCCGTTGTACACCCGTACCCCTGATCACCCTTTTGATCGTAGCACTTGGTCCATAATGACAGGGTCCATAGAGGTCTACTCGTAGACCACATACTACACTCTAACCTCAAAATATCAGTCTGGAGTGCCACCAGATCCAAACTAGTACTCAAATGCTCAAAATGCATGCCTGAATTTTATCCAGGTCTAAATTAATGAAATAAGTCTGATAAACCCCATTCAAGGGTGCCAGGGCATATCCGAGTCTAAAACAGTAGTAAATCAAGTCTGATGCTTGGCTTTACCGAGTCTAATATCATTTCTCATCCATAACAGGGTCAATCTAGAACATCGGTTCAAACGGGTCTAATATAGAGTAGAAAAACTGTAACAAATCTTTCTTTTAACTTTTCTTACCTTAAGAAGATCCATTAAGATGATACCAAACTATTTCATAATCAATTTTACCGTAAACAGGCCCCACGGGTCATGCAAGATTTAGAAATCATCAATAGAAGGCTCGAAGCCAAAACCCTAGTAAAATCATGAAGAAAATCCTTTGATATTCATGATAATGGCATGCTCAATCACAATCAATAGCCTAACGGCTCACAAGCAACCTATCGGCTCTACACAGGCTCCAATCATTCTATAGCACAGATAGCCTGCTCTATAACAATAATAATGATGTTCAGGACTCACGGACATTCCCAATTTCCCACCATCTATGTTCCAGAGTCAATATAAGGCCTCATAATACTACAAGGGTGATAATATCATCTATCGCAAATACTACAACCATCGGAGGAAGAAAGGAATCAGACATGAATAAAGCGGTCAAGGTTTGTGGTACCAACTAGTAAACCCAACCCAAGGATGCCCATTAATACAATTTTATTCTATATATGCAAAGTCTAAGGAGATTAAACCGTAACCTGCCTGTCGTCCAATGACAAGCTGCTGGGACAATGACATCCAAGCCTGAATCACTCAGAAAAACCCCAAATGATGGTCAAACTATCATAAAAATAAATAACACAGTAAAACGAGTCTAACAATATCCATAATGCTACAATTGTAGCCGGGTCAAAATCCAGGTGAAAGGCAGGCTCGCGAGGACCACAACCTGAAACCCAAAATGGAAAGAAGCACGATGTCCATAATGATGCCAAGGAGACATTCTTCAAAATTGAGCAATTTTGGCCAAGTAGAAGGCAACAAAACAGCCCGTACAAGAGAGCGCTTAAAGTTGGAATTTTAAGAACAAAATCATAAATTGGGCAAGGATTACTTACCACAATGAGAGAACAGTGAGTTCTTCGAACCCACGAACATGCAACACAAGAAGGCATCCTTTACAAGGAATTTCCAAGCCTTTGGAAATGAGCAACAATGGAGGATATTTAGAAAGACAAGAGAAAAGCAGGTTGGGGAAGAAGACTTACCAATATCGAGGGAGCACGGATTTCTCCTCAATGAAATGAGTTCCCAAGACTAGGGACTGATTTGAACACTTTGTAGGAGATAAAATGGAGTTTTGGACTTGGAATAGTGGAGGAATAAACAAAAAACTAAAATATATAGTGCTGGAAAAATGCCCAGCGCCAACCACGCTCCCACAGCGCCATCACGCTTAAGGCTAGCAGGCGGTGAGGAGCGATCTCGCTGGCCTTGGCGCTATTGCACTGAAGGCCTGGCTTGCACTAAAAATGTGCCATTTTTTTTGAAATTCAACGGGGCGTTCCAGGCACAATCAGAAATGGACATTCAAAACCCAATAATGCTAATAGAGTGGAAATGACATTTCGGACTTAACAAAATAGATAAAACTTCCATATGAAGTCATTTTGGAGAAATCTTGACCGAAGTCAACACTAACTAACAAGCAACCAAAGACTCAAAATGAGCCTAACTCACCCAGAACCCAAACCAACCATCTACCGAACCCAAACTCAACATTCTGAAGCTGATGGAATCGTTAGATTTTGAATCTGACGCTCCGATCATCGAAATCTGACCCAAGTTACACTTTCAACTCCAAATGGCCTGAAAACAGATAAAGCAATACAAAACCCACACCGGAAGTTCTCAGGCCTCAACTAAAGGTCCAACTAGACCACACTCAACGCTCCGGAGCTAATAGAACTGTCAGAATTCAATTCCAAGGACGTTAGCTAAGAATGTTGACTAAAGTCAATGATATTCTAAGATAAAGCTCTAAAACAGGCAAACGGCCAAAACAACCAAACGAACGAACAGGGCACCAAACTATCGGTCCAAGCAAACCATAAATGACTTGGGGCCACTACAGGAAAGCTCGAACAGTACAATGAATGGATAAACACAAAGATAACCAGAAGGATCATCACAACATCTACTACTAAAAAGACTTTCGTCCTCGAAAGTCCTGAAGAAGGGAGTACCTGAAGTGTCAAATAACTGCAAATACTGAGAAGGGAACTTACTCTCAGTCTCCCAAGTAACCTCATCAACCAGATGATTCCTTCACTGAACTTTTACCAACGAGATCTCCATAGATCTCAATCCCCTGATATCTCTAGCCAGAATAGCTATCGACTCCTCAACAAAGTATAAACTCTCATCTAACTGAATCTAATCCCAATGCAACACATGAGACTCATCTAGAACATACCGGCGCAACATCGAGACATGAAAAACTGGGTACACAACTAAAAACATTGGAGGCAAAGCTAACATATAGGCAACACTACCAACCCTCTGAAGAATCTCAAACGGCCCAATGAATCTGGGGCTAAGCTTGCCCCGCCGACCAAATCTCATCATGCCCTTCACGGGCAATACTCGAAGGAATATCAAGTCACCAACACTGAACTCCAAGGCACAAAGTCTATGATCGGTGTAGCTCTTCTGCCTACTTTACGCTGCTTTAAGTCTATCCTGAATCAAGCAGACTTAGTCTAAGGAATCTCTAAGCAAATATGTACTCTAAACCATCAACCAACCAATCGGTGATCTGAAATTCCTACCATACAAAGCCTCGAAAGGTGCCATGTCGATGCTCGAATCAAAGCTATTATTATAAGAAAACTCGGCCAAAGGCACAACCTGATCCCATGTAACTCCAAAGTCAAAAACACAAGCCCAAAGCATGTCTTCCAGGACCTAAATAGTCCTCTTGAATTGGACATCTGTCTGAGGGTGGAAAGTAGTAAGTTGAACCTCTGTACCAAAATCTCATTGAATAGCCCTCCAGTACTGAGATATGAACTGAGTGTCACGGTCTGAAATGATAGAAGTTAGGACCCCATGCAACCGAACAACCTTACAAAGGTAGATCTAAGCTAACCTCTCTGGACTATAGAAAGTCTGAACTAGTAAGTAGTGTGTTGACTTAGTCAGCCTATCAACAATCACCCAAATGGAATTAAACCCACGAGAAGTATGAGGAAAACCAACAATGAAGTCCATAGTAATCCTTTCTCACTTCCACTTAAGAATGGGAAGTCGCTTCATCAAACCACCAGGCCTCATATGCTCGAACTTAACCTGCTGACAGTTCAAGCACCGAGATACAAACTCCGCCACTACAACATTTTTATCTTTTGTCTACCCTTGTAAAGTGTGGCCTAAAGTAGCAAAAAGTGTAGCCTTTGATCAAAGGCTACACTTTTGACCTTTAGGCCACGCTTTTCTGGGGGTGGGCAAAAAGGGCGTAACCATTGACTTTAGATCACGCTTTTTAAGTGTGGCCATAGCAGTTATGCTTAAAAAGCGTGGCCTAAGAGTTACAAAGGCCACGCTTTGTAGCATCCCATTGGCAACATGTATATCTGATAATTCTACACTTTGAAAGCGTGACCTTAGCTTGTTATTGGCCACGCTTTAAAAGTGCAGCATTTTATACCTCTTCTACAACAACACGTATAAAGTGTAACATTTTCCTTATGTAAATGCACACAACTGATATTCCTATAGCCACACTTTTGAAGTGTGGCAACATTGTCTAGAATTTTATAGTATATATATATATATATATACACACACACACACACTCATGCATAGATATATATATATAATCTCAAATACCAAATTATCTAACAGACATTCAAATGTATAGATTTGCAATAAACTTTGAAAATAACAATGTAGTCAAAATGTACTAACACATGCTTAGAAAGTAATATTGTCAAGATCTATGCTAAAGATAAATTTCACTACACGAAAAAAATGAATTCAAACATATATCAAAATAGTCCAAAAATTCTTTATCATTCACTTCAATAGGTCGAGTTGACTTGCGGCCACCATTCAAATTCAATCACCGACATTTTCCTACACATTCAAAATAAAATTATAAGTTTATTTCCTGACAACAATCAACTACTTATAAATTTTTTATCTCATAAAAAAATGTAATTCATCCCTAAAATCAACAATGATCACATTTTGAGAAGATTTAAGAAGTACCAAAGGAGACAACAGAATAGCAAGACAGTCACTATTTTACAAATATCAATGCAACTTTCTTTCTAACAACAAAAGGATTTAATAAAGTGAAGAGACACCTGTTTAGTTTCAGTGTTGCCTTAAATTTCATTAGTAGACGGTCTTTATTAGGATATCCACCAGGATTTAATAAAGTCACAAGATCAGTTCTTTTGCATCAAATTTCTTCTCAATATTTTCCACCATCTTCATGATCCTTCCTGCAATAAAAATCTTTCACAAGAACAAATATTGAAAGCAGTTTATTGAGACTAATCAAGAAACCTTAACTTACTAATAAGCAATTCATACAATTTAAAAAGTGAGCTGGGGTTTGTTTGGCATGAGGGGTGGATATCAGTATTGGATAGATACAAGGATAAGTCAATTCTCTAAATCAACTCCTAAACTCTAATAGTTAGACTATAAAAGGAGGTGTCAAACAAGCATAGGCTGAAAATTTCTTGTTCTTGATTGTTCTACTCAATGCAATTAGAACATTGTTTGAAAAAATCAAAGGTGAAATCACATAGCCCAAGGGAATCATTTTCCATAGCTTATTAGACATACAAACAAATACTATATAAAACTAACACCCCATCAAACATTTACTATAACTATGAAGAAAAGAAATCTAACAGTTGAAACATTTTTAGAAAACTAGATAGAGGCTTAAAAGTGTGTGGAACTCAGTTATAGCACCACCAAAAATAATTTTTCAGCTCTGCTAATTGTTAACCAAATCAATAAAGAAAGTAATAGAGATGACAGTCGAAAATAACTCTTTCAAACCATCAACTACAAACAAAAGCTTAGTTCATCACTCTGTAGAATCAAGCAACAAGTAAAAACCACACCAGAATTTTGAACTAGCTATTTAGCTTGAGTTTTCTGACCAAAATATATCCAGAAACAAGCTCAAAAAACAATGTAGATTCTCTAAACTAAAACTGGATAAAATTGAAAATTTTAGGTAGTTTATGTATAGTTCTAGACTTTCAGATTCTGTTTTCAAAGCTGTCAAATTCAATTTTGAAGATTTCAGTTCTATAATTATTTCTTTCACACTCCAGATCTTCAACGGCTGCTCAGAAGAAGAAAAATTAGACTGGACAAACAGTGCAGGTATGTCAAACTGTCTACCCCTCAACCAATTCAATTTAATCTATAGTAGAAACTTTAACCACAAAATCAGGAATAATAACCCAAAAATAGCATTACCTTTGAAACTTCATTCTCATTTCAAGCTGTAAATAACCTGACAGTAATAGTCCTAATAAAGCTACTTCAACTAACAAGTGAAAGCACTGGCAAGAACTGTAGTTAATAAAGTGAACACTTCAAGGAACTCTTTAACATATTCTAACTCATATCTCTTTTGTATTTGATTAATTAAAAATTAAATATACATTCCTATAAAAAGATTGAAAGATGAATTTGTCACATTCAATAACTGGAGTGCCAGAGCAGAATATACCTACTAGTGATGAAGTCACAACAGAGGAACCAAAAAACATTTGCAAACAAAAGGCAAAGGTGCAGTAACTAGATCAGGTTCTTACCTCAAATGCATGTTTCTATCTGTTTTGCTTGCATCCTCAGATCCACAATGACATGGTAGTGATTCTAGCAGATGCACAACGACCCCCAGTATCACGATGTGCTAACAACAAAGAAGCTAGAGTTAGAAGCCTTTTCAGGTGGTATATTTAACTAAGATCTATCCAGATCGAGGAATTCCTTACCTGGGAAAGCTCGGGAAACCAGCTAAGAACCATGATCATAGATGTTACCATCATATTTGAGACACAACTCATAATAAGTGGCTCAACATAACTCCAAACACAAAAGAATGTGCTCCTCCCATTTTTATTTTGAAAGACAAACTGAAAAAGGAATATCATTTAACTAGTAGTTATAATACAACAGAATTATGTAAGAAGTTTTTTCAAGTTATCAATTTGAATCACTAATGTTAAGAAAGATGCATTGAATTGCATACAAGTTTAGAAATAGAATTCCACTTCTCTGTCCAACCTTTCCAACAAATATAAGAACTGTTTGTGTCTTCAACAACAACAGAATTGTTAAGAAAGATGCATTGAATTGCATACAACTGTTTATTTTTTCAAATACTACATTTAAAGTCCCAAGTCAAATCCAAGTCTATCTATGATTTACACAAGCTATTTTCTAATTATAATATGTAATAGATTTGATAAAATTTCAGGCTACGGTAAGTTTTGACAAAAATTTGGCATTGTGTGCTTTAGAGACAATTTGTGTCTCATGGTGTATTATTAGGTATTGTGGTGTCTAATAATGGATAGTCTAGTGGTGTAGCATCTTGTAGGTAGTTTTTGGATGGTAAACATGTTCATAGAACTCTGGTTATGGTAGTTATCATATTGGCATTAATCCGTTATATCGAGAAATCAAGATGTGTTGTGAAATAGGAGTTTTGGCAAGTTCCTGAGGTTCTGGTTTTTTTAGATCACTGCAGCGGATGGAGTCTCACCGCGGTGAGTCTGGTGTAGTGGTATAGTTTCCATCATAGTGGGCCTTGAAAGCCATCAAAGTGTAGTTTTCCTCCATTAAGATGAGTAATTCATTTCTTATATCAACATTTAATCCCCCTTTGATTATAGAATCATTGGATTGAGGATTAATGGTGGAATTATGGGTTTAGAGCCTAAAAGTATGAAAAGTGTGAAAATCCCTATGGGTAGATGTAGTTTCACCTAGAATTGATCCTAGGATGTTATTTAATGCTTCCTAGTGTGAATTTAGGGTTTCTAAACATGAAATGAATGAATTGGGAACCTTGAGTTCCATAAATGTATGACCTTTAGTCTAAAAATGTAATGACCATCCCAGGCCATTTTCTATTTTTCATGCTTTTTCCGTGTTTTGAGCCATCCCCTAGTGGCTATAAGTCATTTATGACTTATCGAGACTGATGGTTCGATGCCAGGGCCGTTCATTAGGTCGTTATGACCATTACCCTATTTTAGAACTTGAACTTAGAAAATCTTTGACTTCGGTGATATTTCTTGGTAAACATGCTCAGAATCAAATTCTGACAGTTCTGTTAGCTCCAGAGCGGGGATTTTGGTCTAGTAGGACCCTTGGTCTGGGTCTGGGTGCTTTTGGTTTTATTTTGTAATGTTTTCTGTGTTTCCAAGCCAGTTTGTCTTGTGGGGTTGACTTTTGTCAACATTTGGAGAAGATGGCCTCGAATGGAAATTCGGCTAGTGGTGTTAGCTCCAGAATGTCGACTTTGGGCTAGGGGGACCTTTGGTTCAGGTCCTAAGGCTTTCAGACTTATTTTTGGCCTTTTGGTTCCATTTTGGAAAAGTTAGCCTAAAGTTGGTTTTTGGGCGTGAGGCCCACATTTTATTAAATCAAACTCCATTGAGATTTTCAACAATTCTGCTAAGTCTGGAATGCCATTTTTAGTTGAATATCTTAGCTCATTTGTGTTTGCGGGACCCCGGATATGTTCTGAGGGACCGTCAAAGAAAAGTTTCTTATTGGTATAGTTGTTGGCAGCTGGTTGGTGTCATAGAACTAGCATGACATTGCCCACGCGGGGGCATGGCTGTGTACACATAGCAACACCAGCCGACCCCTCCTTATTGTCCATCGCCTAGGTAGCCGGCAGGCTGCGTGCATGGTGGTCAGCCCGTGTGCGTGCTGGCATGCCACTGGCCTGGGCCTCCGCCTGGCTTTCGCATGCGTGCGCCTGGCCATGTGCACAGGGCCTCTTATGCAGTGCCTGGCTACGTGCGCAGGGCAGCGCTGGCAGCCCTTTAAGTTGGCATCTTCTTCTATTTTTTTCATTTCCTTCTTTTCCATGCGTTTTCCTCCATTAAAACACATCCCCAAAGCTACAAATTACACCCCAATCATCTCCAAAAGCTGGTGCTAGGTACCTTTCCGGTTTGGGATCATTTTGTGCTCTCTAATTGGTAAGTTTCCGTCTTAAACTCTCGTAAATTCTCCTTTTAATTTCCTTGATCAAGTTGGCTTCGGGGTTGTTTTAGGCCCCGAAACGAGTCCCGTTTGCGCTCAATTTTTGGGCATGGGTTCTTTAACCCATTGTGAACATTTTGTGATTTTTATTTTCTGTTTTATTGCGTGAGCCCCGAGGGTCATTTTTTGACCCAATTTTCCATATTGTAATATGGGTGTCATTCTTCTCGTCTTAACACTTGGAGTAAGTTCTTGATAGCGTGACAACTTTTTAAGGCTTTTCGAAAGGGGAAGGCATACGAGTGACGGTTCGTGTTTGCAGTTAGGCCTTGAGGTAGGTTACAGTTTTCTTTCTAGACTGAGTTTAGTTAGATTTTATATTATATATGTTACTGGAACTTTAGGTTGGACTTTAGGTAGAATTAGGCTTAAATCATGTGTCTTGTATTATTTATGCCACTTCGGATCATAGATTAGAATTATTCATGTTAACCTTAGTCTAAGAGCCCGTATTATTGATGTGCCTATCATTGAATCCTTAGTATGCTTTTAGGAGGTTTTAGAGGTAGAGTGGTTGCTTTTAGGAGGTTTTAGAGGTAGAGTAGTTGCTTTTAGTTGTTTTCGTAGTTATTTTTTCATTCTTCCTATTTTATTTTACCATTGTGTGTATCTGTGGGCCTGAGGCCATAGCTTGAAGTTGGTCAGAGTTTCCAGGTCAATTCTCTTGATTTTAGGCTGTTTTTGCCCTGTTTTGCCTTGTCATGTGCTATATATTTTGTACGTGGAAATTTACATGCTCATTCTGCATTCTCATGACATCGGTATAGAAAGGGATGATTTTTGAGGTTTTGGTTCAAAACTTGAGATTTAATATTGTTACTATGATTTTCAAACCTTAAAGGAATTATCTTGGTTTTTCCATTGGTTTTGGAAAGGGAAGGAAAAAAGATACCATTTTTATGCCGGTCCGAGGGACGACCTTTTCTCCATTTACTTTCTGTTGATGAGTCTGATGATCGATTCTGGGTTCCCCAATGTGTTAATCTGGGTTTTACTTTCTAGGCACATGTAAATGAGTCCAAGTTTAAATTTGGGGCACTCGATGTGACATTCTGGATTTTACTCCTATGCATTTATGCATCACCCGATCATCCCTCATCTGCATTGCATCATGTTGAAGGGTACTTGGATTATTTGTTTTCTTGGTTTTACTTTGGTTGTTGCTCTTTCCTCTGTTAGCGGGTTAGCGTTGATTTCTAGTTTTATAACTAGATTTAGGTGGATCACTGTAGTTAGCTTACTTTCCTGTAATTTATATTATATATTATCTCTCTGCGCTCATCGGCCTATGATGCTTACTGGGTACTCATTGTTTTGGTACTCATACTACACTCTGCATCTTTTTCTGATGCAGCACCTAGTACGAGCCACCCCCGTTGATCCTCCCATCATTCGAGTCCTGTTGCAGTTTGGATCGCGGTGACCTCCCGGAGACTTGGAGACTTTACATGCTTTTCATCTATTATTTTTGTCTATATTTTGTATTTTGGATAGACAGAGTTTGTTGTATAGCTACTCCGTACTTTATATGCTCTTGTACCGGTGACACTAGGTTCGGGTTGGTTCTTCTGTATGTTTTGTCTTCTTGGTCACTTTAGGGCCATTTTTGTATATTTAGTGCAGTTGGTATGTATATATGCTATTGGCCCTATCTCTCTTATATTTATATCTTCTACTTTCTTCATATAAATTTCTTTATTTATCTTCCGCTTGAGTTGGGTTGGCTTTCCTACTGGGGGACTATATAGGTGCCATCATGGCCTGGTTTTCGGTCGTGACAAAAAATGACTTAAAAAGGAAATTGGAGTAGAAACTCCATGAATAGTGATCATGTGTATAATGTGGGAACTATTGATGATTAATTGACCCTTGGAAAATGCAATAGATCTCGAATAAGGGTTGAGTTAGTGGGTTAAATTCCTAACGACTGAAATGAAAGAGTAAATGCGTAACACCCCAAAAATTCTAAGTGAAATCCCGAACCGTTCTTCACATGTATAGGCCCAAAACCCAATAATTTATAATTATACATAAGTGTCATGATTAATTCCCTAGTGTGGTGAGATATTTGATGGAAATCATGGCCATAAGAAACTTCCAGCACCAAGTTATGTTGAAAGCATTCCTACTGATTAAGTTCTCATATAAGATTCTACTAGGGTCAACTTCAAATGACCACTCCTTCTAGAATATAAAGAGTTACATAGCACAATACCTACCAAATTAAATATTTTTGAGTCTTCTTTCCAACGCCACCAACCGTTCGTCAATCCGATTCTAGAGCTAAAAGTTATAGGCATCTTAGGGGAGAACTCTCTGTAATCATGAACTCAATCCACGAGCTGTGGATTGATATTATGGACCATGGAATCAGTCCACGAGCCATAGAAACCATTCGTGAAACTCAGTCTTAGCCAATCCAGTAACCTTGCTAATTAGCCTGAGAATCACAAGCAGGGTCCACAACCCGTGGATTAAGTCTACGAGCCATGGAACACCATTTGTGGAAAATCTATCAGAAACCTCGAGCCCAATCCACGAGCCATGGATTTAGGTTCACGACCCGTGGTTTCAATCCATAAACACTGCATTAGCAAATTCAGCAACTTTTCAGAAACATCCTGAAGGGGTATTTTAGTCTTTTTCTATCTCTTAACCCCTAAACTACATCATTTTAAGTCTCTCAAAGTGTTTTTTATCAGTTCAAGAAATTCATTCCCCTCATTCTCACATTCTAATACTTAATAATCAGAAGGATTGCTCTCAACTCTCTTCCAAGAAAAAACCTAGGGTTCATCCTTAAGATCAAATCCTCCAAGCTTCAGTCCAGGTCTCTTCAAACATGTATGTGGGTTTTAGTAAGGGTTTTATTTCACCCTTATGCCCAAAACCTCAGAGCTTTTATGATGATTTCATTACTTAATGATTTAGGGTTTATACCCAATGGTTTTCAATTATGGAGTTTTCAGTTCTAACAAGTTACTATATGATTATAATCCTTATTTTAAGGGTTTGTCATGATTTTCGTAATTTTTTTTGGTCTATATGCATGAAAATTATTTCACATGAAGTTTTATGTTTTAGCTTCACAGACTTGAAATTTAGCATGACTAGTTCCACAGTCTCAGAATTTGGCATAAACAATTATTTGAACTAAAATGTCATGCTTTATTTTCAGAAAATAGTTTTAACTAGCTATGAGCAAATATTATATAGTTTTAGGAGTAGTACTTAGCAACGAGTGGACAAGGGTTCCAGATAACCCAAGTCCTAGAACTACATGCCAACGTAGGTTTTATTAGCCATCTGAGGCTCAGTTTAGTGGATCCACCTTAGTTATGTTCTATACTAATGGCAAGGTATAAGGTAGCTCTGTCAAATTGGGCCTAGAAGTTGGACTTCATGTAGCTCACATGATTTATGTCGGTTAAGAAACTCCCCACAAAAATGGCTTCAAGTATGATATTTGTACATGACTCCTAGTTTTCAAGTTCCGATATGCTATTTTATAACTTACAAATATGATTCCTGTTTTCAGCTTATGATACTACTTTGAGTCATTGTACTACAGATTTTGCTACTATTATATAACTTCAGTTTAAACCTATTTTTGGTACATTTTATATCATGAAGTATGCATATCTCATATACTCAGTACATTCTACAGTACTGATCGCATACTTTCCTTGTGCTGCATCTTATTATGATGTAGATTCAGGCGCTCGTTCTCACACTCGTGGCTAGATAATAGTAGCACTTCCAGTCAGATTGGTGAGTCCTTATCATTCGAGGTCTTCTTTTTATGAGCTTTAGATTGCTTAGTTTATTTTGGGCTTTCTTTCAGTATTTAGAGTTAGCTGGGAATCTTGTCCCAACAACTCATCTTATCAGTATTAGATGCTTTCATAGCCAAATAGTTAGTGTTATTGATTCAGACTTTCATTTTCAGATTCAAATTTATATAAATTTTGTTAGTTCATTACTTTAGTTAAGCTTCCGCTTAGTATATATGTTTCTCATGTTTAGGGTTATGCTAGAGCCAAGGGTTAGCTTGGGATCACTTATCTTCCCAGGTCCTGTGTTACATCTAGGGTATAGGCTCAGATCGTGAAAAACATAGTATTAGAGACCTAGGTTTAAGAGTTCTAAGATGTCTGAACGTCACGTTAACTAGAGTCTTTTTCATGGGTGTGAAGTGCGCCACACTTATTAGAGAGAGGCTATGAGATATTTTAGGAAATTTCCCTTCTTTCATGGTCTTTATCATGCGATGAAGTCTGACTCTATCTCTTCTTCTTATTTGTGCTTTACACATTTCAAATAATGTATCCACGAAGAAATAATGTGAGGAATGCAAATCCTCTAGGTCCAGACCATGAGGTGATGAATGTCGAATTTTGCAACACTATTTAGATGTTAGCTCAAGCTATGACCAACCAGGAAAATTAGCAGGCTACATCCCCTGCTAACCCGAATGGCGGGTCAACTACTACTCGAGTTAGAGACTTTGTTTGTATGAACCCACCAGAGTTCTTTAGGACAAAGGTAGATGAGGATCCGTAAAACTTCATTGATAAAGTGAAAAAGATCCTCGAAGTCATGCAGGTAAATGGTACTGAAAGTGTGGAGCTGGCTTTCTATCAGCTTAAAGATGTGGCACATTTGGTTTGCTCAGTAGAAGGACAGTCGTGGTAAAAATGCAGCTCTTATGACTTGGGTTATTTTGCTGGGGCTTTTCTAGATTGATTCTTCCCAAGGGAGTTTAGGGAGGCAAAGGTTAAAGAGTTTGTAATCTTAGAGTAAGGGTCTATGTTAGTGAAAGAGTATGGACTGAATTCACTCAGCTCTCTAGGTAAGACTACTATGCTACTTAGGGATATGGATATCTCTAGATTTATGACTCATGCCCATCAGATTGAAGAGGAGAAACTGAAGGAGAGGGAAAAAGAAAATAAGAGGGCCAAAACATGTAACTTTGAGTACAATAAGTAGAGAACTGGTGGTGGGAGCCGCTATTCTCTCCAGCATAGGTCATCGAGACCAATGTCATTGTTAGCTAGTGCTCCATCCCCAGCACCTAGATTTAGACAGGACAAGAAGGGTAGGGCATCATGATCTCATTCTCAGGGGAATATTGCAAAGGGGCTTTCCTACCCTTATTGCAGCAAGTGTGGTAGAAATCACCTAGGGGAGTGTCTATATGGCAAATAGGGGTGTTTCGAATGTGGTCAGATTTCTCATAGGTTGAAAGAGTGTCCCCTGCCAAGCAGGGCCATAGAGGTGGTCGAGCTTAGTCTACTTCTTCAGCATCTCCAACAGGTCGCATAGTTCACCAAGTACTACTTCTGGTACAGGTGGTGGTCAGCCCCAAAATCATTTCTATTCCATGTCAACTTGCTAGGATTAGGAGATTTTCCCAGATGTAGTTACTGGTATGTTTCAAGTCTTTTGTGACCCCCTATGTTGCATGTAAATTTGGAATCAGTCCTGAACATCTTCTAGAACCTTTTTCTATTTCTACTCTAGTTGGTGAGTCAGTCATAGCAAATAGGGTGTATAGAAATTGCCCAGTATCAGTCCTCTATAAATTCACCTCAACTGATCTAGTAGAATTAGATATGACCGATTTTGATATCATTCTTGGCATGGATTGGCTACATGCCTGTTATGCCTCAGTCAACTACAGAACCAAAGTTGTAAAGTTTCAATTTTCGAATGAGCTTGTCTTAGAGTGGCAGGGTAGTCTTTCAATGCCTATAGGTCATTTCATATCTTACCTTAAGGCTAGAAAGATTAACTCAAAAGGGTGCATTTATCATATAGTTCAGATTTAGGACACTGAGTTTGAGACCCCATCTCTCTAGTCAGTTCCAATAGTCAGTGAGTTCCCTAAAGTGTTTTCAGAGGATCTTCCTGGAGTCCCTCTTCAATGGGAGATTAACTTTGGAATAGACCTTCTTCCAGCTACGCAGCCCATATCTATTCCTCCTTATATAATGGCTCTAGTAGAGCTTAAGGAATTGAAAGATCAGCTAAAAGACTTCTTAGATAAAAGTTTCATTAGACCTAGTATTTCCCCGTGTGGTCATCCCGTTCTTTTTATGTGTAAAAAAATGGTTCTCTCAGAATATGTATTGACTACCATTAGTTGAACAAGGTCACAATCAAGAATAAGTATCCCATCCCTAAGAGTGATGACCTGTTTGACCAGCTTCTAGGGCCAGTTACTTTTCCAAGATTGATCTTATATCCGGTTATCATCAGCTCAGAGTTAGAGAATATGACATTCCAAATACAGCCTTCAGAACTCAGTATGATCACTATAAATTTGTGGTTTTGGATATGTTCATCATTGTTTTTATAGATGACATCCTTGTCTATTCTCGAAATAAGGTAGAGCATGCAAACTATTTGAGGATTGTTTTGTAAAATCTCAAGGACCCTTAGTTATTTGCTAAGTTTAGCAAGTGTATTTTGGTTGAAGTCAATTGTATTTTGGGTCATGTTGTGTCCAGTGAGGGCATTCGGGTAGATTCATAGAAAATAGAGGTAGTAAAGAACTATCCTAGACCCACTTCTCCGTCAGATATTAGGAGTTTTTTGGATTTGGCTGGGTATTACATTAGGTTTATTGACGGGTTCTTTTCTATTGCTTCCCCATTGACCAGATTGATACATAAAAATATTAAGTTCCAGTGGTCCGACGATTGTGAAAGAAATTTTCAGTATTTGAAGACTAGATTGACTACAACTATAATTTTGACTTTTCTAGAGGGCTTGGACGACTTTGTAGTTTACCGTGATGCATCGAGAATTAGCCTTGGTTGTTTATTAATGCAGTATGGCAAGGTCATTATGTATGCTTCTAGACAGCTTAAGGTTTATGAGAAGAACTATCTGACTCATGATCTTGAGTTAACAGTAGTGGTTTTTGCCTTGAAAATTTGGAGACACTACTTGTATGGTTTCTACGTGGATGTGTTTATAGATCATAAGAGCCTAAAGTATGTGTTCACCCAGAAAGAGTTGAATCTCCAACAGAGAAGATAGCTTGAGCTTCTTAAGAATTATGATATGAGTGTGCTTTACCATTCGGGTAAGGCCAATATAGTGGCTGATGCTCTTAACAGGTTGTATATGGGTAGTGTGTAACTTGTTGAAGAAGGAAAGAAGAAGTTAGTTAAGAATGTTCATAGGCTTGATCGTCTAGGGGTTCGCCTTACAAATTCAGCTGATAATGGTATCATAGTTCAGAATGGGTCAGAATCTTCTTTTGTAGTTGAGGTAAAGGAGAAGCAGGACAATGATCCTATCCTACGTCAGCTGAAGGATGCTTTGTACCAGCAGAGAGTAGAGGTTTTATCCCAAGGGGGAAATGGTGTTCTTTTTTATCAGGGTCAACTATGTGTTCCAGACATAAATTGTTTGAGGTAGCGAATTCTGACAGAGGCTCACAGATCTTGATACTCTATCCATCCAGGTTCCACCAAGATATACCATGACGTACGGAAAGTCTATTGGTGGAATGACATGAAGAGGGAGGTAGAACTCAAGATATTTACATTCCTACTTGGAAGTAGGAAGTGATCAATATGGATTGCATTAAAGGTTTACATCGTACTTGCTGACAACACGATTCTATTTGGGTGGTAGTAGTCAAAATGACAAAATTGACCCACTTCTTGCCTTTTAAGACTACTAATTCAGTAGAGGATTATGCCAGACTCTATATCAGTGAGTTAGTCAGATTGCATGGAGTTCCCTTGTCTATAATCTCGGGTAGGGGCACTCGGTTTACATCCCAGTTCTAGAAGTCTTTCCAGAAAGGTCTTGGTACTCGAGTAAATCTTAGCACAACATTTCATCCACAGGTGGAGTGTACCATCTAGAATTTAGAGGACATGTTGAGGTCTTGTGTGATCAATTTCAAAGGTAATTGGGATGATTACTTACCTCTTATAGAATTCACCTATAATAACAACTTTCATTCTAGCATCCAGATGGTTCCGTATGAGGCACTTTATGGGCCGAGATGTATATCTCCTATTGGCTGGTTTGAGGTAGGTGAAGCTACATTGATAGCGCAAAATTCAGTTCATGAGACTATGGAAAAGGTTCATCTGATTAGGGAAAGGCTGAAGGCTGCTCAAAGTCATCAGAAATTATATGAAAATGAGGAAAAAAGATCTTGAGTTTGCAGTCGATGATTGGGTGTTTTAGAAAGTTCACCCACAAAAGGGGTGATGAGGTTTTGTAGTAAAGGGAAGCTTAGTCCATGGTATGTTAATTCCTACAGGATTCTGAGATGGATTGGTAATGTGGCTTTTGAGTTAGAGCTGCCAGCAGTACACCCAATATTTCATGTGTCGTTGTTGAAGAAATGCATTGGTGATCTTACACTTGTTATTCCTTTGGAGAGTGTTAGTGTGAAAGATAGTCTTTCATATGAGGAGGTTCTAGTTGAGATACTTTATAGGCAGGTTCACAAGTTGAGGAATAAGAAAGTCGCTTCAGTAAAGGTTTAATGGCATAATCAGTTGGTTGAGCGAGCTACTTGGGAAGCAAAAGTGGTATGATGACCAGGTACTCTCATCTCTTTCAACCTTGCACCGAAGCAGTTTGAGGTAATAGTCTTCCTCATATAGTTACTCTTATCCATTTCATGTCCCTTTTAGTTACTTGCAATTTCTAAGTATGCACTCATGTTCTATAAATCCCTCCTCTTAATTCAGACCAGTTATCATGATAGTTATTCAGTTCCAGTGATCAGTCATAGAGTATTTGTATTTCCCTTCTTTTCAGTCTAGCCTTAAGCCTTCATTCGAGGACAAATGATCCCAAGGGGGGAGATATTGTAACACCAAAAATTCTAAGCTAAAACCCGAACCATTCTTTATATGTGTATAGGCCCAAAACCCAATGATTTCTAATTATACTTTAGTATCATGATAAATTCCCTAGTGTGGTGAGGGATTTGCATGCAAATAATTGCCATAAGAAACTTCTAGCACCAAGTTATGTTGAAAGCATTCCTACCGATTATGTTCTCGTATAAGATTCTACTAAGGTCTTCAAATGATCACTCATCCTAGAATATAAAGCATTATATGGCCCAATACCTACCAAATCAAAGATTTTTTAGTCTTCTTTCCAACAACACTGACCGTTTGTCAATTTGATTACGAAGCTAAATGTTATGGGTATTTTAGTAGAGCACTATCAGTAACCACAAACTCAATCCACGAGCCATGGATTGATATTACGGGCCATAGAAACCATCTGTGAAACTTAATCTTAGCCAATCCAACAACCTTGCAAATTGGCATGAGAACCACGAGCAGGGTGCATGACCCATGGAATTAGTCCACGAGTCGTTGAACACCATTCATGGAAAAGCTATCAGAAGACACGAGCCCAATCCATGAGATATGGATTGAGGTTCACGACCCATGGTTTTAATCCACGAACCTTGCATTAGAAAATTCAGCAACTTTTCAAAAACTTCTGAAAGAGATATTTTAGTCTTCTTCTACTCTCTTAACCCCTAAACTACATCATTTTAAGTCTCTAAGAGGGTTTCTTATTAGTTCAAGAAATTCATTCCCCTCATTCTCACGCTCTGACACTTAGATATTAGAAGGATCACTCTCAAGTCTCTTCCAAGCAAAAACCTAGGGTTCATCCTTAAGATGAAATCGTCCAAGCTTCACTCCAAGATCTCTTCAAATAGGCATGTGGGTTTTAGTAAGGAGTTCCTTTCACCCTTATGCCAAAAACCTCAGAATTTTTACGATGATTTCATTACTTAAAGATTTAATGTTTATACCCAATGGTGTTCAATTATGGAGCTTTCAGTTCGAACAAGTTACTATATGATTATTATTCTTGTTTTAAAGGTTTAGCATGATTTTTGTAGTTTCTTTAAGTATATATACATGAACAATGATTTCACATGAAGTTTTATGATTTAGCTTCACAGACTTGAAATTTAGCATGACTAGTTCCATAGTCTCAGAATTTAGCAGAAATACTTATTTGAACTAAACTGCCATGTTTTATTTTTAGACAACAGTTTTACCTAGCTATGAGCAAATATTATATAGCTTTGAGAGTAGTACTTAGAACAGAGTGGACAAGGATTGGAGATAACCCAAGTCTTAGAACTACGTGCCAATGTAGGTTTTATTAGCCCTTAGAGGCTTAGTTTAGTGATTCACCTTAGTTATGTTCTATACTGATGGAAAGGTATATGGAAAGCTCTGCCAATGTAGGTCTCATTTACTTAGTACATTATTGCATACTTTCTTTGTGTTGCATCTTATTATGATATAAATTTAGGCGCTCGTTCAAAAACTTGTGGCTAGATAACAACAGGACTTCTAGTCAGATTGGTGAGTCCTTATCATTCGAGGACTTTTTAAATGATCATTAGAATACGTAGTTTATTTCAGGTTTTCTTTCAGTTTTTGTAGTTAGCTGGGATCTTGTCCCAACAACTAATCTTATCAGTATTAGAGGCTTTCAAACATAGCCAAACAGCTAGTGTTGTTGATTCAGACTTTCATTTTCAGATTCAAATTTATATAAATTCCATTAGCTCATTACTTTAGTTAAGCTTCTACTTAGTATGTATGTTCCTCATGTTTAGGGTTATGCTAGTACTAAGAGTTAGCTTAAGATCACTTGTGATCGCAGGTCCCGTGTTACTTCCAGGGTATGGACTCAGGTCATGATAAAATGATTTATTAGTCTTGTAATTGTTGTTTATAGACTTTGAACACTCTGAAGCATTGAGGAAGGGCAAGGCTATTGCAAGGTAACTTGTGGTTGAGAATTCTTCACTAGAGGTAGGTTACAGTTTAATTGAGCTGAGACTTGATTTAGTGCTTGTATGTGTTTGAAATAAATGAGTTGTGATTGGTCTTCGGATAGACTTGAGATGACTGTGATTATGTAAATTCCTTTATATATAAGTTGTGTTTATATTTGTGAAATTGATTAGAGAACTGGAAATGATAAAGTGTGCACGTGATTTGTGCACTATGATATATCCTGGGAGATAAAGATTGGAACCATAGGTTCACATTAGTTAAGGGTTCTGGTACCACGCCGGTACAAATATTGTTGATGTTATAGTGGATCGGGTATCATAAGCCTGCACAAATATTGATATTAATTTTATTATTATGAAATGATTATCACGAGCTGGTATGGTACATTGACCCTGGTGCAGCCCCTGCTAGTCATGACTAGATGGGAAGAAATAAGTCCCTCTAGCATGTGTGTATATACTTACTTTGACTTTTACACTGTTGATAGATATTGTGAGATGGAATTATTATTGAGATGAAACTGAGGGTATTGAGTTCATTTGTGAAGTTAAGGTGGACATAGATCCTTGTGTGATAGGATCATGGAAGTGTTAGAATTGAATTGTTTTTGTGATATTCGTGGACTTGTTTTATCGCATTTTCCCCTCTTTTTTAATAGCAAAAGCAACTTTATTTTTGAATGATTTTTTACTTGAATAAAACTTGAAAACTTAAAAATTCTCAAATTCGATTTGAACAGAGTCGCCACTTAATTTGTTTAAGAAAAATTAAGAAAACCTTTAAAAGTATTCAAAAGATTTAAAACAGATAAAAATCATTGAATTTAAGAAATTCGGGTAAAAAGTTCATATTAATATTTTAGGAAGTTTTTAAGGAATCTAAAATGTTCTCTAACACGCGGTTAGCAAGTTATTTCTAAATTTATTTATTTGACTAACTTAAGAAAAAGATGGGACTTTGACAAATAAAGAAATAATTATTTTTCATAAAGTATTTCTTTATAGAAAATGATAAGTTATTTTGAACGAAATTTGCAAGAAATTAAATTAAATGACAACCATAAGAAAATTTAAGATTTTCGAAGTTGATTAGTTAATTTAAAACAAATGAAGTGAATAAGTTTGCAAAAACAGAGTTAATGGTACTCCAAAGGAAATTAACCAAATAAAAATGTTAGAGTTTTCAAAGTCCTAATTATACACATATTAATAATTAAAATAGAAGGAAGAGTCGAGTTTAGGCACGTAGGCGTAAACCCATACAAATTGTCCGTTTGGACAATTAACTATTCGGGTTAAGCCCATTTTCCGCTCTGATTTGTCTTTGACCCTGTATATTTGCTTTCTTTTCTGCATATATTGGCACTTAGGCCAATATACTAATTCTTCTAGGCTGTGAATTAGTCTTTTCAGACTTGAAAGAGGTTTGACTCAAGGCTATTGGGCCTCCTTGGCCCAGTAGAGTATATGCAAAGAATAAGAATCCATTTCGACTCAAAGGTGTTCATGCATCAAACAAAGAAAAAAGGAAATTTGTACATAAACATCACATGACCAATCTATTAAGAGTATTAATACTTATTAAGAATATTGGCTGGATGATAAAACTCATTCAGTTATGATAGTTTTTCACACTAAACTTGAAAGGAAAACATAGGTACACATATTCTGAAGTCATACCCAGATTCAAAGATTTGATAATAACTTGTTAATTTCCAGTAACATAGAGAGAGTTTCTTTTACCAATTGTTGACAAGCAAAGCATGTGATCATTCAAATAAACTACTTAAAGAAAATCATTTGAGGGAAAGCAAATAAGACAAGGTTGGAGATTAGCCAAAGCCTAGATCTTTAAGTACGCAGGCTACTGATTTTATTAACCTCTGAAGGAAAAATCAAGCACTCATATTTTTGAAAGAATACGGAGAGAAGAAGAATCTATTCCTAATTATACAAGAGGATTACAATCCACATTTAACCACACAATTAGAAAAGAGAACTGAACATGCATTCCAAAAACAAACACATTTTAAAGGGATTAGGCAGTAGGCCTCAAAAAAAGGTATCTCATGATCAGATGTGACCTATTCTCACATTTAGGTGATATTTCAAATGAATCGTAGGCAAAATAGCGGTCTTTATAAGAAAACAAAAAACCAAATTCATTCAAACTCAATTTTTTTAATCTACTATAACTCTTAATCTATTAATAGTGAATAACCCAACATGTTTTCATGCTATATTAAGAAATAAAATGAGACTACATCTCCTTTATTTCCATGAAAAGAACCAAGTATCAATGCATACACAAGGATTTTGAAGAAAAATCATATTTTTAGCAATTTAGTCGACTATTAGGCCTGATGAAGAACCTGTAAATCAAAGGAAATAAGGAGGATGTTGGGGTCTAGGAGCACCTAGAAAGGACCAAACTTGTTGGTTCAAAGTCCTTCCCTAAGCTCAACTAGTTCCCAAGATAAACCTTTTTTCTCTCTTAAGCATAAACACAAGAAATATGGTTTTCACGACCTAAACCCGCCATGAGCGGCACCCACACTAAACTCCCCAGTGATAGAACCAACTAACTGGATAAATTGTCCAATACTTAGCCGAAAATAGGCAACTAAATTAATCTCATTATTAAAGTCAATAGTTAATATCTTAAATAATGAGTAAGAATAAGTTTGCGGAAATAAATCATCCTTAGAAACTTAAAGTCATCGTACCAAAACTCTAATAATTGTCAAAAGGAAAGGGATGCAACCCCAAAACCAAAGTAATATCTAAGCCCAAAAAAATGGACCAGAAAAGAAGTGAAGAACTCATGGTAGCACGAAAAATGTAGCTCACCATTGAGTTTGAATGCTGTCTGAATCACAGCTGAGGTCTCCAAGCAGTTGCTGGAATATGCCCTGTACTCAGCAAAATAAAAGTACATGTAGTATTAGTACACAACAAATAACGATGTACTAGTAGGGTCATCGGCCAAACCAAAAAGAGAAATATGAACACATAACTAGTGAATAACCCAACATGTTTTCATGCTATATTAAGAAAGAAAATGAGACTACATCTCCTTTATTTCCATGAAAACAACCAAGTACCAATGCATACACAAGGATTTTGAAGAAAAATCATATTTTTAGCAATTTAGTCGACTATTAGGCCTGATGAAGAACCTGTAAATCAAAGGAAATAAGGAGGATGTTGGGGTCTAGGAGCACCTAGAAAGGACCAAACTTGTTGGTTCAAAGTCCTTCCCTAAGCTCAACTAGTTCCCAAGATAAACCTTTTTTTCTCTTAAGCATAAACACAAGAAATATGGTTTTCACGACCTAAACCCGCCATGAGCGGCACCCACACTAAACTCCCCAGTGATAGAACCAACTAACTGGATAAATTGTCCAATACTTAGCCGAAAATAGGCAACTAAATTAATCTCATTATTAAAGTCAATAGTTAATATCTTAAATAAAGAGTAAGAATAAGTTTGCGGAAATAAACCATCCTTAGAAACTTAAAGTCATCGTACCAAAACTCTAATAATTGTCAAAAGGAAAGGGATGCAACCCCAAAACCAAAGTAATATCTAAGCCCCAAAAAAATGGACCAGAAAAGAAGTGAAGAACTCATGGTAGCACGAAAAATGTAGCTCACCATTGAGTTTGAATGCTGTCTGAATCACAGCTGAGGTCTCCAAGCAGTTGCTGGAATATGCCCTGTACTCAGCAAAATAAAAGTACATGTAGTATTAGTACACAACAAATAACGGTGTACTAGTAGGGTCATCGGCCAAACCAAAAAGAGAAATATGAACACATAACTCTAACATAGTACAATAAGACAACCATGAACCCTATCATGCAACCCTACTCCATGTCCATAATGCTTAATCTTGTGGAAAATACAACATGAAGTTCAGTAAATATGAGTCAACAAGAATAACAAGTCAAGTCAAACTATGACCACCAACAAGACTACAAGTTAACAACCATGACTCAACAATCATATAAATCATGTCCCAACTACACAAGTAATAGACAACCCAAAATTATGTCATATTTTGCAATTAACCTGGACCACCCAAGGATCCCTAAGATAACAACTATGGAAATTAACATGCATCTCGGTTTACATCAAGAAACTACATTTAGCAGTTAAGCACACAAGCTCGGTTCACTAAAGGAACCATCACACTCACAAAAAAACTATACATACATACTAAGGGTCTTATGGTCGCCCACTAGCCATGACCTACATGGAACGAGCTCATGTCCATGTACTGAATCCCAGACATTAAGTGTTTGCCAACCTTATATCAACCAATCCCATAGAGATGTCCAAATACCGGTATATTCCACAATAATAAAAGATATCAATACAATCATAACCACAATGATAACAAAAACAACACCTATAAAACCCAACAAGATTTTAATTAAACTTATTGCATGTGATTAACACATAGGATATCAAACAGTCATTCACTTTTCCTTGAACATGCATTGTACAAGCAATGCTAAGGAATAGTTATTATGCACACATAACACAAATTGGATTTCAACTACATTTAAACCATCACCTACCTCAATCCAAGCCTGAAATGCTCTACTGAACCTAAGCTTTCCCTTTTCTTACAACCTCGGCTTGATTGTGGTCTAAAATCAGCAATATAAGCTCATAATAAATAAAATAACATATAATGTCAAGGATTACAACCTAATCCAAGACCCCAAGGCCAATTTCATGATCATCCCACCCATTCTAGGGCTTTCCCACCATAAAGTCACCTTAAAAGTACAAATTTCATAGTTACATTAGTAAATTATAGTCATCCAAGTGTAAATAATCAACCTTTAACTAAAACTCAAACATTTTACAACCAATTTACCCCACACCCAATTTACCCCCTTTCACCAGAAATTATTGCTAGATCAAGTTAAACCCTCCCCAAAATGTGTAAAATAGTGATTTTATGATTGAGGAATCGAAAAACTAGTTAATGGAGATAAATAACTTACCTTTACAAAGAATTCTGGTGGAAATAGGTGAAAATTGCCCTAAATCGCCTAAGCCCTCCCCAAAATATGTTTAGAAATAATAGAACATTTTTGGGGAATTTTCTACATAAACAGCGATTTACCCCGTTATAGCAACTCGATCCCACTATAATGACATCGCTATAGCAGAATCTGCCTACTATAGAGGGATTGACCACCTTTGACTCCCGCTATAGCGACAACCCTGTAGCATTCTACCACCCTTTATAGCGGGTGTGGCAAGGCAAAAACTCGAGATTGCTCTCAGTTTTGCCTTTTTTGTAATGCACCCTCAAATCATGATATTTTGGACTAACCCCTTTACGTCAAGTTTGATATCGGGAGTTCTACCTATTGGAATTCACTTCTGAAAAGTCCTACAAATTCCTTATCATCTTAGCTATCATAAAATCAAGCTAAATTTTATTATATCTATCCAATCCATTCCCGTATTTCCCTAGACCATACCTTACTCAGATTTTGTCCAAGACTAGCGTAGCCTAAAATTTTTAACTCCCAATTTGGGTAAAAACCTAACCCAGATTTTTGTATGATTGGCTCACTCATAACGATAGAAAGGTTCATTACAAAAGATACTAATTTACCCATCATTCATCTCTGAATGATTAAACAAGAAAAATAAGTCAAGTCAAGAAAATGGAAGAATACTTGAATCCTTAAATAAGTGAGGGTACTTATCCTGAATATCCTTCTCGATTTCTTGAGTGGCTTCTTCCACCAGATGATGCTTCCACTAGACCTTTACCGATCAAATCTCCTTTGTCCTTAACTTTTGGACACCTCGATCAAGAATGGAAACTGACTTCTCCTTATTAGTATGATCCTTAAACTAAAAAATTGAGTTCCACTTGATAATATAATCCCCATCCCCATGGTATCTCTTAAGCACGGATACATGGAACACTGGATAGACCCCCAATTAGCTTGTTAACAATACCGACCTTTATGCTACTGACCCATATTGCAAAAAACCTCGAATGGACCAATATACCTAGGGCTAAGCTTGCCTTTCTTGGAAAACCTCATGAATCCCTTCATAGGTGACACTTTCAAAAAAACTTGTTCACACACCTTGAATGACATATCCCTCACTTTACGGCCTGCTTACTGTTTTGCCTACTCTAGGCTGCCAACAACTTGGTTTGGATATATCTCACTTTTTCCTGAGCTTCCTTCACCAAATAAGTGCCCAAAGGTTTCATATCACCAGCCTCAAACCATTTTATGATTGATCTACACCCCCTCCTATAGAGTGCTTCGAATAGAGACATATTAATTCTAGAGTGATAACTATTGTTCCATGATAACTCATACAATGGAAAACTGGTCCCAATGGCCACCGAAGTCAATCACACATGCCCTCAAGCAACTTAATCATCCTCTCTGTCAGTCAATCAATCTGAGGATGAAATGCTGTGCTAAAAGTGAGTTGGGTGCACAACTCTTTGCGCAACCTACCCCAAAATTTAGATGTGAATTGCGTACCTCTATTTGAAATAATGGAAAGTGGCACCCCATGTAGCCTCACTATCTCCCTACGTAGATATTAGCCAACTGTTTAAAGTTGTAGTCCACTCTAACAGAAATAAAATAGGATGATCTAGTTAGCCTATCCACTATAACCCAAATCGAGTCATGCTTCTCTAAGGTCTTAGGAATACCTACTACTAAATCCGTAGCCATCCTCTCCCACTTCCACTCGAGAATGGGTATCCTTTGGAGTAAACCTGTAGGACTTTGATGCTCATACTTTACCTTCTGAAAGTTGTGACATTTGGATACATACTCCACTATGTCCTTCTTCATCCCAGGACACCAATAAAGCTGCCTCTTCCTTAAGTCACGGTACATTTTGGTTATACCTGGATGAATAGAATATCGCGAACCATGAGCTTTAACTAGCACATTCTAAATCAAATCACCAACCCTAGAAACATATACTCGCCCTCTAATCCATAATACTCTACACGCATCAAGTGTGGCATCTGAAGCCTCACCAAACACCACCTTGTTGCGGAGTTTATTCAATTCCACACCCTTAAACTGTTTATCCTTGATTTCATCAAGGAATGTTGAATTCACCTCAATACTAGCCAACACTCCACCCTCTTTTGAAACACCAAACTTTATGAACTTAGATGATAGAGTTTGAAAATCCCTAGCCAAGGGTCGCCTTGACACCCTCAAATAGGCCAAATTGCCTATACTTACCACTTTCTTGCTCAATGCGTCTGCTACTACATTAGCCTTACCCAAATTTACTGAATGGTCATGTTATAGTCTTTCAATAACTCCATCCATATCCTCTGTCTCAAGATTAAATCTCTTTTCGTGAACATATGTTGCATGCTATGATGGTCTGTGAATACCTTACATTTGACCTTATAAATATAGTGTTGCCAAATCATAAGTGCAAACATCACCGATTCCAACTCTAAATCATGAGTTGGGTAATTCTTTTCACGAGGCTTTAACTTCCTAAAAGCATAAGCAATGAAATTCCTATCTTGCATCAACACATCACCCAAACCTAAATGTGAAGCATCACAAAATATAACAAAATCCTTACCTTCAACCGACAATGAAAAAATAGGAGTTGTAGTCAAAAGTGTCTTGAGCTTTTGGAAGCTCTCCTTACACTTATCCGACCAAAAAAATGGCACCTCCTTATGAGTAAACCTTGTCATGTGGGTAGCAATAGAAGCAAAATTCTTGACAAACCGACGATAGTAACTAGCAAGACCCATGAAGCTCCTTACCTCAAACATAGAGCTAGGCCAAACCCAACTCTTAACTGTCTCAATCTTCTGGGGATCTACCACCACCCCCTTTTCTGAGACTACATTCCCTAAGAAGGCAATCAAAGACAACCAGAACTTGCATTTTGAGAACTTCTCATACAACCGTTTCTCATTCAAAAGTACCAAGATAATGCGAAGATGACCTGCATGTTACTCCTTATTCTTGGAGTAAACAAAAATGTCACTAATAAAAACTATGATAAAAGAATCCAAGTAGGACTTGAAAACACCTTTAATCAAGCTCATGAAGGCTACTGACACATTGATCAACCCAAAAGACATCACTAGGAACTCGTAATGCCCATACCGAGTCCTGAAAGTTTTCTTAGGTATATCCTCAGGCCAAATTTTCAGCTGATGGTAACCTGACCTTAAGTCAATCTTGGAAAACACCGAAGCACTTTGCAACTGGTTAAATAGATCATCTATGCAGGGCAAGGGATACTTATTCCTGATGGTAACCTTGTTCAACTACCAATAATCAATGCACATCCTCATACTACCATCTTTCTTTGTAATGAACAAAATAGGAGCACCCTAAGTTGAAGCACTGGGATGAATAAATCCCTTATCAAGCAGTTCCTATAACTGAGTTTTGAGTTCTCTCAACTCTGCCAGAGCCATTTAATAAGGAGGAATCGAAATTGGGCGAGTGTGATAATGCTCAAGTAACACTCTCCATACGGAGGTAATAGCGACCGTCAGAGCAAAACAAAATTTATATTGCTGATGAGTATCCGAGTCGATCCCACAGAGAATAGTAGAGCCGCCTATAAGATTATTTTATATCAATCGCCAATAGAGTAGATGGTCAAACAACAACAAAAATTAAATTAGGGGAAAATAGGGAATTGGGAAATCTATCACAATTACAATTCAAAAAAGTAAGCAAAGTAAATAACGGATTTGTAGTCAAGAGAGAAGATGACTAGGGGTATGTTTCTAATGGGACTTAAACATGGGTTAAGGTACTTTCTTAATTATGCGAATTCTTAATAAATGATATGGGTAGCATTGGTTATAGTTATGTTTGTCAATCTTTCGATCTTCCAAACATATCTCCCATTGTCTTTATTCAAGCACCATGGGTTCATCACAAAACAACCAATACAAGCTTGGGGAAGTCATACTATTTCTAGCTTAGACTCTTAAATGGGTGTTTTTTGGTGATTAAGTTATTTTTAGCCTCAATCTAGGTGAAAATCCCAAGAACCCACTATGGAATTCTCATCCGAAATCATGAACTTCTCTTTCAAACAAGAACACAACCAAGTAAGTTCAATCAATGTTTGCAACCATCAATTTTAGAGTTAAAACATATAGAATTCAATAGACACATACCAATTTAGTAATTATAAGCACAATTAAACAAGACCCCTACCCATCATACACATACTCCTAGACAAGAAAACTAGCCACTCATGCTAAGGAAACAAGAGATTATACCAGTTGGGTAATCCAAATTTCCATTCATTGTAAGCTAATTATCCAATATTCAAGCTCAATTTGTACAATAATGATGGATTCACAAGGTTGAAGAAGAGAAATAGCAAGTACACCTCTCTCTTCCTTGGGAACCTCCCTCAATGGAAAAGTATTCAAAAAACTATTCAAAACTAAAAAATTCCTAAGTACAATGCCCAAATTAGGTTTATAAGGTTCCCAAATAGTCACATAAAAGTTGACAAAAATGCACTTCAGGAGACGTGCGATGCGACGTGCGGTGCAACATGTGGTTGCACCACACCTTGTGCAAGTTGCACGGCTCTGTTTCAGCAGAATAGTGACTTTAGCCGATTCCAGGTGTCATGCAAAGAGGGTGCGGTCCGCACCAGCCATTGTGTGTATTGCACGTCAGCTGCACCTCTGGATAGACTCTTTATCTCTTTTGATCACCTTTACACTTCACCTCCTTTAGATCTCTTTTGGGTCCAATTCCTTATTTTTCTACTTTTGGCAAAGAGTAACTCCATTCATATCAATAAAGGTCGTAAGAACCTCTAAATCTCATCAAAACATGGCAATAATTCATGATTAAAGGCTCAATAAGTTGGTAGATTACCAACTTATCAAACCCCCAAACTTAACTATTGCTTGTCCTCAAGCAAGATACTCACAAAGTAAGGAAGGAATTATGCTCTAAAACACATGGTTTGCACTCTAGATTACTCTACTCTAAAAAACAAAAAAAATAACAAATAAAAAGACTCAAAAAAATGACTCAACTACAATGCTCTTCTCAATTTGGACCACCACATTCTCAAGGAAATTGATCATTTCAAAATGTTCATAAAAAGAACTTCATTCTCATTCAAATCAAGGGAATTTTCATTCAAAACAAGATATTAAGCTTCTCAAATCATTGGCATGGACCATCAAGATTTGCCGCGAGATTCGCCACACAACTTGTATCATTTATTACTCCAAATTCAAATAAAGACTTTATATTTCAATTTGAGTGCATGATGCTACTCACCACAAAAGAGAATCCCACTCAAAATCGTGCAATCCACAATACAAGGGATTATAAGAGAACCACAAAGAATCTCACTCTCTCAAGGAAGTTTAAGTGCACACATATAGAACCATAGGCTTGCCCTTCATGTAATTCACCACTAATGTAGAGTTACCAAGCTCGGAATCACTAAGGACTTGCATGTTACAATGTTGGGTAGGGCTAAGAAGAGGATTGTATTTGGCTCAAGTGACTAAAACTCCCTAACACTCTTTGTTATCATTTCGAACACCGCTCATATTTTTGAACTTTGACTTCACCTTATTTATCCTTCACTCAACCCAAGCTTTTCCCTTCAACTTGATTATTCAACCTCATTGTATCACCTTCACTTGGTAGCACCAATTCTTTTATTTTCATTTTTCTCATTGCATTGGACTTGGAGCAATTTTCAATTCAAACATAAGGTGCTACTTTGCACTTGGAGTGCATCCCTTTTCTTCTTCACATTGAGTACATACACTCCCAAACTTAGGCTTTTGCCTATGTTATCATTTCAATTCCCCCCAAACTTAGGCTTTTAGCCTATGTTTCACTTTTGAGCAACTAGGGAGTATGGGTGCAATAATAGAGGTTCCTAAATGGGTCAAGGTATCAACAAGGTGCCAAAGAAAGGTCACAAGCTCAAAGGGCTTCACTGGGATTAATGTCTAGGGAAGTCATTTGGGTGAAGTGGCTATTTAAAGAGGGCCTAAGGTCATCTTCCAAGATCGGTCACATCTAGGATTTTGCCTTGAATCACATTCGAGGAAAGTTTTGGAAGACACACACACACAAGAATCAATGGATAGCCTCACCACACAAGGCATCACATCACAAGAATTTTCAATATTTGTCTAAAAATCAATTGGGACCAATGAATTTTGACAAGCTATTTCGAGTTTATTACACACTTGTTTGTGAATTGATCAAGCCAAACCGAGAGTGTACAAGTCATGACAAGAGAATGCTTTCCTCAAAAATTCATTTTCCTCTCTCCTTAAACTTTCAAAAACTTCTTGCCAAGATTTTTTTTCAGTGGGCCCATTTTGAGACAAGCAAAGAACGGACTCAAATATAACTAAAACTTGACATTTATCTTTAAGAAAGTCGCCTCTCAATCTATCACAGGGAAACACCAACCAGGTTCTACACAAAAATAAAAGAAAAAGAAAAATAAAGAAAATATTTTGCTCCTTGGGAAAGAACCGTGGTATAAAGAAAATCCTCAGAGTTTATTATTAATCTACGATTAACAAGGAAACTACAAACTTAACACCCCCAAACATAACTAAATATTATCCTCAATGACACATAGGTTTAGTAGAAGAGACTACTCCCTGGGTGGTGTGTGAAGCACATATGGGCTGGGGAGAAACGCCCTATCTAGCGCATGTCGGGCTGAAATCTCAGATGAGCTGCCAGTGGTCTAGTTGAAGGTGCGAAATTCCATGCAATGCACACAACAGTGTTGCGAACTGCATGTCAATCACATATCATGATCCCAAATTTGTAAATATTTACTAGTGTTCTGCCTCTACCATGCAATCTATGGCGCGACATGCATAATGCGATATGGAATCACATGGCCCAGCGCATGGCGTGTCAGTTGTTGGAAGATGAATCTGTTATGACAGGCATTGGTTCATGTGAAGTGCACTTCTTGAGGTGCGTTTCGCCTGTAGGTGCCCAAAGTGGCTTGATGCCCACTAATATTATAACTCCCTTTAGAGTGTTTCCCACTTACAAATAACATACAAAAACAACACACCAAATAATGCCAAAAGAAAAATACGCAAACTAATGGTAAATACTTGGGTTACCTCCCAAGAAGCGCTTGGTTTAACATCATGGATCGACGATGGTACCTTTCACTCAAGGTTCATCGAGGTAAATTGTTTCTAAGGATGCAACCTCTTGTGGTATGCCCAAATACTTCTTAACTCGCTGCCCATTGACTTTAAACATTGAGCCATCTTCACCCTTAGACTATATTGCTCCATGTGTGAAGACTTGAAACACTTTGAAGGGGCCAGACCATTTTCATTTTAATTTCCCAGGAAAAAGTCAGAGTATAGATTGAAAAAAAGCACCCAATCTCCCGGAGAGAATTCTCGCTTGAGAATTTTTTGATCATGGTAATGTTTCATGGGACCCTTGTAGAGTGAGGTGCTTTCATAAGCTCGCATATGAAACTCATCTATTTTGTTAAGGTCCTCAACTCTTGCATGAGCAGCTTTTTCCCAGTCCAAATTCAGTTTCTTCAAAGTTGACATGGCTTTGTGTTCTAGTTCCACCGGGAGATGACATACTTTTATGAAGACCATCTGGTAAGGGGACATTCCAATTGGGGTTTTATAGGCTGTCCTATTTGCCCACATTGTATCGTCCAACTTCCAAGCCCAATCCGTTCTATTGACGTTTACTTATTTTGTAAGGATGGACTTGATTTCTCTATTGGACACCTCAACTTGCCCACTTGTTTGTCAGTGGTAGGGGGTAGCAACCTTATTCTTGACTCCATACTTTTCAAGTAGAGCACTAAACAATTTGTTGCAAAAATGGGACCCCCTATCACTAATGATGTCATGGGGGGTGCCAAACCTATCAAATATATGATTTTTGAGGAATGTTGTGATGTTTTTTCCTTCATTTTTTTGGCAATGCCACAATTGCTACCCACTTTGAAAAGTAATCAACAACCACTAGAATGAAAGTATTCCTACACGAACTTACAAATGGCCCCATGAAGTCGATGCCCCATACATCGAATAACTCAACCTCAAGGATTGGCGTCAATGGGAGTTCATGGTGTCGAGACACCCCCCTTCACATTGACATTTGTCACATTCCTTCACTATATCATAGGCATCTTGAAAAAGTGTCGGACACTAAACCCACTTTGTAATACCTTTGAGGCCATTCGCATACCCCCGTGGTGGTCATTGACGTGTGAAAAGTGGCAAGCCTTAAGGATGGGCATCATTTTGATCTCGGGTATGCACCTCTGGATCATGCCATCGGCGCAAACCTAAAAGAGGTAGGGTTCATCCCAGAAAAACATCTGAACATCATGAATGAATTTCTTTTTTTGATGTGACATTAAATAACTCGATAATAAATCACTTGCTAAGAAGTTCACAAAAGTAAGTAAACCATGGTGTAAGATCATGCGAGGCAGCCAAAATGTGTTCATGAGGGAATGAATTATATATCTCAAGTTCCCATATAGGCCTTCCCTCTTCTTATAATCTCGACAAGTGATCCGCCACTTGATTCTCAAATCCCCTTTAATCTTTAACTTCAAAATAAATTTTTTGGAGTAACAAGACCCAACGAATTAGCCGGGGCTTGGCGTGTTTCTTGGTCATCAAGTATCTGATCGCTGCATGATCCGTATGCACGACGACCTTAGTACCCAAATGGTATGCCCGAAATTTTTCAAAGGCAAAAACCACAGCCAACAACTCTTGTTCTGTTACTGTGTAATTTGTTTGGGCTGTATTCAGTGTTTTTCTTGCATAATATATTGGGTGGAAGAGTTTCTCCTTTCATTGACCAAATATTGCCCAAAGCCACACCACTGGCATCACACATAAGCTTGAATAGTTTTTACCAATTCGGTGCAATAATGATGGGGGCAGATGTTAACTTCTCTTTCAATATGAAGAAGGATGTCATGCAACTACTATCAAAGTTGAATTTGGCCTCTTTTTCAATCAACTTACACAAGAGGTATGCCACCTTCAAAAAATCCCTGATGAAGCGCCTATAGAACCCGACATGACCCAAGAAACTCTGTATCCCTTTTATAGTCTTTGGAGGAGGTAGCTTGGAGATGACTTCAATTTTTTCTTGTTCAACTTCACCCTTTTCAGATATTTTATGCCCCAATACTATCCCCTCTTTTACCATAAAATGACACTTTTCCAAGTTTAGCACCAAGTTTGTTTCCTCAGACCATTTGAGAACCTCCTCTAAGTGCTCTAATCAATCATCAAACTCATCCCCAACAACATCCTACTCATCCATAAATATCTCCATGGTATCTTCCACCATATCTAAAAAAGTGGACATCATGCATCGTTGGAATGTAGTTTGGGCATTGCAATATCTGAATGACATTCTTTTAAATGCAAACGTCCCATACGGATAGGTGAAGGTTGTTTTCTCTTAGTATTCTAGGACAATTGAGATCTAGTTGTAGCTAGAATATCCATCAAGAAAATAGTAGAAACTTCACCAGCCAATCTGTTAAGCATCTGATCCATGAAAGGGAGAGGGAAATGATCCTTTTCAGTCCAAGAATTCAACTTCCGGTAGTCCATGCACCCCCCCCACCCGGTCACGGGTCTTAAAGTTATCATCTCATCCTTTTTATTGGGCATGATAGTAATCTCACCTTTTTTTGGCACACATTGCACTAGGCTGACCCAGAAACTGTCAGATATGGGAAAAAGCACCCCTGTATCTAACCATTTAATAATCTCCCTTTTTACCACCTCTTGCATAGGTGGGTTTAGCCTTCTTTGATGCTCAATCGAGGGTGTGAACTCTTCTTGAAGGTTGATCTTGTGCGTGCATATTCCCGGGTGTATGCCAATTATGTCGACAATAGTCCACCCAAGGGCTTGAATATGTTTCTTCAAAACCTTGAGCAATGCTTCCACTTGTTTTTCAGTTAACTTGTTCGAGATAATGACTGGCAATGTCTCATTGGCACACAAATAAGCATACTTCAAATATGATGGAAAATGCTTAAGCTCCAGCACCGGTGGTTTACAAATGGAGGGTTTGGAAGGCGACATTTGTCGATTCTTTACATCAAGATCAAGATTCTTTGGAGGATATGAGTAAGAACCCATTCCCAACAAGGAACAACATATTTCATCATACTCTTCCATTCCCTCACAATCATTATTCAATAAAATGACTTCCAATGCTTCATCCATGAACCCTTCCTTCACATGTAATTCAACGCTCTCCTCAATCTTGCTGATTTCAAAAGCCATTTGAAAGTCATTTGGCTATTTCATGGACCTACGCACATCAAAGGTTACCTCTTCCTCATTCACGGAGAATTTAAACTCTCCTAATTCCATGTCATTCAATGTGCGCCCTGTTTTTAGACTTGGCTTCCCTAAAACAATTGGTATTGCAAAACCCCCAGTGCAATCAAGTACAACAAAGTCCATAGGGTACACAAGCCTACCCACTTTAACCAAAATATCATAGTTAATTCCCACGAGATGTTCATCAACCGGTCCTCCATGAGCAACTTCATATTTGTGATGGTGGGTTGGCCAAGCTCCAACCATCTAAAGGTGGTTAGCGACATCAAGTTCACACTCGCATTTTCATCACACACCAATTTTTTTTATCTATGTACCCCATACACATCATAAAAGGTGTACACACTCGGAGTCACCACATTATTCACAAATTTACTCGATAAATTTGCACTACTTTGAGGGGTCATGTGAACGACCCCACAATCTACAAAGCTATTCATAGTGCACATTACTTTCACAAACTTGGCATACTCAGGCATTTTATTGAAAGCATCACCCGATGGAACATTGACAATGATCTTTCTCAGCATAGCCTCAAACCCTCCTGGTGTTCTTTTTCTTTCTCTTTCATTAGTTGTTGCGGAAAAGGAGGTGGAAATTTAGGAAAGGGCTTGCAAACCTTGAACACCTTGTTTTGATGATCTAGAGTTTTTGATAACCCATTTCCCAAGTCCTCTTATTTCTAGGCTTACTCGTATTTGGCTTTGTAATCTCCACGGGGTTGGTTAGGTCTTTCACTTCAATTATTTTTTCATCTCTCTTCAATTGCTTAGATTCGAATTGGGAGGAGAGCCATAGAATTCTTTATTCGAGTTATTTGATAGCGATGGAGTATGAGTGCACAGTTTGAGCCAGACTTCCAAGATCGTATCTTAACTCTCTGACGCCTTTGTCTGTGGAATCCACCTTCTCTAGCACTCTCACAAGCATATTTTTGACCCAAGAAGCATCATTCTTCACGTTCCAACCTTGATTCCAATGATATTATCTACCTACACTTGGGCTCGCTTGTTGGAGACTTTCATGGGAACCCATCTCATGGCTTGCAACCAATGCCTCTTCGTTATTTTCACTAGGACAACTCACATCTTCTACTAAGTTCACATCCCCAACAACACCAATGGTGTTAACCATTTCACATGGATGGCTTACCATGCTCATGGTCATGAATTCAAGAAGTGTTTTAGTGAGTGATATCTCTCTATCCCTTCTCGCACCATTCCTCCTCCATTCATCAATTATTTTACCAAAGGTCGCACCTATTTCTCCCTTTGCTCCCCACATATTTAACTTAGGGTCTTACTATAGTCACCTTCTCAAGTCGAAATGGGCAGAGTAAGAAGTATTTGGCAGCGGCGCTTGAGTGATTTATGATGTGACCTATTCAAATAGTCAAAAACAATAAGAAAAGTAAAAACGAACCAAAACTCACAAAGTAATTTCAAATATCAATCAAAAAGCTACTCAAAAACCAATCTGGTAACGGCACCATTTTTTATAACGCTCAAGTAGCACTCTCCATATGGAGGTGATAGCGATCGTCAGAAAAAAATAAAATTTATATTCCTGACGAGTGTCGGAGTCAATCCCACAGAGAATGGTAGAGTCACCTAGAAGATTATCATATATCAATCACCAATAGAGTAGATGTTCAAACAACAATAAAAAGTAAATTGGGAGAAAACAGGGAATTGGGAAATCTGTCACAATTGCAATTCCAAAAAGTAAGCAAAGTAAATAATGGATTTGTAGTCAAGAGAGAGGACGAATATGGGTATATTTTTTATGGGACTTAAACATGGGTTAAGGTACTTGCTTAATTATGTGAATTCTTAATAAACGATATAGGTAGCATTGGTTATAGTTATGTTTGTCAATCTTTCGATCTTCCAAAGATATTTCCCATGGTCTTTATTTAAGCACCATGGGTTCATCACAAAACAACCAATACAAGCTTGGGGAATTCATACTATTTCTAGCTTAGAATCTTAAATGGGTGTTTTTTGGCGATTAAGATATTTCTAGCCTTAATCTAGGTGGAAATCCCAAGTACCCACTATTGAAATGTCATCCGAAATTATGAACTTCTCTTTCAAGCAAGAACACAACCAAGTAAGTTTAATCAATGTTTGCAACCATCAATTTTATAGTTAAAACATGGAGAATTTAATAGACCCATATTAATTTAGCACTTATAAGCACAATTAAACAAGACCCATACCCAAATTCAAATACCCATCATACATATACCCCTAGATAAGGAAAATAGCCACTCATGCTAAGGAAACAAGAGATTATACCAATTGGGTAATCCAAATTTCTATTCATTGTAAGCTAATTATCCAATATCCAAGCTCAATTTGTAAAATAATGGTGGATTCACAAAGTTGAAGAAGAGAAATAGCAAGTACACCTCTCTCTTCCTTTGGAACCTCCCTCAATGGAAAAGTATTCAAAAAACTATTCAAAATTGAAAACTCATGAGTACAATGCCCAAATAAGGTTTTAGAAGGTTCCTAAATCGTCACATAAAAGTTGATAAAAATACCCTTCGGAAGACGTGCAATGTGACGTGCGGTTGCACCACAGCTTGTGCACATCGCACGACTCTATTTCAGCAGACTAGTCACTTCAGCCAATTTTAGGTGTCATGCGAAGGGGGTGCAGTCTACACCAGACATTGTACGTGTCGCACGATGGCCGCACCTCTGGACATACTATTCATCTCTTTTGATCACATTGACACTTCAACTGCTTTTGAGGTCTTTTGGGTCTAATTTCTTGTTTTCTACTTTTGGCCATGAGTACCTGCATTCATATCAATAAAGGACATAAGAACCTCTAACTCTCATCAAAACATGGCAATAATTCATGATTAAAGGCTCAATAAGTTGGTAGATTACCAAATTATTAGAGTTCCCAGCTCCAGATCAATATAAAAATCAATATCCCTGTCTGGAGGCATACCAGGAAAATCTGTAGGAAATACCTCCTGAAACACAGAAACCACAGGAGCTGACTCAATAGAAGGGGACTCCACACTAACATCCTAAAGATGAGCTAGGAAGGCTGAAACCCCTTCCCCACTAGCTTTCTAGCCTAAACAAAAGATATGATTTTCACCGGCTTAGACTTATACACACCCTCCCACTCTAGTTTACCCATACCCGGCATTTCTAGAGTCACAGCCTTAGTATTACAGTTCAAAACAGCATGATATGGAAACAACCAAGTCATACTCAAAATAATTTCAAAATCAAGCATGTCCAAAATGATCAAGTCTACCCAAGTCTGAAGTCCCATAAATAAAATAGAACATGCACGATACAAATGGGTCACTACCACAGACTCTCCAACCGGAGTAGAAACATACACATAAGAATCGAGTACATCATAGACCAAGTCCAGACCCAAAGCAAATCTAACAGATACATAAGAGTAAGTGGAACCCATATCAAATAAAATAGTACCCATCCGATCAAAGATGAGAATAGTACCTATAATAACAACATCAAATTCCTCAGCCTCGGTCTTTCCTGGGAAGGCATAACAATAAGCTCTATCGTCAAGCTGGGAAACCTCCCTAACATGCAATCTCCACCCTTCCCTGCATTACCATTACCCTTGTTTCCACCACAACCTCCTTGATTATTACCCCGTCCACCCTATGGATGACCCTTACCATTACCACCTCAACCTCTACCTGCCGGAACCCAAACCCTGGTCTGCTGCTATACCTGATTAACTGTCTACCTCATATGACACTCTCTCTTGAAGTTCCCCATAGAACCACAAGTATAAAAGCCTCGCTCAAGAGAATAGCCCCTGAATGACCACCTGTAGAGACTGGCCAAGTTGGCTTAATGGGGCAAGCTGAGTGAACCTACTGGATGTGACCCCTGGAATAAGATCCATTGTAGTTACTCGCATTCTAAAAACTTAGCCTGACCAACTTGCTTAACTCCCTCAAGCTTTTTCACATAATCAGCTACGTCATTAAAGCTCTTTTCTACATAAGTCATGTGAACAGACAAAACCTAAAGATCAGTGTTCAAACCCTTAACATATAACTGGATCCTCTCCTCCTAAGTTCCCAACAACTGGGTAGCATAGCGAGGCAGAGTATGGAACTTATCCTCATAGGCTACAACTAACATACTTCCCTCAATCTATGTTCACCATCTGCGGACAAAACAATAAAGAGGGTTCAATACCAATTTAGATCGCCAAATACCTATTGGAATTAAGTTATAGAATGAAGGAAGGAAAAAAGGATAGTTTCCTAAGGTCCTATAGACTCTCTAAGAAAAGTACAAACATCTTCGTACCATTCCGTGACTCTACTAGACTCATTTTGGTATGATGAGATCAATGAACCTAGGGATCTGATACCAACTTTGTCATGACCTAAACTTGTCGTGTGTGGAACCCACACTAAACCCACCAGTGGGAGAACCAACTAACCAGATAAACCTCCAACACTTAGCCAAAAATAGGCAACTAAACCAATATCATTCATAAAGCCAATAGTAAATATCTTAAATGAAGAGTAAGAATAAGTTTGAGGAAATAAACCATCCCTAGAATCTAAAAGTCATCATACCAAAACTTTAATAATTTTCAAAAAGAAGGGGATGCAACCCCAAAACCAAAGTAATATCTATGTCCAAAATAATGGACCAGAAAAGAAGTGAAGAACTCGTGGTAGCCTGGAAGAGGTAGCTCACCCTTTAGTTTGAATGTTGTCTAAATCACAGTTGAGGTCTCAAAGCAGTCGCCGGAATATTTCATGTACTCAATAAAAGAAGAGCACGTGTAGTATAAGTACACAAGAAAAAACGATGTGCTGGTAGGGTCATTGGCCAATACAAAATGAGAAATATGAACACATAACTATAACATAGTACAACAAGATAACTATGAAACCTACTCCAGGTTTATAATGCTTAACCTTGTGGCAAGGACAACATAAAGTTCAGTCAATATGAGTCAATAAGAATAACATGTCAAGTCAAACTATGACCACCAACAAGACCAAGTCGACAACCATGACTCAACAATCATATAAATCACGTCCCAACTACACAAGTAATAGACAACTTCAAATTATATCACATCTTGCAATTAACCCTGACCACCCAAGGATCCCTAAGACAACAACTATGGAAATTAACATGCATCCCGATTTACATTAAGAAATTACCTTTAGAAATTAAGCACACAAACTGGTTCACTCAAGGAACCAACATAATAATGGAAACACTTAAGCCCAATTCACTCAAGGAACCAATATAATCAAAAAAACACATAATCCCCGATTAACTCAAGGAACCGTCACACTCACCAAATACCTGTACACACATGCTAAGGGTCTTATGGTCGCCCATTAGCCATGACCTGCAGGGGACAAGCTCTTGTCCATGTACCAAATCCTAGACATCAAGTTTCTACCAACCTTATATCAACCAATCCCGTGGAGATGACCAAATACCAATACATTCGACAATAATGACATATATCAATACAATCACAACCACAATGATAATAGAAACAACACTTGTAAAAACCAACAATCTTTCAATTAAACTTATTGCATGTGATTAACACTTAGAATATCAAACAATCATTCACTTTTTCTTGAACATGCATTGTACAAGCAATACTAAGGAATAGTTATCATGCACACATAACACAAATTGTATATCAACTATATTTAAACTATCACCTTCCTCAATCCAATCCTGAAATGCTCTATTGAACCTGAGCTTTTCCTTTTCTTGCAACCTCGGCTTTATTGTGGTCTAACAACAGGAATATAAGCACATAATCAATCAAATTACCTATAATATTGAGGATTATAGCCTAATGTCGAACCGTAAGGCCAATTTCATGATCATCCCACCTATTTTAGGGCTTTCCCATAATAAATTCACCTTAAAACTACCAATTTCATGGTTACATTAGTGAATTATAGTCATGCAAGTGTAAATAATCAACCTTTAACTAAAACCCAAAGGTTTTACACCCAATTTATCCCCTTGCACCAGAAATTATAGCTAGGTCAAGTTAAACCCTCCCCAAGACCCGTAAACTAGTGATTTTAAGGTCGAAGAATCGAAATATAGCACATGGGTGGAAATATATATGAATCCAAATCATCCAAATCACTCATGTTAAACTAGTTAATGGGGATAAATAACTTACTTTTATGAAGAATTATAGTGGAAAATAGGTGAAAATTGCCCAAATCGCCTAAGCCCTCCCCAAAATATGTTTAGAAATAATAGAATATTTTTGAGAAAGTTTCTGCAAAAACAATAATTTACCCGACTATAGTTACCCGATCCCGCTATAGCGGTCCTCCACTATAGCGGGATTTACCACTTTTGACTCCCTCCATAGAGGAAAATTATTCTCTATAATAGTAGCCCCATAGCAGCCTACCACTCTCTATAGTGGGTATAGCAAGGCAAAAACTTGGGATTGCTCCCAGTTTTGCCTTTTTTGCAACGCACCCTTAAACCATTTCATTCTGGACTAACCCATTTATGTCAAGTTTGATATCGGGATATCTTACTTACCCAAATTTACTTCCGTAAAGTCCTATGAATTCCTTATCATCTTAGCTAACATAAAATCAATCTAAACTTTATTACATATACCTAATCTATTCTCGAATTGTCCTAGACCATACCTTACTTGAATTTTGTCAAGGACTAGCTTAGCCTGAAATATTTAACTCCCAATTTGGGTGAAAACCTAACAATTTTTTTTGCACAATTAGCTCACCCATAACGATGGAAAGGATCGTCACAATGGGAGGTTCAAACTCCAGTCAAACAACAAAAGTAAGCAACAATGACCCCAATTATCTTCCACATAATGATCCAATTTAACGAGAGCTAATGAGCAATAAAAGAGAATTGTTTCCATTTACTACCCGTCAAAACCATAGAGGCACTTAACTTCTTCCCTAATAGAACAACTTTGATCTTTGGGGATAACTTAGAAAGTAATCCCAAGATTTATTCTCTAAAGAAACACAGACCGTGAAGATGCATATTGAAGGAAACAAACAAAGCTTATGAAGAAAAGCTCTTTGCGCCTTAACCTTTTTCAGAGCCTTCCTTGGTATTGTGGACCAAAAGGACACTTGAAACTTCACCCCTCATTAATAAATTTCTTAAGAAGATAACAAGAAAAAAAACCAGACAATGTAAAATCAGTTACAACTATGCTCATTTAAAGCTTTAAAGAGCAAAGTTTAGTGATGAAAGAAAGTTATCGTGAAAGCTTTATTCATATCTTGGATTTAACGCTTAGAGTAAGACTAGAAAGTAATCCTCTAAGACCAATTCTTCCTTAATGGATTCTGCGTTGGTACTATGAACCAAAAGAATCCTCTAAGAAGTTCTTTGCTCTAAACATATAAAAATCACAACAACCATTACATGATCACACAATGAACAACATTAGACAAAATGCAAACCCTCATTCATAATTCCTTACCAATATCAAACATATATTTTCATACAAGACCAACCCAGTTTCTATATTGGTGAACTTAAATCATGAAAAAAGAGGGAAAATAAGGGGATTACCTGTTTATGAGCAACAAACTAAGACTTCTAGCTTCATCAAAGAACTTCTACTGCTACGCCAAAACTTAAGCGATTTTCATCAGAAAATGAACTGATTTTTTAGTGCCTCTTAGTTGCTGCAACTTCTGTTCCTATGGGACAGACAAATGCTTCTCCAAGACCCTAGAAATTCTTCAAGAGCCAGCCCTAAATCAGTAGAAGGAGGGGCTATTTATAAGGAAACTTGGGGGTCTGATTTGGGGGGAAATCAATGGGTTTTTGGGGATTTCACTTAGAGAAATTTAAAATTCAAAACGGATAATGTCACCGCTCACCACTCTTGTATGAATTTGTACAAGAAATTCTAAAAATTTGTAGAAAAATCCCTAAGAGTTGAGGGAATAAACCATTGGGGTGACACTTTGCGTTCCCCAGAACCTTCTACAACTATGGACAACACACATGTGAGATTTGAAGGATCTATAGAAAAATTAAAGAAGATTTTCTCGTTGTTTGGTGGTGTTCTTACTGTATTTTGATAGAGCTGTTAGGGCTTCATTGTTCTCTTGAAAACAAAGAAGAAGAAATGGTGGTTTAAGGGCACGTTTGAAGGGTACAATGCAATCATTCTAAGAAAAATAAGGGAGCATATGGGATTTTTTAACGGAGTATAATAGGGAGTATGTATTTATGTATAGTATCTAATAGGGAGATAAGGGGGGATTTGGGTCAGTTGGTGCAAGAATTGTTGGGCTGGGAATCAGCTTAGGGATTGGGCCAAGGACGATTGAAAAGTATGATATAAAATTGGTTTAAGAATTGGCCACATTGTTTTACAAATATGGCTGGATTTATTTTAAAGGCTAGCCAAATTAGTTTACAAGCATGCCCAAATTGACTTAATTTGAGGAATTAGACCGGAATTGAAATAGAGACAAATTAAATACTTATTTAATTAGTGAGCTTCTAATTTAAACAATTAAGAATAATCATTTCATAAAATATATTTATTTTATTTAAAACTAAAAAACTATTTTTAATCAATTTCTTATTTTAAATAATTTTTTGAGGAACAATAAAACATTTTCAGTTTAAGCATGACTTTTTCCCACTCGAAAAAGTTTTCAAAATATTTTTTGTTAAGTAAAATTTATATGATTCTATATAATTAAATACACAATATATATATATGTATATGTCATCTAAATATCACAAAATTAGCTTTAAATCAATTTTGAAAATCTTTAAACTTTATAAAAATAATTATTTCAAAATTGTTCAAAATAATAAAAGCTCAAAATTAATTAAGAATGTGGAGGAAAAAAATAGGTGTCAATAATTGTCCCTCCCTTTGGGTAGGGTGGATGCAAGGAACCCTGGACAAAGGAAATTGATGTTCCCAATTTTGTCCGACCATAAATTTATCTCTTGGAAGCAGTTGGTTTCTACATGAATTTTAAGGAATTATTGCCAAACTCTGGTCTTGGATTTTCTAATTATCTTAGGTTACATGAAAATTCAGGCCACTTATAGTTCAAGATTTATTTTAAGTATGATTTTTAAGAAATCCAAGGCTATCCTGGTTTTGAATTATGGAGATACTGAAAAGCTAGAGAGTAAGAGAATTGGGAGCTTGTAATGTAGCTGAGTTTTTAACATAGAGCCCGCCTACATATCCTGAGACTCAAGGAATTATGCTGCTTATAATTTGACTCAATCGGTGGAAAAAGGTATCGTTATGCTAAGATGAATTTTGGCTCAAGATGAGTGACATATAATTGAGTTATGGAAAAGAGGTTTGCAATCATCTCAATTGCAAATGTGGGCCCCTCACATCTATAGATAAGAGCTACATGGACATAATTTCCAAAGCCTGTGATGTATTGTCACCCAGATTTGAAGAAAAGAGGTACTGCTTCTAGTGTGAATTCAGAAAGTACTCTGGATGCAAAATTGAGAGTGAAAATGACAAATATACCCACATACCTTCTGATAGAGGTGTGGTTTGATAGCGGTGTAAGTCGTCCTTCATCTCACGTCTAAAGAGTTTGATACTCCTCTTTGGACTATGTCCCAGTTCGCTACTAAGAAAAAGTTTCACATTATGCTACATCCTTTTTGGTATAATCTGCACCTGTGGTTTTATTTTGAGAATTCTCATCCTCTCGAATACTCTCGACAAATCTAAAACAAAATTTGTTAATAGTAAAACAATTCAACATGGAGAGATAGTTTCCTTACCTCATCTTCGCATATGTTGATTCTTGAAAGACACTATCTTTTCATGTATTTATCGTAGAAAGTAGCAGCTTCCATGAAAATATAGATATGACATCCCTCTCAGCCGTCCGATAGGATTGACTTTGTGGCGGTTGAACGTAATAATTTTTTTAATATGAAGACCTTTATAGCCATCTGTGATACTTCATCGATAAGCAGATACGACGGTCCTTGTAACCGCTTGTAACAATTTATGATATGGTAGCTCTCTCAGCCATCGCTTTTTTACTTTTGATTGAATATGACAGCCTTCTTATCCATCGCTAACAATTTTTTTGCATATGACCTTGGGTAGATCTTACGCATCATCTGTATTAACGCGACTTATAGATATCCCTTGAATTGTTAAGCCTCGATTAATCTTGCACATCATCAAACTTTGGATAAGAGACGGCTTACATATATCCCTCAAATTTTCAGCTTTTAAGTAATCTTTCACATCATCCGACTTTGGATAGAGATGGCTTATAGATGTCCCTCAAATTATCAGTTTTCAGGTAAACCTGCACAGATATACCTCGAATTATTAGCTTTTAGGGAAATTTTGCACATTATCTGACTTTGGATATGACACGGCTTATGGATGTGCATCTCGCTCATCATCCAGTTTCAGATATCACTGCGGCTTGCAAATAACCTTTGAGTTATTAATGTTTTGGTAATCCTGCACTTTATCCGATTTTAGATATTGCTGCAACTTACAAATAACCTTTCAACTGTCAATATCTTGGCAATATTGCACACTATCTAGTTTCAGATATTGCTGCGGCTTACAGATAACCCTTGCTTTGTCAATTTTTGAGTAATCTAGCACACTATCAAATTTCAGATATTACTGCGGCTTATAGATAACCTTTGGTCTGTCAACTTTTGGGAAATCTAGTTCATCATCTTACTTTAGATGGCGTCTTACAGACATCCTTGGTCTATATGATTTCTTCAACCCTGATGGCATCCTCGGGGTGGCAAATGCCTTCACCACACGATCAAATATAACTGCATTTATGGTGATTGATGCTCTTAAAGCTGAGAAATATCCTTCAACGTTAGACTCCACCATCTCCATGTGATAATGAATAAAAATGCTCCTTTCAATCACTTTCCTCGATAGACTCCACCATTTCCACGTGATAACATATATGGTGCTCAAAAATATCCTCAATGTCAGACTCCACTGTCTGCATACAATAATATATATAATTGATCTTAATGCCAGACTCTGTCATCTCTATGTGATATGAATATGAATGCACAAATATGCTCAACATCAGACTCCACCATATCTATGTAATAATGGATATAAATGCTTTCAATGCCAGACTCTGCCATCTCTGCGTGATATAAATATGAATGCACAAATATCTTTGACGTTAGACTTCACCATCTTCACATGATAATGGATATAAATTCTTTCAATGCCAGACTCTGCCATCTCTGTGTGATATGAATGTACAAATATCCTTGATGTCAGACTCTATTATCTCCATGCGATAATAGATATATAAATGCTTTCAATGCTAGACTCTTGCATCTCTGCATGATATCAATATGTATGCACAAATATCATTGATGTAAGACTCTACCATCTCCATGCAATAATGGATATAAATGCCTTCGGGTCAATCCTGCACATCAAATGAGACTTAGGGATACCTATGGATTTCATCCTCTTCAAAACTAGTCCGAGAAGGAAATACGGTCTTTCCAGCAAACATACACTTGCGGTAATTAAATATGATGGCCCTTGTAGCATGACCTTTATTGTATGGTCCTTGCGACATGGTCCTTATAATATGGTCCTTGTGACATGGTCTTTGTGACATGGTCCTTGTGACATGGTTCTCCTGACATGGTCTTTGTGACATGGTCCTTGCAACATAGTCCTTGTGACATGATCCTCGTGATATGAAAACATGATATAGTGTTGATGATCTTGCAATGGCATGTATGGAAGTTGCAGAAAACATCACCTTTGTATTTTTGTTATCACGTTGACTCTTTCGTATATACCTGTACTCAAGGTAAATGATTAGTAGACATAACATTGCTCTTACTAGAGACCACAATCATAGCTTTAAGGAAAGCATTTGTAGCATTAATCAAAATAACTTTGTTTGTCAATATCTCCCTCTTTTCAAGATGGATAGACAATAAGGGGTTATTTTGGATTTAAATGAACGGCTGAGAACCCATTTCTGGGAAAACTATAAATACCACTTTTGAACATTGTGTGTTCATTGCAATCCATGCTTTGCTGGGGATTTGAGGAGGGTGTCATTTCACTCTCCTTATCTGATGATCTTTTTGATTGCTTTGTTGTCATGTCGACTTTTGGTGTATACCTGCACTTAAGGTAAATGATTAGTAGACACTGTGTTGCTTTTACTAGCGACCACAATCATATTTTGGGGAAAGCTTTGAAGAAAACATTCACATCATAAGTCAATGATCTTGTTTACAAATGTCATCCTCTTTTTGAATTGATTAGACAAATAAGATGTCTTCTCAAATATAAAAAGGTGGTTGAATCCCACCTCTGGGGACAACTATGAATACCATTTTCGAACATCGTGTGTTCATTATGATCCCCGATTTGCCAAGGATTTGAGGAGAATGTCATCATTCTCTCCTTATCTGATGGTCCCTTGGATTTGGGAATTTAGTATCAGTGTGTTTCTTCATATATGTTGAATAATTAGAAACTTTACTGATCCTTATCACTTCTTAGGATAATTTCCTGCATCTTAAAAAAATCATTAGTTTTGGCAAAACTGATCTGTGTTGACCTCTTTTGATCTTCTACTCCTGCTTTGTCATCTCTGAGCGCTTTTCATTAGGTGCTTGCCTTGACACCCCAAATCACGATAGATGTAAAAAAAATTAGTTTATCAAGGAGTAAATTAATTTGTAAAGATTTTTCAAGTAAGTTTTTGAAAAGTAATGATTTGAAGAAATGATTTGGAATGGTCTTTGCCAATTTTGTCATGTCATGAACTAACTCAACAAACGTTCTTAATTCAAGGCCTTGACATATGTGACACACTGCTGGCAAGCTCTAGGGATCCTTCATCACCCTAGATAGAGATTTTGTAAATGGTTTTTTGAGAAATCTGTCGTAGTTGGGGATTAATCCACCTTAGACTTCACTGTAGTTGGGAATTTCTATAGTAGACTCTGATCTCCTAGTTCTGGGGAATTCTTAGAGTTCATCTCTGAACTCACAAATGAAGCTTGGTGGAAATTTTGAGGTCTTCCTTAAAATTTCTGCCCTAGTTAGATGTTTCACGATGAATCTTGTGTTGTTGATAAAAGATTTGATGACTTTGTGGGGATCGTGAGATTCTCTTTCAAAATTCATCTCTGTTACATCCTTTGGCACCATTTGCTTTCTGACTTTCCAGAAAATGATCTTCGCCTCTCAAATTTTTGAGATTCCTTTCTAAAAAAATTTCCCAGTTTCCATTTCCTGAGGGATATTACTGAGCCGTTATGGAACCTACGTATCTTTTTGAAGCAGAAATTAGGTCAAACATAATTCCCACACTCATAATGAGAGAATGGAAATTATTAAAGGGGTGACCGAAGATTACAAGACCACCTATGTATCTCATTCTTGAGAATTCAAGGTATCACGTAGTTCAAGATAAAAAGAATAAAATGATAGAAATTTCTAAGAGGTTGACCAAAGCTGACACAGGCTTCCTACATATCTCATTCTTTTAGAATTCAGGTCACACGTAGTTTGTACCAAGAGGATAGGGCATTTGAAGCTATTATGACAAAGCATAAAAATGATTACAATTCAGAAAATGTGATTACATAAAAGAAACAAAAGTAAAAACCATCTTCAGGCATAGTATCTCTTGGTAGCTTCTGAGTCGATGCGTTTTTCCCACACTTTGGACATCAATCTCAGAAAAAATTAAAGCACCTCTGGATAGTACTTTGTGGATGACATGATGTATTCGTTAATATGGTGCCAACTTTCCTTTGCACTTTTCTCGATGTGGAAAAAGATCAAATTTCCACTTCCTGGATTGAATTTTGGATTGACCTGTAATTTTTGGGAGATAATGTTTGTGATTAGTCCTGACCAGTCAAATATATTGACGTGTGGCTTGAGTAGATTGATAAGCTCTTTCTTTTGCACTTTTTTCAAATGAACACCAACTCTGATTTCTTTGACTTGATTGTCGTCTCCCGGATTAAACACCTCAATCTCTTCTAGATTGGGCCTTTCCTAGTTCTCAAAATCCTTTGACTCTTCTGTTGGTTGTTCAAGGACCATGATTTTTAATCATACTCTTTGCTTCCAATATCATTTACCTTAATTTGTTTACTTAGCTCTTGATATGACATGACATGACATTGGCATGTTTTAAATTATTATTAGTGCAATCAGAAACAAATTAGGTTAGATAAAATAAACAATAAATATTTTGAAATAAGGGAGACTTTCATTGAAATTAGAAAATATTCACAAACTTTGGCTATGGGCCGCATAAATGTGAGTCTATGCCTTTTGAGAAGCAGTAAAAAAAATAAAATTGAGGAAAATAAAGACATAAAGGGTGGGTCTCAGTTCTCATCCAGACCACCACCAATTTGCAAATATTAAATTTTGTTTTTTCTACCTGGATGAACGGGGAGACATAAGCAGGGTAAAAGTCCAATTCTCCAACTGCTCGCCCGGCTTGGCTTTCCTTATTCCTACTATATCAGGGATCTCCTCTAGTACATCACCACATTCATCAAATAGATCCCATATTCCATCCCCGAGATCATTGCTTATGGAACCACCACATACTGGATACAAATGATAGAGGTGAGACAGTGGCTTTGACAACCCTAAATACACTTTATCCTCTGTCTCTTATTTTATTCCTTTGAGCACATATCCCAATACAAACTTGGACAGCTGCCCTGCTATTTTTATCGGTTCAAAATGCCATCAGAATTCTTTCCTAGGCCAAACTCGGGTTCAAAACCATTTCTCAGCATAGTAGTGACAAGCATTTTGTAGATCTATGGCATTAGAATGTGTGGAGCAAGATCTTTTGCAGTAGCATTCATAATTTTCACAGTGTAGAAATTTATTCCTCTCAAAACGTTCTTTATCACTGGGATCCAACCATTTGGGTGGTTCAAGTGACTTCCTTCACCGTGGATAACCACCTTGTGGTCCTCCCACATAAACTTCACCATCTTGTGCAGAGTTTACGGGACATCTCCAGCTACATAAATCCATGGTCTCTCGAGGAGAAAATTGTATCTTTAGTGATGTCCGTTACTTGGAACTCAGCACGAAACTCAGTGGGTCCTAGATGGATGTATAAGTTAACTTCTAATATGGTGCCCCTATGAACCCTATCAAAGGCTCTTATGTTAATCTTTCTTTGATGATTTTTATCCATTTTGTAGTCCAATTGGGTAAGTGTAGACAACGGGATAATGCTCAAACCTGATCCATCATCAATCAACACCCTATTCACAATATTATCTTAACATCTGACGGTGACGTTCAAATCCTTGTTGTGTATTAGCCCCTCAAAAGGCAGCTCATCTTTGCTAAAACAGATATGGTGGCCTCCCACAACTTTGCTCACTATGGCAGTCACATTTTCAACAATCATGCCTGTGGGCACATATGCTTTATTGAGGACTTTTAGCAATGCTTTCCTGTGATATTGAGAGCTCATAAGCAATTCCCAAATAGAGATATGGGCGGGAGTCTTCTCCAAGTATTTCACAATAGAATATTCCTTCAATTTCATTCTGCTCCAAAACTCTTTGGCCTTACCTTCCGTGATTGGCCCTTTTTGAGCATTTTTTTTGTAAGCCTTATTTTACAATTCTTCAGGGGTATAACATCTCCTTGATTGAGTCATTCCAGGCAGAGCAACGACCTCTACTATAAACTCCTTCCTCGCGGTCACTAAGGCAAAAGCCTGATGGGGAGCCGCTAAAGCAACGAATTAAGGCCTCTTGCTGACACTCAAAGTGGCTACAACCTTCTCCAATGTCCCTACCTTCTTTAGACTAATTGGTACTATAGATTTGGCTGCCACCCACTCTTAATCGACCTTTATCATATTGATAGTAGCTCCTCCATGATTCAGTACTAATAATCCTCCCAAAATTATCTATATATAACTATGCTCATAAATACATCAAGTAGCTACTTGAAATCATGAGGTGAGTCTTTGCTCAAACTGTATCATGCGACATATCTGGATATCAAAATAGTTCATAATAATTGATGGCATATCTTGATGTCATACTAATTATGAAACTTACTGCTGTGAGCCTAAGATCAAATCATTTTTTCATAGATATATCTTTTCTTCTATGCATATAGCTTAAAACATGAGAAAACTTGCTTGAAATCATACATAACTTGTAAATCCTCATACTAGATTTCATACTTTGTAAATAATCTTAAAACATGCTTGGAAAATCATAATCATATCATATAATATACTTTTATGAGAACTCAATACTTGGCATGATAAAACGTTCATAAAAATCCAATATTTACATGAGACATCGAATCTGGAAAATAATGTGTAAAAACCGTAGCTTTGAACATAATTCATCATAATATTAAGATATTTGGGCATATGGATGAAAAGAATCCATCACTGAATCTTGCATAACCGAGGAATACAAGAATTCTTGAAGGAGAACTTGAAAAGGGTTGCTTGAAAACCCTAAGCTTGAACCTTGGAGAAGACTTCTATGCCTTAGAGCTTTTGACAGGAAGAAGGAGAATAGATCGATGCTTAACAGATTAATAGGTGACTTAAAGGACTTTGAAATTATCCAAGAGCTTTTAATAGGATAAAAGTATAAAAATACCTTTGTTTAAACAGAGGTTGAAGATAATTTTACGCCTGGAATACTTTAGGCCCGCCGCACCTCCATAGAACCTTCCCAGAGGTGACACGCGCCTCCTATAGTGCCATTTCAGAGGCGTGTCATACCTCCCAATGTAGTCTTTGGAAAGTCCCTTACAAAAATGCCCATAACATTTTACTACAGACTCGGATTAACAAATGGTCTAAGGCATTGAAAAGAAGACTCAAAAACCTTTCATTTGATGGGTCATGGGCCATCTAACCCTTTATATTCTAGGAGAATTGATCATTTGAAGTTGACCCTTGAAAGAGATTATACGAAAACTCAATCAGTAGGATGATTTTCAACTTAACTTTGTGCTAGAGGTTCCTTATGAACTTAATTCATATCTAATGCACTTCTAACATTTAAGAATTGTTCTTAACACCTATATACATAGAAATTTCATCGGGTTTGGGTCTAACTGCGTACTAGAATGGTTCAAAATCTTACCCTGAAAACTTGCGTCATTACAATATCTCCCCCTTGGATAATTCGTCCTCGAATGAAGGTCAAAGCTAGAATGAACATACGAATGGAGTAAACCAAGATTTCTTTTTGTTATCTGAGATACACTTACTAACCTGAACTGAACAACATCATATCAAGGTTTGAGTCCCAACTAGAGAGTACATGAGCACGAGCATTAGCACGAGAACTATAACATGACCATCGTGAAATAAGAGCTTCTAAGAGTTACTAGAGAAAGAGGACTATCCATGAGAGACATCTAGATTTGAAAAAGCACCACGACCTGAGTATCATAGTTATCTGACATGGGTTCATAGAGTACAAATGACATAGATTTCAACATAAGTCACTCTCGATCTAAAGGTATATGACATGAAGCAAGGGTATATAGGGCACGAAGTAGGAATAGGACTACTTGTAATGACCCTTCCAGTCATTTACACATTTTTGCCTTTCTTGTACCATTAGAGCTTACTTGTAGCGGCCCAAGTCATTTATGGCTTGTCGGGACCGGTAGTTCGGTGCTCGGGCCATTTGTTTGGTTTTTATGGTCGTTCCTCATTTTAGAGCTTCAACTTTGGAAATCATTGACTTCCGACAATATTCTTGGTAATATCAAAGAATTAAACCAAGGTTCTAGTTCAAAGGAATCCCTTACTCAAAAGTTTGAGTTAAAGAAATGCCTCGTGTAACACCTCGCCCATTTGATGGTTTAAAGTAACCCGTACTTTTGAGGTAAGACTAATAGTGTCTAATACACTAAGAAAGATGTGTTATGAGGTATTATAATCACAAAATGGTCATATGTTAAGTTTTGAAGTCAAGCAAGTTGCGTAACAAAAGTCGGAAAAAGTTATTGTAAATTCCTTTAAGGAATTCTCTTCAAATTTGGGTTAAATGTCTTGGATTGTTTTTCCCTATCTATAAAGATTTAGTGGTCCCCCAATATGCCAAATCAAAGTTCTACGAGTCCAGTTTCTAACGCACTAAACCGTTCATCCATATGACTTCAGAATAGAGAGATATTCACATTTTTGTAAGACTGCGCAAGCAGACACGTCAAGGTGGGGCCTACGTCCTAAGTCGGTTCAGCTTATGAAAGCTGATTTATCCTTCGTTTTAACCCATATTTTTCACGCAAAATTCTTAGAAAATCAGGGGGAGAGTCCATAAATAATCCATGGACTTTTATCCTTTCAATTCGGAAGTTTAACGGAAGTTTCTCTACGTCGTGAGCTCGTCATTTTGGTATAGTTTTCCCCGTCGATTTCATGGCGTATCTTCGTGGGTGTTGATGCAGAAATCCAGCAGATGTTTTCTGATTATTTGGCAGTAGCTACGGAGTAATATTGGCGAGGTATGGATCCCGGACACTTATCTATTTGTTGAATCAAGATTCTAAGCTTCTAGTCACAAAAAGTTGTATTTTTCGATAACTTGTAGTAGTTTCTTGTTTGATTTGGATACGTTTGTTGCTACTGCAAGGAGGCAGTTCGTGGAACTTATATTTTTATGCTATTATCATTTGATTATCGGAAGGTAAGGGTTCTAAATCCTTGACTCATTCTTAATATGAGCTTTAGAATCAATTCCGAGGAGAACTTATCATTATCGGCATGTTTGTTGTGTTTTCTTGCCGTATATTGTTACAGCTCGTGCTGGGTCCTTATAACAAAATATTTAGCTTGGTATTTTAAAGCTTTTTGTCGAGGTAACCTTTCTCCTATGACCCTCCTTCGTTATTATATGTTCTAGTATTGTTTTATGGATTTCTGAGCCACGAAGTGGTATTTTTGATCTGTGGCTCTGGGCAGCCCCTTTGTCATATTAAATTGGGTTGTTATTGTTGTATGTTGATGGTGTTAAGGTGTTGGAGGTACTGGGAGTTGGTGTGATTCTTATTGGAGTCACGTACGATAGTTATTGGATTGAATGACATGAAGTACGCCTTGAAATAGTGCCTCGGGAGCTCGTCGCTCCTTTGAGATGTGGTTCACGTATTGTTGTTGGATTTAGCTGCCATTTGTTATTGTTATTGGCCTCATTTTTATGCTTTGGAGTTGGCTAGTTGCGAGTGTGACATTAACACCTTATCAATTGGCTATGGCTCATTCTGGCAGCCTTGTCAATTCTTGCAATTGTTCCATTACCTTGGTTGGTCAAGCTTCATAGAGACGCCTTTGGGGATTCAGTTGAAAGTATTTGTTTTATGTGATTCAAACCTTCCCGGAGTTGTTCGAGTCTGGACGATTCCGTTCCCGCAGCTAGTCATCGGATGACAGGTAGGTTATGGTTTTCCCCTATCTAGACTCTGCATATATAGGCTATAACTGCATTAATTAGCATCCTTGGATGGGTTGTTATAGGTTAGTACCCCAGACCTTGTCCGCCTTTCGTCCGTCTATTTCATACGTTGTTTGTAGTATTTGCGTAGTAATATATATTACCTTTATGGTCCTGTGTGGCCTTGTATTGACTCTGGAACATAGATGGTGGGCTATTTGGGAATGTCCGCGAGTCCCGTACATAGATATTATCCTTTTAGGCTGGTTATGTCTGTTGAGTAGCTATTGGGCCTGTGCAGGGCTGATAGGAATTATTGTGAGCCGTTGGGCTACTTTTATATTTGTGTGCGAGCATATCGTCCAGGAAAAAGGTTTTCCCCTGCATGTTTTACTACAGTTTTGGCTGTTAGCCACTACTGATAGTTTTCCTACATTTGCATGGCCCTGGGGGCCCGTTTTTGGTACTGTTGTTGATAGAAAAGGGGATTTTGGATGTTTTCACACTGATTTTATTACTGGTACTAGTCTCTGCGGGGTAGAGCACTAGACTTGATTTTATTACTGATACTAGTCTCTATGGGGCAGAGCACAAGACTTGATTTTATTACTATTACTAGTCTCTGTAGGGCGGAGCACTAGACTTGATTTACTATAATTTTAGACCCGGTTACGCCCGGGCACCCTTGCAGGGGTTTTTGAGGCATTTTCTACTACTTTAGTCCTGGACGGGGTCTGGGCATGCATATTCGAGACTGGGTCTCTATCTTGATCCCGGACTTGCTTCTGGATGACATGTCTTGATACTGAGTTTTCGTATGGGGTCGGGGACCTCCATGGACCTTGCCGCTCTGGGCCTGGGGCTTCGGGCTGCGTGCGCCGAGGGAAGGGTATATGGTGGAGTAGAGGTATACAGGCTGAGTCCTTCCATGGAACCTACCTGCTGGGCCTGATTGGCATCGGAAGAGGTACATACAGAGGTTCTATTTCACACATCATATCATATCATATCATGAATTGGATTCCACCCTTGTTTGCTATATGTTCAGTGTACGCTCCGGTAGTATGGGATGCCGGAGGGTTTGCTTTTACTTGATTGTGTTCCTCAGTTGTGTGGGCGGCCGTTGGGACTGTAGGTAGACTATATTTACTCCTGTCTTTATTTATAGCTTGTCTTCGCCCCCGATTCTTGAAAGATTAGTGATGGCTAGCCTGTTGAGGATTTGGTTGTGGGATTTTTGATTATTGAGAGGGCTTTAGAGTCCTATCTTATTGAGGCACTTTTGTGTGGCCTTCTGAGCAGAGTGTGAGACTCTAGCTCTATCCTTGTGTGAAGTTGAGTGGTATCTCTCGGTTATTGTGGCCTAGTTATTTCATCCTAGGGTTGCACTTGTGAGGTGATTCCCTGGTTATGCTATCATGTGATTAGATTGGTGTTATGACTTCCTTATACTCGTTGATTCTATTTTGAGTATGTTTGACTGCTCTCTGTCTTTTCCTTTTACTTGAGGTTACCGGTATACTGCCATTTTCTCAACTCTCTCTCTACTTACTTATATTATTGTGGAAGGACTCCAGGTGTGTTCTCCTTTCCTTCAGCTGTGATTCTAAGTAATTGTATCTATGTGCTAGCATGTGTTACTTGAAGCTCTTGGTTATGGATGATCTGTGCTAGCTCTTTATGCCTTGCTTATTGCCTCAGTGACTGCTTTCTTGCTATCTGTTACTTACTGCTTTTATATCTTATATGCGCTCAGTCGGCCTATGATACCTACTAAGTACCCGTGGTTTTGGTGCTCATACTACACTTCTGCACTTTTTTTTGCAGATATTAGCTGAGCTTTTGCCGTTGATCACGTTGGAGACTCGTGCAGCTTTTGGATCTTTGAGACTAGGGTGAGCGACTGACGGTCAGGGCTTGTCTACATCTCATCTGTTGTACTGTTGCTCCTTGTACTTTTGGAGGCAATTTATGTTGTATTTTGTTACTACTAGCACTTGTATCCTATTAGAAGCTTCTGTACTATTGATACCAAGTCTTGGGGTTGGTGTAGTTTCCTTTATGTATTTATATTCGAGTTTTTCTTTCGCTTATTTCTGCTTGCTGGTGCGTTTTGGTTAGGTAGTATCATATTACTAACCGTTCTGGGCTACGAAAATTGGTTCGCCTACTGGGGATGGTAGGTGCCATCATGACTTGAGAAATTGGGTCGTGATAGCTTGGTATCAGAGCTCTAGGTTCACTGGTTTCATGGTACAGAAGCAAGTGTCTAAGTAGAGTCTCGTGGATCGGTACGATGACGTCCGTATCCTATCTGCGGGAGGCTATAGGGCATTGTTAGGAAAAGTTTCATCTTTTTGGCTCCTCATCGTGCGTTTCTGGCTTTATTGACTTCTAGACTTCGGTTATTCATTCATTCTGAGATGCCTCATACGAGTGCAATAGCAGTTGGTGCCAAGGCTTCTGTGCATGTTGCTTCAGTGCTTCTATCAGTACTAGGACTCCATAGTGAGGCTTTACCGTACTAAATAGGGGGTGTGGGGTTAGCCCAACCTCTGATTGGATTTATAGCGACCTCAGTGCTTTAGGACACCATGGCTAGGACTCTGAGCCCTCCGGTGAGTGTTTCAGTACCTGGTTCTGTGAGTGGTGCTTCAGTTATAGTTGAGCTTCTAGTTCTTCAGCAAGGTTATCTGTCGGTATTGGAGTACGAGGTAAGATTTTCCCGTCGGACTTCATATGGTATAGGCTATTTTCAGTGTGGTGAGCATGGGCACTTTTCTAGGAATTGCCCCACGATTGTGTATCCCGGACAGCCTGGTTGTTATCATTGTGGAGAGATTGGTCACCTTTATAGAGCTTGTCCCTAGCGAGGGCCGGTTGGGCCTTCAGTTTTGACTACTCAGTCCAGAGTTATATCCCATCAGCTTGATACTCCTCTTAGTGGGCCAGAGGTAGAGGTTTCTGATATCGTTGCTCCAGGTTAGGCTTTTGCTACCTTCGACTTTTGATAGTCCTGTTCACGTTGCGATTCTATCCCTTCTGTCTTTTATTTTCTTATATACCTACCTGCTATTTGTTTAAGTTGTTTGGCTACCCGAATTTTAGTACCGATATATTATTTTATTGGTAGTTTATTCTTTAGTAGTGGATGGGGGTAAGTTAGCCTTGAGAGGTGTTTTCCCAGAGTTGTAACTCGTGGGTAGTTCTTGTTAGTCTATTTCTAGTTGGGTTATCCCTGTTTCATTGTGATTTTGGACTTGTGGTTGAGTTGCCCTTGTTGAGCGGTCCTAGATGGTTGTTGCCTAGGCCGTTATCTAGCGTGGCTAGAGATCCGTGTGATGGTTTGGTGTATTACCGGTAATTGGGCCGGAGTTAAGATTTTGCCTCAATTGGGAGATATTGGTTATGCTAGTGTGCATAGATTGGTTTGGTCTCCCGAGTGTCTAGAGTCGGCCCTCTTTGTTGATTAGTTTAGGATGTTTGTAGGTATGTGGGTTGTTCCCATATTCTCCTCCACTTCCTGGTCCGTTGGGTGTTTTGTTGTATCCCTAGCTCCAATTGGAATGAATCTTGATCGTAGTTCTTCGATGAGCTCTGGATGTTGGCATCGTGATTGGGTCTTGACTTTAAGCACTTCCGACTAAGTGTTGATCGTAACCTCATGGTTAGGTTGTATTTGTAACCATTTCGGGTGAGTTGGGCATCCGGCCCATCCTTCTCCTGCCTTATTGAATTTGACGTGTAGCTATGAGTAGTAAGGTAATGGCTTCAGGTTCATATTCGAGAAAGGATTTGTAAGGTTTAGTATGTGCTAAGGAAGCATTTTTGTTTAGTTGAAAAAGAAGGGAGATACTCTTTGTATATGTTTATGTGTCCTCGTAGTTGCCTGAGGTAGCGATGAAGGTTTGCTTTGGAATTGTGTGTCGGTGATTCAATTCAGCCATCTACACATTGCCGTGGGTTTTCCATCGATTGGTTTTGTTTCAGTAGCAATTGCGGTGTTGGAAACTTGCATATTCAGGCCTAGTTGGCTTGGGTTCCTAAAGGTTCATTGGCAGCATCCTGGTTCGACCAAGGCTTTAGTTGGCAGTTTTGAAAGTTGGGGTTCAGAATCATGGCTTGGTAGGTTACATCGAATGGTTCGTGGTAGTTTCTATTTGGTTGCAGCATCCTAGTGCCGGGAGGCAGTGGGTGCGGGCAACTTAGCTTCTTTACTTCATTTGTGGATGTGGCTATTGGCCTTGGACACCTAGTCTTTGGCTAACCTCTGCAAGAGGTGAGATATTCTAGATTTCAGCAGTGTTCTAGTTAGTACGAGGTTCTTCTACCATGGTTGCACAGACTCAGCGGCGTAAGTTTGAGCTTCAGCAGTGGTGTATGCTTTATGTGGTCAGCTTGTGCGGGTTGAGACTAGAGAGACTATTTTGATCTCTGATGATATGTAGAGATTGTTAATAGCCATTCGTTTGCCCAGGATTTGAAATCTTGTTTAATTGATTCCTCCGGAGTTGTTATTTATGTGGGGTTCTAGTGTTGGTTAGACTCGACTAGTATGGATGAGAAGTTCGTTATGATATATGCTTCGAAGTGGTTGGTTGTTTGCAGAACCAGTAGAGCGGTTGATTCAAGCCAAAGGAATGAGTTGAAAGTATATGCAAAAATTTCTATGGCTAGATGGTAACTTTGAACCCCATGCACCTTTTTTCTTTTCCTTCGGGGTGTTTGGACTTGATATTATGGCATGGTGGACTTCTTCCTGAGGTGAGATTCGTAAGGCAATTTAACATTCAAATGGTGTTCGAGTGTTCGGAGTAGCAGTAGTGTTTTCTAAAGTTGGGAGCTTGGCTCATGGTTACAGACTTCGTGGTAGGCTTACCACACTTCTTGTAGGATCGTGGTTTTGGTTTGGGTCTTTTGGGCGGGTTGCCCTGGTTCATTCACTTTCAGCTGATTCAGACCTGGCACGGTTTAGTTAGCAAGTTCGATGTTAGCAAAAGTGTTCGTTCATTGGTTGATGGTCAGTCAAGTCATGTAATTTCGTTTTCAATGATATACTACATGTTGTTATCTTAGATGGCAAAGGCTAGTAGCCTATGTCTTGGCTTAAAACGAGTTTGAATAAAGTGGGTGACTTCATTCGTGGTAAAGTATAAGCAGGAACTATAGATCTCTGGTGTGTCAGTTGATGCTTCGAGGGTGGTTTGAGTATTCGGATTGTATGCAGCTTCCTATTTGTGGTGCTAAAGGATTCAGTTTAGAATAAAAAAAAGGGGTTTTGTGGATCAGCGGGCTCATGAGTTGGAGTTTTGGGTTGATGGATTTTCTGGTAAACTTGGCATAGTATTGAGGATTCGAGTTTTGTCTGTTGATAGCCTTGGTGCTCTGGTTTTGGTGTTGTGTAGGTGATTTTCGGTTAGGATTCTCGAGGTTCAGTTTGGGTTGGAAGATCTTTGGAGGTTGAAATCTAGCTTGGCTAGTAAGAAATTAACAGTTGGTTGCTTTCTTTCGTTCTGTTCTATTGGGTGCCGTCTGGTCGTGGAGGCTACCGGGGTTGTCTGAGAGAGTAGTGCGGGCGTCGTATCCTCTATTCTTAAATCTCTGGTATTTTCTTCCTTCCTGACTTTCGGGGACGAAAGCCTTTTTAGTAGTGGATAATGTAATGACCCTTCCGGTCATTTACACGTTTTCGCCTTTCTTGTACCATTAAAGCTTACTTGTAGCGGCCCAAGTCATTTATGGCTTATCGGGACCGGTAGTTCGGTGCCCGGGCCATTTGTTTGGTCTTTATGGCCGTTTCTCATTTTAGAGCTTCAACTTTGGAAATCGTTGACTTTCGACAATATTCTTGGTAATATCAAAGAATTAAACCAAGGTTCTAGGTCAAAGGAATCCCTTACTCAAAAGTTCGAGTTACAGAAATGCCTCGTGTAACACCTCGCCCGTTTGAAGGTTTAAAGTAACCCGTACTTTGGAATTAAGATTAATAGTATCTAATACACTAAGAAGGATGTGCTATGAGGTATTATAATTGCAAAATGGTCATATGTTAAGTTTTGAAGTCAAGCAAGTTGCGTAACAAAAGTCGGAAAAAGTTATTGTAAATTCCTTTAGGGAATTCTCTTCAAATTTGGGTTAAATATCTTGGAGTGTTTCTCCCTATCTATAAAGAGTTAGTGGTCCCCCAATATACCAAATCGAAGGTCTACGAGTCTAGTTTCCAACGCACTAAACCGTTCATCCTTATGACTTTAGAATAGAGAGATATTCACATTTTCGTAAGACTGCACAAGCAGACACGTCAAGGTGGGGCCTACGTCCTAAGTCGGTTCAGCTTATAAAAGCTGATTTCTCCTTCGTTTTAACCCATATTTTTCACCCAAAATTCTTAGAAAATCAGAGGGAGAGTCCATAAATAATCCATGGACTTTGATCCTTTCAATTCGGAAGTTTAACGGAAGTTGCTCTACGTCGCGAGCTCGTCATTTTGGTATAGTTTTCCCCGTTGATTTCATGGCGTAACTTCGTGGGTGTTGATGCAGCAATCCAACAGATGTTTTCTGATAATTTGGCAGTAGCTACGGAGTTATATTGGTGAGGTATGGATCCCGTACACTTATCTATTTGTTGAATCAAGATTCTAAGCTTCTAGTCACAAAAAGTTGTATTTTTTGATAACTTGTAGTAGTTTCTTGTTGGATTTGGATACGTTTGTTGCTACTGCAAGGAGGCAGTTCGTGGAACTGATATTTTTATGCTATTATCATTTGATTATCAGAAGGTAAGGGTTCTAAATCCTCGACTCATTCTTAATATGAGCTTTAGAATCAATTCCGAGGAGAACTTATCGTTATCGGCATGTTTGTCGTGTTTTCTTGCCGTATATTGTTACAGCTCGTGGTGGGTCCTTATAACAGCATGTTTAGCTAGGTATTTCAAAGATTTTTGTTAAGGTAACCTTTCTCCTATGACACCCCTTCGTTATTATATGTTCTAGTATTGTTTTATGGATTTCTGAGCCACGAAGTGGTATTTTGGATCTGTGGCTCTAGGCAGCCCCTTTGTCATATTAAATTGGGTTGTTATTGTTGTATGTTGATGGTGTTAAGGTGTTGGAGGTACTGGTAGTTGGTGTGATTCTTATTGGAGTCACGTACGATAGTTATTGGATTGAATGACATGAAGTACGCCTTGAAATAGTGCCTCGGGAGCTCGTCGCTCCTTTGAGATGTGGTTAACGTATTGTTGTTGGATTTAGCTGCCATTTGTTATTGTTATTGGCCTCATTTTACGCTTTGGGGTTGGCTGGTTGCTAGTGTGACATTAACACCTTATCAATTGGCTATGGCTCGTTCTTGCAGCCTTGTCGATTCTAGCAATTGTTCCATTACCTTGGTTGGTCAGGCTTCATAGAGACGCCTTTGGGGATTCAGTTGAAAGTATTTATTTTATGTGATTCAAAGATTCCCGGAGCTGTTCGAGTCTGGACGATGCCGTTCCCGCAGCTAGTCATCGGATGACAGGTAGGTTATGGTTTTCCCCTATCTAGACTCTGCCTATATAGGCTATAACTGCATTAATTAGCATCCTTGGATGGGTTGTTATAGGTTGGTACCCCATACCTTGTCCGCCTTTCGTCCGTCTATTTCATACGTTATTTGTAGTATTCGCGTAGTAATGTATATTACCTTTGTGGTCCTGTGTGGCCTTGTATTGACTCTGGAACATAAATGGTGGGCTATTTGGGAATGTCCGCGAGTCCCGGACATAGAGATTATCCTTTTAGGCTGGTTATGTCTGTTGAGTAGCTATTGGGCCTGTGCAGGGCTGATAGGAATTGTTGTGAGCCATTGGGCTACTTTTATATTTGTGTGAGAGCATATCATCCATGAAAAAGGTTTTCCCCTGCATGTTTTACTACAGTTTTGGCTGTGAGCCACTACTGACAGTTTTCCTACATTTGCATGGCCCTGGGGGCCCGTTTTTGGTACTGTTGTTGATAGAAAAGGGGATTTTTGGATGTTTTCGCACTGATTTTATTACTGGTACTAGTCTCTGTGGGGCAGAGCACCAGACTTGATTTTATTACTGATACTAGTCTCTGCGGGGCAGAGCACCAGACTTGATTTTATTACTGATACTAGTCTCTGCGGGGCGGAGCACTAGACTTGATTTACTACAGTTTTAGACCCGGTTACGCCTGGGCACCCTTGGAGGGGTTTTTGAGGCATTTTATACTACTTTAGTCCTGGACAGGGTCTGGGCATGCATATTTGAGACTGGGTCTCTATCTTGATCCCGGACTTGCTTTCGGATGACATGTCTTGATACTGAGTTTAGTATGGGGTCAGGGACCTCCATGGACCTTGCCGCTCCGGGCCTGGGGCTTCGGGCTGCGTGCGCCGGAGGGAAGGGTATACGGTGGAGTAGAGGTATACAGGCTGAGTCCTTCCATGGAACCTGCCTGCTGGGCCTGATTGGCACCGGAGGAGGTACATACAGAGGTTCTATTTCACACATCATATCATATCATATTATGCATTGGATTTCACCCTTGTTTGCTGTGTGTTCAATGTACGCTCCGGTAGTATGTGATGCCGGAGGGTTTGCTTTCACTTGATTGTGTTCCTCGGTTGTCTGGGCAGCCGTTGGGACTGTAGGTAGATTATATTTACTCCTGTCTTTAATTAGAGCTTGTCTTGGCACCCGGTTCTTGAAAGATTAGTGATGGCTAGCATGTTGAGGCTTTGTTTGTGGGATTTTTTGATTATTGAGAGGGTTTTAGAGTCCTATCTTATTGAGGAACTTTTGTGTGGCCTTCTAAGCAGAGTGTGCGACTCTGGCTCTATCCTTGTGGGAAGTTGAGTGGTATCTCTCGGTTATTGTGGCCTAGTTATTTCATCCTAGGGTTGCACTTGTGAGGTGATTCCCTGGTTATGCTATCATGTGATTGGATTGGTGTTATGACTTTCTTATACTCGTTGATTCCATTTTGAGTATGTTTGACTGCTCTCTGTCTTTTCCTTTTACTTGAGGTTACCGGTATACCGCCATTTTCTCAACTCTCTCTCTACTTACTTATATTATTGTGCAAGGACTCCAGGTGTGTTCTCCTTTCCTTCACCTGTGATTCTAAGTAATTGTATCTCTGTGCTAGCATGTGTTACTTGAATCTCTTAGTTATGGATGATCTGTGCTAGCTCCTTGTGCCTTGCTTATTGCCTCAGTGACTGCTTTCTTGCTATCTGTTACTTACTGCTTTTATATCTTATATGCGCTCAGTCAGCCTATGATACCTACTGAGTACCCGTGGTTTTGTTGCTCATACTACACTTCTGCACTTTTTTGTGCAGATATTAGCTGAGCTTTTACCGTTGATCACTTTGGAGACTCGTGCAGCTTTTGGATCTTTGAGACTAGGGTGAGCGCCTGACGATCAGGGCTTGTCTACATCTCATCTGTTGTACTGTTGCTCCTTGTACTTTCGGAGGCAATTTATGTTGTATTTTGTTACTACTAGCACTTGTATCCTATTAGAAGCTTCTGTACTATTGATACCAAGTCTTGGGGTTGGTGTAGTTTCATTTATGTATTTATATTCGAGTTTTGCTTTCGCTTATTTCTGCTTGCTGGTGCGTTTTTGTTAGGTAGTAGCCCATTACTAACCGTTCTGGGCTACGGAAATTGGTTCGCCTACTGGGGATGGTAGGTGCCATCATGACTTGAGAAATTGGGTTGTGACACTACTCTTTCTTGAGTTATACGAATAATAGCCTTTAATTTTAGAAGCATTTCTCAACTACGCTCCTTCTTGCAAATACTATACTTCATTACTTACAACTTATAACTCTCTCACAAGAGTACATATGACCACAAAAGTCTGAGTGTTATGGCGTGCTCTTACCCTGTTCAAGGCTAACTCGGAGGTACAAGGTGCTATATGTAAGACGACCATGCTGGTCTAAACTACGAGATTCTATATTCTATCTTTCCTTTGGAACTTTCATCCCAAGAGTACTACTTCTTCTTACCTTTACCACCTCAATCTACTAACCTCGAGCTCTAATCAAGAAGTCACTAGTACATAACTAATGCATTCGTCCACATGTTTATCAACACAACATTCAAGCCTATCACTATAACTACTTTACAAACTTACTGTCTAAGTTCTCCCATCTTCCCTAGCATTTCTTCAAACTGCCATTTAATGAACTACTACAAAAAGGCACACTAGATATTCTCATCTAACTATTACACATAACAAATCCTCATCTCAATCTTCCTCTACACTTATAGCCTTATATGGAATAAGCACACCATAATTTTTCACAATAAGGAACATCTACTCTCTTCCATCTACCACTTCTATGTTACTTATATCACCACTATAAAGTCACAAGGAAGGTCACTGAAGGACTAGAGTATGAGCATCAGGAATAAGAGGGGTACTGTTCAATCGTGACTTATACTTATAGGGACTCTGACACTCTAAATGAGGCCTGTGAAGTAAGATAAAAGCCAAACAAATACTTCATATATCAAATGCATAGAGCATGAATAAATAGTCATTCTAGTTATAGGACATGACATAACCGCACATCACCAACATAGGTAGACGTACATAGGGCATAGAGCAAAGAGATCATTTTGGGAAAATTTCTCATCTGGAAAAGGCCTAGTGTCATGCCCCAAACTCAGGGGTCTGTAACTGGCACCTAATGCCAAAACTAAGGCCAAAGCCAACCCTACTAAACTATTTGGCAATGGCGCATAGCAGCCACGCACAATCAAGAAAACAAACAAGTATATCTCAGCTTAAAAATCAGCATGCGGCTGACAATTCCCATGTCAACAGCTCTAGAAAGAAAATGGCTACTTCCAATAGTTCATATAAAGTAATAAGCAGGTAGCACATAAGTCCTATTTGGGTCGTCAAGGCCATCGTGATATTTAGGAAAGCGTAAATTCTATGCGGGCCATCAAGGACACCATAATCTTTATATAAAAACTTAAAACAGATAAATACAATGTAAACTAGGCCAATGAGCTGCTAATCTTTCAACAAAACAACAAGAAGGCACAATTGGCTAACAATACATCTAATAAACATACAAGGCCAAAGTGGCAATCATAGTAGCTATGCAATCCAACTCAGTAGTCTGCAAGCCACTATGAATACAATACTTGGTGGGACAGGGCCCTAACTTATCCAATAACTATAAATAGCTAAAAGGGAAACCTTTGAGACTCTGGCAACCCTGGAAGGAAATGAGTCAACCAACTTGCTGAAAGCTCAGGTATACTACCCGATAGGTCTATCTAGTCATCACTCAGGACCTGCATATATAAATGCAGTGCCCTCATGCAATGAGACATCAGTATAAAATAATGTACTAGGCATGTAAGGCAAACTAAAAACTGAAGCTGAAGTGTAAGGTTGAAAAAAGGGGCAGGAAAAAAACAAAAGTACAATAACTTACCTTGATGCAATAAGATACCATCTAAAGCACGTAGCAAACAATAACCTTACCTGGACCCTATAAGCCCAGCAGGTATAAATAGCATATAATCGCTATAAATCCTAACAGGCGCAAACAGTCGCTAAATACCCATACTGACCCCTTTACCTGGACCATAGTAATAATCTGATCTGAATTGTCTGACTATAAATGTGTCATGAATCACTACAACTCTGAGGCTCTATGGCACCATATATGTGTTGCCCCATAGGTACAACCTGCCCATCCTGTAGGTATAGTCCGCTTGACCCGTAAGCACGTCTTCCCAGCCCGAAGGCATAGTAATGTAATGTAACTGCTGCCTCATAGGTACAACCTATATATCTTATAGGTACACTCCTCCCGGCCCAAAGGTACGATAATATAATGTAACTGCTGCCCCATAGGTAAATTCTGATCATCCCGTAGGTATGGTCTTCCCATCCCAAAGGCACAGTAATAGTAACAAGAATGTAGGCTCTAAAACCCTGCCATGTCAGTGTCTGCCAAGACCAAAACAAGATAATAGGCAGCAACAAGACAATAAAAACAACACAATAATATCATGTAATCACAGGTGACCACTATAAATGCTTTTCTAGGCTGCTAAGTAAGGAATAGAGTGTTGCTGATACTCGCTACATCATATTGTGGGGAAAAACTAAATACTCTAAGGACACAAGTCAAATAATGATGTTACACAGGCTATACAAGCTTTGACCTTAAAGGTCATGCCAGAAAGTGAAATGGAAGACTTAACATACCTTTCAACTGAAGCCCAAAAGGTGTTTCTATGAAGCTTGATCAACCAAATCGATAACCAATCGATAAGGCATCAATATCACACTCACGACCAGAAAAGTCCAAATAATAAAATGAGGCTACTAAAATTAATAAACGATAGCTAAATCCAACAACAATATGGTAACCACATCTCGAAGGAGCAACGAGCTCCTGAGGTACTATTTCAAGGCATACTTCACGTCATTCAATCCAACAACCATCTTACGTGACTCTGATAAGAATCAAACAAACCCCCAGTCCCCCCAACACCTTAAAACCATTAGTACACAACAATATTAATCAAACTTAACAAGACAAAGGGGCTTCCCATAGCTACACTATCCAAAACACCACTTCGTGGCTCAAAAAACTATAAAAATGATACTAGAACATGGGATTATAAAGGAGGGTCATAGAAGGAAGGTTACCTCAACATAAATCTTTGCAGTCCCAAGATAAACAAGCTACCTCATTATGTAACACAAAATGAATCCAAAATCACCAAGAAACTACTACAAGTCATTGGAAAATATAACTTTTCGTGACTAGAAGCTTAGAATCTTGATTCAACAAATAGATAAGTGTATGGGATCCTTATCTTGACAATATAACTCTATAGATACTACCAATAACTCAACGAACATATGCTAGCTCACTTCCACAACACCCATGGAGATACGCCATGAATGGATGGGGAAAATTATGCCAAAATGACGAGCTCACGACGTAGAGCAACTTCTGTTAAACTTCCAAATTGAAAGGATCAAAGTCCATGGAGTATTTAGGGGTTTTCCATCTGATTTTCAATAGTTTTTTGGGGGAAATTTATGATTTAAAATGAAGGGTAATCAGCTTATATAAATCTAAACGGACTTTGGGCTAGGGGGCCTACCTTGACGTACCTGCTTGTGCAGTTTTACAAAAATATGAATATCTCTCTATTCTAAAGTTGTATAGATGAATGATTTAGTTAGTTAAAAACTAGACTCGTAGAACTTTGATTTGGTATCTTGGGGTTCTTCTAAATCTTCATAGATAAGGAGAAAATATTCGAGACATTTGACCCAAGTTTTCAGAGAATTGCTTAATGGAATTTACAATAACTTTCCCCGATTTTTATTTTACAATTTTCTTGACTTCAAAACTTAACATACAACCATTGTGCATTTAAAATACCTCATAAAACATTCTCCCTAACATATTAAGATCTTAGTATTGTCCCAAAAGTATGTGTTAATCCAATATTCATACGGGTGGGGTGTTACATTCTCCTCCCCTTAGAGACATTCATCCTCGAATGATGATAATGTATGTGGTCTCATTGGAAACAATTCAAGAACACATATAATACAATAATATACCTCAAGTACTCAAATGTAGGTGTACTATCTATCTATTCTGAACATTATCTGAAGGAGTGACCAAGCAAAGATATCTGGACTTCGTGTCCTCTTTAGCTTTCCATGCCACCTCCTGATATTACAGTTTCACCATAATGCTTTCATTGAAGCTATATTATTATTCTAAAATCTCCTAATCTGGCGGTCTACTATGACAACTGGGACTTCTTTATAAGATAATTCCTCTAAAATTTGAACATCTGTCATTAGTATTATGTCAGTTTAATTTCTGATACACTTCTATAACATAGAAACATGAAAGACTGGGTGCACTGCCTCTAACTCTGAAGGTAACTCCAGCTGGTAAGAAACTTTGTATATTTGTTGCACAATATGATAAGGTCTAATATATCTAGGGCTTAGCTTGCCCTTCCTGCTATATCGCACAATGCTCTTTATTGGAAAAACCTTCAAAAAGACTTAATTATCAATATTGAACTTTAATTCCCATTTCCTAATATCTCAATATGATTTTTGGTAGCTTTGAGCTATCAACAATTTCTCTCTGATCAACTTAACCTTTTTCATGGCCTATTATACTACGTCAGGTCCAAGAAACCCTGACTCTCTAACCTCAAACTAACCAAGAGGGGATGTACATTTATGCCCATATAAAGCCTTGTACGATGCCATACCAATGATTGAATAACTATTGTTATAATAAGCAAACTCAATAAGTGACAAATGATCACCCCAATTCCCTCTGAAATCTAGCATACATGCCCGTAACATATCTTTGAGTGTCTAGATCATACGTTTGGCTTTGACATTGGTCTATGAATGAAAAGTTGAACTAAACTTAAGCTGAGTCCTCAAACCCTTCTAGAGAGATATTTAGAAATATTGCAAACCATGTCCCTCTATCTGAAATAACTGATACTGGGACACTACAAAGTCAAACTATCTCTCTAATGTACAACCCAACATAATCTTTAGCTAAGAATATGGTAGTGACTAGCAAGAAATAGGTTAATTTTGTCAGCCTATTGATAACCACTCAGATAGAATTAAACTTCCATTGTGAATAAGGAAAGACTGTGAAAAAAAATCCATATTTATTGCCTCCCATTTTCACAATGGAATCATTTTCTCCTAAATTAGACCACTTGGCTTGTAATTTCTACCTTTACCTGCTGATAATTTGGGAACTGTGCCACAAACTCAGCTATGTCCCTCACCATTTTTGTCCACCAATAAATCTCTTTAATATCATAATACATTTTTGTGGATCCTGGGTGAATAGAGTAATGAGAATGGTGTGCCCCTTCCATAATATATTGTCGAAGCCCTGCAATATCTGAAACACATAATGGATCACTGAATCTTAGGACTCCACCTCTTTCTATATCAAAGTTTAATGACTCTCACTACTAATCCTTGCCTCTGAGTTGCTCTAAGTTTGGATCCTCGTGCTGCCATGAGTTCACATCCATAACTAGAGATTATACAACTGCATCCTAAAATGTTACCCCAGTATCATGGAAATTTAATAATCTAACCCCCAAACTAGTTAGCTAATGGAGCTCCCAGGCTATCTCCTGCTTCTCAGGTCCGAAATATGATAGACTGCCCATAGACTTATGACTGAGGGCATCTGCTACTATATTGGCTTTCCTTGGATGATATAAGATATCTGAATCATAGTCTTTCAGCAATTCAAGCCATCGGTGCTATCGTAGGTTCAACTCTTTCAGTCTAAAAATATACTGGGGGCTCTTATAATCTGTATAAATATCAATATTAATGCCTCTAAATCTTTAGGGCATGAACAACTGCAGCCAACTCTAAATTATGGGTCGATTAGTTCTTCTCATCCTTCTTTAACTTTCTAGAAGTATACATAATTACCTTTCCGTGTTGCATCAGAACACAAACTAGCCTAACGCTTGAAGTGTCAGAAATACATTTCAAATCCCTCTGTACCTAAGGGTAAGGTCAGAACTGGTGTTTAAGTCAATCTATTTTTCAACTCTTGGAAACTTATTTTGTAAGCTGCAATCCGTTGAAACTTAGTTGTTTTTTGAGTCAGTTTTGTCAAGGGTGCTGAAAGTGAAGAAAATCCTTCCACAAACCTTCTGTAATATGTTGTTATCCCCAGAAATTTATGAACTTCTATTAGGGTTATAGGTATAGGCCAAGTTTTCACGGCCCCACTCTTTTGTAAGTCAACCTGAATACCCACATCTGATATAATAAGGCCCAAAAGTCCATATAATGTAACCAGAACTCACACTTTGGAAACTTAGCATACAACCTATGATCTTAGAGTACCTAGAGCGGTGCTCGTACATGGTCTTTATGCTTCAGTCTTTGAATGATATATACAAGAATATCATCAATAAACACAATGACAACAAGTCTAAGAATGGCCTAAAGATACTATTCATAAGGTCTATAAATATTGCTGAGGCTTTGATCAACTTAAAGACATCACAAGAAACTTAAAATGGTCATATCTAAGTGTGAAGGCTGTCTTTGGAATATCACTCTCTCGAAAAAGTACATGGTGGTACCCTAAATGTAAATCAATCTTTAAAGAGCATCAAGCATCCTGTAGTTTGTAAAAAAAACATTAATCCTTGGAGGTGGATATTTGTTTTTTATAGTCACCTTATTTAGTTTTTGGTAGTCTATACACTTTCATAATGAGCCATCGTTCTTCCACACAAATAACACTGGTGTACCCCATGGTGATGCATAAGGCTTCATAAAGCCCTTATCTAATAAATCTTTCAGTAGTTTATTCAATTTTGTTAGTGCCATTCTATATGGGGGAATTGATATCGGTTAGACATCTGGTAATATATCAATACAAAAAATCAATCTCTCATCCTAGGGAATACTTGGAAGCTCATCTGGAAATATATCTGGAAACTCATTAACCATTGGAATAAATTGAAGAGTTGATGGCTTAACATCAATATGTTAAAATTGGACAATACAGTAAAGGCAACCTTTGCCGATAATTTTCCTTGCCTAATGATAGTAAATAATCCTGCCTTTTGGCATTGTCGCATTACCCTTCCACTCTCAAACTACTTCCTTTAAAAGGTGGAATCTAATAGTCTTTTCTCGATAGTCAACATTGGCATAAGAAGATGCCAGCCTATCCATGCCCATAATAATATCAAAGCCAAGCATCTATAGCTCTATCATATTTGCAAAGGTCGGATAGCCAGTAATATCTACCATAAAATCTTGGTAAACCTTTCTGATGATAATAGAGTTTCTGCCAACTAGGGTAGACACTACAAAAAGGTCATTGCAATGGTTCTGGTACTATACAAAACTTCCCAACAAATAATAGGGTAAAATACAATAATGTAGAGCTTAGATCTATCAAAACTTAAACACAGTAGGAGCAACCACATAATATACCTATCACAACATATGGTGATGACTATGAATCTTGATGACCTATGGTGCATAAGTGCAATTCTGGCTACTGTTGGAACTAGACGCTCCCTCTTGGCCTCGACCTCTACCTTATGAAATCTAGGAACTGCTCTCTATATGATATAATAAGGAAGATAATCATGTTGCTGATTTGTTCATCTGTCCTGAACCTTGCTGGTCCCTAAACGCATAATATTTTTTGTATATAACCCTCTTGGCCATAAAAATAGCATGTTGTGGAGTCCTGACGGCATCTCTCGACATATGTTTATTGCATGTATCATAATATGGCATAATTGATCTAAACTGCTCTGGGACCTTATGCTGCTGTGAGCCTGATGCTTGTAAGCTCTCACCCAGACATGACCGTCCTCAACAATCTAACCTGCTACCCTGGGAATGCTATAGTGGGGGCCTAGGTGGTCTCCTGGAATATCAAGGTCTGGAACATAATTACCCTTCTGGTCATGTTAAACTTTTTGCCTTTTTTGCACTATTAGAGCTTACCTGTAGTGGTCCCAATTTATTTATGACTTGCTGGGACTGATGGTTTGGTGTCAGAGCTGTTCATTTGGTCTTTATGACCGTTTCCCTATTTTAGAGCTTTAACTTAGAAAATCATTGACTTTAGTCAACATTCTCAACAAATAAGCTGAGAATTGAATTTCAACAGTTCTGTTAGCTTTATAGCATTGATTTTGGTCTAATTAGACTCTTAGTCGGGGCCTAGGAGCTTTCGGTATTATTTTACCTCACTTTTTGAGATTTTAGGCTAGTTGGAGTTGGAAGTTTGACTTTGGTCAACTTTTGATATTCGGAGTGTCAAATTCAAAATCTGATGGGTCTATCAGCTTTGAATTGTCGTGTTTGGGTTAGGTATATGGTTGGTTCAGGTCTTGGGTGAGCCGAGTTCATTTTGGGTGTTTGGTTGAATTTTGTAAGTGTTGACTTGGGTCAACATTTCATCTAAACGACCTCATATAAAAGTTTCATTAATTCAGTTGAGTCCAAAATGTTGTTTCCACTCTACTTACATGTTTGGTTTATGTAAATCAGGTTTCAATTATGCCTGGAACCCCCAGTGAGGACAGTTTTAATTGTTGATTTTTATGCAGCTGAGCAGTGCTCTGCGCAATTGTGCAAGGGCATTGTGATCGCTCCCTTGGCACTTTTCTCCTCTAGCGCAATCACTCCTAGGCACCGCAATCATTCTGGTTCCCCTGTTACTCCCTCAGCGCGATTATGCTTGGGGACCGCAATCACGCTAGTGCTCCTGCAACTCTTCTAGTGTGATCATACATGGGGACCGTGATCGCGTTGCTTTGTGACCTGCACTATAAAAGTTGTCCCCTCGATTTTTCAGTTTCATTTGTCATTTCTCCTCTCAGTCTGAACCATTTCTCTTACCAAAACCTTGGGTAAAATCATATCTTAGGCGTTGGAATTCATCGATTGGTGGTTTTTATCATTTCCTCCTTTGATTCGGTAAGCCCCTCTTGTCCAATTTCTCCATAGCCATGGCTAAGCTTCCTTTGTGATTCTTAACTTAACTTTGAGTTTGTTCTTGGGTTTAGCTGCGTGTTCGGGAGTATTCATTGATTGAGAAGCATATTCTACCTCCTTGACCTTGTTCCCTCTCTCTGTGGTACATGATTCTCCATTATTAGTCTTGGTTATGTAAAGTTTTTGCTTTTTAAACTCCTCTTCTTCTCCGAGTTATTTTGGGCCCTTTCCTTACTTGAATTATGCTTATTTTTGGGTATGAGTTCCTGGAAGCATTGGGAAATCTGTGGTAACTTTCATTTTTGATTTAAGGTTATAGGGCCCACAGGCCTGCTTTGACCCAGATTTTGATCCAGCTTAGTTATTAGTATTATGGGTGTCGTTAACTTTATAGTGATAAGTATATTATGCTTCTGATAGTTTGATTTCTATTTGTGGCTTCTCAGAGTAGTTTGGTCTTAGATGACATCTTTCCAACGGCTTATCATCGGACGTTAGGTAGGCTATACCTTACCTATCTTAGACTTGGCCTATATAGAATGTAATTACACTATTTAGCATCCTTAGATTGGGTTTACTAGTTTGGCACCCCAGACCTTGTCCGCTTCCTTTCTATCCATTCTTGTTATTTCTTCTTTAGTATTCGAATTAGTATGGTAGTATTACCCCTTACGGCCCTGAGTAACCTTTGCATATTCCTCTGGACCATAGTTGGTGGGATATTTGGGAAATATTCGTGAGTCTTGGACATTGATTCACGATTATGAGATAGTTATCTATGTTGTAGAGAGGATTAAGCCTGTGCAAGGCCAGTAGGTTGATATTGAGCTTTTGATTATATATAATCATAGAAAGAGTTTTTTTGCATTGATTTATTACTAATATATGGCTGTGGGCCTAAATGTCACCGGTTTTGTCATTTTGTATGGCCCTAAGGGCCTATTTTCAGCTATTAATGGTTATAAATGGATTTGAAAACTGGTTTTATGGATCTTGTTGGAGTAAAAGAGATCATATGACAGTTTTTACTCTGATTTTGAGATGATACTTGACTCGTCTAGGACGAATGCTAGAAATGATTTTATTTCTAATTTTAGACCCGGATAGACTCTGGGCACACATATTGAGATCCTAAGAGTTGTATGTGGTCTCGTAGACCGCCATTAACCTTGCTTATCTGGACTAGGGGCTATGGGAAGAGAGTTCCAGAGGAGTGGTATACGGCAGAGTAGAGGTATACGGGGGAAGCCTTCCATGGGTCCTACCTGTTGTGCTTCTGGGCGCCAGAGGAGGTGCATATGGTATCACTAGCATGGAATATCACATCATTCATTTCTGCATGGTTCCACCCCTTGTTTGCTATTTGTTGAGTGTACGCTCTTGTAGTATGGGATGTCAGAGGGTGTGTTTTCACTTGTATGTATTCCTCGGGTGTATGTGCGCTCATTGGGATCGTAGGTAGATTAGTTTACTTATTCCTATTGTAGTTACTTATTAGTTTACTTATGATCATCCTTACCTATTGAGTTATATTATTAGCATGCTTATGTTTCGTTGCCTTTCTTTCCATCCCGTTATTGGAGGTTACTGGTACACTGCCCTATTCTTTAACCTTTCCTTTATTTACTGTTATTGCAAGGACCCAGGTGCATTCTCTTCTCTTTCATCTGTGTTCTGTGATACATCTTTTATGGCTAGCTTAGTTCACTTGTGTTCTGTTATGACTTCTATTTGTGGCTAGCTTCTTTGTTCTTTACCCTGTTTGCTTCTATGACTCCTTTCTTTCTTTATCTGCTATCTACTGCTTTTATATTTTATATATGCCAAGTCAGCCTATGATATCTACTGGGTACCCATGGCTTTTACAATTAGTGCTCATACTACACTTTTGCATCTCCCTAGTGCAGATCCTAGTGTGGGCCATCGTTGTTGATGCGAAAACTAGTACAATGCTTTTGGACATCTGAGACATAGGATGAGCTCTTGACAATCGGGGCTTGGCTATATCTCTTCTTTTGGTATTGTTTATTCTTTTTTATATTCAGAGGCAATTGTATTTTTACTTTTGTACTCTCCCTTTTGTACTCTGTATATTTAGTAGTGACTTCTATAATATGATGTAGCTTTCTTCTTTATATTCTAGTTGTTCCCTTTCTATGCTTCTTTACTTGTTTCCGCTTAGTATCTTTCTTGTGCGTTCTTCACTTTGACAGTGGCCCATTATGAACCATTCTGGGCTATGGGGGATTGGTTTTCCTACAAGGAGGGGATTGTAAGTGCCATCTTGACCTGAGAAATTAGGTTATGATAGCTTTGTATCAGAGCCTAGGTTCACCGCTCTCATTGATATAAGAGCCAATATCTAGCAGAGTCTTGCGGATCGGGGCAGAGACATCCCTACTCTATCTTTCTGAGGCTACAGTGATATCTTAGGAAACATGACTCTTCTCTTTATTCTATATTATGTGTCTTATACTTGATGGTTTCCTGGAGTCTCACTTGTTCTAGTTTATTCTTCCGCAGATGGTTCGTACGAGGTGTTCAACAACGGACGAAGGCGAGCCTTTGGCTACAACACCTTTGGCTCCAGCCAGGGGCTGGGGTAGACCTAAAGGTAGAGGTCAAGGATGTGCCCATCCAGTGGCACCAGTTAGAGCTCGTGAGGCTGAGTATGAGGTTGAGTCAGTTTTGAATCAGCAGCCCGTGGACCAGGGAGAAGCCCAGGTACAACAAGGGCTGGTCGCAGCATCAGTATCAGCACCAACCCCAGCTTCTACACCAGATATTTGGAGCGTGCTTCTTACGTGGTTGAGTATGATTGGGGGTCAGCCTTCTGATATGGCCCATACATCCGCTCAGGGGGCAGCCCAGGGTGTTAAGAGTTTAAGAGCGTAGCCTGCTACACTGACTCCCCATGCGTGGGTCCTTCCAGTTCCGGTAGTTGCTCAGCCTCTCGCTCCTTGCCCACTGAGGTTCTCCGATGCTCCCAGACAAGATTCCCATAAGTTTATTACCACTTGTGAGGAGATGCTCTATCATCTTGGTTACTTGGATGCCCACAGAGTAGATTATACCACCTATTAGTTGTAAGGGCCAACTAAGCTTTGGTGGAGGGCTCAGGTAGCTTGCAGACCTTGGAGAGAGTTTTACGAGGCCTTTATAGCAAAGTTCTTGCCACAGTGTGACCGTGAGCATCGTAGGGAGTAGTTCACTCGATTGAAGTAGGGGTCGATGATAGTGTCTGAGTATGAAAGTGATTTTCTGTAGTTAGCAATATTTAGGGCTATGATCATTCCTATAGAGCCAAATCGGGTTCGTCATTTTGTTTGGGGTTTGAGGATCGAGTTTTGACAGACTGTAAAGATACTTGTTGCTAGTGGGCGGCTGTTTCAGGCTATAGTAGACCATGCCCGTACCATGGATTATTTGCATCACTAGGACCCGGAGGCCAGAGATAAGAGACCACGCCATCAGGATAGTTATAGTGGTTCTTGCTCTGTAGGTAGAAGTTCAGGTTAGTGGAGCAGAGGATATAGTCCACATCAGCATCAGGACCAGTCCAGCCAGCCAGTTCAGGCATCACTCTAGGCTTCAGGTGGGCCTCAGTTTGATCATGGTTATGGTACTCATCATGGGTTCAGTAGGATAAGTTCAAGTCAGTCATCGAGGGGTATATCATATAGGGCATCAAGCTATGGTGGCCATACAAGTTTAGCCAGTTCATTATGCCAGGATTGGCCATCAGGGCCATGCTATGAGTTTGGTATTATTGGGCACTTTGCTAGAGATTTACCCCAGCGGGGTACAGTTTAGCAAGTTGTCTTAGCCTTTGAAAGTAGTGCAGCCACCAGTCAACAGTGGTGGTGCCCAGGGTAGGGGAAGTGCCCAGCTTGGTAGGATAGGTGGTTTGGATGGCGATCAGTCAGATAAAGGTCGGCGTCAGTTCTATGCAGTCCCTGGTAGACGAAAGACAGAGGCTTTAGATTCGATGATCATAGGTACGATTTTTGTCTGCCGCCAATCAACTTTAGCATTGTTTAATCCTGGGTTTTCATGTTCGTATGTTTTTACCTACTTTGTTCCTTATTTTGGGTTGGATAGTGAGACATTATCTATTCCAGTATTTGTTGCTACCCCGATAGGCAATTTTTTAGTAGTTGATAAATTGTTAGATCCTGCTTGATAGATGTTGGTGATTTTGAGACTTGGGCTGACTTGATGATTTTAAAAATTCTGGACTTTGATATGATTCTGGGCATGGACTGGTTATCCCCTTATTGAGCGGTTTTGGATTGTTATGCCAAGACCATTACCATAGCCATGCCTGGCATATCCCCAGTTGTATGGCAGGGTTTTGTTGGCTGCACAATATTTTGGGATCATTTCTTGTCTTCAGGATAGGAAGTTGATTTGGTGCAGGTGTTTGGCTTATCTAGCATATGTCTAGGATGTTAGTGCCTACACTTTTTCTCCCGAGTCAGTCCTTATAGTTAAAGAGTTTTTAGATGTGATTCTGACCAACTTATCGGCCTTTCACCTGAGCGTGACATAGATTTTGCCATTGAGTTAGGGCCAAGTACCAGGTCCATTTCCATTACTCTATATCATATGGCTCCAACTTAGTTGAGAGAGCTTAAGTTTCAGCTTCATGACTTGTTAGCTACAGGTTTCATCAGGCCGAGTATGTCTCTTTGGGGTGCTCCAGTTCTGTTTCTAAAGAAGAAAGATGGCTTTATGAGGATGTGTATTGATTATCTGGAGCTGAATAAGGTGACTATAAAGAATAGGTATCTGATGCAGCATATAGATGACTTGTTTGATTAGCTTAAGGGTGCAGCAGTGTTCTATAAGATAGATTTGAGGCCAGGCTACCACCAGTTAAGGATTAGGGCTGAGGACATCCCTAAGACAGCACTCAGGACACGTTATGGCCATTATGAGTTCCTGGTGATGTCTTTAGGGTTGACCAATGCCTCAACAACTTTCATGGACTTGATGCACCGGGTTCTCAAGCCGTACTTGGATTCATTCATGATAGTCTTCATTGATGACATACTGATATACTCGCGGAGTAGGGAGGAGCATGAGCTATATTTGAGGATCGTACTCCAAACTTTAAGAGATCATCAGCTTTATGCCATGTTCTCAAAGTGCGAGTTTTGTCTTGAGTCAGTAGCATTCCTAGGACATATGGTGTCTAAGGATGGGATCAGGATAGACCCAACAAAGATCGCAACCATTTGTGATTGGCCGAGGCCTACTACTTCTACTAAGGTTCATAGTGTTGTTGGGTTGGAAGGATCCTACAGACAGTTTGTTGAGGGATTTTCTTCGATAGAAGCACCTTTGACTAGGCTGACTAGGAAAGATGTCCAATTTTGGTGGTTTGATCAGTATGAGGATAGTTTCAAAAGGCTTAAGGCCTTATTGAGTTCAGCTTTGATGTTGACATTGCCAGTTGAGGGTCAGACCTTCTTAGTGTATTATGATTCTTCATCAGTTGGTCTTAGTTGTGTGTTGATGCAGTAGGGTTGGGTGATAGCATATGCATCAAGGCAGCTGAAGGATCATGAGCGTAACTACCCCACTCATGACTTTGAGTTGGCGGTGGTAGTCTTCACGCTCAAGATCTAGATGTACTATCTATATGGAGTTCACTGTGAGATTTTCACTGACCACCATAGTCTTCAGTACATCATGAGTCAGTGAGAGCTGAACTTTAGACAGCAGAGGTGGATTGAGTTACTGAAGGACTACGACATCACCATTTTGTACCATCCAAGCAAGGCAAATATGGTAGCGGATGCCTTGATCCTGAAGGCAGTGAGTATGGGCAGCTTGGCATCTCTTTTAGTTTCAGAGTGGCCATTGGCCTTGGACATCTAAACCTTGGATAATCATTTGGTTAGGATTGATTTATTAGATCCCAACAACATTCTTGACATTGTTGAGATTCGTTATATTCTAGTTGATCAAATTTGACAACGTCAGTTTGAGGATCAGCGTCTGTGTGATAGTCGTGATCATATTTTATGGGGTGAGAACATCAGGGCTACTTTAGATTCTGATGGTATAGTGAGATTTGATGGTCGCCTTTGTGTTCTGAGAGTTAGGGACTAGATACAGTTGATTCTCCATGAAGCTCATTGTTCCTGATATTCCATCCATCCGGGAGCAGCTAAGATGTATATAGATTTAAGGAAGATTTACTGGTGGAGTGGTATAAAGAGGGATATAGAAAAGTTTGTATCTTGGTGCTTGAACTTCCAGTAGGTTATGTTCGAGAACATGAGACTTGGTGGATTGATACAGAGACTTCCTATTCCTGAGTGGAAGTGGAAAGAGATCACTATAGACTTTGTTGCATGATTTCCACGTACTTCTCGAGGATTTGACTCTATTTGGGTTATTGTTGATAGACTGACTAAGTTTGCACACTTCTTTCCACTTTATTCTTCCTATAGTGTAGAGAGGTTGGCTCAGATCTATCCCTGAGAGGTTGTCCATTTGTATGGGGTTCCAGTTTCTGTTATTTCAGATTGTGGTACTTAGTTTATATCTCAGTTCTGGAGGAACAGAGGTTAAGCTCAGCATAAAATTCCATCCTCAGACAGATGGCCAGTTCTAGAGGACTCTCCAGGCCTAGAGGATATGTTGCGGGCCTGTTTTCTTGATTTTTGGGGTTCATGATATTAATATGTTCCTTTGGCGGAGTTTGTGTATAATAACAGTTATCACTCGAGTATTTTCATGGCGCCTTTTGAGGCATTGTACGGTAGACATTTTAGATTGTCCAGTGGGTTAGTTTGATGGTTTTGAGTCCTACCCGCAGAGTACAGATCTACTTTGTGGCTCCTTAGATAGAGTTTGGAGATTCAGGACAAACTTTGAGAAGCCCAGAGTAGGCAGAAGAGCTACGCATACCATAAACTTCATGCCTTAGAGTTTGGTATTGGTGATCTAGTATTTCTTTGAGTGTTTCCCATGAAGGGAGTTATGAGAATCAACAAGCGGGGCAAGCTCAGCCCCAGGTATATTGGGTTGTTTGAGATTCTTCAGAGAGTTGGTAGTGTTGCTTATCTATTAGCTCTGCCTCCTATGTTGTTAGCTATGCACCCAGTCTTTCATGTATCCATGTTGCGGCGTTATGTTCCAAATGAGTCACATGTGTTACAGTGGGATTTAGTGCAGTTAGATAAGAGTTTGGCTTTTGTTGAGGAACCGATATCCATTCTAGCTAGAGATGTCAGGAGATTGAGGTCTAGAGGGATTCGTGTGGTTAAGGTTCAGTAGAGGTACCGTCCGATCGTGGAGGCTACCTAGGATATTGAGAGAGAGATGTGAGCTCAGTATCCACAGTTGTTTGAGCCTTCACGTACCCCATTTTCTTGACTTTCGAGGATAAAAGTCCATTTTAGTAGTGGATGATGTAATGACCCTTCCGGTCATGTTTTCGTTTTCACCTTCTTTGCTGTGTTAGAGCTTATCTATAGTGGCCCCAAGTAATTTATCACTTGTTAGGATGATGGTTCAGTGCCCGGGCCATTCGTTTGGTCTTCATGACTGTTTCCCAGTTTTAGAGCTTTAACTTAGGAAATCATTGACTTTAGTTAATATTCTCATCAAACGTGCTCGAAATTCAATTCTGACAGTTTCGTTAGCTTTGGAGAGTGTATTTTGGTCTAGTTGGACCTTGGTCGAGGACAAGGAGCTTTTGGTATGGTTTTATCTCACTTTATGAGATTTCAGGCTAGTTGGAGTTTGAAGTGTGACTTTGGTCAACTTTTGATAATTAGAGTATCAGATTCAAAATCTAATGGTTACATAAGCTCTAGATTGTCGAGTTTGGGTTACGTAGGTAGTTGGTTTGGGTCCTGGGTGAGCCGAGCTCATTTTGGGTGTTTGGTTGAATTTTGTAAGTGTTGACTTAGGTCAAAATTTCATCGAAACAACCTTGTATAGAAGTTTTGTCGATTCCATTGAATCTGAAATGTCGTTTCCACTCTAGCTACATGTTTGGTTTATGAAAATTGTGTTTCGATTGTGCCCGAAAGCCCCAGTGGGGACAATTCTAATTGCTGGTTTTTCTACAGCTGAGCAGTGATCATGCAAAGGCACCGTGATTGCGCCCTAGGCGTTTTTCTCCTCCAGCACAATCGTACTTGGGCACCACGATCGCGTTGGTGCCCCTGTTACTTTTTCAGTGCGATCACGCCTGGGGATCGCGATCACGCCAGTGCTCCTGAAGCTCCTCTAATGCAATCACGCTTGGGAACCAGGATCGCGTTGATCTATGACCTACACTATAAAAGATGTCCCCTAATTTTTTCAGCTTCATTTCCCATTTCCCCTCTCACTCTAAACCATTTATCTCACCAAAATCTTGGGCAAAATCATATCTTAACTCTGAGAATTCGTCGATTGGTTTTCATTATTTCCTCCTTCGATTCGGTAATCCCCTCTTCTCTGATTCCTCCATAGCCATGGCTAAGCTCTCTTTGTGATTCTTAACTTTGAGTTGGTTCTTGGGTTTTAGCTGTGTGTTCGGGAGTATTCGTTTGTTGAGAAGCGTATTCTACCTCGTTGACCTTGTTCCCTCTCTCCATGGTACGTGATTCTCCATTATTATTCTTGGTTATGTAAAGTTTTCACTTTTTAAACTCTTCTTCTTCTTCGGACTACTTTGGGCCCTTTCCTTACCTGAATTATGCTTATTTTTTGGGCATGAGTTCCTGGCAGCGCTAAGCACTCTGTTGTAACTCATTTTCGATTTTGGGTTGCAGGGCCCATGGACCTGCTTTTCCCCAGATTTTGACCCAGCTAAATTATTAGCATTATGGATGTTGTTATCTTCATAGAGACGAGTAGATTATGCTTCTGATAGTTTGGTTTCTATTCAGGGCATCTCGGAGTAGTTCAGGCTCAAACGACGTCTTTCCATCGGCTTATCATTGGACGTCAGGTAGGCTATGGCTTACCTATCTTAGACTTGGCCTATATAGAATGTGATTGCACTATTTAGTATCCTTAGGTTGGCTTTACTAGTTTGGCACCCCAAACCCTATTCATTTTGTTTTTGTCTATTCTTGTTATTTCTGCTTTAGTGTTTGAATTAGTTCGGTAGTATTACCCCTTACAGCCCTGAGTGACCTTTGCATATGCCTCTGGACCATAGTGGGATATTTGGGAAATGTTTATGTGTCCCATACATTAATTCACGATTATGAGCTGGTTATCTATGTTGTAGAGAGGATTGAGCCTGTGCAGGACTAGTATGTTGATATTGAGCTTTTGATTGTATCTAAGCATATCATAATCATAAAAAGTGCTTTTTTGCATTGATTTATTACTACTACATGGCTGCGAGCCTAAATGTCACCGGTTTTGTCATGTTGCATGGCCCCGAGGGCCCATTTTTAGTGATTAATGGTTATAAATGGATTTGAAAACTGGTTTTATGGATCTTCTTGGAGTAAAAGAGATTATATGATGGTTTTCACTCTGATTTTGAGATGATTCTCGACTCGGCCGGGCCGAGTGCTAGACATGATTTTATTATTGATTTTATACCCGGATAGACTTTGGGCACATATATTGAGATCTTGAGAGTTGTATGTAGTCTCGGAGACCTCCATGGACCTTGCCAATCTGGACTAAGGGCAATTGGCCGAGAGTGCCGGAGGAAGGGTATACGGGGGAGTACAGGTATATGGGGGAAGCCTTCCATGGGTCCTACCTGTTGGGCCTATAGGCGCCGAAGGAGGTGCATATGATATCACTGCCATGGCATATCACATCATTTAGTTCTGCATGGTTCCACTCCTTGTTTGCTATTTGTTGTGTGTAGCTCCAGTAGTATGGGATGTCGCTGAGTGTGTTTTCACTTGTATGTATTCCTCGGTTGTATGGGCGCTCGTTGGGATTATAGGTAAATTAGTCTACTTATTTCTATTGTAGTTACTTACTAGTTTACTTATGATCATCCTTACTTTGTGATTTGTATTATTAGCATGCTTATGTTTAGTTGCATTTCTTTTCTTCCCATTATTTGAGGTTACCAGTACACCGCCCTGTTCTTTAACCTTTCCTTTATTTACTGTTATTGCAAGGACCCAGGTGTGTTCTCTACTCTTTCATCTGTGTTCTGTGATACATCTTTTATGTCTAGCTTAGTTCACTTGTGTTATTTTATTCCCTTTATCTGTTGCTAGCTTCCTTTTTCTTTACCCTATTTGCTTCTGTGAGTCCTTTCTTTCCTTATCTGCTATCTACTGCTTTTTATATTTTATATATGCCCAATCGGCCTATAATGTCTACTGGGTACCCGTGGCTTTGCAATTGGTGCTCATACTACACTTATGCATCTCCTTGGTGCAGATCCTAGTGTGGTCCATCGCCATTGATGCGGAGACTCGTGCAACACTTTTGGACATCCGAGACATAGGGTGAGCACCTGACGATCGGGATTTTTCCATATCTCTTGTTTTGGCACTATTTACTTTTTTGTATATTCAGAGACAATTGTATATTTTACTTTTGTACTCTCCCTCTTGTACTTTGTATATTTAGTAGTGGCTTCTGTACTGTGATACCAGGTCGTGGGATGGTGTAGCTTTCTTGTTTATATTCTGGTTGTTCCCTTTCTATGCTTCTTTACTTGCTTCCGCTTAGTATCTTTCTTGTGGGTGCTTCACTTTGACAGTGGCCCATTACTAACCATTCTAGGCTATGGGGGATTGGTTCGCCTACAGGGAGGGGATTGTAGGTGTCATCATGACCTGAGAAAATGGGTCATGACAGGAGCCACCTTGGGCCTCTATCTAAAACACATGGGCCTAGCCCTCTTCTGCTGCCCTCTCTCAACTCTCTTAATTGTATACTGCAGATGTCAAAGCACCTCTATGTTCAATACAATGACATGAATTTGCATAATGTCCATATTTTCATTATGTGTGGTTTGAGTACAAGCCCAATAACAATCATAAGTGAAAGAACTCAACCCTTATGACTCAGCTCTATAGAACGACTTGAGCAACAAAAAGGGTAACTTTTCTAAATAATGTCTGTAGCTTCCTTCTTATAAACTGTGGTGCACAACACATTTATAAACAAGACTCTACTAGACACGGCTTGTAGACTCCTTAGGATATGACGTTGCTTTGATACCAAGTTTGTCACACCCCAAACTTAAGGGGCCGCAACCGGTACCTAATGCCAAAACTTAGGCCAAAGTTGACCTTGCTGAACTATTTGCCAATGGTGCATAGAAACCACGCACAATAAAAAACCAAACAAGTATATCTCGGCTTAAAAATTATCCCTCGGCAGACAAGGCCCCTGTCAACAGCTCTAGAAAGAAAACAACTACTCCCAACAGTTCATATAAAGAAATAAGTAGGTAGCACATAAGTCCTGTTTGGGCCGTCAAGGCCGCCATGACATCTAGGAAAGCATAAATGTTGTGCGGGCCATCAAGGACACCATGATCTCATATAAAAACTTAAAACATGTATATATAATGTAAACTAGGCCAATGAGCCGCTAAACTGCCAACAAAACAACAACAAGGCCCAATTGGCTAACAATAAAGTTAATAAACATACAAAGCCAAAATGGCCACTATCGTACCTATGCAACCTAACTGACTAGTCTGCAAGCCTCTATGAGTACATTACTTGGTGGGACAGGGCCCTAACCTACCCAATAACTACTAATAGCAAAAAGGCAAACCTTTGAGACTCTGGCGACCCTTGGAAGGAAATAAGTCAACCAACTTGCTGAAAGCTCGGCTATACTACCCGGCAGGTCTGTCTAGTCATTGCTCAGGACCTACAGGCATGAATGCAGGGCCCCCACCCAATAGGGGCATCAATATGAAATAATGTACCAAGCATGTAAGGAAAACTGAAAACTAAAACCGAAATGTAAGGGCTGAACAAAAGGGTAGGAGTAAAACAGAAGTACAATAACTTACCTTCCTGCAATAAGATACCATATAAAGCACATAGAAAACAATAACCTTACTTGGCCCCATAAGCTCGGCAGGTACAAATAGCATACAATCTCCATAAGCCCTAACAGGCACAAACAGTCACTAAATACCCATACTGACCCCCTTAGCTAGACCGTAATGATAATATGATATGAACTATCTGACTGTACATCTGTCATGAATCACTATGACTCTGAGGATTTGTGGTACCATATATATGTTGTCCCATAGGTACAACCTGCCCATCCCATATGTATAGTTTCCCTATCCCGTAGGCACGGTCTACCCGGCCCAAAGGCGAGGTAATATAATGTAACTGTTGCCCCATAGGTACAGTCTGCCCTTCCTGTAGGTACGGTCTTCCCAACCCAAAGGCATGGTAATATAATGTAACTTCTTCCCCATAGTCCTAGCCTGCCTATCTCGTAGGTATGGTCTGCCCAGCCTGAAGGCACGATAATAGTAACCAGAATGTAGGCTCCAAAACCCTGCAGTGTCAGTGTCTACTGAGGCCAAAACAAGATCATAGGAAGCAGCAAGACGATAAAAACAATACAATAATATCATGTAATCATAGGTGAGCTTAATATAGTCATAACATGCTTTTCTAGGCCGCTAAGTAAGGAATAGAGTACTACTGATAGTTGCTACTTCATGCTGTGGGGAAAAACTAAATACTATAAGGCCACAAGTCGAATAATGACGTTACACAGGCTATATAAGTTTTGTCCTAAAATGTCATGCCAGAAAGTGAAATGGAAGCCTTAACATACCCTTCAACTGAAGCCCCAAAGGTGTTGCTATGAAGGTTTACCAACCAAATGTAATGCAACAAATGTGAGAATCAACAAGGCTGCAAGAATAAGCCATAACTAATTGATAAGGCATTAATGTCACACTCGCGACCAGCCAAGTTCAAATCATAAAATGAGGATACTAACTATAATAAACAGCACCTAAATCCAACAACAATATGGTAACCACATCTCGATGGAGCAACGAGCTCTCGAGGCACTATTTCAAGGCGTACTTCACGTTATTCAATCCAACAACCATCTTACGTGACTCTGATAAGAATCAAACCAACCCCAGTCCCTCCGACACCTTAAAACCATTAGTACACAACAATATTAATCAAACTTAACAAGACAAAGGGGCTGCCCAGAGCTATGGTGTCCAAAACACCACTTCATGGCTCAAAAATAAATAAAAATGATACTAGAACATGGGATTATGAAAGAGGGTCATAGGAGGAAGTTTACCACAACATAAAGCTTTAAAATCCCAAGCTAAACAAGCTGCCTCCTTTCAGTAACAATAAATGGACCCAAAATCACCAGGAAACTACTACAAGTCATCGAAAAATATAATTTTTCGTGACTAAAAGCTTAGAATCTCAATTCAACAAATAGATAAGTGTATGGGATCCTTACCTTTCCAATATAAGTCCATAGCTACTTTCAAATAATCATTAAACATATGCTAGCTCGCTTCCACAACACCCATGGAGATATGCCATGAAATTTATGGGGCAAAATATACCAAAATGACGAGATCGCGACGTAAAGCAACTTCCGTTAAACTTCCAAATTGAAAGGATCAAAGTCCATAGAGAATTTAGGAGCTTTCCCTCTGATTTTAAGTAGTTTTTGGGGGAAATTTATGATTTAAAATGAAGGGAAATCAGCTTATATAAATCTAAACCAACTTGGGGCTAGGGGGCCCACCTTGACGTGCCTGCTTGTGCAGTCTTACAAAAATGTGAATATCCCTCTATTCTAAAGTCGTATGGATGAACGGTTTAGTGAGTTGAAAACTAGACTCGTAGACCTTCGATTTTGAAGTTGGGTCCCTTATACTCTTTATAGATTGGGAGAAAATCTTCAAGACATTTGACCCAAATTTTCAGAGAATTTCTTAACGGAATTTACAATAACTTTCCCTGACTTTTATTTTGCAATTTTCTTGAATTCAAAACTTAACATACAACCATTGTGCATTTAAAATACCTCATAAAATATCCTCCCTAAAATATTAAGCTCTTAATCTTATCCCAAAAGTATGAGTTAATCCAATGTTCAAATGGATGGGGTGTTACACCTAGGCGCAGCGTGCCTCCCATAGCACTAATAGTGGAGCGCACTGTTGTGCCCATAGCACTGATAAAAAGGTGTGACATGCCTCCCATAGTTCTTTGGGACCTCTTTTCAACTGTTTTAAAGTTTTGACCCAGGTGCAGTGCGAGACTCAATGTGATGACCCTCCCCCATGATGCACTAGCTATTTCTTATGCCCAGAATTTCCGTTTAGGGCCCAAAACTCACCCCAACTGATTTCTAAGGGTTCTAAAGGTCATACGACTCAGTTATAAAGCCCGAAGTGGCATAATTAGTGACTCATAAGGTGAAATAAATCTTGAGGCATCACTACTAAAAACATAGGAAAACCCACCACAGAAAACTGAAAACAAATTTGTGGTCGGTAATTTCTGACCAAGTGAGATTTTTGTAGGAATAAAACCGACCAAATGTGGTCGATTTTCTTAAAAGAAAATAGCAGAAAAATATATTTCAACCTTGAAAGGTCGGAATAGTTCCCGAAAAAATATTATCACAACCTAATTTCTCAGGTCATGATAGCACCTACAATTCCTCCATAGGCGAACCAATTTATGTAGCCCAGAATGGTTAGGAATGGGCCAGAACCTAAGTGAAGCATGCACAATTAGGAAAATAAGCGGAAGAAGGTAAAGAAAGAAAGCCAAATGAGCAGCAACATAAATATATACAGGAAACTACACCATCCCATGACCTGGTATCATGAGTACATGATCCACTACTAAATATACAAAGTACAAGAGAGAGAAAAAGTAAAATATACAATTGTCTCTAAATATACAAAGAGTCAACTGTGCCAAAAGATTAGATATAGCCAAGCCCCGGTCGCCAGCAGCTCACCCTATGTCTTGGATGTCCCAAAAGCTGCACGAAATCTCTACGTCAACGATGATGGCTCGCACTAAGATCTGCACCAGGAAGATACAGAAGTATAGTGTGAGCACCAATTGCATAAGCAACGGGTACCCTGTAGGCCTCATAGGCCGACTGGGCATATACAAAATGTAAAAGCAATAGATAGCAGAGAAGAGAAAAAAGGGGTCACATAAACAAATATAGTGAAGTACATGGAAGCTAGCAACAGATAGAGGGCAAAAAAGAATACAAGTGTACTAAGCTAGGCATAGAATATATATCACAGTTACAGATGTAAGAGTAGATAATCCACCTGGGTCCTTGCAATAACAGTAAATAAAGAAAGCTTAACAAATAGGGTGGTATACCGGTAACCTCAAACAAAGGGAGAGAAAGATAAGAAACTAAACATAAATATGCTAACAATACAACTCACAAGGTAAGGATGACTGAAAAGTAAACTAGAAAGTGACCACAATAGGAACGAGTAAAACTAATCTACCTACAATCCCAATGAGCTCTCATACACCCGAGGAATACATACAAGTAAAGACAAACCCTACTGGCATCCCATACTATCGAAGAGTACACTCAACAAACAACAAATAATGGTGGAACTATGCAGAAAATGAATGATATGATATGGTATGCTAGTGGTACCATATGCACCTTCTTCAACGCCTATAGGCCCAGCAGGTAGAACCCATTGAACGGCTTCCCTCATGTACCTCTACTCCCCCGTATACCCCTCCTCTGGCACTCTTGGTCCGTAGCTCCTTTTCTGGATTACCAAGGTCCATGGAGGTGTTCGCGACCACATACCAACTCTCAAGATCTCATCATGCGTGCCCAGAGTCTATTCGGGTCAAAAATTAATAAAAACAGTAATAAAACCATGACTAGCACTTGGCCCTGCTGAGTCTAGTATCATCGGAGGTATCAATAAGAAAAACCAACATTTAATCCCTTTTACCTTAAAAAGATCCATAAAACAAGTTTTAAATCCATTTATAGCCATTAATTACTGAAAACGAGCACTCGGGGCCATGCAATATTACAAAAACCGGTGATAGATTGGCCTTCAACCCTGTAGTAGTAGTAAACCAATGCAGAAAAAGTTATTTACATGATGATGTGTAATGACCCTTTTGGTCATTTACACATTTTTGCATTTCTTGTACTGTTAGAGCTTGCCTGTAGTGGCCCCAAGCCATTTATGGCTTGCTCGGACTGGTAGTTCAGTGCCTGGGCCATTTGTTTGGTCTTTTTGATCATTCCTTATTTTAGAGCTTTAGGCTTTTGAAATCGTTAATTCAGTCAACATTTTTGGTGAACGTGCTCGAAATCGAATTCTGACAGTTTCGTTAGCTCTGGAGCATGGACTTTGGTCTAGCGGGACCTTTAGTTGGGATCCGGGAGCTTTTCAGCTTGGAATTCTCTCTCATTTTGTGTTTTCATGCTAGTTAGGCTTGCTTGGTTGACTTTGGTCAACATTTGGAGAAGACGGCCTCGGATGGAAATTCCGCCAGCGCCATTAGCTCCGGAATGCTGAGTTTGTGTTAGTTAGTTGGTTGGTTCAGGTCCCGGGTGAGCCGAGCTCATTTCGGATATTTGGTTGGCATTAGCTAGTGTTGAATTGAGTCAACATTCCTCTGAGACAACCTCATATGGAAGTTTCATCAATTTTGTTGAGTCTAGAATGTCGTTTCCAATCCAATAGAACTATTAGGTTTTGAGTATCAAGTTTCGATTGTGCCGGGAATGCCCCGTAAAAGTTTTTTGTTGTTGCTGGTTTTTCTACTTCTTGTGGCATTCTGTGTGATCACACTCTTGTAGCGCGATAGCACTGTTATGTGATTTTCCCTTAAGCGCGATCACACTCTTGTAGCGCGATATCACTAGTCTGGGATCCTTCCTTCAGCGTGATCGCGCTCCTTTAGCGCTGACCAGCGACCAACAACTATATAATTCTTTGTCCTTCATTTTTCCAGCTTGTTTCTCATACTTTTCCCAACTCTAAACTCCAAGTTCTCCCACCAGTCCTAAAGCTTGGAGAACCCATTAAATTGTTGGGAAATCTTGTTTCCTTGTAGTTGGGTAAGTTTTTCTTCCAAAAATTTGTTTCTTCTCCATTGTTGCTACCACTAATTTTGTTGATTCTTAAAGCTTGGAATTACTTGTAGAAACTGCCCTCTTGAGCTTTGCATGATCGTTGATTCAGAGTTTCTCACCTCCTTAGCTTGTTTTCTCATTGTGGTAAGTATCTTTCGACTAATTTCCGAATTTATTCCTTGAAATTCCTTCTTTAATCCTCTCTTAAGCGGGATGTTTTGGAGCCCCAATCATGGTTCGTTTCCGCTCAAATTTTGAGAATATGCTCCCCGGATAGTAAGGAACACTTTGGTATTTTTCATTTCCAGTTTTGGATTGCGGGGCCCATGAGTCTGTTTGTGACCCGAATTTTTACCCAGCTATTTCTATAGCATTATGGGTATTGTAATACTTGTTTTAACGTATAGATTATTGTATGAATAATGGTTTCCCAATTTGGAGCTTCCCGGAGCAGCTTGAGCCTCGACAATGCCGTCATCACAACTATTTACTAGATGACATGTAGGTTATGGCTTTCCCTACCTAGACTCTGCATATATAGGCTATAATTGCATTAATTAGTATTCTTGGGTGGGTTGTTTTAGGTTGGTACCCTAGACCATGCCCGTCTTTTCTATCCATTTATTTCATACGTTGATTTTAGTATTCGTGTAGTAGTGTATATTACCCTTGTGGTCCTGTGTGGCCTTGTATTGACTCTGGAACATAGATGGTGGGTTATTTAGGAATGTACATAATTCCTGGACATAGAGATATCCTTCTAGCTTGATCATATCTCATCTTTTGTACTATTACTCTTTGTATATTCGGAGACAGTTGTACTTATCTTTTGTTTCTTCTAGCACTTGTATTCTATTAGAAGATTATGTACTGTCGATACCAAGTCTTGGGGTTGGTGTAGTTTCATTATATATATATTTAGGTTTTTGCTTCTGCCTTGTCTATCTTTATATTCTGCTTTCGCTTATTTCTGCTTATTGTGCGTATTGGTTAGGTAGTAGCCCATTACTAACTGTTCTGGGCTACGAGAATTGGTTCGCATACTGGGGGGTTGTAGGTGCCATCATGACTTGAGAAATCGGGTTGTTACAACTTATTATCAGAGCTTTAGGTTCACTGGTGTCGTGGTATAGAAGCAAGTGTCTAAGTAAAGTCTTGTGGATCGGTACAATGACATCCATATCTGATCTGCGGGAGGCTACAAGGCATTGTTAGGAAAAGTTTCATCTTAATGGCTCTTTATCATGCGTTCCTGGCTCTATTGACTTCTAAACTTCAGTTGCTCCATTCCTTCTCAGCTGCCTAAAACAAGTTCGACAGCGGTTGGTGTTGAGGCTTCTGTGCCTATTGCTTCAATGCTTCCGTCAGTGCCAGGACTTCAGAATGAGAGTTTACCCCATCAAATAGGGGGTATGGGACCAACCCAGCCTCCGATTGGACTCATAACTACTCCAGTTCTTCAGGACACCATGGCTAGGACTCTAAGTCCTCCGATGGATATTTCGGTACTCGGTTATTCGAGTGGTGCTTCAGCTATAGTTGAGCTACCAGTTTTTCAATAGGGTTTTCTGTTAGTATTGGAGTATGAGGCTTGATTTCATGAGATGGTTAGGAGTATTTCTAGGACTGTGCCTTCAGAGTTTGATAGTGTTCAGAGCTTTGTTGGGGGTTTGATTTCACCACTCCGTCTGGAGACCAAGAACTTGGTTATAGTTCGGACTACCTTCCTTCAGGTAGTGGATCACACTTGGTCTATCGAGGGTTTGTGCCGTGAGGCTTATGGAGGTGGTGCTAAGAAGCGTCATCACTCGGACAGTTTCCAAGGTTCTCAGATGCGAGGTAGGGGGCTCTTCACCAGATATAGGTTCCATTATTTCTTATCTAACCAGCCAATTTCATTTGCTCCACAGGTTTTGGAGGGTGTTGGTATAGGACATGTTGAGCTTCGTGGACATGGTACGGGTTAGATTCTCTGAGATTCACTTTTAGGTTGTGTAGGCCATGGTGGTCGGTCAGGTTCAGTGAGATCTCCTAGTACGTATGTATTCAGTGGAATTTGCTTTCAGTGTGGTGGGCGTTGGTATTTTGTTAGAGATTATCCCACGATTCCACCTTCCAGAAAGTAGGGTCAGCAGAAGTTATCTCCCAGGCTTTAGTGCCACCGACTAGAGGTAGACTGCAGGGTACTAGGGGTGGTCTCCAGATTATGAAAGGTGGTTTTCATTCCAGTAGTTCAGGTAAAGGTTATGGTCAGTATGGTGAGCGTGGGCACCTTGCTAGAAATTTCCCCACAATTGCATATCCTGGTCAGCCTGGTTGTTATAATTGTGGAATGCTTGGTCACTTTTCTAGAGATTGTCCCCGGTGAGGGATGGTTGAGCCTTCATCTTCGACTACTCAGTCCATAGTTAGACCCCATCAGTCCGATGTCCCTCTTGGTAGGCCCGAGGTAGAAGTTCTCGATATTGTTTCCCCATGTTAGGCTTTTGCTACCTTCATCTTGTGATAGTCCTGATCGCATTGCGATTCTATCCCTTCTGTCATTTATTTGCTTATATGCCTACCTGCTACTTGTTTAGCTGTTTGGCTACCTGATTTGTAGTGTTTATGCATTGTTTTCATGGTAGTTTATTCCTTAGTAGTGGATGGGGTGAGTTATCCTTGTGAAGTATTTTACCCGTAGTTGTAGCTTGTGGTTATTACTTGTCAGTCTATTTCTGGTTGGGTTTGTTTCCTATTTTTCTGTGGCTCTAGACTTGTGTTGAGTCTTTCCTTTTTGAATAGTCCTAGATGGTAGTTGCCTAGGCTGTTATCTATCATTGCCAGACGATTTTGTGTTGGTTTGGTGTTACCAGTGGTTGTGCCAGAGTTTGACCTTTTGTCTTAAGTTTGGAGGTATCGGCTATACTAGCGTGATTGGTTTGGTTTTCTCGGGTGCTTAGAGTTGACCCCTCTTTGTTTGGTTGGTTTAAGAGGTTGCCAGGTATGTGGGTTGTTCCCATAGTCTCCTTCAGTTTCTTGCCCGGTTGGGTTGGGTTGTTGTTTTCCCTAGTTCCAGTCAGAATGAATTTCGATCATAGTTCTCTGGATGAGCTTTTGATTTTGGCATTGTAATTGAATTTTTGCTTTTGCTTTTCTGACTAAGTGTTGATAGTAGCCTCATGGTTGAGTAGTATTCAAGCATATTGGGTGAGTCGGGCATCTGGCCCATTTTGTCCTGCCTTGTTGAGTTTTGACAATGTAAGTATGGGAGATAGGGAAATGGATCTAGATTATTATTTGAGAAGGGATTTGTAAGGTTTAGTATACGCTAAGGAAGGGTTTGGTTTAGCTGAAAAATGAGGGAGATGACTCTTTGTTCATGCTGGTGTGTTTTAGTGGTTAACTAATGTGATGACTAAGAGATTGCTTTGGGTTATGGGTCGGTGACTTAGTTCGACCAACTACAAATTGCAGTGGATTTTTCTTCAAGCGGTTTGGGGTTCAGTAGCATCTACAGATTGGACGACTTGCTATTTAAAGCCTGATTGGTTTTGGTTCCTAAGGGTTGATTGGCAGTATACGGGTTTGACAAAGGCTCTGGTTGGCAATTTTAAAGTTGGGTTTTAGAATTGTGGGCTAGCAAACTACTTCGAATGGTTCGTGGTTGATTCTTTTAGTTGCAGCTTCTTGGGTTGGAAGGCATTGAGTTCTGACAACTTAGCTTACCCATTTTCCGTTATGGGGTAACATTTGGCCTTGGACACCTAGTCCTTGGCTAACCTTTGAGTTAGGCTGGATATTCCAGATATTAACAGTGTCCTAGATAGTACGAGGTTCCTTCTACCATGCTTGGACAGACTCAGTAGTGTGAGTTTAAGATTTAGTAGTGGTGTACGCTATATATGATTAGGTTATGGGGGTTGAGGATAGTGAGGCTATTGTTAGTTCAAGTGGTACTTTGAGATTGATCATCGTCTTTATTGCTGAGAGTTTGAAATGCTTGTTTAGTTGGGTCTTCAGGGGTTGTCTTTTATATGAGGTTCTGGCATTGGTTAGACACGGCCATCATGGACTAGAAGTTTGTTATATGAAGTACTTCGATATGGTTGGTTTGTATGCTGATATGGTAGAGCAGTTGATTCGAACCAAAAGGGTGAGTTGAGGGTATATGCAGAAATTCTATATCTAGATGGCGACTTTGAGCCCTAGGAACCTATTCCTTTTGTCTTTGGGGTGTTTTGACTTGATATTCATAGCATGGTGGACTTTCTGCTGAGGTGAAATTAGTAAGGCAATATCAAATTCGAATGGCGTCTGAGTATTGGGAGTAGCAGCAGTACTTCTTAGAGTTTGGAGCTTAGTGATAGTTATGGACTTTGTGGTAGGCTTTCCACACTTTTTGCAGGGTCTTGGTTTTGGTTTGGGTCTTCCGGGCAGGTTGCCCTAGTTTATTTGCGTCCAGTTGATTCAGACTTGGCACGGTTCAACAAGGTTGGTTTCGTTCTACAGTTTGGAAGTTTCTCCATCAACACAGGGTATTCATACATGCCTTTCCTAACTTGGATGTGTAAGCTTCAGTCGGGCTTAGATGGCTTGTTCAGTTGGGTTCAGTTAGCGAGTTTGATGTTCACAAAAGAGTTCGTTCATTGGTTGATGGTCAGTTGGGGCAGGTAACTCCAGTTTTTTTGATATGCTATGGGTTGTTATCTTGGATGACAAAGGCTAGTAGACTATGGCTTGGCTTGGGTAGAGTTTGAGCAGAAAGGCTGACTTAGTCCATGGTAGAGTATAAGCGAAAATTGTGGATCTCTAGTGAGTTAGTTGATGCTTCGAGGGTGGTTTGAGTGTTCGACTTATATGCAACTTCCTGCTTATGGTGCAAAAGGGATTCAGTTCAGAATAAAAGAGAATTCATTGCGGGTCAGTGGGTTCATGAGTTAGAGTTTTAGGTTGATGGCTTTTCTGTAAACTTGGTTGTGGTTTCGATGATTCAAGTTTTGTGTATTGACCATCTTGCTTCTCTAGTTTCAGTGTTGTGTTGGTGCCTTCTGATTGAGATTCTCGAGGTTCAGTTTGGGTTGGCAGACCCTTGGTGTTTTGAAGTTTGAATTAGATTCTGACTTGACTAGTAAAGAGTTTAGGCTTAGTTTCCTTCCTTGGTTCTGTTATGTTGGGTACCTTCTGGTCGAGGAGGCGGCCCAGGTTGTCTGAGAGATTAGTGTAGGCTTTGTATCCATTGTTCTTTTAATCTCTAGTATTTCCTTCTTTCCTGACTTTCGGGGATGAAAGTTTTTTTAGTAGTGGATAATGTAATAACCCTTCCAGTCATTTACGCATTTTCACCTTTCCTGTACCAATAGAGCTTTCTTGTAGTATCCCTAAGTCATTTATGGCTTGCTGGGACCGGTAGTTCAGTGCCCGGGTCATTCATTTGGTCTTTTTGGTCGTTCCTTATTTTAGAGCTTTAGGCAGTTTAAATCATTGACTTTAGTCAATATTCTTGGTGAACATGCTCGGAATTGAATTCCGACAGTTCCATTAGCTCTGGAGCGTGGACTTTGGTCTAGCGAGACCTTTGGTCAGGATCTGGGAGCTTTTCAGCTTGGAATTCTCTTTCATTCTGTGTTTTCAGACCAGTTGGGCTTACTTTGTTAACTTTGGTCAACATTTGCCGAAGACGGCTTCAAATGGAAATTTTGTCAGTGCTTTATCTTCGGAATGCCGAGTTTGTGTTAGTTAGTTTGTTGGTTTGGGTCCTGGGTGAGCCAAGCTCATTTTAGATGTTTGGTTTGCATTATCTAGTGTTTACTTGGAGCAACATTCCTCCAAGATTACCTTGTATGGAAGTTTCATCGATTTCGTTGAGTCCGTAATGTCGTTTCCACTCTAATAGCACTATTGGTTTTTGAGTATCGGGTTTTGATTGTGCCCAGAATGCCCCGTAGAAGTTTTTGGTTGTTACTGGTTTTTCTACTTCTGGTGGCCTTCAGCGCGATCGTACTCCTGTAGCACGATAGCACTGGTCTGTGATTTTCCCTTCTGCGAGATCGCGCTCCTATGGCGCGATAGCGCTGGTCTGGGATCTTTCCTGCAGCGTGATCTTGCTCATTTAGCATGATAGCGCTGACCAGTGACCAACAGCTATATAATTCTTTGGCCTACATTTTTCCAGCTTGTTTCTCATACTTTTCCCAACTATAAACTCCAAGTTCTCCCACTAAATTGCTCCCACCAGTCCTAATGCTCGGAGAATCCATCAAATTGTTGGGAAATCTTGTTTCCTCATGGTTGAGTATGTTCTTCTTCACAAAAAATTATTTCTTCTCCATTGTTGCTACCATATTTTTGTTGATTCTTAAAGCTTGGAATTACTTGTAGTAACTTCCCTCTTGAGCTTTGCATGATTGTGGAGTCAGAGTTTCGCACCTCCTTAGCTTGTCTTCTCGTTGTGGTAAGTATCTTTTGACTAATTTTCAAATTTATTCCTTGAAATTCCTTCTTTAATCATGTCTTGAGCGGGCTATTTTGAAGCCCCAATCGTGGTCCATTTCCGCTTAAATTTTGAGCATGTGCTCCCAAGATGGTAAGGAACACTTTGATGTTTTTCGTTTCCAGTTTTGGGTTATGGGGCCCACAAGCCCATTATGACTCGAATTTTGACCCAACTATTTCTATAGCATTATGGATATCGTTAGACTTGTTTTAATATATACATTATCGTATTGATAGTGGTTTCACAATTTTGAGCTTCCCAAAGCAGATTGAGTTTGGACGATGCCATCCCCACAGCTATTCGTTGGACGATAGGTAGGTTATGACTTTCCCTACCTAGACTATGCGTATATAGGCTATAACTGCATTAATTAGTATCCTTGGGTTGGTACCCCAGATCGTGCCCGTCTTTTCTGTCTGTTTATTTTACACGTTGATTTTAGTATCTGTGTAGTAGTATATATTACCCTTGTGATCCTTTATGGCCTTGTATTGACTCTGGAACATAGATGGTGAGTTATTTAGGAATGTCCGTAAGTCCTGGACATAGAGATATCCATCTAGGTTTGTTATTACCTGTTTTAGAGTTGTTGAGCTTGTGCAGGGCCGGTAGGAATTGTTTGTGAGCCATTGGGTTAACCTATTATTTGCGAGAATATCATTCATGCAAGGGTTTTCTGCATGTTTTACTATGGATGTGGCTTCGGGCCTACAATACATGGTTTTCTAAACTTGCATGGCCTCGAGGGCCCATTTTCGGTAAAAGAAATATGAAATAGGTTTGAAACTGGTTCTTATGAACCCTCTCAGAGTAGGGAGGATATTATGATGACTTTATCACTTGTTTTCATTCTGATACATGGCTCGGCTGGGTCATAGCACTAGAAATTATTTTTTACAAATTCAGACCCGGATATATGCCGGGCACCCTGTTTAGGGATTTTGACATTTGATTACTGATTTAGACCCAGAAACATTCTGGGCCCCCATTATATTGGGTTTTTACTACTAGTTTTTTGAAAGGGAAGGAAAAGTACTGCTTTTGTGCACTTGTTAATAAGCTCGATGGTCGATTCCGGGTACCCCGATGCATTTTCTATGGGTTTACCTTCATGCATTTTTTGATGATCCAGAGGTTAAATTCCTGTCGCCCCGATGCATTTATTTTGGGTTTACTTTTATGCACTTATTGATAAGCTTGATGGTCGATTCCGAGTGCCCCGATGCATTTATTTTGGGTTTACTTTTATGCACTTGTTGATAAGCTCGATGGTCGATTCTGGGTTCCCTGATCCATTTTCTCGGGTTTTACCTTTATGCATTTATTGATGAGCCAGATATTAAATTTATGATGCCCCGGTGTATCGAACACCTGGTTTTTACTTTTATACATTGTGTATCACATCATCTTTCGTTGCATTTCATTCAGTTGGTGTGTTCTTGATGATGGGTTGGTTATCTAGATTGATTATGTTGTTATCCTAGGGTTGTACTTGTGAGGTAGATTCCTATTTATGCTTACCTTGAAGTTGGATTTGTAATGTGAATTTCTTATGTGTGTTGGTTCCTTCTTGAGTATGTTAAACTGCTTTCCTTCTTTTCCTTTTTACTTGAGGTTACTGGTATACTGCCATGTTCTCAACTCTCTCTCTTTATATACATTGTTGTGCAAGGACTCCAGGTGCATTTTTCTTTCCTTCACCTGTGATTCTGTGTATAATTGTCTTCTGTGCTAGCATTGTGTGCTTAAATCTTGATTGTCTATTCTTCATGCTAGTTCCTTGTGCCTTCTCTATTATTTTGGTGACTATTTTCTTGCTATCTTCTATATTACTGTCTTTATATCTTATATGCGCTCAGTCAATATGATGCCTATTGGGTACCCGCTACTTAGAAATTGATGCTCATACTACACTTTTACATCTTCCTGGTGTAGATATTAGTTGAGCTTTCTCCTTTGATCATGTTTGAGACTCGTGCAGCTTTTGGATATTCAAGACTAGGGTGAGCGCCCGACGACCGGGGCTTGACCATATCTAATCTTTTGTACTGTTACTCTTTGTATATTCGTAGATAGTTGTACTTATCTTTTGTTACTTCTAGCACATGTATTCTATTAGAAGATTTTGTACTGTCGATACCAAGACTTGGGGTTTGTGTAGTTTCATTATGTATATTCAGGTTTTTGCTTCTGCTTTGTCTATCTTTATATTCTTCTTTCGCATATTTTTGTTTAATGTGCGTATTGGTTAGGTTAGTAATTGGAGGGTTGTAGGTGCCATCATGACCTGAGAAATTAGGTGTGACAACTTGGTATCAGAGCTCTAGGTTCACCAGTGTCATGGTATAGAAGTAAGTGTCTAAGTAGAGTCTCGTGAATCGCTATGATGATGTTTGTATCCTATCTGCGGGAGGCTACAGGGCATTGTTAGGAAAAGTTTCATCTTCTTAGATCCTTATCGTGCGTTCCTGGATCTATTGACTTCTAAACTTTGGTTGCTCTATTCCTTCTCAGCTGCCTAGACAAGTTTGACAGTGGTTGGTGTCAAGGTTTCTGTGCCTATTGATTTAGTGCTTCCGTCAGTGCTAGGACTTCAGAGTGAGAGTTTGTCATATCAGATGGGGGGGTGTGAGACCAGCCTAGCCTCCAATTGGATTCATCACTACTCCAGTTCTTTCAGCGGTTGTTCAGCTAGGGTTGATCTACCAGTTTTCAATAGGGTTATCTGTCAGTATTGTAGTATGAAGCTTGATTTCATGAGATGGTTAGGCATATTTCTAGGACTGTGCCTTCAGAGTTTGATAGGGTTCAGAGCTTTGTTGGCGGTTTGATTTCACCGCTTTGTCTGGCGACCGACCACTTGGTTACAGTTGGGACTACCTTCTTTCAGGTAGTGGATCACGCTTGGGCTATCGAGGGTTTGTGCCATGAGGCTTATGGAGATGGTGCTAAGAAGAGTCATCGCTCGGACATATTTCGAGGTTCTCGGACTTGAGGTAGAGGCCTCTCCACCATAGATAGGTTCCATTGCTTCTTATCTACCCGGCCAGTTTTAGTTGCTCCATAGGTTTCGAAGGGTGTTGATAGAGGACATGTTGAGCTTAGTGGACATGGTATGGGTCTGATTCTCCGAGATTCGCTTTCAGGTTTTGTAGGCCATGGTGGCCGGTTAGGTTCAGTGAGATCTCCTAGCCTGTATATATTCAATGGAATTTGCCTTCAGTGCGGTGGGCGTGGGCATTTTGTTAGAGATTTTCTCACAATTCCACCTTCCAGTCAGTAGGGTCAACAAAAGTTATCTCTTAGGGCTTTAGTGCCATCGGCTACAGGTAGAGTGTAGGGTACTAGAGGTGGTCCCCAGATTGTTAGAGGTGGTTTTCGTTCCAGTGGTAAAGGTAAAGTTTGTGGTCGGTGTGGTGAGTGTGGGCACCATGCTAAAAATTGCCCCACGATTGCGTATCCCGGTCAGCCTGGTTGTTATGATTGTGGAGTGCTTGGTCACTTTTCTAGAGATTGTCCCTGGCAAAGGATGGTTGAGCCTTTAGCTTCAACTACTCAGTCCAGAGTTAGACCCCATCAGTATGATGCACTTCTTGGTGGGCTAAAGGTAGAAGTTCTTGATATCATTGCTCCAGGTTAGGCTTTTGCTACCTTCGGCTTGTGATAGTCCTGCTCGCATTGAGATTCTATCCCTTCTATCATTTATTTGCTTATTGTCACGACCCGATTTCTCGGTCATGATGGCACCTACAACCCCCGGTAGGTGAACCAATCCCCGTAGCCCAGGACAGTTAGTAATGGGCTACTATCTAACAAATAAGGGAACAAGACAAAGAGAATAGATAACAGGGATATATATATATATATATGCGGAAACTAAATCAAACCCCAAGACCTGGTATCATAGTATAGAGCCAAAACTACATACATGGAGTGCAAACGATCCAAAACAATATATACAGATGTCTCTGAATGGTAATAGAGTACATGAAGCAAAAGATAAACTAAAGCTAAGCTCCGATCGCCAAGAGCTCACCCTCAGTCTGAAGTAGTCCCCAACAGATCTCCAAGCACGAATCACAGCGATCTAACGGCGATGGGCCCACGCTAGGATCTGCACCCAAAGATGCAGGGGGTAGGGTGAGCACCAAATGCGAAGCATAAGGTACCCAGTAGGTATCATAGGCCGACTGGGCACATATAGGATAAAAGCGTAGTAACAGACAGAGTAGAAGCAAGCAGTCATAGAAGTCAACGAAAGGTACACAGGAACTAGCCCAGAGGGAAATCAACAGAACCACATGTGAGGCTAGTAAGCAGAATATACACACCATAGGCACATGTGAAAGTAAGAAACAACGCACCTGGGGTCTTTGCAATAACAGTGTATACAAAATAAGTTTATGAAATGGACGGTATACCGGTAACCTCAAGTGTAAGAGGAGGGAAAGAGTAATGATAGGCATGCTCAGAGACATGAATCAAACTCAACTAATCATATCAATCTCAAATCCAGAAACTAACAGTCTAACAGTAACCAATTTCATACTTAACCGTAACAGGGAACAATTCTGCAAGTAAATAGCAAAATTCTACCTACAGTCCCCCGGCCGCCCATACAACCGAGGAACACAAACAAGTGAAAACAAACCCTCCGGCATCCCATACTACTGGAGCGTACAATCAACAAACAACAAACAAGGGTGGAGCCTCAAACAATGAATGATATGATGCATGAAGATCTCAAGTGAAATGGTATCTTTGTATGTACCTCCTCCGGCGCCGACCCGGCCCAGCAGGTAGGTTTCCATGGAAGGACACTGCCCGTATACCTCTACTCCACCGTATACCCCTCCTCCGGCACACGCAGCCCGTAGCCCCTGGCCCGGATGGCAAGGTCCATGGAGGTCCCAGACCCCATACTAAAACTCAGTATCAAACATGTCGTCCGGAAACAAGTCCGGTATCAAGATAGAGACCCAGTCTCGAATATGCATGCCCAGACCCTGTCCAGGACTAAAGTAGTAATAAAATGTCTCAAAAACCCCTCCAAGGGTGCCCGGGCATGACCGGATCTAAACAGTAAAAAGTCATCTCAGGTGCTCAGTCCGACCGAGGCTAAAATCATCTCAAGTAGCAAGAAAACTCAACTAGCACCCCGGCCCTGCCGAGTCTAGCGTGAATCGTAAAACTGGTGATTTAAAACATAATTTTACTTCCTTTTATCCAGGAATATTCACAAGTTAAATCAAACATTTCCAAATCATTTCCATCAAAAACAGGCCCCCGGGGCCATGCAAGGTTTAGAAAATAGTGCTAGTAGGCCTGAAGCCCAAACCGTAGTAAAACCTGTATAAAACCTCTTTTTATGCATGAAAATGGTATGATCAAACACAATAGCTGCCAGCAGCTCACAATCAACCTATCGACCCTGCACAGGCCCACAGCTACTCAGCAAGCATAACCAGCCTAGAAGGATAATTCTATGCCCGGGACTCGCGGACAATCCCAAGATCCCACCTTCTATGTTCCAGAGTCAACAAGGCCTCACAGGACCACAAGGGTAAATAAAATATATCGGCAAGTACTACAAGCAACGGAGGAACAAAAGTAGGCGGACATGAATAAAGCGGTCGAGGTCTGTGGTACCAACCTAATAAACCAACCCAAGGATGCCCATTAATAAAATTTTATCCTATATATGCGGAGTCTAGGGAAAATAAACCGTAACCTACCTGTCGTCCGATGACAAGCTTGAACCTCTCCGAAAAGCTCCAAAATGAAATCACACTCGAACTCGGACTTGAATAACTTGACGTAGATAATTGATTTTCTTTCAAGAATCAAATAAAATATCAAAACATTGATCCTACCAAATCCTCTTCACCATGCGTATATACATATAGGTATTGTGGAAAGTATGCAAAAGCTCTAAGTAAGTAAAAACAGATAAGAGGAATTGCTAGTGAATATGTATTGACATATACCGTAAATGGCCACTTAAAAGGCATCACTTAGCTTTCAAATTAACTATTATTTAAGTAACAAAAATCAGCCAAGTATAAGTCATCACATGTCAAATGGTTGCCACCTAATGAAGTTAGTAATGGCTGCCCACTTCCTCCACCTCCACGTGTAGTGGAGGTGGCTACACTACACTTATTTTCATTCCACTTCGTATGTATTCGGGTATTGCGTAAATTCGTGGTAAAATAAATATAATTTTTGAATATACCATAATCATTAGAAAATTATTTCGAATAAAACCTACTATATTATAATAAATTTCAACATCACTAAATTTACTATCTCCGTTAAAATATTACCATGTATAAAAACCTTATAAAATAAATACATATACAATTATCTCGTAACAAAATATTTTTAACCTTTAAAATATTTTGAAAAGGTAATAATAATATATTTTTTACCAAATTCAACTTTTAAATAAAATATTTTCATATACACGCGATGTTAATAAAATTCTTAAATTTAAGTTCGCAATTCACCATCACACGATTTTGATACTCAAGAACTCTCTCGGAATCCTCCCTTATGTTTTCCCACTGTTTCAGAACTGAAATGGCATTTTAAAACGTGAAGTTGAGGCTTAAATCGAGTTTGACCCGACCCGGTTCGCGACCCATTTTCTGCCAGACAGTCCGCGGTAAATCAGTCATAACTCTTTACTCCGAGATCGGTTGGATGTGAGGTTTTGTGCGTTGGAAACTAGACTCGTAGACCTTCGATTTGGTATTTCAGGGGACTTCTAACTCTTTATATATTTGGAGTAAAGCTCCGATACATTTTACCCAAAGTTTAGAAAATTTATTAAAGGAACTTAAGATTACTTTTGCCGACTTACTTGGCTTCAAAACTTATCATACGGCCAAACAAATGGACCCGGCACTGAAATACCGGTCCCGACAAGCCTTAAATGACTTGGGTCCGCTACAACAAGCTCTAACGGCACAAGGAAAATGTGTATGTGGAAACGACCGGAATGGTCATTACACTTATATGCCTACCTGCTACTTGTTTAGTTGTTTGGCTACCTGAGTTGTAATGTTTATGCGTTGTTTTCATGGTAGTTTCTTCCTTAGTAGTGGATAGGGGTGAGTTATCTTTGTGAGGTGTTTTACCCGGAGTTATAGCTCGTGGGTAGTTCTTGTTAGTCTATTTCTGGTTGGTTTGTTTCCTATTTTGTTGTGGCTCTAGACTTATGTTGAGTCTTTCCTTTTTGAGCGGTCCTAGATGGTAGTTTCCTAGGCTATTATCTAGCATTGCTAGATGATTTTGTGTTGGTTTTGTGTTACCGGTGGTTGTGCTAGATTTTGAGATTTTGTCTTAAGTTGGGAGGTGTTGACTATGCTAGCGTGCTTTGATTAGTTTAGTTTTCTCGAGTGTTTAGAGTCGACCCCTCTTTGTTTGGTTGGTTTAGAAGGTTGGCAGGTATATGGGTTGTTTCCATAATCTCCTTCAGTTTCTTACCCGGTTGGGTTGTTGTTTTCCCTAGTTCCAGTCAAAATGAATTTTAATTTTAGTTCTCTAGATGAGATTTTAATTTTGGCATTGTAATTGGGTTTTGGCTTTTGCATTTCTGACTAAGTGTTGACAGTAGCCTCGTGGCTGAGTTGTATTCAAGTATATTGGGTGAGTCGGGCATCCGGCCTATTTTCTCCTGCCTTGTTGAGTTTTGACAATGTATGTATGGGAGCTTGGGAAATGGCTCCAGATTCATATTTGAGAAGGGATTTGTAAGGTTCAGTATACGCAAAGAAAGGATTTGGTTTAGCTGAAAAAGGAGGTAGATGACTCTTTGTTCGTGCTGGTGTGTTTTAGTAGTTGACTAATGTGACGAATGAGAGATTGGTTTAGGTTGTGGGTTGGTGACTTAGTTCGACCGACTACAAATTGCAGTGGCTTTTCCTTCAGGCGGTTTGGGGTTTAGTAGAATCTATGGATTTGATGACTTGCTATTCAAAGCCCGATTGGCTTCAATTCCTAAGGGTTGATTGGCAGCATAAGGGTTTGAAAAAGGCTCTGGTTGGCAATTTTAAAGTTAGGTTTCAAAATCGTGGGCTAGCAAACTACTCTGGATGGTTCGTTGTTGGTTCTTTCAATTGCAGCTTCTTGGATTAGAAGGCATTGAGTTTGGACAACTTAGCTTACCCATTTTCCATTATGGGGTGACAGTTGGCCTTGGACACCTAGTCCTTAGCTAACCATTGAGTTAGGCTGGACATTCCACATATCAGCGGTGTCCTAGATAGTACGAGATTCCTTCTACCATGGTTGGACAGACTCACCGGTGTGAGTTCGATATTTAGTAGTAGTGTACGCTATATGTGATTAGGTTGTGTGGGTTGAGGCTAGTGAGGCTATTTTTAGTTCTAGTGGTACTTTGAGATTGATCGTCATCTTCATTGTCGAGAGTTTGAAATGCTCGTTTAGTTGGGTCTTCAGGGGTTGTCTTTTATATGAAGTTCTGGCATTGGTTAGACTCGGCTAGTATTGACTAGAAGTTTGATATATGGTGTGCTTCGATATGGTTAGTTTGTATTCTGATATAGTAGAGTGGTTGATTCGAACCAAAGGGGTGAGTTGAGGGTATATGCAGAAATTCTATATCTAGATGGTGACTTTGAGCCCCAGGAAGCTCTTCCTTTTGCCTTCGGGTTGTTTTGACTTGATATTCGTAGCATGGTTGACTTTCCCGGAGGTGAAATTAGTAAGTCAATTTCAAATCCGAATAGCGTCTGAGTATTAGGAGTAGCAACAATACTTCTTAGAGTTTGTAGCTTAGTGATGGTTATAGACTTCGTGGTAGGCTTGCCACACTCCTTGCAGGGTCTTGGTTTTAGTTTGGGTCTGTCGGGCAGGTTGCCCTAGTTCATTTGCTTCCAGTTGATTCAGACTTGGCACGGTTCAGCAAGGTTGGTTTCGTTCTACAATTTGGAAGTTTATCCGTCAACACACGGTATTTATACATGCCTTTCCTAACTTGGATGTGCAAGTTCAGTCGGGGTCATATGGGTTGTTCAGTTGGATTCAGTTAGCGAGTTTGATTTTCGCAAAAGAGTTCGTTCGTTGGTTGTTGGTCAGTCACGGCAGGTAACTCAAATTTTGTCGATATGCTACGGGTTGTTGTCTTGGATAAAAAAGGCTAGTAGACTATGGCTTGGCTTGGGTAGAGTCTGAGCAGAAAGGGTAACTTCATCCGTGGTAGAGTATAAGCAAAGACTGTGGATCTACGGTGAGTTAGTTGATGCTTTGAGGGTGGTTTGAGTGTTCGACTTGTATGCAACTTCCTGTTTATAGTGCAAAAGGGATTCAGTTCAGAATAAAAGAGTGTTGCGGGTTAATAGGTTCATAAGTTAGAGTTTTAGGTTGATGGCTTTTCTGGTAAATTTGGTTGTGGTTTTGATGATTCGAGTTTTGTGTATTGACTACCTTGTTCTCTAGTTTCAGTGTTGTTTCGGTGCCTTCCAATTGAGATTCTCGAGGTTTGGTTTGGGTTGGCAGACGCTTGGTGTTTTGAAGTTTGAATTAGATTCTGACTTGGCTAGTAAGGAGTTTAGGCTTGGTTGCCTTCCTTGGATCAGTTTTGTTGGGTGCCTTCCAGTCGAGGAGGCTACCCAGGTTGTACGAGAGAGTAGTGCGGGCTTTGTATCCGTTATTCTTTTAATCTCTAATTTTTCCTTCTTTCCTGACTTTCGGTGAAGAAAGTCTTTTTAGTAGTGGATAATGTAATGACCCTTCTGGTCATTTATGCATTTTTTCCTTTCTTGTACCATTAGAGCTTGCCTATAGCGGCCCTAATTAATTTATGGCTTGCTGGGACCGGTAGTTCGATGCTCGGGCCACTCATTTGGTCTTTTTGGTCGTTTCTTGTTTTAGAGCTTTAGGCTTTTGAAATCATTGACTTTAGTCAACATTCTTGGTGAACGTGCTTGGAATCAAATTATGACAGTTTCATTAGCTCTGGAGCATGGACTTTGGTCTAGTGAGACCTTTGGTCAGGATCTGGGAGCTTTTCAGCTTGGAAATTCTCTCTCATTCTGTGTTTTCAGGCCAGTTGGGCTTGCTTGGTTGACTTTGGTCAACATTTGGAGAAGACAGCCTCGAATGGAAAAATTTTCAGCGCCTTTAGCTCCGGAATGCTAAGTTTGTGTTAGTTAGTTTGTTGGATTGGGTCTCGGGTGAGCCAAGCTCATTTCGAATGTTTGATTGGCATTAGCTAGTATTGACTTGGGTCAACATTACTCCAAGACAACCTCGTATAAAAGTTTTGTCGATTTTGTTAAGTCTGAAATGTTGTTTCCACTCTAATAGCACTATTGGTTTTTGAGTATCAGGTTTCGATTGTGCCCAGAATGCCCCATAGAAGTTTTTGGCTGTTGTTGGTTTTTCTGCTTCTGGTGGCCTTCAGCGCGATCGCGCTCTTAGCGCTGGTTTGTGATTTTTCCTTCAGCACGATCGCGCTCCTGTAGTGCGATAGCGCTGGTCTGGGATCCTTCCTTCAGCGTAATCGCGCTCCTTTAGCGCGATAGCGCTGACCAGCGACCAGCAGCTATATAATTCTTTGGCCTGCATTTTTTCATCTTGTTTTTCATACTTTTCCCAATTCTAAACTCCAATTCTCCCACCACATTGCTCCCGCCAGTTCTAAAGCTTGGAGAATCCATCAAATTGTTGGGAAATCTTGTTTCCTCGTGCTTGGGTAAGTTCTTCTTCCCCAAAATTTGTTTCTTCTCCATTATTCCTACCACCATTTTTGTTGATTCTTAAAGTTTGGAATTACTTGTAGTAGCTGCCCTCTTAAGATTTTCATAATCATGGATTCAGAGTTTCTCACCTCCTTAGCTTGTCTTCTCGTTATGGTAAGTATCTTTTGACTAATTTTCGAATTTATTCCTTGAACTTCCTCTTTAATCCTCTCTTGAGCGGGCTATTTGGGAGCCGCAATCGTGGTTTGTTTCCACTCAAATTTTGAGCATGTGCTCCCAGGATGGTAAGGAATACTTTGGGGTTTTTTGTTTCCGGTTTTAGGTTTCGAGGTCCATGGACCCGTTTGTGACCCAAATTTTGACCCAGTTATTTCAATAGCTTTATGGGTATCGTTAGACATGTCTTAACATATAGATTATTGTATTGATAGTGGTTTCACAATTTGAAGCTTCCTGAAGCAGTTTGAGGCCAGACGACGTCGTTTCTGCAGCTATTCGCTGAACGATAGGTAAGTTATGGCTTTCCCTACCTAGACTCTGTATATATAGGCTATAACTGCATTAATTATTATCCTTGGGTGGGTTGTTTTAGTTCGGTACCCCAGACTGTTCCCGTCTTTTTTGTCCTTTTATTTCATACATTGATTTTAGTATTCGTGTAGTAGTGTATATTACCCTTGTGGTCCTGTGTGGCCTTGTATTGACTCTGGAACATAGATGGTGGGTTACTTGGGAATGTCCTTAAGTCCTGGACATAGAGATATCATTCTAGGTTGGTTATTATCTGTTGTTGAGCTGTTGAGCCAGTGCAGGGCCGGTAGGAATTATATGTGAGCCGTTGGGCTAACCTATTATTTGCGAGCATATCATTCATGCAAGGGTTTTTTGCATGTTTTACTACGGATGTGGCTTCGGGCCTACTATACATGGTTTTCTAAACTTGCATGGCCCCGAGTGCCCATTCTCGGTAAAAGAATTATGAAATAGGTTTTAAAATGGTTTTTATGAAACCTCTCAGAGTAGGAAGGATAATACGATGACTTTATCACTTGTTTCCATTTTGATACTAGGCTGGGCTGGGCCGTAGTACTAGATATTATTTTCAATGGATTTAGACCCGGATATGTGCCGGGCCCTGTTTAGGTATTTTGACACCTGATTACTGCTTTAGACCCGGAAACACTCTGGGCCCCCTTTATATCGGGTTTTTACTACTGGTTTTTAGAAAGGAAAGGAAAAGTACTACTTTTTTTCACTTGTGGATAAGCTCGATGGTCGATTATGGGCTCCCCAATGCATTTTCTCGGGTTTTACCTTCATTCATTTGTTGATGAGCCAGAGTTTAAATTCATGGCACCACGATGCATTTATTTTGGGTTTACTTTTATGCACTTGTTGATAAGCTCGATGGTCAATTCCAGGAACCCCGATGCATTTATTTTGGGTTTACTTTTATGCACTTATTGATAAGCTCGATGGTCAATTTTGGGCGCCCTGATGCATTTTCTTGGGTTTTACCTTTATGCATTTATTGATAAGACAGATGTTAAATTCCTGGCGCCCCGGTGTACCGAACACTGGGTTTTTCCTTTTATACATTGTGCATCACATCATCCTTTGTTGCATTTCATTCTGTTGGTGTGTTCTTGATGATGGGTTAGTCGTCTGGATTGATTGTGTTGTTATCCTAGGGTTGTACTTGTGAGGTGAATTCCTTATTTATGCTTACCTTGAAGTTGGATTTGTAATGTGAATTTCATATGTGTGTTGGTTCCTTTTTGAGTATGTTAAACTGCTTTCCTTCTTTTCCTTTTTACTTGAGGTTACCGGTATACCATCATGTTCTCAACTCTCTCTCTTTATTTACATTATTGTGCAAGGACTCCAGATGTGTTCTTCTTTCCTTCACTTGTGATTTTGTGTATAATTGTCGTCTGTGCTAGCATTGTGCGCTTATAACTCTTGGTTGTCTATTCTGCGTGCTAGTTCCTTTTGCCTTCTCTATTGTTTTGGTGACTGTTTTCTTGCTGTCTGCTATATTACTGTCTTTATATCTTATATTCGTTCAGTCGGCCGATGATGCCTACTAGGTACCCGTTTCTTAGCAATTGGTGTTCATACTACACTTCTACATATTCTTGGTGCAGATATTAGTTGAGCTTTTGCCATTGATCGCGTTGGAGACTCGTGCAGCTTTTGGATATTCGAGACTAGGATGAGCGCCTGACGACCGAGGTTGGACCATATCTCATCTTCTGTACTGTTACTCCTTGTATATTCGGAGACAGTTGTACTTATCTTTTGTTACTTCTAGAACTTGTATTCTATTAGAAGCTTATGTACGGTCGATACCAAGTCTTGGGGTTGGTGTAGTTTTATTATGTATATATTCAAGTTTTTGCCTCAGCTTTGTCTATCTTTATATTCTGCTTCCGTGTATTTCTGCTTATTGTGCATATTAGTTAGGTAGTAGCCCATTACTCACTGTTCTGGGCTATGAGAATTGGTTCTCCTACTGGGGGTTTTAGGTGCCATCATGACTTGAGAAATTGGGTCGTGACACGATGGTATGCTAAAATACAATTAACAGCTCAATATCAACCTACTGGCCCTACACAGGCTCAATCCACTCTACATCACAAATAATACTATCGTACTAACTCAAATACCGAAGCAGAAAAAATAAGAACAAACCAAAAAAGGAAACGGACAATGGTCTGGAGTGCCAACCTAGTAAACCCAACCCAAGGGTGTAAATAGTACAATTACATTCTACATAGGCCAAGTTTAAGATTGGTAAGCCATAGCCTACCTGGCATTCGATCAAAAGCTGCTAAAAAGTCATCGTCTCAGCCCAAACTACTCCGAGAAGCCCTGAACTGCAATAAAACTACCAGAAACATAATCTACTCGTCAAAATGAAGGTAACGACACCCATAATGCTAATAATTTAGCTGGATCGAAATTTGGGTCCAAATAGGCCTGTGGGCCTCGCAACTTGAAATTAAAAATGGAAATTACCACAAGGTTCCCAACACGGCCAGGAATAGATGCTTGAAAATTTAGCACAATTCGGGTAAGGGAAGGGCCTAAAATAGTCCCTAAATCCTAAGAACAATTCAAGAATCAACAAAGAAATTAACGGAATTAAAGGTTAGAAACTTACAATTGAAGGCGGTTAATTGATCACAGTCAAGGAATACACCACCCCAACACTCTACGATGAGCCCACAGTGAAATTCGAGCTTAGAGCTCTAAAATAATGGTGGATTTTGGTTTACAAAGCTTAAAAACAAAGGAAAAAGAAATATATACTGCCAGGGGTCCTGCATCGCAATCGTGAAGGACCCCACACAGTCGCGATGACCATGATGGCTAAACCATAGCAAAGACAATAGTATAGCCATGTGGTTGAGAAGAACAAAGGGGAAGGGCCTTCATTGATATCGCGAGAAAGGCCCTCGCGATCACGAATAAAAAAGGGTGTCGAGTCCACAGGCTCTTCATCGCGATCGCGTGAAGGGGACCTTGCGGTTGTGATGCCCAAATAAGCAAACTATCTTGATCATATGGCCTCCCTCATAGTCGCGATTAAGGCTTAAGGCCTCCACATGAAACATCAAAAAATAACTTTCTTAAGTTGCAAAGTCGCCAGATGGGCCCATAGGGTTCATCTGGGACCCGTGCACATAAATGAACTATGCTACCCTACTAGAATGGCATTCCAAATTCAACAGAATTGACAAAACTTCTATATGAGGCCATTTCGATGAAATGTTGACCCAAGTCAACATTTATGAACTTCAACCAAACACCCAAAATAAGCCCATCTCACTCGGGACCTGAACCAACCACCTACCTAACCCAAACTCAACATTCCAGAGCTGATGGAACTATCGGATTTTGAATCCGATGCTCTCATTATCGAAAATTGACAAAAGTCTATCATGACGCAATTTCTCGGTCATGATGGCACCTATAACACCCAAGTAGGTAAACCAATCCCCATAGCCTGGAACGGTTAGTAATGGGCTACTAGCTAACAGTTAAGCGAAGAAATGATATAATCAAGCAGAAGTAAAGGAACAAGATGAAAAGATAGATAACAGGAAAATATATACATATGCGGAAGCTAAACCAAACCCCAAAACCTAGTATCATAATATAGATCCGGAACTACATATAAGGAGTACGAGGCATCCAAAATAATATATACACAATTGTCTCTGAGTAGTAACAGAGTACATGATACAGAAGATAAACTAAAGCTAAGCTCCGGTCACCAAGAGCTCACCCTCAGTCTGGATAGTCCAAAAGATCTCCAAGCACGAATCGCATAATCTAGCAGTGATGGCCCTCACTAGGATCTACACTAGAAGATACAGAGTGTAGTATGAGCACCAATTGCAAACCAACCGATACCCAGTAGGTATCATAGGCCGACTGGGCACATATAAGATAAAAGAGCAGTAATAAGCAAAATAGAAAACAATTAGTCACAGAAGGCAACGAATAAATCCATGGAAGCTAGCACAAAAGGAATACAAGCAGGAACAATACATATGGCTAGCTAAAAGAATACATATCATAGGCAAAAGAAAGAAACACGTACCCAAGATCCTCGCAATAACAAATATATAAAGAAGAGTTTAGAAATTAGGCGGTATACCGGTAACCTCAAATGGATAGAAAAAGAGAGAAAAGATAACGATAATCATGCTTGAATACAAGATACAATAACCCCAAGTAGACATACTAATCTCATGTCAGAATCCAATAGTTAAAAGCCCAAAAGCAATCTTAACAATCTCCAATCTCACAAGAAGCCAAAACAGGAACCAATACCGCGATTTAATAACAATAAGTCTAAGTATAATCCCACGGGTGCCTATACACCCAAGGAATACTAGCAAGTGAAGACAAACTCTCTGGCAGCCCATACTACCAGAGTGTACAATCAACAAAAAGCAAACAAGGGTGGAACCTTACACAAATAAATAATATGCTATGATATGCCAAACAAAGTGTAACCACAATGTCAGTATGTTACCCCCTCTGATGCCCCAAAGGTCCAATAAAGATGGGATCCATGGAAGGACTTCTCCCGAGTACATCTACTCCGTCATACACCACTACCCCCGATCACCCTTTTTCCTGTAGCACTTGGTCCGGAATGACAGAGTGTATGGAGGTCAACTCATAGACCACACACTACACTCTAACCTCAAAATATCAGTTCGGAGTGCCACCGGATTCAAACTAGTACTCAAATGCTCAAAATGCATGCCTAAATTCTATTCAGGTCTAAATCAATGAAATAAGTCTAATAAACCCCCTTCAAAGGTTCCCAAGCATATCCGGGTCTAAAATAGTAGTAAATAAAGTCTGATGCTTGACTTTACCGAGTCTAATGTCATTTCTCATCCATAACAAAGTCAATCTAGCACCTTGCTTCAACCGGGTCTAATATATAGTAGGAAAACTGTAACAAATCTTTATTTTAACTTTTCTTACCCTAAGAAGATCCATTAAGTTGATACCAAGCCATTTCATAATCAATTTTGACCAAAAATGGGTCCCACGGGTCATGCAAGATTTAGAAATCATCAATAGAAGGCTCAAATCCAAAACCGTAGTAAAAATCATGAAGAAAATCCTTTTATATGCATGATAATGGCATGCTCAATCAAATCAATAGCCCAATGGCTCACAATCAACCTATCGGCTCTGCACAGGCTCCAGTCATACTACAACACAGATAGCCAGCTCTATAACAATAATAACGATGTTCGAAACTCACAGACATTCCCAATTTCCTACCATCTATGTTCCAGAGTCAATATAAGGCCTCATAGACCACAAGGGTGATAATATCATCTATCGCAAATACTACAACCATCGGAGGAAGATAGGAATTGGACATGAATAAAGTGGTCAAAGTTTGTTGTACGAACTAGTAATCCTAACCCAAGGAGGCCCATTAATACAATTTTATCCTATATATGTAAAGTCTAAAGAGTTTAAACAGTAACATACCTGTCGTCCGACGACAAGCTGTTGGGACAACAATATCCAAGCCTGAATCGCTCTGAGAAGCCCCGAACGATGATTAAACTATCACGAAAATAAATAATATATCAAGATGAGTCCAACAATATCCATATCACTATAATAATAGCCGAGCTGAAATTCGAGTCACCGACGGGCCCACGGTCCCTGCAACTCAGAATCGAAAATGAAGTGCACAATATGATCACCATGACCAAGGGAGTACATGTAATGACCCTTCCAGTCATTTATGCATTTTTACTTTTCTTGTATTGTTATAGCTTACCTGTAGTAGCCCCAAGTCATTTATGGCTTGCTAGGACCGGTGGTTCGGTGCCCTGGCCGTTCGTTTGGTCTTTATGACCTTCCTGTTTTAGAGCTGACTCTTAAGAGTTGACTTATCAAAATCGTGCGATAGTGATTTACGATCATATGATCTTAACATTCATCCCATATCCAAGGCTTGCGAGCCTAAATTTAAGAATTTATCGCGCATATTTGAAAATATTTAATTTAAAAGTTGAACGTGATAAAAAGGTTATTTTTTATTATTGCCTTTTTAAAATATTTTAAGTTTATAAAAAATTACTTCTGTCATGATATATTTGGGTATGTGTTTATTTTATAAGAATTTTATAATATACTAATATTTTAACGAAAATAGTAAATTTAGTTATATTTAAAATTATTATTATAATATAGTAGGTTTTATTTAAAATGATTTTCTATTAATTATGATGTATTCAAAAAGTTATATATATTTTACCATGAAGCTATGCAATACCCGAATATACAGGTAATGGGATAAATCTTTTTTTGAGTATTTCCACCTCTACTTCCACGTGGAAGTGGAGGAAATGGACAACACAATTATCATTAAGTGGTGGCATGCATTTAGGTAGGTTCACAATTCATTTGAATATTAATTAGTTAATGAGATAAAGTGTAGTAGTACTATGTTGGCTAGTATAGCCTTGCAGATATATATGTATATATTCATATAGGCTTAGGATTTTTATTTTCTTTCATTCTTTATTAAAGAATATCATATATATTTGCTACTATAAATAAGACATGTACATTGTACTCCAATGACTTTGTTCTCATTCTATTTTCTACTGCATATGCTCCTGCACGTAGATACATCATTTACGTTGGTGAGTGATTTTGGCAAGGAAAATTATCTTTTATACAATATTTGATTTCTAAGAGAAAATCGACTATCTACGTCAAGTTATTCAAGCCCGAATTCAAGGTTGATTTTGTTTTAGAGCTTCTCGGAGCGTTTCGGGCATGGACATCATCGTTCTAGAAGCTTGTCATCGGACGACAGGTAGGTTACGGTCTAACTCCTATAGACTTTGCATATATAGGATAAAATTGTATTAATGGGCATCTTTGAGTTGGGTTTATTAGCTTGGCACCACAGACCTTGACCACTTCTTCATGTCCGATTCGTTTCTTTCCTCTGATGTTTGTACTATTTGTTATAGATGATATTATCACCCTCATGGTCTTGTGTGGCCTTGTGTTGACTCTGGAACATAGATGGTAGGTTATTGGGAATGTTCATGAGTCCCGGACATCGTTATTACTGTTATAGTGCTGGCTATCTGTGCTGTAGAATGATTGGAGCTTGTGCAGGGTCGATAGGTTGATTGTGAGCCATTGGGCTATTGTTTGTGATTGAGCATGTCATTTTCATGCATATAGTGGGTTTCTGCATAATTTTACTACCATTTTAGCTTCGGGCCTTCTATTGAATGATTTCTAAAACCTGCATGGCCCGTGGGGCCCATTTTTGGTAAAAAGGATTGCAAAGAGGTTGGCACCATTTTAACGGATCTTCTTGGGGTAAGAAAATAAAAAGGATGTTTTATCACTATTTCTACTAATACTAGGCTCGGCGGTGCCGAGGGCTAGACTTGTTTTACTATAGCTTCCCTGATAATACTAGGCTCGGCGGGGCCGTGCGCTAGAACCATTTGATTTATTGATTTAGACCCGGATACCCTCTAGGCTGCTTTACTTGGGGATTTTCAAAATTGTAGGGCATCTAGTATGTTGGTCAGGGGCCTCCATTGACCTCGTTGTTCTGGACCAGGGGTTACGTGCTGGGAGTGCCAGAGGGAGGGTATACGGTGTAGTAGAGGTATATGGGTGTGACCTTCCATGGATCCTGTCTTTTGGGCCTTATAGGACACCAGAAATGGGTAACATACGTTACTATTATTACATCTAGTTCATCATATTATCATATTGTTTGAGGTTCCATCCTGGTTTGCTATTTGCTGAGTGTACGCTCCGGTAGTATGGGATGCCGGAGGGTTTATTTTCTCTTGGTTGTGTTCCTCGGGTGTATGGGCGCCCGTTGGGACTGTAGGTAGACTTCTTATTTCCTTATCGAGTCTAATGATTCGTTATGTTGATTTCTTATTATATATTGGTATTGAGACTAGTATCTTGTAGCTGGGGTTGGTTATTTGTCATGCCTCAAATCTCATCAAGACGGACAGGCACCCGATACCCTAAAGGCTCGAGAGAACGAACTTATAGCTTGTGCTTACCATGCGTATAACTATGACAATCATAAATCTTTAACAAGGATATATACGTTGCAGTGATAAAAGACCGCCACATATAGACCCAAAACTTATGCACATAGTTTGGCCATTGAGGCCATAACTGTTAAGAGATAAGACGCATTGTACTTTATACATTAGTCTACAAAGCCTCTACAAGATAGACAAACTTAGTTTAGGTTGGGACAGGGCCCCGTCTTATCCTTAACTATACAATACCAAAAATATGTACCCAAGACACGGTAAATTAACCTAGATCTCACCAATAGCAGCTGAGTATCTTGTACTCCTACGGGGGAGGTCTACTAGCTGGAGTACCTGTGTCTGCAGCATGAAACGTAGTATCCCCATGAGGGACGTCAGTACGAAAAAATGTACTGAATATGTAAGGTATAAAGTAACTGTATGTAAAACAAGTGCTCAATGAAATCAGATATCAATGCATAAAGTGTAGATAGGAATGAAAAGCCACCTTTTCTTACATTTGTAGAATCATGTACATTACATTCTTTCCTTTACTCTTCTTTGCTTTATAATCTTTGTGATACAAATGACCAACTGATCAGTGGGAAAAGAGGAGTACCATGCTAGACAATTTAGCCCCTGAGATGCTGCCCTCATAATATATAAATTGGGATCGACCCATGCTAGGCTTTCACCCCTAGGCTGCCACCCATAAGTATATAATAGCGATCGACCCATGCTAGGCTTTCGCCCCTAGGATGCCACCCATACATACAGGTTACTTCATATAGTTTCTTTGTTCTTTGAGATTATTGCCTTGGTGGTCATAACCATTATTGATCTCAGAACTATAGACCAGTAGTACAAGACACGTGAATATGCACTTAAGGCAGTAACAATGACATAAGGAGCAAATGTAACATCAATTTAATACTTAAGTACCTAGCTGATACAATGAACCTTATTTGACTTATGGAATAACTCATAAATATTGCTTTATAGAATACCTTTGTCGTGTACTTGGAAGAATAAACACGCAAATTTAATAATAACACATACTAAAATACTTTGACACAATATAGAGCAGGGAAAAGATCGTAAGCTACATTGGAAATTAAATTCTGCCACTATGTATCCTTACTCGAAAGAACACTTAGGAAACTCACTTTGTTCATAGTAGCACAAGTACTAGATTTCATGCCAAAGAATAGAGAATCAGATATTACAACGAATTAAGCTTCCCCCTTTCATATTACTAATCTACAATGAAATAAGTGGCAACACTAGTATTAGTAGCTAATTAACCAGTTTGGGCTACTTGATCTCAGTAAATTAGTAACCAGGCAGTAAGCTCATAACGGATCAAATCAAGAGTCTTTCCACCCCTTCTCTTTTAATCACATCTGCATACTATATGAAATTCTCATAAGGTCCCCTGAACCTTCTCAAACTTCACAACATATACTAAACAGTGTGCAAAAGCATGCAGGCAGCAAGTTAACATAGCACCCAATTAAGTGGTGTATCACCAAACCCTCCTTCCATAGTTCAATACAACTTCACAAACCTTTTTACAAGGTCAACCAAGTTGTCCCCAATATATATAAGTAAAACAGATCACAAAACAGTCCCAAATATCCTCCAATACAATAAGAAATATTGAACTCAAGGATTCCAATCACCATCTCATGAGTTTTAGACAAAAAGACACACATAATTCTCAACCAATTTGTATATAAGGAGGGGTGAAGATGGGCAGTAATCTTACCTCAAATTCAGGAACCTTATCCCCTTAGCTTAGATTCTTCAAGAACTTAAACTCTCCTTCTAACTACAACCAAAGAAGAAGAGAATATTTGTTGGAATGTTAGAGAGAGAGAGGTAGCCATCTTTGGAGTATAGATTATGTCCTATACTTCAAACATTGAGAGCATGATTCCATAAGATTCCATTGAAGGAATAAGCTAAACCCATAAGTATTTTCACTTACCTTTTACTTGGACAGAGAGGAACTCACCAAGAACCCTATTAGAATTTTACGGCTGCTATAAGAAACTTGAGAGAACATGAGAGACCCAACTGATTTTTCTAGATTTAAATTGAGTAAATGAGTTGATCTTATCCCTTTAAAGGGTCCTCCTATTTAACAACTCTCTTTAGTGGGTTTTGGGCCAAAATTTTGCTTTTAATTTGGGCCACAATTTCGTCAAAAAGGTCCAAGCACCTAATGCACCTACTTGGCCTTTAAGCTGGTCAAAACGTCTAGTAGGTGATGCACCTACTTGTCACCTACTAGCTTAATTAAGTCAACAAAGCACCTCAATTATTTTATTCCATTTTTTGAACTTGAATCCCTTTTGCTTTAACTTAACACTTTAGTTTAACCTTAAGCCCAAATACCACCTTACTATCTTGAGTTTAAATATTTTCATCGAGGTTAACTTGGCCATTTACGTTCTGACATGAACGGGGCATTACATCACCTTCCAATATATATTAAACCATCACTATTTATATAAAAAACTTGGTCCCTCACCTATACAACAAGGCTACGACGAGTTCTATATGAATAGAACTAGTATACAGAGAATACAGGGTGTTTCATCCTCCCCTCCCCCTTAGGAACATTCATCCTCCAATGATATCATAGCTAACCGCTCAAACAAGTCAAGCCTGAGTTAAGTACCACTATAAGCCAAATAATACATATAGACTTATACTTACTTGTTAATGCCTCAACTCGACACTTTCACCTTTTTCATCGGACTGAAATAGATGAGGATACTTGGATTTCATTGCTTCTTCCGCTTCCCATGTAACTTCTTCTACTTGTTGGTTCCTCCATAGTACTTTTATAGAAGCTACTTCTTTATTTCTTAACTTCCGAACTTGTCGATCCAGAATAGCAATGGGTACTTCTTCATAAGTGAGATCTCCCATAACCTGTACATCTTTAGTAGGAGTGATACGTGATGGGTCACTTATACACTTCTGAAGAATTGAGACATGAAACACCGGGTGAACGGTTGCAAGCTCTTGGGGTAGCTCTAACTCATATGCGACTTGGATAACCCTCCGAATAATCTTATATAGTCCTATACAGCACGGACTCAACTTTCCTTTTTTACCAAACTTCATCACCCCTTTCATTGGTGACACCTTCAAGAATACCAAATCTCCAATAGAAAACTCCAGCCCTCTTCTTCTAATATCTGCATATGATTTTTGTTGACTTTGAGCCGTTGCTAGGCACTGTTGTATCAGCTTCACTTTTTCCATCGCTTGATGCACAAGATCTGGCCCAAATAAGGCAGTTTCACCCACTTCAAACCATCCGATTGGTGATCTGCACTTCCTCCCATATAAAGCTTCATAAGGTGCCATTTTGATACTTGAATGGTAGCTATTGTTGTAAGAAAACTCAATAAGAGGCAAATGGTCATCCAAACTACCTTTGAAGTCTAATACACAAGCTCGCAGCATATCCTCAAGTGTTAGGATTGTACGTTCTGCCTGACCATCCGTTTGAGGGTGAAAGGTTGTACTTAAATTCACTTGTGTCCCAAACTCTTCTGAAATGACTTCCAAAAATTTGCGGTGAATTAATCAACCCTATCATATATATTAGAGATTGGGACTCCATGTAGCCGAACTATATCTTTAATATACAACCTTGCATACTCTTCAACTGTATAGGTAGTCTTGACCGGCAAGAAATATGCTGATTTGGTGAGTTTATCAACTATTACCCATATGGAATCAAATTTCTGAAATGAGCGGGGCAAACCAGTGATAAAATCCATGTTGATCATGTCCCACTTCCAAATTGGAAGATCTATACGTTGCATATAACCTTTGGGCTTTTGGTGCTCCACTTTAAGTTGTTGACCATTTGGACACTGAGTAACAAATTCTGCAATGTTCTTTTTCATGTCACTCCACCAATACACTCCTTTCAAGTCATGATACATTTTAGTGGAGCCCGGATGGATAGAATATCTTGAATGATGTGCTTCTGTCATAATTCTCTTCCTTAGTTCATCTACATGAGGTACACACAACCTGTTTTGGAACCGGAGTACTTCATCTTGCCTGAGCTCAAATGCCCTTGTCACACCTTGTCGTACATTCTCCTTAAGCTGTAATAGAATAGGATCTTTATATTGCTTCTCTTTTACTTCAGCTACTAATGAAGATTCTCCCGCATTTTGCACAATAATCCCTTCATCTAGAGATTCAAGAAGGTGAACCCCCAAACTAGCTAGTTGGTATATATCCTTAGCTATTCTTTGTCTTTCCATGGACTGCCCATAGGTGTTTGACATTGTCTTATGACCTAAAGCATCGGCTACCACATTTGCTTTCCCCGGATGATACAAGATATCAACATCATAATCTTTTAATAACTCAAGCCATCTTCGCTACCTCAGATTTAGATCCTTCTGCTTAAATATATATTTCAAACTCTTATGATTAGTATATATGTCAACATGAACCCAATACAAGTAGTGGTACCATATATTCAAAGCAAATACAACTGTTGCTAGCTCTAGATCATGGGTTGTATAATTTTCTCATGTGGCCACAACTGTCTTGAAGTATAAGCTATTACTTTACCATGATGCATTAATACACATCCTAAGACCACTCCCAAATCATCACAATTCACTGTATACCCTTCTGTGCTTCAGGAAGTACCAATATAGGTGTAGAAGTCAACTTATTCTTCAACTCTTGGAAGCTTCTTTCGCATGCATCTCTCCATTGGAACTTGGTTGCCTTGTGTGTTAGCTTTGTTAAGGGTACAGATATAGAAGAAAATCCTTCAACAAACCTTCTATAATAACCTGCCAACCCAAGAATGCCATAGATTTTAACCAAAACTCACATTTAGAAAACTTTGCATATAGCTTACGATCACGAAGAATCTATAACACATGTCGTAAGTGATTAGTGTGGTACTCTTTTGATCTTGAATAGACCAAGATATCATCTATGAATACAATCACAAACACGTCCAAGAATGGCTTGAACACCCTATTACTCAAATCCATAAAAGTTTCCGGTGCATTTGTTAGCCCAAATGACATAACTAAAAACTCAAAATGAACATACCGTGTTTGAAAAGTTGTCTTGGGTATATCTTTCTCTTTGACCCTCACATGGTGATAACCCGACCTTAAGTCAATCTTTGAGAAACACTTAGCACCCTGTAACTGATCAAAAAAATCATCAATCCTAGGGAGGGGATATTTGTTCATTGTCACCTTATTCAACTGCCAGTAGTCAATACATATTCTCAATGAGCCATCTTTCTTACGTACAAATAAAATTGGTATGCCCCAAGGGGACATACTAGGCCATATAAATCCCTTTTATAATAATTCTGTTAATTACTCCTTCAATTATCATAATTATGCAGGAGCCATTCTATATAGAGGGATGGAGATAGGTTGAGTACCTGGAATAACATCAATACCAAACTCTACTTCTCATTCTGGAGGCAAACCTGGAAGCTCTTTGGGAAATACATCAGAAAATTCATTTACCACTGGAATAGATTGAAGATCTAATGGCTCTGCATCTACATCTCTCACTCTCACTAGATGACATATGTACCCTTTGGACATCATTTTCTTTTCCTTAAGATAAAAAATAAACTTACCTCTTAGCGCCCCAATATTACCTCTCCATTCAAGGACTGCCTCTTTTGGAAAATTGAAATGCACCCTCTTAGCTCGGCAATCTACCATGGCATAACAAGAAGCCAACCAATCCATACACATTATAACATCAAAATCTACCATTTCTAGCTCAACAAGGTCAGCCAATGTATCACGATCACAAATAATTACTAGGAAATTATGATAGACTTTTCTAGCTATAATAGACTCGCCAACTGGCGTAGACACCTTAAATGGTTTAACCAATAGTTCTGGTGTTCTTTCAAAATTCCAGCAATCAATTGAGTGACATATGATAGTGTAGAGCCCGGATCAATTAATGCATATACATTATGTGAAAAGATGGACAATGTATCTGTAACCAGATCGGGTGAAGTCTCCAAATTCTGTCAATCCGCTAGAGCATATGTACGATTCTGAACTCCACTGGAACTAGCTACTCCTCTACCACCTCTACCATGACATGTGGGCACCTGTGGCCCTCTATCTATAGAAGGAACCAATGATGATGATGCAACAATTGATCTAGTAGGTTGTGCCATACCACCCATGCCTCTTTGAGGGTAATTTCTCATCATGTGTCCCGGTGTACCACACCAAAAGCAAGCATTTGTCCCAAGCTAACTTATACTTGAATGATTTCTTCCATATTGTGTACAAAACTGTCTAGGAGGTCTCGATTGGCTTGTACTTCCCTGCTCTTGGTACCCTACTACTTGTGAGCCTTGAATCTCACTTCTTTGCCCAAACTGATTAACCCTAAACCTTTGAAATCGAGGTGGAGCACTAGCTATAGAGTAAGAAGATGATGGCCTAGGCGGTTTATTAGGAAACCTAGGCCTAAGCTCACCTTGGGGTGGCGTATACTGCCCTGTAGATCTGGACCTCTTCGAATGCCCTCCTTTTGACTCTTGTGTCCGTCTCCTTTACCTTTGATCCTCCATCTTTTGTGCAAAAGCTTGTATCCTTGCTATATCCATGTCTTTGTTCAAATCAACAATAGTAAAATCCCTAACCAGATATGAATCCAATCTATCCACATAATGATGAACTTTATCCTCCATAGTAGCTACTACATTAGGAGCGTACCTTGCAAAAGAATTAAACTTGAGACTATAATCTCTCAATCTCATATTCCCTTGGTGAAGATTTAAGAACTGACTTGCATGGGTCTCCCGGATCTCCAATGGCAGGTAATGGTCAAGGAATGCCTTCTTAAACTCTTTTTATTTAGCTGAAGGTGCATTTGTGCCCCTAGATTGCTTCCAAGCTTTGTACCACAATATAGCCACACCCTTTAATCTATATGCTACCAGCTCAACTGCTTCCTTACCATATACATGCATAATATCTAAGGTCCTTTGGATTTGATCAATAAAGTCTTTCGGATCTTTATAAGAATCTGACCCGGTGAATGATGGAGGGTCCAAATTAAGGAAATCACGTATCCGCACACTAGCTGCCCTATTTGCACCACTAGTACCTGCAATTGGACTTGCTTGCCCTTGTCCTTGACCAGCAAGTATACGAGTCAACAATTGGACCACATTCTTCAAATCTTGGTCAGTAGTATTAACGGGTGGTACTTAGGTTGTTGTTGCCCTCCTTAGCTCTTCTGGAGATGGGGGAGTGGAGGAAGTCATCTTGAGCCTCACTTTGATTAGCTTGTCTAAGTGGTGATTTGCTAGTCCCTTCTCCAGTATCCATATCTACTTGCTTACCTGTACTCTTGCTTCTCCTTGTAACTATCATTTTTGCTATAATGAAAATAATTCAAAGGTTAGATATGATAAACCTACAACATCGGCTCTATCGCACGATCTAAGAGATAAAGAAAAAGAGACAACTTCTAAATGTCCTGTAGCCTCCTATTTATAGATGTGGTGCACAACACACCCATAAACAAGACTCTATATAGACACGGCCTTGTAGACTTCCTAGGATGACCTGCTCTAATACCACTTTTGTTACGCCTCAGATCTCATTAAGACGGATAGGCACCCGATGCCCTAAAGGCTCGAGAGAACCAACTTATAGCTTGTGCTTACCATGCGTATAACTATAAAATCATAAATCTTTAACAAGGATATATAAGCTGCAATGATAAAAGACCAACATAGATAGGCCCAAAACTTATGTACATGGTTTGGCCATTGAGGCCATAACTGTTAAGAGATAAGACGCACTGTACTTTATACATTAGTCTACAAAACCTTTACAAGATAGAAAAACTTAGTTTAGGTCGGTATATGGCCCTGCCTTACCCTTAACTATACAATATATAAAAAATATGTACCCAAGACACGGTAAAGCCCCGAATCAACCTAGAGCTCACCAATAGTAGATGAGTATCATGTGCTCATACGGGAGAGGTCTACTAGTTGGAGTACCTGTGCCTGCAGCATGAAACGTAGCGTCCCCATGAGGGACGTCAGTGCAAAAAAATGTACTGAATATGTAAGGCATAAAGTAACTATATGTAAAACAAGTGCTTAATGAAATCATATATCAATGCATAAAGTGTAGATAGGAATAAAAAGCCACCTTTTTGTACAATTGTGGAGTCATGTACATTACATTCTTTCCTTTACACTTCTTTGCTTTATAATCTTTGTAATACAAATGACCAACTGATCAGTGGGAAAAGAGGAGTCCCATGCTAGGCAATTTAGCCCCTGAGATGCTGCCCTCATTATATATAAATTGGGATCGACCCATGCTAGGCTTTCACCCCTAGGATGCCACCCATAAGTACATAAATAGGGATCGACCCATGCTAGGCTTTCGCCCCTAGGCTGCCACCCATACATACAGGTTACTTCATATAGTTTCTTTGTTCTTTGAGATTGTTGCCTTGGTGGTCATAACCATTATTGATCTTGGAACTATAAACCAGTAGTACAAGACATGTGAATATGCACTTAAGGCAGTAACAATGACATAAGGAGAAAATGTAACATCAATGTAATACTTAAGCACTTAACCGATACAATGAATCTCATTTTACTTAAAGAATAACTCATAAAGCTTGCTTTATAGAATACCTTTGTCATGTACTTGGAAGAATAAACACGCAGATCTAATAATAACATATACTAAAGTACTTTGACACAATATAGAGTAGGGAAAAGATCGTAAGCTATATTGGAAATTGAATTCTTCCACTATGTATCCTTACTCGAAAGAACACTTAGGAAACTCACTTTGTTGATAGTACCACAAGTACTAGATTTCATGTCAAAGAATAGAGAATCAAATAGCCTTACATACCTTGTTGTACAACTCTGATATTACAACAAATTAAGCTTCCCCCTTTCAGATTATTTATCTACAATGAAATAAGTGGCAACACTAGTATTAGTAGCTAATTAACCAGTTTGGGCTACTTGATCTCACTAAATTAGTAACCGGGCAGTAAGCTCGTAACATATCAAATCAAGAGGCATTCCACCCCTTCTCTTTTAATCACATCTACATACTATATAACCTTCTCATAAGGTCCCCTGAAACTTCTCAAACTTCACAACATATACCAAACAGTGTGCAAAAGTGTGCAGGCAACAACTTAACATAGCACCTAATTAAGTGGTGTATCACCAAACCCTCCTTCAATACTTCAATAAAACATCTCACAAAACAGTCCCAAACATCCTCCAATACAATAAGAAATATTGAACTCAAGGATTCCAATCACCATCTCATGAGTTTTAGAGAAAAACACACACAGAATTCTCAAGCAATTTGTATATAAGGAGGGGTGAAGATGGGCATTAATCTTACCTCAAATTCTGGAACCTTATCCCCTTAGCTTAGATTCTTCAAGAACTTAAACTCTCCTTCATACTACAACCAAAGAATAAGAAAATAATTCTTGGAAAGTTAGAAAGAGAGAGGTAGCCATCTTTGGAGAATAGATTATGTCCTACACTTCAAACATGGAGAGAATGATTTCATAAGATTCCATGGAAGGAATAAGCTAAACCCATAAGTATTTTCACTTACCTTTTACTTGGAAAGAGAAGAACTCTCCAAGAACCCTATTGGAATTCTAGGGTTGCTATAAGGAACTTAAGAGAACATGAGAGAGCCAACTGATTTTTCTAGAGTTAAATTGAGTAAATGAGCTGATCTTATCCCTTTAAAGGGTAATCCTATTTACCAGATCTCTTTAGTGGGTTTTGGAACAGAATTTTGCTTTTAATTTGGGCCACAATTTGGTCAAAAAGGTCCAAGCACCTTATGCACCTACTTGGCCTTTAAGCTGGTCAAAAAGTCTAGTAGGTGATGCACCTATTTGTCACCTACTAGCTTAATTAAGTCAAGCAAGCAGCTCAATTATTTTATTCCATTTTCTGAACCTTAATCCCTTTTGCTTTAACTTAACACTTTACTTTAACCTTAAGCCCAAATACCACCTTACTATCTCGAGTTTACATATTTTCGTCGAGGTTAACTTGGCCATTTATGTTCTGACATGAATGGGGCATTACATCACCTTCCATTATATACTAAACCATCATTATTCATATAAAAAACTGGTCCCCCACCTATAATACAAGGATACGTTGAGTTCTATATGAATAGAACTATTATACACAGAATACGGGGTGTTTCATTATTATTCCTATGTTTGAGCATGCTTTTGTCACTTTTATTTCCTCTTTCTCTTTTAACTTGAGGTTACCAGTATATCGCCCATCTTCTAAGAAACTTCTATATATATTATTGTAGCAAGGATCCCAGGTGCGTTATTACTTTCTTTCACCTGTGCCTACGATATGTATCCTAGTAGCTAGCCATGTCTGTTGTTTTCTCCTTGTATTCCTTCCGTGCTAGATTCTATGCACTTATTCATTGTTTTCTATGACTATTTACTTCTACTCTGCTTATTACTGCTCGTTTATCTTATATGTGCCAAGTCGGTCTATGATACCTACTGGGTACCCATTTCTTAGTAATTAGTTCTCATACTATATTTCTGCATCTTTTTGGTGTAGATATTAGTTGATCATTCATTATTGATCGCGTTGGAGACTCATGGAGTTTTTGGATCTTTGAGACTAAGGTGAGCTCCTGGTGACCGGGGCTTGACCATATCTCATCTTTTGTACTGTTACTCTTGTATATTCGAAGACAGTTGTACTTATCTTTTGTTACTTATAGCACTTGTATTCTATTAGAAGCTTATGTACTATCGATACCAAGTCTTGGGTTGGTGTAGTTTCTTTTGGTATATATTCCGATTATTGCTTCCACTTTATTCCATTTTTATATTCTACTTATTGTGCGTATTATTTAGCTAGTAGCCCATTACTAACCATTTTGAGCTACAGGAATTGGTTTACCTACTGGGGGGTCGTAGGTGTCATCATGACTCGAGAGATTAGGTCGTGAGAGTTGGTATCAGAGCTCTAGGTTCACTAGTGTCATGGTATAGAAGCAAGTGTCTAAGTAGAGTCTCATGGATTGGTATGATGACGTCTGTATCCTATTTGCGGGAAGCTACAAGGCAACATTACGAATAGTTTCATCTTCATAGCTCCTTATCATGTGTTCCTGGTTCTATCGACTTTTAAACTTTGGATGTTTCATTCCTTCTCAGATGCCTAAGACGAGTTCAAAAATGGTTGGTGGCGAGGCTTCTGTGCCTATTGCTTCAGTGCTTTTGTTAGTGCCAGGACTTTAGAGTGAGAGTTTACCGCATCAGATAGGGGGTGTGAGACCAGCCCGTCTTCTGATTGGATTCATGGCTACCGAGTTCTTTAGGACACCATGGCTAGAACTCTGAGTCCTCTGTTAGGTGTTTCAGTACCCGATTCTATGAGTGGTGCTTCAGTTAGGGTTGAGCTTCCAGTTCTTCAGCAGGCTTCTATGTCTGTGTTGGACTATGAAGTGAGATCTCACAAGATAGTTAGGCGTACTGCTAGGATTGTGCCTTCAGAGTTTGATAGAGTTCAAAGCTTTATTGGAGGTTTTAATATATCGCTCTGTTTGGCGACCGAGTAATTAGTTACTATTGGGACTAGATTTCTTTAGGTGGTTGACCATGCTTGGGCTATCGAGGATTTATGCCGTGAGGCTTATGGAAGTAGTGTTAAGAAACATCATCGCCAGGATAGTTCCTGAGGTTCTCAGACTCAAGGTAAGGGATTCTCCACCAGAGATAGGTTATATTGCTTTTTATCTACCAGGCCAGTTTTGTTTTCTCCATAGGTTCCAGAGGGTGGTTGTACAGGACATGTTGAGCTTAGTGGACATAGTACGGGTTAGATTCTTTGAGGTTTGCTTTTCGGTTGTGTAGGCTGTGGTGGCCGGTCAAGTTCAGTGAGATCTCCTTGCCCGTATATATCCATTAGGATTTTCTTTCATTGCGGTGAACATGGGCTCTCTTCTAGGAATTTCCCCATGATTGTGTATCTTGGTCAGCCTAGTTTTTATGATTGTGGAGAGATTGATCATATTTATAGAGCTTATCCCCGATGAGGGATGGTTGAGCCTTCAGCTTCGACTACTCAGTCCAGAGTTAGATCCCATCAGTTTGATGCCCCTCTTGGTGGGCCAGAAGTAGAGGTTCCTGACATCATTGCTCTAGATTAGGCTTTGTTACCTTCAACTAGTGATAGTACTGCTGATGTTGTGGTTCTATCCCTTCTATAGTTTAATTGCTTATATGCCTACCTGCTATTTGTTTAGTTGTGTGACTACTTGAGTTGTAGTGTTTGTGTGTTGATTTCTTTGTAGTTGATTCTTTATTAGTGGATGGGGGTGAGTTATCCTTAATAGGTGTTTATCCAGAGCTGTAGCTCGTGGGTAGTTCTTGTTTTCCTTTTCTGGTTGGTTTTGTTTCTGGCTCCTTTGTAGTTCTAGACTTGTGTTGAGCCTTCCTTGTTAAACGGTCCTAGATGGTTATTGCCTAGGATATTATCTAGCATTTTCTAGGAGTCCCTGTGTTGGTTTGGTGTTACCAGTGGTTGTGCTGGAGTTTGAGCTCTTGTCTTAAATTGAGAGGTGTCGGTTATGCTAGCGTGTAATTGATTGGTTTGGTTTTCTCGGGTATTTAGAGTTGACCCTCTTGTTTGGTTGGTTTAAGAGGTTGGCAGGTATGTGGGTTATTCCCATAGTCTCTCTCAGTTTTTTGTCCGGTTGGGTTATCTAAATGTTTCCCCAGTTCCAGTTGGAATGAATTTCGATCGTAGATCTCTGGTTGAGCTTTTGATTGTGGCATTGTGATTGAGTTTTGACTATGTAATTGTGGCTAAGTGTTGCCAATAAGAATTGTAGGAGCTAAGGGAACAGCTCCAGAGTCGTCTGAGAAAAAAAATGTGGAATTTAGTGTATTCTTGGGGAGGGTTTCGTTTGGTTTGCAAAGGAAGGTAATGACTCCTTGTGTGTATGTGTGTATTAGTGGCTGACTGAGGTGGAAACTGAGAGTTTTCTTTGGCTTATATATTGGTGGCTTGCGTCGACCGAGTTCAGGTTATGGTGTCATTTCCGTTAATATATTCGAGGTCAGAATTCCTTCTATCCTGAGATTGAGGTAGTGGTCATTCCCAGTACTACCATTGGGAGCTTGTTGCATCGACCTTTCCTTCCTTGTTATCTTCTTTGGGGGAAACCAAGTTTCAGTAGCAATCTACGGATTGAGGAAATTGCGTATTCATGGCCTAGTGGCTCCAGCTCTATTAGTGTTCTTCGATGGTGGATGAGTCTACTCGTGGGCTTGACAGGAGCATTGATTTGTAAATCAGTGATGGGTTTTCAGGATCGTGGCTTAACTGACTACTTGGGTGGTTCATGGAAGTTTCCCTTTGGTTGCAGCATCCTTCTGCCGAAAGGCAGTGGGTGCGGGCAACTCGACTTCTTTACTTCGATTTTGGAGTGGTTGTTGGCCCTGGACACCTAGTCATTGGCTAAACTTTGTAGAAGGCTGGACATTTCAGATTTCAATGGTGTTCTAGATAGTACGAGGTTCCTTCTACCATGGTTGGATAGACTCAGTGGCGTAAGTTTGAGAATCAGCGGTGGTGTGTTGTACGTGATCAGGTTGTGTAGACTAAGACTAGCGAGGGTACTTTGGGGTTCTAATGGTACTTTGAGACTGATGGTTGCCTTTGTTTGTCGAGAGATTTGAAAGCTTGCTTAGTTGATTTTTCAAGGGTTATCTTTTATGTGGGGTCCAGTCTTGGTTAAACTCGTCCAGTTTGTACTAGAAGTTTGGCATGTTGTATGCTTCAAAGTTAGTGGTTTTGTGTGCTGATGCAGTAGAGCGGTTGATTCGAACCAAAGAGGTGATTTGATGGTTTATGCACAATTTCTATGGCTAGATGGCAACCTTGAACCCCAAGCCCTTTTACATTGCCTTCGGGGTGTTTTAACTTGAAATTCGTGGCATGGTGGATTTCTTCCTAAGGTGAGATTAGTAAGGCAATTTCAAATCCGAATGGTGTTCAAGTATTGGGAGTAGCAATAGTATTCTTAGAGTTTGAGGCTTAGCTGATGATTACGGACTTCGTGGTAGGCTTACCACACTCCTTTCTGGATCTTGGTTTCGGTTTGGGTCTATTGGACAAATTGCATGGTGCCTTTGTATTCAGTTGATTCATATTTGGTCCGGTTTAGCGAGGTTGGTTTCATTCTACAGTTTGGAAGTTCTCCGTCAACACCAGGTGTTCATGCATGCCTTTCCTAACCCTGGTGTGTAGACTTCAGTCGGGTTCAGATGGGTTATTCAGTTGGGTTCAGTTAGCGAGTGTGATGTTAGAAAAAGTGTTTGTTCGTTGGTTGATGGTTAGTCGGGATAGGTAACTCCAGTTTTCGACGATATGCTACGAGTTTTTATCTTGGATGGCAAAGGCTAGTAGACTGTAGCTTGGCTTGGAAAGAGTTTGAGCAAAAAAGGTGAATTCATTCGTGGTAGAGTATAAGCGGGAACTATGGATCTCCGGTGTGTCAGTTGATGCTTCTAGGATGATTTGACTGTTTGACTTATGTGAAGCTTCTTGTTTGTGGTGTAAACAGTTCAGAATAAAAAAGGTTTTGCGGATCAGCGGGTTCATGAGTTAGAGTTTTAGGTTGATGCCTTTTCTGGTAAACTTGGTTATGGTTTTAAGGATTTGAGTTCTGTGAGTTGATCGCCTTGGTTCTCTAGTTTCGGTGTTGGGTCGGTGCTTTCTGGTTGTGATTCTCGAGGTTCAATTTGGGTTGGCAGGTTCTTGGAATTTTGAAGTTTAAGTTTGGAATCTAGCTTTGCTAGTGAGGAGTTTAGGCTTGGTTGCTTTTTGTTGGTTCTATCTGTTGGGTGTCGTCTGGTCGTGGAGGCCACTCGGGTTATCTGAGAGAGTAGCACGGGCTTCGTATCCCCTGTTCTTAGATCTCTAGTGTTTCCTTCTTTCCTGACTTTCGGAGACGAAAGTCTTTTTAGTAGTGATGATGTAATAACCCTTCCGGTCATTTACGCGTTTTTGCTTTTCTTGTATTGTTAGAGCTTGCCTGTAGCGGCCCCAAGTAGTATATGGCTTGCTGGGACCGGTGGTTCGGTGCCCTGGCCGTTCCTTTGGCCTTTATGACCTTCCTGTTTTATAGCTGACTCTTAAGAGTTAAGTTATCGAAATCGTGCGATAGTGATTTGCGATCGTATGACCTTCACCTTCATCCCATATCCAAGGCTTGCGAGCCTAAATTTAGGAATTTTATTAACATCACGCATATTTGAAAATATTTAATTTAAAAGTTGAACGTGGTAAAAAGGTTATTTTTTTATTATTGCCTTCTTAAAATATTTTAAATGTTTATAAAAAATTACTTTTGTTATTATATATTTGGGTATGTATTTATTTTATAAGAATTTTATAATTTACTGATATTTTAATGGAAATAGTAAATTTAGTTATGTTTAAAATTATTATTATAATAATGTAGGTTTTATTTAAAATGATTTTCTATTAATTATGATGTATTTAAAAAGTTATATATATTTTAACATGAATCTATGCAATACCCGAATATACATGTAATGGGATAAATCTTTTTTTGATTATTTCCACCTCCACTTCCACGTGAAAGTGGAGGAAATGGACAACACAATTATCATTAAGTGGTGGCATGCATTTAGGTAGGTTTACAACTTATTTGGATATTAATTAGTTAATGTGATAAAGTGTAGTAGTACTATGTTGGCTAGTATAGCCTTGCAGATATATATGTATATATTCATATAGGCTTAGGATTTTTATTTTCTTTCATTGTTTATTAAAGAATGTCATATATACTTGCTACTATAAATAAGACATGTACATTGGACTCCAGTGACTTTGTTCTCATTTTATTTTCTACTGTATATGCTCGTGCACTTAGATACATCTTTTACGTTGGTGAGTGATTTTGGAAAGAAAAATTATCTTTTATGCAATATTTAATTTCTAAGAGAAAATCGACTATCTACGTCAAGTTATTCAAGCCCGAATTTGAGGTTGATTTTGTTTCAGAGCTTCTCGGAGCGGTTCGGGCTTGAACATCGTCATTCTAGCAGTTTGTCATTGGATGACCAGTAGGTTACGGTCTAATTCCTTTAGACTTCGCATATATAGGATAAAATTTTATTAATGGGCATCCTTGGGTTGGGTTTATTAGCTTGGCACCACAGACCTTGACCGCTTCTTCATGTCTGATTTGTTTCTTTCCTCCGATGTTTGTAGGATGTGTTATAGATGATATTATCACTCTTGTGGTCATGTGCCTTGTATTGACTTTGAAACATAGATGGTGGGTTATTGGGAATGTTCGTGAGTCCCGAATATCGTTATTACTGTTATAGGACTAGCTATCTGAGTTGTAGAATGATTGGAGCCTGTGCAAGGCCAATAGATTTATTGTGAGCCATTAGGCTATTGTATGTGATTGAGCATGTCATTTTCATGCATATAGAAGGTTTTTGCATAATTTTACTACGATTTTAGCTTCGGGCCTTCTATTGAATGATTTCTAAAACCTGCATGGCCTGTGGGGCCCATTTTTGGTAAAAATGATTGCAAAGAGTTTGGTACCATTTTAACGGATCTTCTTGGGGTAAGAGAAAATAAAAAGGATGTTTTATCACTATTTCTACTAATACTAGGCTCGGCGAGGCCGAGGGCTAGACTTGTTTTACTATAGCTTCCGTGATAATACTATTCTCGGCGGGTTATGTGCTAGAACCATTTGATTTACTGATTTAGACCCTGATACCCTTCGGGCAGCTTTACTTGGGGATTTTCGAGATAGCGGAGCATCTAGTATGTTGGTCGGGGGCCTCCATGGACCTCGCCATTCCAGACCAGGGGCTACATGTTGGGAGTGACGGAGGGAGGGTATACGGTGTAGTAGAGGTATACGAGTGTGACCTTCCATGGATCCTATCTTCTGGGCCTTAGAGGACGCCTGATTTGTTTCTTTCCTCCGATGTTTGTAGGATGTGTTATAGATGATATTATCACTCTTGTGGTCCTGTGCCTTGTATTGACTTTGAAACATAGATGGTGGGTTATTGGGAATGTTCGTGAGTCCCGAATATCGTTATTACTGTTATAGGACTAGCTATCTGAGTTGTAGAATGATTGGAGCCTGTGCAAGGCCAATAGATTTATTGTGAGCCATTAGGCTATTGTATGTGATTGAGCATGTCATTTTCATGCATATAGAGGGTTTTTGCATAATTTTACTACGATTTTAGCTTCGGGCCTTCTATTGAATGATTTCTAAAACCTGCATGGCCTGTGGGGCCCATTTTTGGTAAAAATAATTGCAAAGAGTTTGGTACCATTTTAACGGATCTTCTTGGGGTAAGAGAAAATAAAAAGGATGTTTTATCACTATTTCTACTAATACTAGGCTCGGCGAGGCCGAGGGCTAGACTTGTTTTACTATAGCTTCCGTGATAATACTATTCTTGGCGGGTTATGCGCTAGAACCATTTGATTTACTGATTTAGACCCTGATACCCTTCGGGCAGCTTTACTTGGGGATTTTCGAGATAGCGGAGCATCTAGTATGTTGGTCGGGGGCCTCCATGGACCTCGCCATTCCAGACCAGGGGCTACATGCTGGGAGTGACGGAGGGAGGGTATACGTGTAGTAGAGGTATACGAGTGTGACCTTCCATGGATCCTATCTTCTGGGCCTTAGAGGACGCCAGAAGCAGGTAACATACGTTACTATTATTATATCTAGTTCATCATATTATCATATTGTTTGAGGTTCCATCCTTGTTTGATGTTTGCTGAGTGTACGCTCTGGTAGTATGGGATGCCAGAGGGTTTGTCTTCTCTTGGTTGTGTTCCTCGGGTGTATGGGCTCCTGTCACGACCCGAGGTCGCCCCCTAGATGTAACACGGGACTCGAGACCACGAGGATCCCAAGCTAACCCTTGGTCATAGCATTCTCAAGCATAACAAAGAAATAAGACATAGCGGAAACATCAACGTAAATCCAAATTGGAAGACATATCATAAATATAGAGTCGAATAGGAAATACAACTCAAAAATCATCTCATAAGGTCTATGTCTGAAAAGCCTCTAATACTATCATAGAGATTTGTTGGGACAACACCCCCAACCAACTCGAACATCTGAAAATAAAGAAGACATAAATCTGACGTGGAGCCTAGCCCTCGGACTGAGGACTCACTAATAGCTAGGTAGGAGTGGCCGGATCTCTAGCCACGGATTTGAGCAGGAACACCTGAGTATGCTTCATAAAAGGATGCAGTGCAATATGCGTTAGTACTATGGAATGTACTAAGTATGTGAGCAATGCATAAGTCATGACAAAGTATACTTGAAAAATGCTTAAAACTGATATCATGCGTAACTTGTGGTAAAACATGTTTAAGTTATCCTTGAAGCTGAAGTCATGTGGTAGTAGTAAAATCTGTAATGTAATGACTTAATGCAATATCATAAGCTAAAAACATAATCATAAGTAGTAAGTCTGAAATCTGAAAGCAAAGAGTCAATACATTTTTAAAGCATAAACTGTTTCTGTGGGAGGTTCTCTAACCGACATAGACCATGTGAGCTACATGGAATCTGATGTATCCGCCCATTTGAAAGGACCCAATATACCTTGCCAGGATATAGAGGCATTTCTTTGGCGTGATCACTAAAATTGATGCCCAACAGAGGGGACTTAAGACCTACGGGGGGACGTAGTTCTGGGACCTTTTCGGGTACTCTCACCCTGTCCAACTCGGTGCTAATACTACTCCCAAAACATATAGATATAGCTTATATAATACTTAGGCATATCTATGCCAAATCTGTTTGAAAAGCATAATAGTATATCTGATACCATGCAATTCACTTAGCTTAGGTGGACATATTTAGATGCCAAACGTTTCTTGAAACATAGGGATATATCTGATGTCCAAAACTATTGGAAAAGCATAAGGACATATCTAATGTCATGCAATTCAAAAGTCATAAATCTTAAAGCTTTGCAAGACCATAATTCAAAATATACTTTTCTTGCTAAATTCATACTTAGAGAATTTGTCATGCAATTTCATAAGTACATAAAGGCCAAGATGTCTAATCATGCCAACTTTCTCTTGAAAACATGTAAATTCATTGTTTCATGCTAGAAATCAACATTTATGCTTGGACTTTTAAAACCAATGAGAGAATCATAATCAAATCATGAGTAATCAAGAGAAAATCATGAATTTAAACATAGAAACTGCTTTCATAAACTCTCCCCAATTTTAGATCAAAACCCTAATTTCATAACTTCATAATTCAAATTATGACTTGGGGATTTTAAGCACAAGGGTGAAAGGAACCCATTGTTAGAGACCCACATACCTTGGATGAAGATTACCCACTTCAATGGAAAAGATTTGGAGACTTGACTTGGAGCTTGGAGACTTGAGCTTGAAAGCAATTTTCCTCTTTGAGTGAAGAATGATGAACTTAAGAGGGACTTAGGGTAATATGGGTGAAAACCCTTCTAAAAGTAGTCAAAATGACTTCACTCAATACATAATAGGGTGGGAAATGACAAAAATACCCCTAGGAATTAATTGGGAAAAATCTGGAAAATGGTCAACTTACAGTGACCACGACTCAGCTTACGAGTCGTGGTTTGGATGACGAATCATCGTCTGGAGTCGTAGAACTCAGGCTGGAAATTCAAGTTGCAGCTTCACTTCTACGAACATGAATCATGACCCATAGAATGGATCACGGTTCGTGGAAAGGGTTTGTGGTTCTTGGGTGAAGTTTCAGGTCTCTGAATGGTTTCCACGAGTTGGTTTCACGACCCGTGGAAGCTTTCACGACTCGTGGAACCTTCTCGTGGTTTTCAGGCCACTTTTAAGCTTCAGGACAGTTTTCACGAGTTGGTTTCACGACCCGTGTAAACTTCCATGACTCGTGGAACCTCCGCGTGGTTTTCAGGTAAAAAAAATTGATTTCCACGAGTTGGTTTCACGACTCGTTGAAACTTCCACGACTCGTGGAACCTTCTCGTGGTTGTTGTCTGTCATTTTGATAGACAGACACCCTTTAGTAAAACACTAATAACCTTTTACTCTGGATTTGTATTAAGGCACGGTTGGTGGCGTTGGAAAGAATATTCAAATACCTTTAATTTGGTGGGTACTAGGCTACCTAAATCTTTATATTCTAGGAGTTATAATCGTTTAAAGTTGACCCTTGAAAAATCTTACACTAAAACTCAATCGGTAAGGAAGCTTTCAACTTCACTTTGAGCTAGAGGTTCTTTATGACCCTAATTCATATCTAATACACCTTTAAAACTTCAAAATAAGTCTTAATACTTAGATACATATAAATTTATCTAGTTTGGGCTTAACAACACAAGAAGAATGATTCAGAATTGGCTTAGAATTTCTGGGGTGTTACAATATCTCCCCCTTGGGATCATTCGTCCTTGAATAAAGACTTCTAAGTTGAGAGTGGAGGGGGAAAGGGTTGCAATCCCATCAACTGAGTTTTAAAAGCTGAAGTATTTACATGATAACTGATCTTCGACTGAATTATAAATTGAGCTGAATTCATGAGGCATGTAAGCATACTGAGGGTATGAGAACAACTGATGGTGTATGAAACGGAATGGCTAACATGATAACTGATCTGGATTAAGAGTAGTGTCTCATTTGAAACTCATAAGGAACGAGTGTTCTTAGAAATCATAGATGACTGAAAAGGACGTCAAACTGAGAGGGGTAACTATACGAGGAAACCATTCTCTTTTAAACTAAACTTACTACCTCTGACTAAACTGAATGTAGGGCCTTCTAACCTTAGGAATGATTATTGATCGGTCTGAACTGATCTGATATGAGGAGTCTAGTATTCTTGCAAGCTAAAGTTATTGGACCTAAGATATGGGAACCCTGGGATAGGAGTAAGAAAAATCTATTCTTGCCTTAATTACTACGGTTGACAACTCTTAAGCTTAGAAACACCTTTCAACTACACTAACCCCTCTAAATACTAAGGTCTGAGTCTAACTACCTACTTTCACTATGTTCAAGCCTATCTTGACTAAATCTCTTACATCCAGAGTTACCTCCCAAGAGTGATATTTCTCCTTATCACGAAAATCAAATAAGTCTGAGCTCTAATCAATGGGTCACTAGGAACACAAAGCAAAAGCGCACATGTATTTCATCACGACTTTTAAGCCTGTCACTATTCCTTTTATTTGTTTTGTGCTAGCTTCCGTGTACTTATTAGTTGTTCTCTGTAACTATTTTCTTCTACTCTGCTTATTACTGCTCTTTTATCTTATATGTACCTAATCGGCCTATGATACCTACCGGGTACTCGTTGCTTAGCAATTGGTGCTCATACTACACTTCTGCATCTTTCTGGTGCAGATATTAGTTGAGCTTTCGATGTTGATCGCGTTGGAGACTCGTGGAGTTTTTGGATCTTTGAGACTAGGGTGAGCGCCTGGCGACTGGGGCTTGACCACATCTCATCTTTTGTACTGTTACTCTTGTATATTTGGAGACAGTTGTACTTATCTTTTGTTACTTCTAGCACTTGTATTCTATTAGAACTTTCGTACTGTCGATACCAAGTCTTAGGGTTGGTGTAGTTTCTTTTGGTATATATTTTGGTTTTTGCTTTCGCTTTTTTCCATCTTTATATTCTGCTTATTGTGCGTATTGGTTAGCTAGTATCCCATTACTAACCGTTCCAGGCTATGAGAATTGGTTTGCCTACTGGGAGGTCATAGGTGCCATCATGACCCGAGAGATCGGGTCGTGAGAGTACATGCCCAGAAAATTAAGGAAAAAGGGCAAGGAATTCGGGCTAAAACAGCCCCTAGGAGTCAAGAAACCAATTATGGAAAATTAGGAGTAAAAATCGGAAATCGGCAAGAATCACCTACCACAACGAGAGAATTATGCCAAGGATATGAATTGAATGAGTCCACGTAGCATGCAACCTCACACGAAATAGATTCTACAAACAAATTTCAAGCTTTGAGAAGATGGCAACAATGGTGATTTTAATCAATTGGAGAAGACTAGTTAGGGAAAGAGGAAGACTCACCAAAATGCCAATGGAGCAAGAATTAACGAGGGAACAATGAATTCTCCAAGGGTGCACTAATTTGAGCAATTTAGAGAGTGTTTTGGGTGCTTTAGAGTTGAGGGGAAATGAAGAAAGATGGCTGGAAAAATGAAGGAAAAAGTTTATATACTACTCAGGGGTCATTCATCGTGATCGTGAAGGGACCCCATGCGGTCGCGATGACCACGCTGTCGAGACAATCGCGATCGCGAGGACTAGCCACGTGGTCGTGAAGAAAAAAGGGGGAGAAGCTTCATCGCAATCGCAACAGTCGATCACGCAATTACGAAGAACAAGGGACCAAGTGCTTCATCGCGGTCGCGATTAAGGCCTGAGGCCTGCACCTGCAACAACAAAAATCTGCAACTTTTTGAAAACTCAACGGAGCACTCTGGGCACAATCAGAAACCGATACTAAAAAACCAATAATGCTAACAGAGTGGAAACAACATTCCAGACCCAACGGAATCAATGAAATTTCCATATAAGGTTGTTTAAGAGAAATGTTAACCCAAGTCAACACTAACCAACAAGCAATCGAACACTCGAAATTAGCCCGGGACACCCAGGACCCAAACCAACCATCTACCTAACCTAAACTCAACATTTTGGAGCTGATGGAATTGTTGGATTTAGAATCCAACACTATGATCATCGAAAGCTGACCAAAGTTACACTTCCAACTCCAAATGGCCTGAAAACAAAAAAATCAACACAAAACTCACATCCAAAGTTCTCAGGCCTCAACTAAAGGTCCAACCAGACCAAACTCAACGCTCTGGAGCTAACAGAACTGTCAAAATTTGATTCCGTTCTTGTTAGCTAAGAATATTGACTAAAGTCAACGATATTCAGACTCTAAAATAGGCAAATGGCCAAAATAACCAGACGAACAACCAGTACACCGAACTACCAGTCCTAGCAAGACATAAATGACTTGGAGCCACTACAGAAAAGCTCTAACAGTACAATGAATACGTAAATGCGAAGATGACCAGAAGGGTCATCATAAAGTCAAACTTCAAACTCCAACTGGCCTGAAATCTTAGAAAGTGAGATAAAACCATACCAAAAGCTCCTAGGCTCCGCCAAGGGTCCAACTAGACCAAAATCCATACTCCGAAGTTAACGAAATTGTCAGAATTTGATTCTGAGCATACTTGCTAAGAATGTTGATTAAATTCATCGATTTCTTAATTAAAGCTCTAAAATAGAGAAATGGTCATAAAGACAAAACGAATAGCCCGGGAACCGAACCACCAGTCCCAGCAAGTCATAAATGACTTGAGGCTACTACAGGTAAGCTCTAATAGTGCAAAGAAAGCAAAAATGCAAAGATGATCGAAAGGGTCATTACAAATATAATTGATAAAATCGACCACATTTGGTCGATTATAGTTAAAAAAAGAAAATATATATAAAAAATATTATTGTAAAATTTATAATATAAATATGAATATAAATATAAATATAATTTTATTATATAATATATAATATATAATTTTATTATTGAAAAAAATCGTCCACTCAAGTGGACGGTTTTGTTATATAATATACTATATAATTTTATTATTGAAAAAACCGTTCACTTGTGGACGGTTTTGCTATCTAATAAATAATATATAATTTTATTATTAAAAAAATTATCCACTTGTGGACAATTTTGTCTTTATTAAAAAATAATTTTTTCATTAATTATTACCGACCACAGTTGGTCATTTTGTTTTTATATATTTTGATAAAACTTACATCATGAGGTCAGTTTTTTTTAAAAAAAATATATAATTATTTTTATATATATTATTATTTATTAACATAACAATAATATAAAATACGTTGTGTTATGCAGATATATGATTGTTGAGTAATTTAATTAACCAAGTCCTTTATATTGATGGTCCATCGTGTTGAATATATATTTTTCTAGTGATGTACGTATAGTACGTATTCAAAAGGTAATTAACCGATCGATAATCCATCCAAGTAGTATGGAATACATTGTATTACGTACATATGAGGTAATATATAATTGTTGAGTAATGTAATTAACCAAGTCCTATATATTAACAGTCCATCATCTTGAATATATATCTCTCGTCTAGTGATGTACGTATATAGTATGTATTCAAAAACTAATTAATTAACCAAACGATAATCCATATCCAAGTAGTATGGAATATGTTGTATTACGTACATATGAGGTAATATATGATCATTGAGTAATGTAATTAATCAAGTTTTACATATTAATGGTCCATCATCTTGAATTAATATATATATATATATATGTTTCGTGTAGCGATGTATGCATATAGTACGTATTTAAAAGCTAATTAATCGATCGATTGTCACGACCCGCTTTATCGGTCATGATGGCACCTTTAACCCCCTGTAGGCGAACCAATCCCCGTAGCCCAAAACGATTAGCAATGGGCTACCATCTAACAATATAGCGGAAGAACGATATAAATAAGCGGAAGCAAGGGAAATAAGTTAAAGAAAGTAATTACAGGAATATATATATGCATAAGTGGAAGCTAAACCAAACCCCAAAATCTAGTATCATAGTGTAGAGCCAGGACTACATCAGCAGAGTACAATAATCCAAAAAAATATATACAGATATCTCCAAGTAGTAATAGAGTACATACAACAAAAGAGAAACTAAAAGCTAAGCTCTGATCGACTAGAGCTCACCCTCAGTCCAAAGATATCCCAAATATAGCTCCTCACATGAGTCTCAAATGAGCTAGCGGTGATGGCCCATACTAGGAGCTGTACCAGAAGATGCAGAGTGTAGTACGAGCACCAAATGCGAAGCATAAGGTACCCAGTAAGTATCATTGGCCAACTGGGCACATATAAGATAAAAGAGCAGTAATAGACAGAAAAGAAACAAATAGTCATAGAAGGCTATGAGTAAACACACGGACACTAGTATGGAAGGGATACAAGAAAGAACAACACACATGGCTAGCTGCTAGAATATGCACACAGGTGTGAAAAGAAGCGGGTACTCGAGATCCTCGCAACAACAAGTCAATAAAGAGAGATTCATAAAGTAGGCAGTATACCGGTAACCTCAATGGATAGAGAAGGGGAGAAAAGATAACAATAATCATGCTCGAATACAAGATACAATAACCCAAATAAGCCTACTAATCTAAAGTCAAGAGCTAACATAGAAACCCAAGAACAACTTAATCAATATCCAGAGTCATAAGAACCACAATAGTGCGAAATAGAAATCATAAGTGTACCTAGAGTCCCGCGGGCGCCCATACTCCCAAGAAACACAAACAAGTGAAGACAAACCCTTTGGCATCCCATACTACCAGAGCGTACACTCAGCCAATAGCAAACAAGGGTGAAACCTCACACAAATGAGTAGTATGATGCATAATGAAAATCGGGTGGAGTAGTAACCCTGTATGTACCTCCTCTGATGCCTAAGGGCCTAGTAGGTAGGTTCCATAGAAGGACACTACCCGTGTACCTATAGTCCACCGTACACCCCTCCTCCGGCACACGCAGCCCAAAACCCCAGGTCCGAAACAGCAAGGTCCATGGAGGTCCCGGACCCCATATTATTACTCAATATCAAAAAATACCATCCGGAGTAAGTCTGGGTTCTAGCTGGAGACTCAAGTCTCAAATATGCATGGCCAAACTCTGTCCAGGTCTAAAACAGTGGAAAATGTCTCAAAAACCCCACCAAGGGTGCCCGGGGATAACCGGTTCTAAAACATTAGTAAAACATCTTTGGTGCTCGATCCGACCGCGTCTAATGCCATCTCAAAATAGTAAGAAAACTCAAATAGCACTACGGCCCTATCGAGTCTAGCATTAGTAGTAAAACTGGTGATATAAATCATAATTTAACTCTCTTTTACCCCAAAAAGATCCACATGTTGGGTGAAAACCTTTCCCAAGTCATTTTCGTCAAAAATGGGCCCCCAGGGCCATACAAAGTTTAGAAAATCAGTACTAGTACACCCGAAGCCAAAACCGTAGTAAGATGTAGTAAGAATCCCCTTTATATGCATGGAAATGACATAATCAACACAAACAGCCGCCCAGCAGCTCACAAACACCCTATCGGCCCTGAATATGCTCCAATTTCTCAACAACACAAATAGCCAGCATAATATCACGATAATGATATCCAGGACTCACGGACACCACCGAATAGCCCACCATCTATGGTCAGAAGTGAAACAAGACCACACAAGACCATAAGGGTGATAATATCAACTACGAAGAATACTACATACAACGGAGGAAAGAAACGGGGTGAATCATGGAAAAGCGGTCAAGGTCTGTAGTGTCAAGCTAATAACCCAACCCAAAGATGTCAATTAGTGAAATTTTATCCAATATATGCTAAGTCTAGGGTGTTTAGACTGTAACCTACCTGTCTTTCGATGACAAGCTGCTGGAACAACGATATCCAAGCCTTAATTGCTCTGAGAAACCCTGAATGATAATCAAACTATATAAAACATGAATAACACATTAAAATGAGTCTACTAATACCCATATTGCTATAAATATAGCAGGGTTGAAAATTGGGCTACTGGTGGGCCCGTGGGCCTCGCAACCCGAGGCTAGAAACAAAAGCGTACAAGATGATCCCAACAATCACACGGGTGCATGCCCCAAAAATTGGGGCAATTGAGCAAGGGTTCGAGCTAAAAAATATCCCACCAAGTTCAAGGAGCAAGGAGGGAATTGAAGGGAAATAAAATTGGGAATTTAGCATAAAGCACTTACCACAACTAGGGAACTACTCCAAGGATGAGAATATGAACGATCCCACGAGCATGCAATTCATAAGAGGGCAGAACCTATAAAAACTTTTGAGCTTTGAGACAAGGGCAACAATGGTGAGAGTTTAAATAATGAAGAATCAAAATTTTAGTAACAAACTTACCGGATTAAATTGACAGGAAACGACCACGATGCTATGGTGTAATTACCCTAGGAATTTGGTGGTCAAAAGTGGAGCAAGGTGGTGTTTAGGAGCTGGTAGCTATGGATAAAATGAGTTGGGTTTTGAAAATGAGGAAAGAAGAAGAAGGAACAATTTAAATGTTGTCTGGCATGCCTACGCGAATGCGGCTAGGCCACCGCATATGCGGGCACGCGAATGCGGGCAGCCTGGGTGCAAGTAAAGGCCAAGCCAGGTGCCTGCTTTGCACGAACGCGGCCAGGCTACTGTCACGACCCAGTTTCTTGGTCATGATGGAACCTACAACCCCTCAGTAGGCGAACCAATCCCCGTAGCCCAGAACGGTTAGTAATGGGCTACCTTCTAATAGTTTAAGAGGAAAATTCAGTAAATAAGCGGAAGTAAGGGCATAAGGAGAAGAAAATAGATAACAAGAGTAATACATATAAAATACGGAAACTAAGCCAAACCCAAACCCTGTTATCAAAGCGTATAAGAGCCAAACTACATCAGGAGTACAAAGGTTCAAAACTCATATATACACTATGTCTCCGAAACTATAAGAGTATAAAATACACCAAGGATAGCTTAAGTCAAGCTCAGAATGCCAAGAGCTCACCCTCAGCCTTGATGATCCAAAAACTGCACCCCGCACGAGTCTCTGACTTGCTAACGGCGATGTCCTACGCTAGGATCTGCACCAGAAGATGCAGAGGGTAGGGTGAGCACCAAATACGAAGCACAAGGTACCTAGTAGGTATCATAGGCCGACTGGGCACATATAAATTAAAAGGGCAATAGCAGACAGAATAGAAATAAACATCCACAAAAATCAATGGTAAAGTACACAGGAACTAGCCCAGATGGAAGACAACAGAAAGAAACAAGCAAGGCTATCAAGTAGAATATATACATGGAAAACACAGGTGAAAGAAAGAACGACGCACTTCGGAGCCTCGCAAAAAAAAGTATATATGGGTAAGTTCTAACAAAGGGCAGTATACCGGTAACCTCAAGTATAGAGATGGGGAGGGAAGGATAAAGTAGATATGCTCGGTAAACAGAATAGATAACCAGACAAACCATATCACACTCAATCCAGTAGTAACATCCTAGCAAGTCCAGTTCCACACTTATAACCGTAGTATAGAACAAATACGTAATAAAGTAAAGAGAGTCTACCTACAGTCCCCCGGCCGCCCATACAATCGAGGAACGCAATCAAGTGAAAATAAACCCTCCGGCATCCCATACTCCCGGAGCGTACAATCAACAAATAGCAAACAAGGGTGCAATCCCGAACAATGAATGATATGATGTGTGAAAACCTCAGGGTGAAATAGAACCTATGTATGTACCTCCTCCGGTGTCGATTGGGCCTAACAGGTAGGTTCCATGGAAGGACACAGCTCGTATACCTCTACTCAACCGTATACCCTTCCCTCTAGCACATGCAGCCCAAATCCTCAGGCCCGGAGCGGCAAGGTACATGGAGGTCCCGAACCCCATAATAAAACTCAAAATCAAAACATGTCCTTCAGAATCGAGTCCGAGTTCAAGCTAGTGGCTAAGTCTCAAATATGCATGCCTAGACCTTGTCTAGGACTAAAACAGTGAAAAAAGATGTCTCAAAATCCCTTCCAAGGGTGCCCGAGCACAATCGGGTCTAAAACAGTAGTAAAAATATCTCAGATGCTCGACCCGGCCAAGCCTGATATCATTTCAAATCAGTAAGAAAACTCATCTAGCACTATGACCCGGTCGAGTGTAACAGTAGTAGTAAATCATGATAAAACTATATTTTTAACCTTCTTTTACCCCAAGAAGATCCACGTATCAAGTTAAATCATTTCCAAATCAAATTTCATCGAAAATGGCCCCCCGGGGCCATGCAAGGTTTAGAAAATTAATTTTTGTTGGCCCGAAGCCAAAAATAATAATAGAACGTGGAAAAACCTCTTTATATGCATGGAAATGATATGATCAACCCAAATAGCTGCCCGGTAGCTCACAATCAACCTAACGGCCCTGCACAGGCTCTGAAGCTACTCAGCAATCATAACCAGCCTAGAAGGATATTTCTATGTCTGGGACTCGCGGACATTTCAAATAATCCCACCTTCTATATTCGAGAGTCAACAAGACCTCATGGGGTCACAAGGGTAATAAATATATCAACTAATAGGAATACTACACACAATGGAGGAAAGAAATAGGACGAATCATGGAAAAGCAGTCAAGGTCTGTGGTACCAACCTAATAACCCAACCCAAGGATGTCAACTAGTATAATTTTACCCGATATATGCAAAGTCTAGGGAGTTAAGTGGTAACCTACCTGTTGTCTGACGACAAGCTACGGGATTGATGATATTCGAGGCCGAGCTGCTCTGAGAACCTCCAAATTAGAATTAGACTATCAAATTCATGAATAAAATGTTAAGACGAGTCTAACGATACCCATATTGCTACAATTGTAGCCGGGTCAATATCCGGATCAAAAGCGGGCCCATGAGGTCTCGCAACCCGAAACCAAAAATGAAAAGAACCACGATGACCCCAATGATTCCAAGAAGGCATGCTCCAAATTTGAGCACAATTGGACAAGGGAAGGGCACCAAAATAGCCCGCCCAAGTTGGGGATTAAAGAATGGAAATTTTGAAAATAAAAATGGAAATTGGGCAAGAATTACTTACCAAAACGATGGAAAATCAGCCCAAGATGGATAAAGAATCACACCCATGAACATGCAAAAGCTTAGGGAGAAGAATCTATCACAAAATCCAAGCTTTGGATGAGCATCAATGGAGGAATTACGAGAAAAACCGAAGAAGGCAAGTTGGGGAAGATAACTTACCAAGAGGCAAAGAACTACGGATAATCGACGAACAAATAATTCCCCAAGGTTTAGAACTGAAATGGAGCAAAATGGTGGAGAAAATTTTGAGTTTTAGAGTGAGAAAAGTGAGGAGAAGGGCTGGAAAAAACGAAATGACAGCAATAAATAGCTGATGTCCGCAACTAATTTTCTGCACTTTTTAGAAAACACGACGGGGCATTCCGGGCACAATTGGAAACTGATATTCAAAAACCAATAGTGCTAATAGAGTGGAAAAGACGTTCCGAACTCAATGGAATCGATGAAACTTCCATACAAGCTCATTTCATAGAAATGTTGACCCAAGTTGACACTAATGAAAAGGAACTCAAAGGCTCGAAATGAGTTCGACTCACCCGGAACCCGAACCAACCATCTTCCTAGCCCAAACTTAACATTTGAGAACTGATGGAATCATTGGATTTCGAATCCGACACTCCGATCATCGAAAGTCACCCGAAATTACACTTTCAACTCCAAATGGCCTGAAAGTTGAGAAAACCACACAAAACTCACACCGAAAGTTCTCAGGCCTCAGCTAAAGGTCCAACTAGACCAAACTCATGGTGAGTGGCATCACATACTTGAAATGAATGATGAAGTCTCTATTTCAATTTAGAGGAATGAATGAGACACGTTTTGTGGTGAATCTCAAGGAAAACCTTGAAGGTCAATGCCAATAACTTGAGAAGCTTGAATATCTTGTTTTGAATGACAAATTTCCCTGCTTTTTTGAATGAGAAATGAAGTCTTTTTTGACAAACGTTTTGAAATGAGCACTTGCCTTGAGAATGTGGTGATACAAATTGAGATGAGCATTATAGTTGAGTCTTTTTGTTTGTTAATTTCTTAGTTTTAGAGTTTAAATTAATCTTATGTGCGCCCTATGTGTTTTAGAACCTAATTCATTCCTTATGTTATCAGTATCCTGCTTGAGGACAAGTAATAGTTCAAGTTTGGGCGTTTGATAAGTTGGTAATCTACTAACTTATTGAGCCTTTATTCATGAATTATTGCCATATTTTGATGAGGATTATAGGTACTTATTGCCTTTATTGATGAAAATGTAGGTACTCTTGGTCTAGAGAAGAAAGAAAAGGAATTGAACCCAAATAGCTTAAAAAGAAGTTGAAGTGTGAAAATGATCAAAAAAAAGGAAGAAACTGCCGAGGGGTGCGAGCCGCATGCGAGTATCACAATGTGTCATGTGAACAGCACCCCTCTTCGCACCTCTCTGCACCAGTAGATGACATCACTGGTTGGAAAAGGAGCATTATGCAAGCCGCATAACTGAGGGTGCAATCGCACATTGCATCACACGTCGGTCACACCAGCCCTGATAGGCATTTTTTTCCAAGCCATATGACGTATTAGGAAGCTTCTAAAACCTATTTTGGGGTGTGTAACTGATATAAAATTTTAGTTTTACTTTCCCCAATGAAGATATTGAGAGTAAACTCTTCTCTTTTCATCTTCTCTAATTGAAATCACTATTTTATAAGGATTTAAGCTTGAATTTGGATATTAGCTTTGATTATGAATGGAATTATGGGTAATCCATTTGGTATATCCTCTTATTTCCTTAATATAAGTAGCTAAATTATTTGTCTAGGGGTATGTGCATGATGGGTATTTGAATTTGGATATGGGTATTGATTAATTATGCTTATAATTGATGAATTTGTATGGGTCTATTGAATTCTTCATAATTTAATTATAAAATTGATGGTTACAAACATTGATTGAGTTTACATAATTGTATTCTTGCTTGAAAGAGAAGTTCATAATTTGGATAGGAATTCAATAGTAGGAATTTAGGATTTTCACCTTAGATTGAGGCTAAAAGTAGCTTAATCGAAGGAAATACTCATTTAAGAATCTAAGCTAGAAAAAGTGTGATTCCCCCGAGCATTGAATTGGTTGGTGTAAGGTAAGGTTGTGGTGCTTGAGCAAAGACCATAGTACATATATTTGAAGGGTCAAAATACTACCAAATATAGCTCGAACCAATGCTACCCGTACCTTTTATCGAGAATTTGCATAGCTAATCAAGTCCCTAACCCATTGTAGAATCCAATTGGAAGCATACCCCTAGTCTTCCTTCTCATTGATAAACAAATCGTGTTTACATTACTCTTGTGTTGAACATTTACTTTTCCCCAAACTTTTACTTTTGGTTGTTTGAACATTTACTTACCTTAATGATTATACTCAATGATTTCTTAGTGAATCGTCACTCCATTATTTATGGATATGACCCCGACATTCGTTGGGTATATTTATTGTTTTGTACGACAATCATTACAACCTCTTACGGGAGAGTGATTTTGAACATCATCATGGCCTTCTATCCCTGCATGGTAGAGGCATATCTATTTTCCTTTATGTCATGCCTTGGACATCTTTCTTGGTTTCCTCTCTACTGATTCTAGAATCTTGGCATGAACCAGCTTTGCATAGATGTCATAATAAGTCTCTTGTAAGATTGTGAAGTCGTATCGATAAAAATCAACATATCCTTAGTGATATGCATACCATGACCAACTCAGTCGCATACAAGGATAGTTCGGGGGCCCTATAGGTGACTTATCTAGCCACTGTTAATCCTATGATAAATTATAGCCCTTAATGCATCACATTCGTCAGTGGTATGACCTTTTCGATGTGGGTGGTAAATCACATTTCTTGTGATCATTCCAAGGATGGAATCCAAATCCTTTAGACTGGTCGGGGTGGAGAAACTCCCATATCTTTCAGAGTCTGGTAGATTTATGAACACAACACAACTTTTGGATTCCAAACATACTCTCGAGAGTGAATTTAGAGAGTAACCTTCTTTTTTCCTAGCCTGAAACTTGTCGGCCACATAGCATCGTCCTTGACTTTAGTCCAGTAGTTTATCCTCGTGTTGGAAAGTTGGATCTTTTCAACACCTTTTCTTTCTAAATTTCCATCAATGTCTTCATCTAGAATGAACCTCATGAGCACTTTATAGTCTTTCTCAGATTCATCGATTATTTTTTCCTTTCTTTTGTCTATCTGTTCCAATCCTCCAATTGCTTCAGCTATGTCCTCGAACTCTAGGATTAGTTTTTTGGCCTCTTGGTCAAAGTCCCCTTTTGGGGCTGCTTTAGACTTACCCAGTACCTGGTCAATCATGGAAATCCCTTTCTTTAGCCTTGGCGGTCTATTCCTCCACCTCTTTGGACCTGGCTATGGCAATCTCCATTTGTCAATGAACTTCCTCATGCTTTCTTTGAACTTCTTCAATCTTCTCTTGTACCCTCATCATTCTTCTATGCATGATTGCGGCTTCCATTTCAACCTTTCCTGAAAGGAGGGAGATCTTTTAGAAGGGTTTTTAATGTTTTTGGAGAATCTTAGAGGACTTGAAGTATTTTGGTCGAACCTTGTGTAGTGGGCTTATATTTCTTCATATAGTGTTCTAAAAAATCTTTAAAAATAGGAGTGGATCAATTTATCTTTGATTTAGAGCAACACACATAGCACATAAAGCAGTTAATATCAAATAATAATATAATAACGCGCATACCCATACAAGGGTAATTTTAGGAGAAGCAAAAATACATAGAAAAAAGAATATACTAATGGTTGGTTCGGGTACCACACCTGGTACAGGATATACTAATGGTTGGCTCGGGTACCACGCCTTGTACCGGTTACTTTTGTTGCATCATTGCATTTTATCATTGTGTTGCATTAACTGTTATTAGTTCCGTGAGTGGACCGGACTATTTTATTGAAATATGATAATTTCTTATGGTCCGTGAGAGGCCGGGAATTCTGTTATATTTGGTCTTGGTGTAGGCCGGGTTATTATATTGTGAGTTTGGTCTTGGTATAGGCCGGGTTATTATATTATATTGTGAGTTTGGTCTTAGTGTAGGCCGGGTTATTGTATTGTGAGTTTGGTCTTGGTATAGGCGAAGTTGTTATATTATATTGTAGGTTTGGTCTTGGTGTAGGCCAGGTGGTTATATTATGTTATTATTTTGGTCTTAATGTAGGCCGAGTTAGTATATTGTTAGTTTGGTCTTGGTATAGGCCGGGTTGTTATATTATATTGTGGGTTTGGTCTTGGTGTAGGCCGGGTGGTTATATTATGTTATCATTTTGGTCTTGGTGTAGGCCGGGTTATTATATTGTTAGTTTGGTCTTGGTATAGGTCGGGTTGTAGTATTATATTATGGGTTTGGTCATAGTGTAGGTCGGGTGGTTATATTAATTATTAGTTGGTCTTGGAGTAGACCGGGTTTTCCATGTTAACACCTAGATGTGTTAGTGGGATCCGGGTGGGTCTGGGCTATTTAAAAAAGGTTATAAGTTCACAAACTGTTGTCATTAAGTGTACTAATGGCGGTCAGGAATTATTTGTGGTTAACAAGCTAAGTGTGGGTCTTGGCGTAGACCGAGTAGCTTGTTGAACACTTAGGTATGGTTAGAGGATCCTTGGAGGTTCCGGGTTTCGAGATTAGAGAGGGATTTAGATATGAATGTTGTTGTTATTGAATGTGTCAATGGTTGCTAGGTGAATTCCATGTGATTGGTAAATTGAGAGTAAGACTGAAAGTCTGGGGTCGTAGTTGTTGGTTGTTGTAACCAGGATGGAAATTTGTCCTAGAGGTTCGCAAAGGGTCTGGACACTAGTAACTATACCACGGGTATAAGTGGTTTGGTTGGGCAGTTATCCGGGTTAAGTCTGAATATTTAGTCAAGGAGGTGACTTGGGAAGTCTAGGTGGCAAGGTGACTTGGTAAATCTAAAGGTTAGGATGGTCGGTTCCGAAAGGGGGGATTGATAAAAGTGATGTTGAAAAGGGTGAAGCATTTACCTTGTGCATTTTATTGTGATTTTTATATGATGGTACAAGTGAATTTAGGTCAACCGATGATGCCTATCAGTACGTGTGTTTGTATTGATTCTACTCTTGCTATAACTTTTTGGGTATAGTCTGGTTGTAGGATTGGTGATGTTTCACAGGTTTAGGATTACGGTGATCTTCCAGCAGCTCCTACTTTCCTTTTATGGTGGGAGTTGTGCCATCTTATGTCATTTACTCATCTTGAAGAAGCTCTTGTACTGGCTTAGACTAGGTTCTGGGGAGGTTGTTTCATATTGTAAATGTTTTCCGTAAATTCTTTAAGTCATTTATTTTTCTAAACTATTTTTAAAAAGTATTTCTCGTGTATTTAAGGGACTTATTTAATGGTTTATTTTCTTTTCTGCATTGCCTATTGGTTCGGGTGGTAAGGGTTCTCCTATCTAGGTGGATTAGAGTAGGTGCCCGCACGGCCCGGTAGTTGGGTCGTGACATTAATATTTTAGGAAAGACATTTTACAAGGTAATCTAACCCCTCAATGGTCACATGTTATGTTTTGAAGTCAAGCAAGTTATGAAATAAAAATTGGCAAAAGTTTTTGTAAATTACTTTAGTAAATTTTATGAAATTTGGGCCTCGGAGCTTTTATCCCAATCTATAAGTAGTTAGAGGTTCCCGACCTACCAAATCAAAGGTCTACGAGTATAGTTTCAAACTCACAGAACCGTTCGTCCATATGACTTCAGAATAGAGATATTTGTATTTTGGTGAGACTGCACAAGAAGGAACATGGAGGTGGGCCCCATGTCAGCGGAAAAGATATGTATAAGACTTTGGGTACATTTTCTTACTCTAAACATCCCAAAAAAGATACCAGGTCATCTCCCTCTATTCCCCTACGGTTTCCTGCTCCTATACAAGAGAATTTAAGACCCAAACTCTCCAAATATCAAGGCATAGGCTGGGGGTGTTATGGAGAGCAACTAGCACACATTTGTTTTGTTGATTCCGCCTTCGTTTGTGAGTTCTTAGAAGAGGTAGATTGTGTATAAAGCTGTTTTTGTAATGTTACTCCATGTATACTATAAGGTGGTGTGACGCTGTGGATTATGTTGTGGTAAAGGCAGTAGCTTGGTGGAGAATTATCATGATGTAGCATCGAGATATCGAATATTATTTGCAAGGTATGTTAAAGATATCCTCTATTCTTGACCTGATTCCTTAGAGCCTACGAGTGATATGGCCAGTATATTATAGATAAGTTATCTATAGTTGTAGTAGTTGATTGTGTTGGCTTCCTGAGTAGAGATATTTATCCTTTGCCAGGACTCTCATTCTATGGATAGCGACCTCTTTCTAGAAACGACTTAGAATACTGATATAGGTCGCGTGCAACTTATCTTGCTCACCTTTAGGGCTGCTTGAGTATTGTAATACTTTAGGCTATTGGATTGCTTGTTTTTTCCCTCGGGGCTATAGTGGTGATCTTCAGGGATTTTACTTGTACCTAAGGGGCTATTGAAGTTTATTAAAGTATATGGGCTATTTTGATAGCCTACGGGGCAATATGAAGCATGTTCACTTATGAGCTATAATGTTTGCCTATAGGGGGATAGATTGAGTCCTACGGTGCTATATAAATCTTGTTCACCTATGAGCAATAATGTGCGCCTAAAAGGGCTAGATTGAGGACTATGGGTCAAAAAGTTGCCTACGAGGCTATAATGAAGCATGTTCACTCACGCGCTATAATGTTTTCCTAAAGGGGCTAGATTGAGGCCTATGGGACAAAGAGTTGCCTTCAGGGCTATACATATATATACAGTAGCCTTTGGGCTATAAAGATATACAACTGCCTTTGCGGCTATAAAGATATATAATTGACTTTGGGGCTATACACATGTACAGTTGTGCCTTTGGGGTTAGACACATACACAGATGGCAATAGGGACTGGTTTATGCAAATAGGGGTATATGGATTGAATTGGTACCTCTTGGGCTTATGGGGGCCCCGGGAGGTGTATTTGTTTGTTGTTTGTACTTGTCGTGCTTATGAAGGCCGATTAGATTATTGTTTGATTATTGTTGTATGATTTGTTTCAGAAACATGTAGGTTTCTTTGATTATTCCTGACTTTTCTTCCTGAGTATGTTCGGTATTTGATGGGATCGAATTAGCTTGGTTCAGTTAAGTTAATTGTTGGTTTAGTTATGGTTTTAAGGGTTAAGCAGTGAACAAGTAAGTACGTTCTAGCTAACCTTTGACTCTCTATCCAAGTATTTATAGTACTTTATGATATCAGTTCAACTACTTATAGATTCATGATTGGTGAGTACATAAAGGTTATCTTTGGCCCCTTATCTGTATCTACATTCAGTACTTTATGATACCTGCTTAATATTTGCCTTGCATACTCGGTATATTATTTCGTATTGATGCCTTATTTCCTAGAGGACGCTACATTCATGCTTGTAGGTCCTGATAGATGACCAGATAGGCCCTCCAAGTAGCATGGTCGAGATCCAACAAGTTGGCTAGCTCCTTTCTTCCAGAGTTGCCAGAGTTTCTGAGGTTCGTTACTCTTTGTTGTAAGTAGATTTTGGGTAGGTCAGGGTCCTATCCTGACCAAGTTCATTACTCTTAGAGGCTTACAGACTTTGGGTTGTATAGACATATGTTGTCAGTTGTGTTGGCCTTGTTGCTTTGTTTTTTTAGCATAATGGCTTGTTGTCCTTGATCAAAATGTATATATGTGTTCCATTTATGGGTTTCTAGATATAATGGTGCCCTTGATGTCCCGCATAGGATTTTGTTTTTAATCTATATGAATTACTGATAATAGCTGAGTTTATTACATGTTATTTTGACAGGGCATTGTCAGCCGAGGGATTATTTTTAAGCTAAGATATACCTATTTTTTTTCTTGATTTTATGGATGGTTTTACACCAGTAGCATAGTTACCCAACAAGGGTCGACTCGGATCTAAGTTGGCATTAGGTGCCAGTTGCAACGTGACAAACTTGGTATCAGAGCAACGTCGTATCCTAAGGAGTCTGCAAGCCATGCCTAGTAGATTCTTGCTTATGGGTGTTTTGTGCACCACACTTATAATCAGGAGGTTACATGACATTCAGAAATGGTTACTATTTTCCCCTCCAATTCGTGCGATAAATCTAAGTTAGAAAGGGGTATTTTTGGCCACCCTCAATTAAGGTCATCTAGAATCTACTTATTAAAGGCAATGTAAGATTAGACTAAGAGGCCAAGTGCTAGTACTGACATAGGGATAACATTTAATTTTTAATTGCTAGCTGCATGGGTGATTTCTACAAGTTGTGTGCCTCAAGTATCTCTGGCTAGATAATGACCTATGAGTTTCATTGCATCGGACTCAAAGGTAAGTATTTTGAAATTATTATATGAGAATATATATGTAAGGATTATCCCTTTTATGTTATACTGCCAAAGTTTAGCAGGAATTATTATCTGCCGTAAGATAGAGTTAATGATTTTTTATTTAAAGGGACAAACATGGTTAAGGTTGATGAAAATGTCCTGAATAACAGGTGATATAGTAGGAGATAAATGTTTTGAATAAGTGATGAATACCTTTGAAATTAATAGTTGGATATCAAAATTATTTGAGTAGAGTATTTTAAAATAAAAGGGAAAAAAGTTCTAGCTAGGACATCATTTTGCTGGAGGGTAGAAGAGTGATTGAATAAGTTACAAAGGCATCAATTATTTACTGAATTTAGTCAGCATAAATTGGTATGCAATACATGTTTTGTAGTTCACCGGTAGTGTGATACATGGTTTAGAGTTCATCAGTTTATCTGTTTCTTGCTTTGTAGCTTAACTGATATATATAACTGGCTTTAAAGTTTTTCAATTTCATTATAGATACACTATAGATCATGTATTATGACTAGGTGAAGTCATGAGTTAACCTATAGTTACAAGAGGAAATAGATACCTACCATATTAAGTCATCAAAGAGTCGAAAAATATATGTTATAGATTACGTACTTGTAAAAGTATTTGTGGTGCATATTTCATAGCTTAAAGGTATGCATGTTCCCCATTGTTAGTTGCACGTTAGTTTGCTTGTTGTGTGACCTTAGTGGCCTGGTATTGGCATTTGGTTGCATTTTTTATCCCTGGGTGTAGGATACGTGCTATATAATTAGTGATTATGCACCTATATGCTATAAGAAGTAGGCATTATTGCGGATAAAGCATTTGCATTAATTGTTTTAGTAAATACATGTCTTTATGTTGTTTGTTTTTACAGAAATTTATTCATATGATCTTTCATTGATAAAATTTTTATTGCATGACCCTTTTTTCCATAAGTCAGGGTACAATTAAAGAAAGATTTGTATATTGCATATTGACTTACGTGAAACGTGACCAGAGATTATAATCATGATTAAAATAGCCTTATTAAATGCTCTGTAGCTGGCAAGGGCATTAGATGCCTATCAGAAAACATCGCCAGGATTATACATGAGAAGGTGTCATAATACACTGTGGTAAGACTACATGTGCCATAGATTTCATGATACATGCTATTGTTTTTATCAGTTTACTAGCAAGCTAGCTAAGTGCCCTTTAAGGATTAGCGATTTACAAATTACTTGCGCTACAAATTTTCTCCCTATAATTTACATACTATGTAACCTTGAGTACATGACATTTACTTTATATAGAGTCGGCCTATCTTCAACATATTATATGAGGTGCTAAAATATACATGCACTCCTCTAGACATGAACTTTGTAGCAATGATTTCTTAAAAAGGTTCAAAAATACTTGTCATGATTATTCATACGTATGATGGAGCATGATTTTGAGTGGATGCTCTAGCTGAGTCTTTGCATTTTATATGTTAAGCATATTAGTAGTCTTGATTATTTGCAAGCATGTTAATTCGAAATTGATAATGTGTTTACAAATTCAAAGGTTATGAATAAGAGGTACACATATACGTGAAGAAATAGCCTCTACCTTACTGCAATACCTATTACTTTATACTGTTTTAGGGGTTGAGTTCATGAGGTGTTTTCATCTTTGAGTCCTCCCTAGAAGGAGGGTTATGAGAGTTTATTTCATAAGAGTTTTATATGATAATAGTAGATACCTTATTGCAGCAGTTCATATTCTTTAGGTGATTAAGGTATGTTCTTTACTTTACATTGTTGTTGCTTAAGAGAGAGGCAGTATTCTTTACTTTCGTAAAGTATTTTAAGTCTTCTAAAGATTATTTAATTTTTCCCCAGGACTGGTATCGTAGGTTTCAGATACAAGCTATTTCATTGGATATACCTCCCTTGTGATCCAAAATCCATGTGTGATCCTCAACCCAGTTTGTTGATCTTTCGGGGCAGACAGTTAGTCTCCTTAGAGACTGAGTCATAAATTAGCAAGTGAACTTAGAGTATACCTTCATGCAATAAAGGAAAACTCAGAAAGAGCAGGCTAATCCAATTAAGTGTGCCTCTATGAAAATAATAAATAATGATGTGAGCCCAAAATGAGCCTATATGAGGGTAGCTCTTATTGCTAGTCTATTGAATTATATTTGTTAGCCATAATGCTTATCTGCTAGTTTGTCAAAAAAATGTATTTATCAATTGTGGAGATTAAGTTGCTACACAGAGGTCTACTTGATTATAGAGCCAAAGTTAATTATATGTATCACTGGCTAGCAGGTTGTATGTTATCTATGTTCTAGCTTATCTAATTACAGATTGCGTACAAAATATATCCCTATTGATGGGTAAACACAAAATATTTGATCATATATAGATTAGAATCAGGATCTAATTATGCGCATGTTAAAAATTATTATCTCCCACTTTAATTTTATCTTAAGTCATCTGCTTATAATCGATGTGTTACATGCATTGTGGATTATATGTATTAAGGTAGGGGGAAACTATTACTCCAAAGTAGATATTTTATCGTGTAATGACTAAACATGTATAACTTTTTTGGTTAAGCCTTGTAGGGCTTAAGTGTTATTGTTAAATGTGTGTATTCTATGAGATCCAGATACCCATATCGTTTTTTATCACCAGAGTGATGGCACTAGAGGTCGAGGTGAGTAACCCCATTAAGTTACAACATTATATTACAGTTATGGTTTGATTCAGATAGTTGTTTATCGAGATGCATCTTGTTAGTATATTGTATTGCCTGTGAGGCATCTGGGTTTGGCTTTTCTGCATTTCAGATTTCCAGGTAGTCTTATCTGCATAGGAGACTCTGTGGAAATTCTAAAAATTCTTGAGGACTTCACCGTGTGAGTCTTACTTGCATTCGAGGATGAATTTTCCTAAGGGGGGAAGGATATAACACCCCGCCCGTTTGAACATTTAAATTAATTTGTACTTTTGAGGTGAGAGTAAGGGTACTTAATATTTTAGGAAAGATGTTTTACAAGTTATTCTAACCCCTCAATGGTCACATGTTAAGTTTTCAAGTCAAGCAAGTTACGAAATAAAAATTGGCAAAAGTTTTTGTAAGTTACTTTAGTAAATTCTCTAAAATTTGGGCCAAATGTCTCGGAGCTTTTCTCCCAATATATAAGGCGTTAGAGGGTCCCCGACCTACCAAATCAAAAGTCTACGAGTCTAGTTTCCAAATCACAAAACTGTTTGTCCATATGACTTCAGAATAGAGAGATATTTGCATTTTAATAAGACTACACAAGCAGGCACGTGGAGGCGGGCCCCATGTTGGCGGAAAATATGTATAAGACTTTGGGTAAATTTTCTTACTCTAAACATCCCCAAAAAATACCAGGTTGTCTCCCTCCCTTCCCCTAGGGTTTCAATCTCCTATACAAGAGAATTCAACACCCAAACTCTCCCAAAATCAAGGCATAGGACTGGGGTGTTATGGAGAGCAACTAACACAAGTTTGTTTTGTTGATTCCGGCAAGAGAATTCAACACCCATTTGTGAGTTCTTAGAAGAGACAGATTGTGTATAAAACTGCTATTGTATTGTTACTCCATGTATACTCTAAGGTGGTTGTGACGTTGTGGGATTATGGTGTGGTAAAGGCAGTAGCTTGGTGGAGAATTATCATGATGTAGCATCGAGATATCAAATATTATTTGCAAGGTATGTTAAGGATATCCTCTATTCTCGGTATGATTCCTTAGAGCCTATGAACGATATGGCTAGTATATTATAGATAATCTATCTATAGTTGTAGTTGTTGATTCTGTTAGCTGCCTGAGTAGAGATATTTATCCCTTGCCAGGACTCTCATTCTATGGATAACGACCTCTTTCTAGACACGAATTAGATAACTGGTATAGGTCGCTTGCAAATTATCTTGCTCACCTTTAGGGCTGCTTGAGTACTATAATACTTTAGGCTATTGGATTGCTTGTTGTTTCCCTCGGGGCTATAGTGGTGAGCTTCAGGGATTTTACTTGTGCCTTCGGGGCTATATATCGGTTGCCTCAGGGGATATTAAAGTTTATTAAAGTATATGGTTTATTATGATAGCCTACGGGGCAATATGAAGCCTGTTCACTTACGGGCTATATTGTTTGCCTAAAGGGGGCTAGATTGAGGTGTACGGGGCTATATGAAGCATGTTCATCTACCGGCTATAATGTGCACCTAAAAGGGATAGATTGAGGCCTATGGATCAAAAAGTTTCCTACGAGGCTAAAATGAAGCCTGTTCACTCACGGGCTATAATGTTTTCCTAAATGGGCTAGATTGAGGCCTACGGGATAAAGAGTTGCCTTTGGGGCTATATATATATATATACAGTAACCTTTGGGATATACAGATATATAGTTGCCTTTGGGGATATAAGGATATACAATTGCCTTTGGGGCTATACATATGTAAAATTGTGCCTTTAGGGCTAGACAGATACATAGATGGCCACAGGGACAGGTTTTGCCAATAGGGGTATATAGATTGAATATGCACCTCTCAGGCTTATGGGGTCCCGAGAAGGTGGTTTTGTTTTTTTCACATGTCGTGCTTATGGGGGACAGTTAGGTTATTGTTTGATTATTGTTGTATGATTAGTATCAGAAACATGTAGGTCTGTTTGATTATTCGGGACTTTTTTTCCCGAGAACGTTCGGTATTTGATGGGATCAAATTAGCTCGGTTCAGTTAAATTGATTGTAGGTATAGTTATGCTTTTGAGGGTTAATCCATGAACAAATTAGTACTTTATAGCTAACCTTGGACTCTCTATCCAAGTATTTATAGTACTTTATGGTATTAGTTCAGCTACTTATAGATTCAATATCGGTGAGTACATTTAGGTTATCTTTGGCCCCTTATCTGTATCTACAATCAGTACATTATGATACATGCTTAATATTCGCCTTGCATACTCAGTACATTATTTCTTACTGACGCCCCATTGTCAGAGGGCTTTGAATTCATGCCTGCAGGTCTCGATAGATAACCAGATAGGCCCTCCAAGTAGCATGGTCGAGCTTCAATAAGTTGGCTAGCTCCTTTCTTCTGAAGTTGCCAAAGTTTCTGAGGATCGTTACTCTTTGCTGTAAGTAGATTTTGGGTAGGTCAGGGCCCTGTCCTGACCAAGTTTATTACTCTTAGAGGCTTCCAGACTTTGGGTTGTATAGATATATGTTGTCAGCTGTGTTGGCCTTGTTGGTTTGTTTTTTAGCATAGTGGCTTGTTGGCCTTGATCAATATGTATACATGTGTTCCACTTATATGTTTATAGATATCATGGTGACCTTGACAGCCCGCATAGGATTTAGTTTTTAATCTATATGAATTGTTGTTTATTATATGTTATGTTGACAAGGGCCTTGCCAGCTGAGGGCTTATTTTTTAAGCTGAGATATACCTATTTATTTTCTTGATTTTATGGCTGGTATTACACCAGTAGCATAGTTACCCAACAAGGGTCGTCTCAGGTCTAAGTTGGCATTAGGTGCCAGATGCATCCCTAAGTTAGGGCGTAGAAATTACATTGAGTTTCGAATGCCATTTCAGGTAGGGTAGCATGGTTGGTTTATGTTCACGGAGTTCCGAATGAATACCGGGGGTCCATCCAGTGACTTTTTAGCCTTAAGTTTTTGCTGGTTTCTGTTGTATGTTGTAGACCTTTTTGTTCATCATGACCAACTAGACCAAAGTTAATGCTCCGCAGCAAACGAAACTATTGGAATTCAATTTTGAGTATGATTACCAAGAATGTTGACCAAAGTCGACAGTTTTCAAATTTGAAGATCTAAAATAAGGAAACGTACATAAAGACAAAATAGATGGCCCGGGACACCAAACTATCGGTCCTAGCAAGTCATAAATGACTTAGGATCATTATAGGGAAGCTCTACTAGGAAAAGAAAGATGAAAATGTGAGAATGACCAGAAGAGTCATTACATCATCCACTACTAAAAAGGACTTTCATCCTTGAAACTCAAGAATGAAGGAAATAGCAGAGACTCAGGACTGCGGATACAAAGCCCACACCACTCTCGCGGACAACCTGGGTGGCCTTATCGATTGGATGGCACCCAATGAAATGAAACCAAATAAAAGCAACCAGGCCTTAACTCCTCACTAGCCAAGCTAGATTCCAACCTTTAACTTTCAAACTCCAAAGGCTTATCAACCAAACCGAACCTTTAGAATCTCAACCGGGAAGCACCGACACAACATCAAAACTAGAGAACCAAGGTGATCAACACACAAAATCTCGAATCCTCGATACCACAACCAAGTTCACCCACAAAGTCACCAATCAAAATCCTAACTCATGAACCTGCTAATCCATAAAAACCCTTTATTCTGACCTGAATCCTTTTGCATCATAATCATGAAGCTTAAATGTAACACCCCGGGATTCAATTCAGCTTTTTAAGTTAGAGACTCTAAAATTTTTAAAACTTCCAGGAATCCCGAGTTAAGTCCACGAGCCATGGATAGAACCACAATTCATGGAGGTGACTCGTGAAACTAGTTCTGCAATCCCCTTCTCTAGTCTGAGAACACCAACCGGAGTCCACGAGTTGTGGTTAACTTTATAGGTCATAGAACCCATTCGTGGAACTCATACTGAGGGTAACATTTTTCTCTGAGAACCACGAACAGGTTCTATGGATCGTGAAAGCTTCCACGAATCATGGAACCCATCCATGGAAATCAGATCTGTAGCTTAAATTTTGGCTCAGAAACCACGAGTCCAATCCATGAACCGTGGTTACTTCTACGATCTGTGGAAAGGACCCGTGGAACCTGAAGCCGAGTTTTTAATCAGCTTTTCTCTAATTAAATCTCAGGGGTATTTCTGTAATTACCCACCCTTTTAACTCCTAAGTGAAATCGTTTTGACCATTTTTAGTAGGGTTTTATTTCCTAATAGCCTAAACTCTTCTCATTCTAAGCAATTATACTCCAAAAGAAGAAAGAACTCCTTCAAGCTCCAAGTTCAAGCCTCTATTTCTTTTCATCTTAGATCACGCAAGCTTCAATAAGGTATATGGGTATTCAATAAGGGATTTCCTTCACCCTTATGCCCAAAACCCATGATTTTTACTTTGATTTATGAATTTATGAAATTAGGATTCTTACCCTAATTAGGAAAAACTTATGGGTTCAGTTTTAAAGCTTCAATTCATGGTTTCTCATTACTTATCTATGATTTATTTGAGGTTCCTTAATTGATTTCAAAAGCTCATGCATTAAAGATGATTTCTAGCATGATTTCATTGAATCGCATGATTTCAAGTGAAAATTTGCATGTTTAGATAACATGGCCTTATGTATTTATGAAAGTGCATGTCTAATTCTTCAAGTTATGAATTTAGAAAGAAAAGTATGTTTTGAATTATGGCTATGCTAAGTTTTTAAGGATTTGAAGCATGAATTGCATGATATTATATATGTCCCTATATTTTATAAAGAGGTTGGGAATCTAGATATGTCTACCTAAGCTATGTGAATTGCATGGTATTATATATACCTTATGCTTTTCAAACAGATTTTGCATTAGATATGTCGCAAGTTTAAATTGAGCTATAAGTATGTTTTGGGAGTAGTATTGAGCACCGAGTTTGATTGGGTTTAGCGTACCCCTTTGTATATCCCAGAACTACGTGCCACCATATGTTCTTTAAGTCCCCACAGTAGGCATCAGACACTGTGATCACACTAGTTATGCCTTTATACCCTGGCAAGGTATATTGGGTCCTCTCGATGGGGTGGATATATCGGATTCCATGTAGCTCACATGTTCTATTTAAGTTAGAGAACCTTCCACTGAAATAGTTTCATGTTTTTAAAATGTATTTGACTTTTGCTCAGATTTTAGACTTACTACTTATGATTATGTTTTCAGCTTATGATATTGCATTGAGTCATTTACATTACAGTTTATTGTTATAGCATGAAATCAGTTTTATAGCATATCTAGCATGTTTACTCAGAATTTTGCATATCTCACATACTCAGTACATCCTATAGTACTAACGCATAACTTGCGTTGCATCCTCTTGATGATGCAGATTCAGGTTTGGGTCCTCAGATTCATGGCTAGTTGTTAGCAAGTGTCCCAGCTTCGAGTAGTGAGTCCTCATACTTTGAGGACTAGTATCAGTTGTCTATATTTATGGTTTCTTCTTAGTACTGGGATTTAGCTGGGGTCTTATCCCAATAACTTATTATTTAGTTTAGAGGCTTTCAGACATAATAGAGATTTTGTATTTGAGTTTCAAATTTTTTTATGTTATGTCTTGAGCTGTTGATGACTCAGACTATTTATCTTTTCAGTTTGATGTTTCTGTTAGGTTTATCTATGTTTGTGTAAGTCATGCTTTGGCCAAGGGTTAACTTGGGGCACTTGTGGTCCCGGGTACTGTGTTATACCTAGGGTGTAGCCTCGGGGCCTGACAAACATAGTATCTGATAACGATCTCAATCAAGTGACTAAAATTGATATCGAAAACATGGAATTCAACAACACAAAATAAAGATAGTGGAGAAATTAAGATGAGAATTAGAAGAAATTGAGATGAGGATAGAAGAAAGAATGGCTAATTGAATCCAAAATCAACCAAAGGAGAAGGGAACTCAATCAAATGCATGAGAAACCAAATTGAATCCACAAGATGATAACTCGATGATCAATTAAGCAAAGAAGATAACACAAGTAATTCGGGAATCCATCCTAATCACTCATTCTAAACTAATAATTGGAATTGAACCCAATCAATATGCTAACCTAAAATATCAAGTCTATTCAAGACAATTTAATCATCACAAAACTAAGTATGAAAATGGTTAAGGCAACTATTTATAGTTATTGCCTTTACGCAAATAGCCTATTACAAAAATAGTCCAAAAGTGACTATTTTGGAAATAACCCAAAAGGGCCCTTCTTCATTTCTCAAATGGCATCTTGATCACCCATGGCCTTGTGTATTTGTTGCTTCATGGCTTCCTTTAGGCTCCAAGCTATCATCCATATGTAGAAGCCCCACCTAATGTGCTCCAAGCTAACCATGATCGTATCATCCTCCCCTTCTTCAAAAGGATTCGTCCTTGAATCCGAACCTTGCAAAAAAAATGAGAAGGACAAACAACAAACATATCCTCATAGCATAAGGGTTAGCACACGAGTTATCAACCATACCAACTTGCCAAGGAGGCACACATTTTAAATACAACCAAATATCCTTTGTATAGAATAAGAGCAATGCATTGTAGAACATACAGAGGATCCGGCTATGAGAAATATCATGAAACAAAGAAACCTCAAAGGTCCTAAGACACAATTGTTTCCCTATTCCCCCGTAAAACCATACCAAAGGTGGTGTCACTATTGGTTCAAACACCCATGAGGGTTTACTGGGGTCAAAGATATGAAAGTCCCCCATAGTTTAGTCACAAAATCAAATGGACCAACCCAAGAAACCCCTACCTCTATATAAAACAAATCCCATATAAACATGGACATCATCATATGCAAAGAGGTAGTAGAGAAAGGTGTTACTTAAATGAACTTCATCCAAGGTGTGCCCACATATAGAATCACCCTTTGATCCACAATCATTAAGGCCTTGATCAAGAATAGGGTCACACAAGAATGAAGGAGTCATTGGAGAACATACAACCCTTTCCTTTTGACCACTAACCCCTCCAATAGACGTACTATCATCTTCCAAGGAAAGAGTTTTGTCTTTGGAAAGTGTGTCATCATACCATAGTGGATTTTCAAAAAAATTGGTAGCCTTCAAGGGTGGCTACACTTCCAACATTATAAGACACACCACTGTCTTCATCATTCACATTAGTCATCTCATTATTGAATAAGGGATTATCCCTAAGTTCATACTCCACCTCAAGATCCTCATGACAAGAATAAGAAATGGAATAAACATCTAAGGAATCATCACCTCTAAGTAAAGATCCTACATGACCAACTACATGACCAACTATATCATTGCCATCACTAAATTGAGGTTCATTTATCACATCACACAACTCCTCAATTAGTAGGTCATCATTACAAGCATGTTGGTCAACACCATAATGAACACTAGTTGGTAGCATATCAAGCTCAAAAGAATCACACACATGATTACCACCATTATAGTCAACTAGTATTTGACTACCCCTATTACATGACAATACATTTTCCAAGTCACAAGTGCTAACACTAGATGGACTCAAATCGATCTTACTAGAAGAATCAATCAAGTCATCTATAGGATCAACTAGTGTTTGGGCACTCATAATAATGGCATCATCATCATGTAACAAGGTGTCATCAAGATCATTACAAGGTAAAGGCTCTTTAAGCTTACACATATACAAGCTATCACTTACACTCAATTGGCTACTAGCCACACAATGATCTTTTACTTTCAATAAAGTGTAAGGTTTAGATTTGTTACCTCGTAGCTCATATGAATGATTGTCTTCACCTTGGTTTCCAACATTGAACAAATGCTCCTTTGGGAAGCTTTTTAACACCTCTTGATTCTCCACATTTTGAGGTGCTTTGCTAGGCTTGCTTCCAAGAATACCTGTACAAGTATTAAGACAACTAGAGAAACAAGAAAAGTTACATGAGTTAGGATAAGATTGTGACAACCCTCTCACATCACTCCACACAACCTATCTTTTTTCCACTCTCGAGTTGTCACTTATCACACCCTTACTCCTCTCAATCTTTTGTCTCTCAATTTCATTGGAGTTTGGACAAGTGCCAAGTATCCCTTGTGATGGATTAGATGATCTCTTCACTTCAAGCTTCCACTTTGGTGCACAAGGTGTGGATATTTTGACTTCCATGTTCAACTCCTTAGTGCTAGCATCACAAGGAGTATCTTTCCTTGCTTCCAATGGCAACTCCTTAGGTTCATCTTCACGAGGAGTGGCTTTCTTCAACATCTTTTGTAACTCCTTGGGCTTAAGATTGGCAACCCATCGGATGATCTTATCAACTTCTCTTTGTATGTGTCACGACCCGGTTTCTCGGTCATGATGGCACCTACAATACCCCCAGTAGGAGAACCAATCCCCATAGCCCAGGACAGTTAGTAATGAGCTACTATCTAACAAATAAGCGGAAGAACAGTTTAATAAGCAAAAGTAAGGGAACAAGATGAAGAGAATAGATAGCAGGAATATATATATATATATATATATATGCGGAAACTAAACCAAACCCCAAGACCTGATATCATAGTATAGGGCCAGAACTACATATAAGAAGTACAAACGATCCAAAACAACATATACAAATGTCTCCGAATGGTAAAAGAGTACATAAAGCAAAAGATAAACTAAAGCTAAGCTCCGATCGCCAAGAGCTCACCCTCAGTCTGAAGTAGTCCCTAACAGATCTCCAAGCACGAATCACAGTGATCTAACGGCGATGGCCCACGCTAGGATTTGCACCAAAAGATGCAGGGGGTAGGGTGAGCACCAAATGCGAAGCATAAGGTACCCAGTAGGTATATAGGCCGACTGGGCACATATAAGATAAAAGCGTAGTAACAGACAGAATAGAAGCAAGTAGTCATAGAAATCAACAAAAGGTACACAGGAACTAGCCCAGAGGGAAGTCAACAGAACCACATGTGAGGCCAACAAACAGAATATATACACCATAGGCACGGGTGAAAGTAAGAAACAACGCACCTGGGGTCCTTGCAATAACAGTGTATACATAATAAGTTTACGAAATAGACGGTATATCGGTAACTTCAAGTGTAAGAAGAGGGAAAGAGTAATGATAGGCATGCTCAGAGACAGGAATCAAACTCAACTAATCATATCAATCTCAAATCCAGAAACTAACAGCCTAGCAGTAACCAATTTCATACTTAACCGTAATAGGGGACAATTCTGTAAGTAAATAGCAAGAGTCTACCTACAGTCCCCCGGCCGCCCATACAACCGAGTAACATAAACAAGTGAAAACAAACCCTCCGTTATCCCATACTACCGGAGCGTACAATCAACTAACAACAAACAAGGGTGGAGCCTCAAATAATGAATGATATGATGCATGAAGATCTCAAGTGAAATAATATCTCTGTATGTACCTCCTCCGGTGTCGATCCGGCCCAGCAGGTAGGTTTCATGGAAGGACACTGCCCGTATACCTCTACTCCGCCGTATAACCTTCCTCCGGCACACGCAGCCCAAAGCCCCAGGCCCGGATGGAAAGGTCCATGGAGGTCCCCGACCCGATACTAAAACTCAGTATCAAAACATGTTATCCGAAAGCAAGTCCGGGTTCAAGATAGAGACCTGGTCTCGAATATGCATGCCCATACCCTGTCCAGGACTAAAGTAGTGGGAAAGAATCTCAAAAACCCCTCCAAGGGTGCCCGGGCATAACCGGGTCTAAACAGTAGAAAGTCATCTCAGGTGCTCGGTCCGACCAAGGCTAAAATTATCTCAAGTAGCAAGAAAACTCAACTAGCACCCCGGCCCTGCCGAGCCTAGTGTTAATCATAAAACTGGTGATATAAATCATAATTTTACCTTCTTTTATCCAAGAACATTCACAAGTTAAATCAAACCATTTCCAATTCATTTCCATCAAAAAAAAACTGGCCCCCAAGGCCATGCAAGGTTTAAAAAATAGTACCACTGGGCCCGAAGCCAAAACCGTAGTAAAACATGGATAAAAATTCTTTATATGCATGGAAATGGTATGATCAAACACAATAGCCGCCCAGCAGCTCACAATCAACCTATCAACCCTGCCCAGGCCCATAGCTACTCAGCAAGCATAACCAGACTAGAAAGATAATTCTATGCCCGGGACTCGTGGACATTCCCAATATCCCACCTTCTATGTTCCAGAGTCAACAAGGCCTCATAGGACCACAAGGGTAAATAAAACATATCGGCAAGTACTACAAGCATCGGAGGAACAAAAGTAGGCAGACATGAATAAAGCGGTTAAGGTCTGTGGTACCAACCTAATAATCCAACCCAAGGATGCCAGCTAGTACAATTTTATCCGATATATGCTAAGTCTAGGGAGTTTAAATCATAACCTACATGTCATCCGATGACAAGCTGCTAGGACGACGATGTCCAAGCTCGAACCACTCTAAGAAGCTCCAAAATGACAAAAATACCCTCCAACGAACGTCTGAATGCCCATAGTTCCTTCACAGAAATTGTTCCTTACGTCCTAAGCTTCACAAACAATATATACGCAGCTTATACTCACCTATAAACAGTTCATTATTAAGCATAAATTGGCAGATTTCCCAAAAGAATCATAACTTGACGAAACGTCCGTAGAACTTCATAAAAACGATCATAAAAGAGCCCCGAGATGGTTACCTTAGCAAACCAAGTGTAAAGGTTGAATAAACACCAATAAATATCAATTCCTATCTTTTGAAACCAGCTCCAAACGTGGTTTATCGAAGGGGAAAATGGCTTCCACGCGTAGAGGTCGCGTTTCTAGGCACGGGGACAAACTTTAGCGATAGAAATCACCAAAAATGCACCTTGATCACTCAAGAACTCTCTTGGAACCCTCCATTATATTTTCTCTCTGTTTTAGAACTAAAATGGCATTTTAAAACGTGAAGTTGAGGCTTTAAATCGATTTTGACCCGACCCAGTTCGCGACCCAGTTCGAATATAATTATAAAAAATAAGAACGCTTTTGTCGACCTCTTTGCCTTTTGAAGTACTGGCTTAAGTTAAACTGTTATAAACATTGTTCTCAATCTGAGAAATCCTTTGGTCGCAAATAGCCTGGTTATGTCTGAGAGCTTTTATTTCTCTCTTGAGGTTTTCAACCTCTTCCTTTAGATCATCGAAAGAAGCATATCTTTCAACAAAAGCGTTCTTATTTTTTATCATTAATCGGTTATCAACTTCCTTTAATGAATAAGGAGCATAATATTCAAAATCATTTTTCTTGTTATCAACAAGGCCTTTTGAAGTGCTAGATTTATTATCATTAGTAGTGGCAAGATTAATAATCTTTTCTCGAAGTTTGTTATCAGTAACTTCTTTTAACAGTTCAATAATATTGTCAGAAGTAAAAGTTTTAAGATTAAAATCTTGAAACTGTGATTGCAATTTATAAACTTCATCTTCTTCACAATTGCATGTATTACCTTTGCAAGTGGCACACGAGCTATTAGCCTGTTCTTCATGGTAAGATAAATCAATAAAATCAATGTCTGAACCTGCTTCTGAATACGATTCATAGTCATCATCAGAACCTGAAGTATATAACATTTTATAAACCTTATCATGCAGTTCTGCATAAAGTTCTAAACTTTTAAGCTTATTAAGCTTGAAATTTGGAACAATATGCCCTCGCTTTCCACATTTGTAACACTTGATTTTAGAAAGGTCGATTCCTGACCGATCTTTGGTAAATCTATTAGATTTACGAGAGCTTTTCCTAGCTTCTCTTTCTTCCTTAGATCTTCTTCTGGATCTTCATCTCCTATTAGAACTTTCAGTTCTAGGGGACCGATAATACTCATTTTTGCTACTATAGGCTGTTGGTTCAGGTAGACCAAACTGTGTGCAAAAGTCTCCAAGCTGAGATCTTTCTTTGTGCTTATTCATTTTAAGCTGTTTAGACATGAGAAGTTCGCTGCACAAGTTTAATCCTTCCTGAGTGCAAACTCCTATTAGCTTCCCATAAGTGTAATCCTTATAGGGGATCTCAAGGTGATTTCCTCTTAGGGTTTTCCTAACCCTTTCTGCAAATAGCGAAAGAAGGCCGTCTATAAACTTAGCTTTCCAATATTCGTATTTATTTTTGGGTAACTCCATGACCCGACTGAGAAAAGTATCTTTGTACCACCTCCATTTGGTCAACGTAGGGCATTTAAGACCATTGAGTAAGGTACGAATCATTTTGTGCTGGGAGGTAAATCTACCATTAAAATGTTCTAATATGGTCATAACCAGAGTGTGCACCGCATCTTCTCTATTTTTAACTAGAGTCATGCCTAGGTTATCAACACCTTCATTTTTTATGCAATTGCGTTAATAATAGAGGCATTCTCCTCTATATTTAAGTAGTTATCCCACCAGCCTCTGAGCTGACCTGTAAAACCTGCAACAATCATCTTGCAGATACTTCTATAATTATTTTTAATGCTTTTGCAAATAGTTGCATACATAAGCATTTTATGAACAAGGATGGTAAACTGTCTATCCGTTAACCCGTCAAGGTTCCATTCGTAAATCTCGGAACCGCTGTAAGACGTATTTGTCTGATTCCAATCTCGTTCCTCTATCAAAATATCTTGAGGAGTAGGACGAGGATAGTAGAATGTATTCATCATTGGTTTAGTAGCATAGCTACTATTCTTTCGGGGGTAACCCTTAAGCTTATTAAGCTCAGTTAAAACATGATTTTTATAATCACCGGTTTGATCCATTTTTTCGGAAAACTCTTGTGACAAATCAATAGGTTTTATATTTAAACTAGAAAACTTTTTATCAAGAAGTTCTTCTAAATCATTTAACGATTTAAACTTAAAATCCTGAATCTCAGGAGGCCTTTGAATAAAAGTAGGAACAACATCCTTTTTACTTTCAGAAGTAGAAGCGACGTTGGCTTTAGCTATATCTGCTTTTATACCTTTTAGTAAAATGGTTAGCTCATCAAGTTTTTTATCAAGAGAGCTAATATGTTCTCCCAAGATTTTGACATACAATCTCAAATAATTATTTTGAGAAACGAGCTTATTAATCTCAGAAATACTTACTGAAGCAATATCTTCGTCAATGAATTTTTGAAATGCACTGAAGGCAATACCTGTATTGTTAGGCAAAACAAAAGTGGACTGTGGAGGGTAAACGGTTGTTGTAAGTTTACCATTTCTATCGCGATAAGTCCTTTCAATAGTATTTACATATAAAGGCAAATATGTGGTTATAAACCAAGGAACGAAGTGCATAATTTGATTATGCAAGGCACAAGCCTCATAGAATTCTTGAGAAATATTATTCATATCATCTTTACTATAAGATTCAAAAAACCAAGTTTTAAACTTGTTCCACTTTACATCAAAAATTCCTTTTTGAATTAGTTTTCTTGCCAGGGAACCTGGGCTAAAATCTAATTGGTGTGGAATCATTAAATATCATTTAGATTGAACTCCATATCAGAAGCAGTAGGGAAGTCTTTATCAGAACTATCATCCTTGACATCATTAACCTGAACAATATTAGTCCGGGGGTCAATTTTAACCTTTTCCACCTTTGAATTATAATCAGATTCAATAGTGTGTAAAGAAGCAGCGCGATTTCGTGCTAGACCATAAATTGGGTCAATAGGAGAAATATGCTGAATATCAGGCAAAAATCTGTGACTAAGAGATCGTCTATTATAAATAGAACTTACCGGAGGCATGAGCCTATGGTTAGACAGGGACTGCCTATGAGGAGCATAGCTATTTTCCGTGAACTGGATGCAAATTCTCCCATCGAGATTTTGCGAGATGTGAGAATACTCAGTATTAGTAACCGTATCCGTTAACTGACTTGGGGATATAACCGAGTCGAGCGTTCAAGTTGTTGAAAAATTAATTTCTTCCCACTTAATCGGTCTCCTGGTGGTGATCTTAGATCTTGCAAAATTTGTTTCCATTAAAATTGTTTGATCGGATGTATCGTATAACTTACATCTTTGATTCAAGGTTGATAATAACTTGAAATAAATTCTATAAGACAAACTTATAAGTTCTGAACCAGACACATAGTTATAACCATGTGTTTTAACATTTAATGTTAAGGCATAAAGAATATTGACATCAGATAAAGATAACTGCATATTAGGTTGCGTATTGAAATAAACTAGACTATCGAAAATTTAAATTTCTAGCATCTCTGAGAGCGGCTAGGAAAGTCTCAGGTAACTCTTTAAGGGTAAGAGGTTTAAAAGCAATTTGAACCATGCCAATATGCAGATAATTATACTGATTTTTATAAAGATCAATATCACGTTTGTTTAACAAACGAATAGTCTGTTCAGAAGAATTTAATGCTAAAGATTGTTCAGTTGTTTTAATCAACTGCTTAGTAGATAGTTTATCAAACCAACCATAATCATAAATGGTCTTAGTAGGAACTTTAGGAATCGTCCATCTGTTTAACAAATCAAGGTTTTGAGGTATATCTACCTCCTCGAGTCTAGTACTTTTAGTACTTAATTCTCCGAGATCCATAACACAATAAAGTTTCATATCTATATCTAATGCTTTCACATCTATCTAATATAATCCATGAACAGTACTAGGCTCTGATACCAGATTACAGGATCTGAGACCTAGCGGTAGTCCGCATGGTCTAGGATCAAGCAATTCAGCACCCTTATACTAGCGGTAGTCTGCACTGCATAAGAACTGAAATATACGAGATTTTTAATACGATTTCTCTGACTGTATGGAAGAGACTAACTCTTTTACCTAAGCAAAGGGCCTCAAGAACCACAGTACATACTCTTATTTCTCAAGAATTCTATGAGGCTTGTGCCTTGCATAATCAAATTATGCACTTCGTTCCTTGGTTTATAACCACATATTTGCCTTTATATGTAAATACTATTGAAAGGACTTATCGCGATGGAAATGGTAAACTTACCACAACCGTTTACCCTCCATAGTCCGCTTTTGTTTTGCCTAACAATACAGGTATTGCCTTCAGTGCATTTTAAAAATTCATTGACGAAGATATTGCTTCAGTAAGTACTTCTGAGATTAATAAGCTCGTTTCTCAAAATAATTATTTGGGATTGTATGTCAAAATCTTGGGAGAACATATTAGCTCTCTTGATAAAAAACTTGATGAGCTAACCATTTTACTAAAAGGTATAAAAGCAGATATAGCTAAAACCAACGTTTCTTCTACTTCTGAAAGTAAAAAGGATGTTGCTCCTACTTTTATTCAAAGGCCTCCTGAGATTCAGGATTTTAAGTTTAAATCGTTAAATGATTTAGAACAACTTCTTGATAAAAAGTTTTATTGTTTAAATATAAAACCTATTGATTTGTCACAAAATTTTTCCGAAAAAATGAATCAAACCGGTGATTATAAAAATCATGTTTTAACTGAGCTTAATAAGCTTAAGGGTTACCCCCGAAAGAATAGTAGCTATGCTACTAAACCAATGATGAATACATTCTACTATCCTCGTCCTACTCCTCAAGATGTTTTGATAGAGGAACGAGATTGGAATCAGACAAATACGTCTTACAGCGGTTCCGAGATTTATGAATGGAACCTTGATGGGTTAACGGATAGACAGTTGACCATCCTTGTTCATAGAATGCTTATGTATGCAACTATTTGCAAAAATATTAAAAATAATGATAGAACTATCTGCAAGATGATTGTTGCAGGTTTTACAGGTCAGCTCAGAGGCTGGTGGGATAACTACTTAAATATAGAGGAGAAAGCCTCTATTATTAACGCAATTGCCGAAAATGAAGGTGTTGATAACTTAGGCATGGCTCTAGTTAAAAATAGAGAAGATGCGGTGTACACTCTGGTTATGACCATATTAGAACATTTTAATGGTAGATTTACCTCCCAGCACGAAATGATTCGTACCTTACTCAATGGTCTTAAATGCCCTACGTTGACCAAATGGAGGTGGTACAAAGATACGTTTCTCAGTCGGGTCATGGAGTTACCCGAAAATAAATACGAATATTGGAAAGCTAAGTTTATAGACGGTCTTCCTTCGCTATTTTCAGAAAGGGTTAGGAAAACCCTAAGAGGAAATCACCTTGAGATCCCCTATAAGGATTACACTTATGGGAAGCTAATAGGAGTTTGCACTCAGGAAGGATTAAACTTGTGCAACGAACTTCTCATGTCTAAACAGCTTAAAATGAATAAGCACAAAGAAAGATCTCAGCTTGGAGACTTTTGCACGCAGTTCGGTCTACCTGAACCAGCAGCCTATGGCAGCAAAAAGGAGTATTATCGGTCCCCTAGAACTGAAAGTTCTTATAGGAGACGAAGATCCAGAAGAATATCTAAGGAAGAAAGAGAAGCTAGGAAAAGCTCTCGTAAATCTAATAGATTTACCAAAGATCGGTCAGGAAGAGACCTTTCTAAAATCAAGTGTTACAAATGTGGAAAGCGAGGGCATATTGCTCCAAATTGCAAGCTTAATAAGCTTAAAAGTTTAGAACTTGATGCAGAACTGCATGATAAGGTTTATAAAATGTTATATAATTCAGGTTCTGATGATGACTATGAATCGTATTCAGAAGCAGGTTCAGACATTGATCTTATTGATTTATCTGACCATGAAGAACAGGCTGATAGCTCGTGTGCCACTTGGAAAGGTAATACATGCAATTGTGAAGAAGATGAAGTTTATAAATTGCAATCACAGTTTCAAGATTTTAATCTTAAAACTTTTACTTCTGACAATATTATTGAACTGTTAAAAGAAGTTACTGATAACAAACTTCGAGAAAAGATTATTAATCTTGCCACTACTAATGATAATAAATCTAGCACTTCAAAAGGCCTTGTTGATAATAAGAAAAATGATTTTGAATATTATGCTCCTTATTCATTAAAGGAAGTTGATAACCGATTAATGATAAAAAATAAGAACGCTTTTGTTGAAAGATATGCTTCTTTCGATGATCTAAAGGAAGAGGTTGATAACTTCAAGAGAGAAATAAAAGCTCTCAGACATAACCAGGCTATTTGCGACCAAAGGATTTCTCAGATTGAGAACAATGTTCATAACAGTTCAACTCAAGCCAGTACTTCTAAAGGCAAAGAGGTCGACCATGATGAGCCTCCCACAATTGATCCTGAAAATAACATGTTTTTAGGAATGATGCAGGTTGTCACTGCTCATAAATGGTATGTTAAATGCACCATTTTAATTAATAATAGTTTCTCTATTACTAACGTTGCTATGATCGACAACGGTGCAGATGTTAGCTGTATTCAAGAGGGTCTTGTCCCCTCAAAATACTTTCAAAAAACTATGCACATGGTCAAATCCGCATCAGGACATGCTTTAGATATAAAATATAAGCTTTCTAATACAAAAATATGCCAGAATAAGGTTTGCATTCCTCGTTTCTTCTTTCTAGTAAAAAATCAGTTGCATCCTCCAATTATACTTGGAACACCTTTTATAAATGCAATATATCCTTTTACTCATATTGATTCAAAAGGATTTTCAGCTTCGTATAAAAATGATAAAATAAGTTATACTTTTATCACAGAGCCAATAACTCGTGAGATTAATGCTTTAATTGATATAAAACAAAAGCATGTCGATTCATTACAATATGAGTTCTTTAGCATGAATATATTTGAGTCTCTCAAATCTGCTAAAATACAGGAAAAAATTAAAATAATTTCCGAATAAATCGCCATTGATATTTGCGCAGATCACCCCAGTGCCTTTTGGAATCGCAAAAAGCACATTGTAACCCTTCCATATGAGGAAGATTTCTCTAAGGATAATATCCCAACCAAGTCTCGCCCCTGCCAAATGAATTCTGAATTAGTAGAATTCTGCAAAAAGGAAATTGATAATTTATTGTAAAAGGGTTTGATAAAACCATCCAAGTCTTCTTGGTCATGCACAACATTCTATGTCAATAATGCTGCAGAAAAGGAACGTGGAGCTCCCAGGTTAGTAATAAATTACAAGCCTTTAAACAAATATTTAAAATGGATAAGGTATCCCATTCCAAATAAAAGACTTACTTTCAAGATTATACGACGCCAATATATTTTCAAAATTTGATTTAAAATCAGGTTATTGCAGATTCAGGTATTTCAAGAGCAGTCTTATAAAACTGCTTTTAATGTTCCTTTTGGGCAATACGAGTGGAACGTCATGCCATTCGGTTTAAAAAATGCCCCATCAGAATTTCAAAAAATTATAAATGACATCCTTAATCCATATTTGGATTTCATCATTGTGTATATTGACGATATTTTGGTATTTTTCAAAACTCTAGAGATGCATATTAAGCACCTTGATATCTTCAAGAAGATTGTTATACAAAATGGTTTGGTGATATCTAAACCAAAAATGAGTTTGTTTCAAACTGAAGTTCGTTTTCTAGGACATCTAATCTGTCAGGGAAAGGTCACTCCCATACAAAGGGCTATTGACTTTGCATCCAAGTTTCCTGACATTACTGATAGAACACAGCTGCAAAGGTTCTTGGGAAGTTTAAACTACATTTTCCCATTTTATAAAAACCTTTCTCACGATTTAGCCCTATTATATGACAGGTTAAAAAAGGATTATAAATCGCCGTGGACTAATAGTCACACTACCTTGGTAATGAATATCAAACTTCGTGTTCAATCTTTACCATGTTTAACTCTGGCTAACCCTGCTTACCAGAAAATTATTGAGACAGATGCGTCCAATATTGGTTATGGCGGGATATTGAAGCAAATTAATCCCAATGATAAAAATGAGTATCTTATAAGATTTCATTCAGGAAAGTGGACAGAGGCTCAGAAAAAATATGCTACTGTGGCCCATGAAATGCTTACTATTGTTAAGTGTGTTCTTAAGTTCCAAGATGATTTATATAATCAAAAGTTTTTAATAAAAACTGATGCTCAATCAGTCAAATATATGTTTGACAAAGAATTTAAGCATGATGCCTCTAAGCTTATATTTGCAAGATGGCAGGCTCAACTATCCCCATTTGATTTTGATATTCATTATAAGAAGGGAATTGATAATTCTTACCAGACTTCTTATCCAGAGAATATATTCAATAAAATGTTTTATACTTCATTTTTCTCTGAAAAAACCTTGATTTCCATTTTAAAGGTAATTATATTACCTAAAGATCTTGAAAAACTCATTGTTGAAATCATCATGGATGATCTATTAAGAGAAGATTTCTCTATTCATGACTACTCAAAAGTAGTCCGAGAAGACTTAACGGATTATTTTTCAGAATAACTAATCTGTTTTCCTACAGGATGGACCCGCCTTGGAGGCAAGTTCGAGGAAGAGGACGGGGAAGATCAGCCCCAGGAAGGTCCTATGGACATTCCAGTTCTCAGGGATCGTCATACATATCCAATTACCCGGTTATACAGATGGGTAATAGAAGCTTGTTTAATAAAAAGGTTTCTGGTGAAAGTGAATCTTCATCATCTGTTGCTGTCCCTGAGCAGATCGTTAATCTAGAAGATATTCCAAAGGATAGCCCGTTATACGAGCATATGCAGGCATTTATACATGCGCAAAAGCAGAAAGATACTTTTGCTTCAGTTATGAAAGAGGATAATGATAATATCACATCATATGAGAAACTCCAAAAAAGGAAAATTATATTTCTTTTGGAAAACTCTGATATTCAGAGAAAAAACGAACCATGAAAAATATTCCAGAGGTACTTGATCAAAGGATTATATTACCCGGGAGAGTCATACAAAACCCGATCATATTATGAAACCATATTGACAAGTACTGGAAGTGCAGAAATTCAGCACTTTTGCCCTACGGTTATACCCCAAAAGAGGATGTTTATAACTTCTCAAAAATAATTATCAAACAGATTATATCTGTTGAGGACTGGGGAATATCAACCATGAAAGAAAGGCAGCTAAGCCTCAAAGGTATTGCTATGAGTTTTACTTATTGGGATTATATCCAAGCTTTCAGTAAAACACTGTTTTATAACAATGATAAAAATAAACACACATGGTTTGTAAAAATTTGCGCAAAGATATTTGTAGAACCAATCCCAAATTGGTTAATTAACTAGTGGTCATACCACGGTCCTACAGTCCAGATTTTGCCGGAAAAATTCCTCCAGTTATACGAGGAATGGAAAAAGGTATCTCCTTTTCTCGGTGAATTATATCATGAAGATCACATCTGCTGGTTGGACAAGATTGATCAGATGTATTTTTTTTTTTATAGAATTCTCAATACTCTGGATCCATAAATGGGCTCCAGAAATAGGATTCACAGAGAAAAATATTCCTTGCTTGTACCGAGTATGTTATAACAACTTCTGGGAAAAATTATTGAAAAAAGATCCCAGGTCCAAATAATTAAATGGACAAGAACTTATTGACACAATTATTAACACAATTAATACTTATAAAGAACTTCCTCAAAAGGGAATTAGCGTTGATAATCCCTCAGTCAGGCATACTGCCCGAAGAATCTCCACTCAAGATGGAGATAAGGAAGCAATGGTCAACGAGTATCTCGAGGAAATGAAAAGAAGCTTGCTTCAAAATATCACTCAGATTGATAAATCTGATACTTCAATGCGAAGTGAAACCAGTAACGAGGAAGCACAACGCCATGAAGAAGATATTATATTGTCCACAGAAGATATACAGGAAGCAGAAGATTTGCTGCAATCACTAAAAGCCATGGAGAATAAGCGTGGCAAAGAAAAAATCTAAAGGCAACAGACTACAGAAGATAGGCTGTCAATCTGTCGCTTTCTTTTACAGTTTATACACTGATTAAAACAGTAGATACACTGTTTAGGGACCCACATGGGACCTTTATTTTACTGTACAAAGATTCTTTAGGTTTTTCTTCTTTTTTTTTTCTATATAAGTGCTCATTTTGTTAATTAGGAGCACACAGAAATTTCTTACAATCTCTCTCTTCTCTCTAGAATAGCTTTTGTAAAGAAAAACAGCAGAAAGCGTTTGCCATTGTTCCGACTTTAATAAAATTCTTGGATCAGTATTTGCAAGCAATCATTGGGTCTTGGTCGTCCTTTAAGGTATTTATTTTTTAGTTTTATTTATTTTAGTTCTGTTCTCCTAGCCCGGACGATGTCCGGCTAAAGGGTTTCCATGTCTATTTCTATGGCCTAACTTCTCTCCTATATGCACTATGAACGGATCTAAGCTTTATTAAAATATTCAGGAATTTTCATATGGTTTCTTGACTTGGTTCTGAGATGGTGGTACAGTCGGATCCGGTACTGCTCTTATTATCTCTGTCTGGCAAGCCTGTAGCAAGCCATGACCTCCTCAGCCCGAGATATCTGTTGTAAAGGGCGCCTCTTGGTCCGGTTAAAACCGCTACTGGGTTAGAACCGTTGGACAAGAGATTAATAAGAGTATGTACTGTGGTTCTTGACAGGCCCTTTGCTCAGGTAAAAGAGTTAGTCTCTTCCATACAGTCAGAGAAATCGTATTAAAAATCTCGTATATTTCAGTTCTTATGCAGTGCAGACTACCGCTAGTATAAGGGTGCTGAATTGCTTGATCCTAAACCAGGCGGACTACCGCTAGGTCTCAGATCTTATAATCTGGTATCAATTATTATTATTTAAATATATTTTATAATATTTGAAAGGATAAGTTTATGAAATTGTAAGAGTTTATTTAGAATTTTTTAATGTTAGGTTCCTAATTTTAAGCTAATATTTATTTTCTTTTTAAAAGGCTAGTATTTTAAAATTTAAAGACAGATATTTGAAATCAATGAGATAATAATAATATTAATTATTATTAATTTAATATTTAAATATATTTTATATCATTTGAAAGAGATAAGTTTATAAAATAGTAAGAGTTCATTTAAAACTCTTTAATGTTAGATTCCTAGGTTTAAGCTAACCGAAAATCTTTTTTTTCTTCTAAAATCTTAATATTTTCAATTTTAAAAATGTTATAAGTGTTGTCCTAAAAACTGCCATGTGGCTTCTCAGTAGCTTGCCACTTGGCTTCTTCTGGTGCTTCGTCTTCTGCTTTATAATATATATATAGAAGGCAGAACCCATCGGTGGCCCCCTAATATTGACACGATTTTTAACTTAGACACCTCAACTAAGAGTTGTTCATTTTAGACACCTCATGTAGGGGTCCGCTGTGTCATTTTGACACTTTTTTTACAATCAGCAACCAATACAAAGAGAGTGTATTAGAGAGTGTAATACACTCGCGATGATGTGGCAAAATAACCAATTAAATAATTACATGTGGCATTTTAATTTAAATAATAACACGTGGAATATATATTTCCCCAAATATTGCAAGACCATTTAAAAAATAAAATTTGCAGAACTCTCCCCCCCCCCCCCCCCCCCCCGGTTGTCTTCTCCAATATACCCCAATATTTTTTGTAGAAACAACCTCCTCCCCCCCTCCCCCTCGCCCCACGTCATCTTCTCCAACAAACCCCTAGACTCTATTGTAGAAACAACTCCCTCCCGTCGTGTTCTCCGTGATACCCCCAAACTCTCTACCTCTTATAAAAAATAATTCATTTGAAGCTTTTTTTCTAAATCAATTCTAACAATAACTCAATAGGTAAAAAGGAAATGACAACTAAAAAATTGAAGATTTGCAAATATTCATTTATCTTTCTTTAATATTTTTTTCAACCCAAATTAAAACACATGACAAATCCAATACACATAGGTTTTCATTTTTAAAAAGTAAAACATGAGTATGAAAAAGAGTAGAGGAATGGGCAACATTTGGACAAAAGATTTATTTTTTGGGAGAATTTTGTACGTCTCCTCATTCATTGACTGTCAAATTTTTAAGAGTTGACTTTTGAGTAGATTGCTCTTCTTTTTGTGCTGAAGATATATTTACAGGTTAGTTCTATTCAAGAAAAACTCATTTATTTTCAATTTGGCTACCAACAGATGAGACCATTGAAGAAAAACCCATTTATTTTAAGCTTGGAAAATGGTTGTAGATAGTGACAGAAAAAATGGGGAAGAAGAAGGAAAAAATAAAATAAAAATGGGCTAAAATAAGCCTTTCATACGCTTTCAGTGAGTGTGATATACTCACTTTGACATGTCAGCAAAAAGTGTCAAAATGACACAGCAAACCTCTACATAAGGTGTCTAAAATGAACAACCCTTAATTGATAATTGAGATGTCTAATTTAAATGCCGTACTAACTTTAAGGGCTGTCGATGAGTTCCGCCTATATAGAATAAAAATATAATATAGATACTAACCCCTCACGTCAATACAATATAATCCAAAACTGCCGTCTCCCACCAGCCTTCTTCCTTATAAAAACAGTTTCACATCTCAATTGTAAAGAAATCCAAAAAAAAAAAGACCTGCAAATTGGAAGAGAAGAGTGGGTGTAGAGCCATGTCTTTTGTTGCAATTGTGAATCTGCGGATGCTATTTGTATTGATGGGAATATGTTGTATTGTCATGGGAGTCAACGGTGGATGGGATGAGAAAGTAGGATTACTGAGAAGAGGAGGAGGATATCAGAGAGAGTTCGATTACTTCAAGCTATCTCTTCAATGGCCAGCCACCTATTGCCGGAGAACTCGCCATTGCTGCTCTTCCAACGCCTGTTGCAGCCGGTATATATATATCTGCCTCTTTTTCTTTTCCTTATATAGCATGCGTTTGAAAGTAAGAGCTTACCTGTGATTTTTGTCTATTTTTCCAGCTCCAGCTCCCCATCTGTATTCACAATTCGTAAGTCCTACTCCCTTTCGGGAAACGTCTCTAATTAATTTGAAGTGAAAGATACAACTGAATAAGGTTTGTGTGTGTTCTAGATGGACTTTGGACAGAGTACAACGATGGAACCTGGCCTGCCTGCTGTTCTGGTCGCCCATTTGATGAGAGGGAGGTATGTTTGCTTATTCTGCTGTTTTGCCCTTTTGAATTGACTGATGGAACTATCTGCATTGCTATTCAACAGTTTGTTACTGGAATCATAATGTCTTCCACAGGAGCTCACAAACATCTTTTTTTCTTTTAGTTTTACTGTGATACCAGTGCTGTCAGGTAGAAATCACCTACATTCTTTTCGCTTCTGTTGGGGTTCAAACCATTGTCTCCCATGGTCCTCGTTCCAGATTTATCACTACCAACACCCTTGGGTGCAGTTTTCTGATAAAGTTTAAGCATACAAGAACTTAGGATTTCCCAAATTTTCACCTTCATTTTGAGCATTTCTTCTTGTGTGAACACTTGTCCTTTGATCTACTTTCTATGATCTTATCTATTAATCATGAAGTGTGCAACATAAGACCTTATGTCTACTTATAATTTAATTTTTCAGATCTAAATTCTGTTAAATAATTTGACCAATCAAAAACAAAGAATCTCTGAAATGATTGGCGCATATTGATTGGCAACATAGACTATGCTGTGAGATTATGTGATGTGCACCAAAGTATTTATGCAAATACAAATAGAGCATTAAGCCATCAACCATCTGTTTTTGTGAAGTGGTTTCAAATGATTTTATTTTATTTAGCAGTGGCAAGCTTCTGTGAACTTTATTGGTTAGCTAGGATATTTGCAAATTCCACGATGTCATTGAGAAGCTTAGATTTCTTTAATCTTAGTGGTGCTTCCTTTTTATCTATTTCATGCTTACTCCTCATCAGTGAGGTCAGATTTATTTGTTTATGAGCCAACTACTTTTTGTCATCTCAGATTTCAACATTGCTCGAGCCATTGAGGAAGTATTGGCCTTCCTTAAGTTGTGGTTCCCCCAGATCTTGCCATCACCAAAAAGGACCATTCTGGGCTCATGAGGTGGTTTCACTGTTATCTTTACTCACTGATTGTTTGAATTTGATACAATTAAGGAACTGACACATTCTCCTTTGCATTCCTCTATGCTGACTCTGGAGATACTCGATTACAGTGGGGTAATTACCTTGCCTTATTCTATATTTTTATTAAATTAATCGTACAAGAGATTGACTAGGAGAATGGATGAACTTAACTACTATCTGTTATGCTACATTTAAGGACTTGGGGGTTATGAGTAGTTTGCTGCTAGTTGCAGCTGGCTTGGGGCTGCATGTCCAGGCCTCTGCTTTTCTGTTTTTTTTCTGGATTGTAATGTTAACTTCTGTAATAAAATTGTTCATTTACCAATAAAATAAAATAAATCAAAATTAATCGTACAAGATGAAAGAAGGTTAAGAGCTTGCTATTTTTTAGAATTTAATTGAGAAGCAAGGTTTTAGATTTTTGCAGCAAGGAGCCAAGGATGTAAAAACGAAAGTACTTGGTTGTGATGGAGTTTTAATTTCACCAACAGATTGTTCACATCTCTTAATAAATCAAGAGTAGCTTCCTTCTTCTCCTTGGATACTGATAAGTGATTAGACATGTAATTCCTCGTGTATTGTTTTTTTTTTAATTTTATTATTATTACTACTACTACTATTAATCCATTTATTTCTTATCCTTCTAAAACTGAGGGTAAGGTAGTTTTTTTCCTTCTGCTTTTGTCATGGCATCACTAAGATGTCTTTGTGTATGCACTTAATGTGCACACCAAGAGTATGCCGTAATCTCCCTTTGGTATGACAATAATGTGCCCACAGAGGGGCAAAAGACAATTTTGTGTTTATTAACTCGCAAGGTTTACTTATAATCTTTGTTATCAAAATTTTTACATATAATTTCAGTTGAGATATTTGTAATCAGACAACTTGAGGAAGTATGAAGAGGACACTATACAAAGTTATGCTATTCCTTCCCTTGGATGTTTCTTAAATTCAGTTGCCAATGCATTTTATTGGGAGTTAACATCAGTGGTGGATTGTGAGGGATGATAATGCGAACAGATCTATAGGGATTCACAGAACTAGATTAGGGATGGACTTTACTTTGCCTACTTCTTAATCAATCAAAAAAAGATTGTGGATGGGCTTGAATAACTCATGTTCTGCATTTGGTAGCGGTTAAGGAGTGTCGAAGGGGAATTTGGGGTTATCGAGAGCATTAATGCCTCTATTACACTGAGGATCCACCTTCTAAAAGTGGTTGTCATGTTTCTTTGCAATACAATATGTAAAAGAAAACATGTTCTTTCTTCAACCAACACTTCATAGTATTATGATGGGGTATAATATATTCTGGTTACCAACAAAACACCTGGTTTTCATAGGGAGGTATATAGAGATTAACACAGGGCCTTATCGTTCTACTAAATCCAATCTGATTATTGTACAGAAGGTCTGGTACAGTTGTATGCGCTTTAAATATATCATTGGGACATAAGTCAGGATCTTCTTTACTTTATCGGTTGTGACTATAATTTCATGCTTATTGATTGCAGAAAAACATGGTACATGTGCTTATCCAGTTGTCCATGACGAATATGAGTTCTTTTTGACGACATTGAATGTTTACTTCAAATATAACGTTACGGTAAATGATTTTTCTTGCTATGTATTCTAGTTCTGATATAATCTCCTTGGAAGATCAATATATTTTTTATTGTAGCAATTTCATGTCTTTTTGCTTATACGTTCTTTTCTTTTTATGCTTGTTTGGATATTTTCATTCTATAAAATTGTTGATGATATCAAATACAGAAGAAGTTGCATCTTGAATAATTATATGTCAAAACTTACTTATGGATGTTTATTAGTACCTAGTTCTTGTCGATGCAAAATACCAAGAGGGAAATTTTTGTGACTCGGTAATTAACAGCAGAATTAAGGGAGCGGGGGGGGTAACCTAACCTGGACATGCACTGTCGAACGTATATGCCGTAACTTATCAATTAATCAACTGTATCAAAACATTGTTGTGTTTATGCATTAAAAACTGTTTATAATGGTATTTTTTGTTGATATAGTTTCATTTTGTTTTCAGTTGATTATTAACAAGATTTCTTCAATGTCAATAAACTAACCATATAGTGATTATGCCCGATAATTGCATATGAACATGCTGTTGCTCATTGATTGGTCTCTACTATTTCCTTCTCTATCCTGTTGAATACTTACATGTTTATCTTCACTGTTAGTCAACTAACCAAATAATGATTATGCGTGGTACTTGACTAACATTAATGCACTCAAACACAATGCCAGGAAGTTCTGTTTGAAGCTGGATATGTACCATCAAATTCCGAAAAGTATCCATTAGGAGGCATCATTTCAGCCATTGAAAATGCTTTTCATACAACCCCAGAGTTGGTATGCTCAGGCGATGCCCTGGAGGAACTTCGTATATGTTTCTATAAGAATTTTGAGGTTGGTCGTCTCTCTGATGCTCTGACAGAAATACTGCAATAGATGCTTTGTGATCTCATAGTTATTGTTATGTAACCATGATGTTGATAGCATCAAATGAAAAATATCAGGCACACTGTGTTGCCTCTGTGGAAATCCTTGTCAGTGCCTGATCGAAAAAAGAAATCTTTGTCAGCGTCAATGAAGTACCTTTCATTCTGTAAACTTCTTTGCTATCCTGGACAGCCTCAGCAGTAGATATCACATGACCATAATACAGAGAGGTGTATGACTTGATCGTTAAGGACGTATTTCTTGTTCATATGTCAAGGGTTACTAAGGTTTTGTGCATTGCCGAAAGGACAACTGATAAGAAAAATTAACATAAAACAATAACCTTCCTTCTTTTTTATTATCCATTACCCCCTTGGTCGTCCCTTTATTGAATAGATGATAAGAGCAGGGGGATTAGGAAGAATATGGGCTTTGTTTCAGTATTCTGATTTTATTCATCATACAAGTTACTGGGAAAAGTTAATTTCATGTTTATCTTGAATCTCTATTATCAGCAGACCATCATTTCCCTAATCTTCCCCATTACAATTAGAAGTGAATAATAAACATGTGCTTCAATACCATCCTTTTTACAGCCTCGTGACTGTGCACATGATACAAGCTCAAGAGGGTCATGTCCTCGGTACGTCAGCTTGCCAGCCCATGGATCATGGGGTAAGTTTTCTTTCTTTTTTCTTATTTTGGCTGCCTACTTTCTTTGTTTAGCTTAATTGATCTGAATGTGATAAAAGTATTCTCTTACGTAACAAACTTGAAGTTTCGGGAGCCATTCTTACGATTGTTCCAAGTACCATAGGTAAGGAAAATATGACATGGTGGATGATGTATATACTGATTGTACATGATGTACATACTGTGTAAAGTGCCGCAGAGAATGGAGTAGCTCCCTCCTCTCTGATTTCCCTACATACTGTGTAAATTGCTGCAGAGAATGGAGTCAATGAGCACACCTAGGCATTGATGTTCTACTTTCCTTTCTCAAAAAGAGAGTACTCCTAGGTATTGATGTGATGGATGCCATCTTCAAACAACAACAACAACAACCTAGTGCAATCCCACAAGTGGGGTCTGGGCATGGGCGAATTTACATGCTAAAATGGGGGCACGTGAACCTGCGGTCTCTCCGTAAAGTTAGTTATTTTATATATATATATATTCTAAAATTGATATAATATTATCTAGTGGCACCCATGCTACAAAAAGACTAAATAGTGCAGTTGGTTGGATATTGAGCTATTTACTTAGAGGACTAAGGATCAATTCCCACTTTATATATTTTTTCCTTCTTTTTTTTTTAGTGGTGCACCCATGTACTAAAAATCCTAGATTCGCCTTTGGGTCAGGGACGGTAGGATGTACGCAGACCTTACCTTTGTGTGGTAGAGAGGTTGTTTCCCATAGTGGATCCAATCTTCATTAACCTATTTGCCTGGTGAAACAATGGACCTCATTTTCTTTTGATATAAGAGCATGCACAATAGTGTAGGATGCCTCATTGCTGTAAATACTTTGTTACGGCCCCCTGATATGGATCTAGCTATGGGAAACCGCAAGATGAAATGAGATGTTTTCTTCTTACGACTTATGGTGCTGGTTTGTTAAGAGAGAACCTGCAATATCTCGAGTTAAAGTACTTAAAAACTGGAATAATTTTGTGCTTAGATTTCATGGGATGAACATAGAGTTTAAACACAATACTGATAAGATAAGTACTCCTAGAAACTAAGACATGGTTTCCTACCATTACTGGGATGAGAAACTTCAAATAACTACTATTGCAAAAAACTACTACTGTAAACCATTGGGAGACCAAGACTCCCCTCCTTCAAATCCCGCTTGTCCTCAAACGCTAAGGGTGGAAAGTACTAGTATTTCCCTCTTTTTCAGCAAATTCTTCCTCATCTTTTATAGAGTCAACCCAGAATAATTTCTTGCATTGATGACCTCGGGTGAACGGCTCATCACAGTTGAAACAAGAAGTCTCTTAAATTGTCTATCCTCCATTTCAAATATGGTCAAGTTCTTCACAAATTTGGCGTGTTGTTGAGGTGAGAAATCTGTTGTTTTGATATACATGCATCTAACAATTGCGAACAAAGAGGTTGTTCCTTGCTTTCATAAAGCCGGGAAATACTCATTGCCAGAGCCAAATCCGGAGGATTATGCAACTCTATCTCAATTGCTTTGTAATCAGCAAGACCACTAATGTAAAGTTCGATTTTCTGCGCTTGTGTAAGGGTACCAGCACGCAAAACCAATTTCTCAAACTTTTCTTGGTATCTGCCACAGATCTAATTTGGCTTAGTCAATTCTCCCAACTTTTGACTTCTAATTGGTGGTCCAAAACAAAGGTTGCATTGACGTTTGAGCTCATCCCAAGAGCATTGAGGCATATCTTTCTCTAGTTGAAGAATCCAGAGTTGTGCAATTCCTTCCAAATGAAAAGAAGCAAGTCCACTTTTTTCTTCTTCTGGTGTTTGCTAGTGATGAAAGAAATGCTTGCACCTGTTCAGCCATCCCAAAGGGTCCTCTTGGCCATTATCTTGGCCATTAAATTGTGGAAAATCCAACTTAGTATATCTAGAAATGATGGAACTTCCTTCTGGTTCTGATTCTGACCCTCCTGCCACCATAGCTTTACCCTTCCAACCTCGATTACGACAGGCATTTTCAATTGATTCAGAATCGGCCTTCAAATTTGCTAAATCCTTTGTGAGTGCATCCAAACGAGCATTTATGGCTTCCTGTCTGGCTAAGTTGGTTGCACGTTCTTCTTGGAACAAGTTCACAATTGTGCCCGTTATTGGATTTAGTTTCACATAACTCTGATCTCTGATAACTAGTTGTTATGGTCCTTGAATGTATCTTCTTATGAGACGTTGTAGGATGAAATTATATGTTTTCTTCCTACGACTATGGAGTTGGTTCATTAAGAGAGAACCTGCAATCTCTTAAGTTAAAGTACTCAAAAACTGGAATAATTTTCTACTTAAATTTCATGGGATAAACATATAGTTTAAATGCAGTACTGATGAGATAACTACCCCTGGAAACTAGGACATAGTTTCCTAACATTACTGGAATGAGAAACTTCTAATAACTACTACAAAGAAATAACTAGTGCAAAAATAACTACTATTGTAAACCGTTGGGAGATCAAGGAGTGCTAACATACTTTTATGCATATTTCTTTGGTTCACACAATAAATTATTTTCTAATAACTAGTGGGTTGTTGCCCGTGCTATGCACAGGCCTAATGTCAAAGGTCAAAGGTAATACTCGGAAATTTTAATATATGCATAATTTTATCATTCATAATTGAGAATCGTTATCCCTTTACTTGGTAGAATTCTTGGATATGCATACACTATTTCATTTAAGCCGGTGGAATTCATTAAAGAGAGAATAATAATAATAATTATGAATCCCTTATTATTCAATTTTTTCAAATTATATGTAGATTTTTATTCATCAAATAAATAATATTCTCAATTTTCATTTTCCCCCTAATCTAGCTTATCTATCAGGAAAAAAATTCAAAGGTAAAAAGAGATAATTAAGACTAAATTTAATTACCAGAAGAAGAGTCTTCAAATGGAGCATTTTATTCTTTACAAAAAGAAAACAAAAAAAAATGCAGAAGCCAAGAGTATAAAATAAATGGAAAGATATTCAGCGTGGGACCCACATGGACAGGAAGCAAAAGAAAAGAAAAGATACACCACGTGACATTAATATTGAAGTGGGCCACAAGTGTACAAGTGATTAGGCTATCATGTACAATGCCTTTAAAGCATATATTGATCAGGAATTTATGAATATACCCTTTGCAGCAAGCAGGCATGACGACCATGACATGCCTGTTTCACCTACTCATTACCACTTCTTATATAGGAGATAGGAGAAAATGGAATATAGTCAAAATTTGTAATGCATTATTGGTATTTGGTACCATTGTACGGGTAAAACCGGCACGAAGACACGTGGCAGCAGTCGAGCAAATAGTTCGGGCATGTGGTCATCACAGCGAGAGCATCACCTCGAAGGCAAAGAAGTTTCCTCCCATCACCATCGATGAAATGGCACAAAATGACAAGCAGGAGACAAAAATGTCGGGGACACGGACGAGCACCTGCAGAGCAGAGCCACAGGGTCCCACTAAAGAACCGGACAGTTAACGTTCTCACATTGGCGGAACTCCCTAGAACGTAGCTAGCATAGTGCCTCAGTCTGTACCCTATAAATATACACCTTCACTCACTTGTAAAGGGATCCGCTCTCCCTCTCTCATATTCAGTATCAATACAATATTAGTGACTTCGGTGGATGTCAAGATACAAGAAGCGAGGTTGAGATGGTTCGGGCATGTGATGAGGAGGTGCACGGATGCCCTAGTACGGAGGTGTGAGAGGTTGGCTATGGATGGTTTTAGGCGAGGTAGGGGTAGACTGAAGAAGTATTGGAGGGAGGTGATTAGACGTGACATGGATCAGTTACAGCTTGCTGAGGACATGACCCTAGATAGGAAGGTGTGGAGGACGCGAAGGAAGGGATGCGCCCATGCTAGTAGGTAGGAGTGTTTGGTTTTGTGGTCCGTGCTAGTAGTCGTAGTGCTACGCTTGTAGTGTCTTGTTCTTGGTATGTTGGTCATGTTTGTTGTTCCGGGTTGGTCGACTGTAGTATTATTTTGTGATAGTCGTGTTTCTGCTACTATAAGTTGTTTTGGTGCTACCTATTGTTTCTTGTTCTTATACTATGTTAGTTTATAAACTGTTTTTGCTTTGAAGCCGGGGTTCTATCGGAAACAACCTCTCTACCTCGCTTTTGAGGTAGTGGTACGGACTGCGTACACTTTACCCTCCCCAGACCTCACTGTGTGGGAATATATTGGGTATGTTGTTGTTGTTGTTTGTTGTTGTTGTTCTTTAAGACCTGTCGGTAGCTCGAATCTGCTCTCGGTAGCTTTCGAGAATGGCCTCGGCCAGCTTAGTTCGTTTCGTTTTACTTACTATTGTCTCTTTATTATTATCGTCTTCCCTTAAACGTTGAATGCACTAACCGCTAACAAATCGATAGCACAAGCGAGGTTAAATCGTAACGCGTGCTCTTGACTCACCTACAAATTCAACTGTACCAAATCCACGGTAAACAGTTTGGTGCCCACCGTGGGGCTAGAGCAGTTGTGTGGGTTTAATCTTGCTTGTTTCTTTGTTAGTTTGTTTGCTTTGTGTTTTTGCAAATCTGTCTTAGGGTAATGGCTAATGACGGAGAACGGGATAAGGGGGTGCTAGTTGTTCCTGATGCAGCAAACACTTAGCCCCCAGGACCGACCGACTCCAGTGGTCAGACGACCCACCATAATGAGGAGAGCCCTCATATCGACGTGGATCTCACGAATGTGAACACTCAGAGGAGGGGATGCTACCTCCATGACGAGGAGGGAGAAACTGGTGAAGAGGCGGCTGACCTAAAAGACCTCCAACAAATCCTCAAAAGCTTCGCTGAAGAGCAAAGGATGCTGATGGAAAGAGTGGAAGCGCAGGGTAAGCGGATGGACGAGCTTCACTGCGGTCCGACCCAAGGAACTCGAGACTCCTCCAAGGAGAATGAGGATGATGATGAAGAAGAAGAGTTCCAAGACAAATCTGAAGGATGCGAAGCTAGAAACCGTTGGGAGATCAAGGAGTGCTAACATACTTTTATTCATATTTCTTTTGGTTGGTTCACACATTAATAACAAGTGTGTTGTTGCCCGTGCTATGCACGGGCCCAATGTCAAAGTTCAAAGGCAATACTCGGAAATTTTAAGATGTGCATTATTTTATCATTCATAACGACTATGGTGCTGGTTCATTAACAGAGAACCTGCAATCTCTTAAGTTAAAGTACTCAAAAACTGGAATAATTTGCTGCTTAGATTTCATGGGATAAACGTATAGTTTAAATGCAGTACTGATGAGATAACTACCCCTGGAAACTAGGGCATAGTTTCCTAACATTACTGGAATGAGAAACTGCTAATAACTACTACAAAGAAATAACTAGTGCAAATAACTACTATTGTAAATCGTTGGGAGATCAAGGAGTGCTAACATACTTTTGTGCATATTTCTTTTGGTTGGCTCACACAATAAATTACTTTTAATAACTAGTGGGTTGTTGCCCGTGCTATGCACAGGCCTAATGTCAAAGGTCAAAGGTCAAAGGTAATACTCGGAAATTTTAAGATACGCATAATTTTATCATTCATAATTGAGAATCGCTGTCCCTTTAGTTGGTAAAATTCTTAGATATGCATACACTATTTCATTTAGACCAGTGGAATTCATTAAAGATAGAGAACAATAATTAATTTTTTTTGGGCAATAAACTGTAAATATTACCATACCAACAAAATTCAGTACACCCAGTGAGCATTTAGTTGCTTGACCACCTTCTAGGAAGAGTGTCTAGCATCCTAAGTCCCAGGGAGCTAAGTACAAAGCCTATCAATCCACCCTATACATTTTCTAGCATATTTGGAGCCTCTATACATGTTAACTCTCTCTTTTACTACAAATTTAATCTGCTGAAATAAAAAACTAACATTAACAGTATGTCCTCTAAAATCATCTCATTCCTAGCTTGCTAAATGTGGTGAATCATTGTACCATAGCTTGCTGCAACAACTTCCTTCTTGAATTTCTTCCAGTGCTTTAGTCTGATTCCATGGAGAGTATCTGGAACACTGGCATGTGTAAGGATCACCTCACACCGCTGAGTGATCCTGTGCCAGAGTTCCTGAGCCACACTACACATTGCAAACAGATGGGAAGCATCCTCCCGTTGCTGCTGATCACAGAGCACACATTTGTCATCATCACAGTGGATACCAATTCTTCTCAGCCTTTCTTTTGTTAATAGCTTCCCTTGCACTGCCAGCCACAACAAGAATCTATGCTTAGGTAGAAGTAACTTGCTCAAGAGCAGGTCAGCTTCTCTCCAGACAGGTTTATCTCCAATCAAGGCATTGTAACTCAGAGATTGAGTACTTGCTTGATGATGCGAGACTATACTTCCCACTAGAATACCAGGCTTACATCCCTAGCTTTATTTTGTGTAGTTGTTTCTAGTACCGGCTGCAATCAGCCGGAGGAGTATGAGACCAAACATCCTCCCCTTGTTTCATATATGTATTATGCACCCATTGTACCTGATGTGTCGGCGTTCTACGACATATTTGACTCCTTTAACTAAGAATAATCGTGAGTTTTCAAGCAACCGTTGTTGTTTTTGATGGGTTTTATGTTTAACTTGCAGGAACGTGAACCAAAACTGAAAAAGATGGATTTTTGACACTAACGGGCTCTACTGGTTAGTTTGACGACTCACTTGACGAATCGTCAAGGTTTTGATGAGTCGTCACACCAACCGTCAAGCTAAACAGTCAATTTACTAGCAAGTCGTCACTGGGCGGACGACTTACCAGAATTTTCCAGCAAGTCGTCACTGGGCGGACGACTTACCAGAATTTTCCAGCAAGTCGTCACAGGCCCAACGACTTACCAGAAAAATTCACTGGATAGTGGCGACGGATGGCTTGACGACTCGTCACAGACCTGACGGACCGTCAGGGAAGCCGTCAAGCTTTGACAGTCGAAGTTCAGCCACTGCCTAAGAGTGACGGTTCACTTGACGGCCAGTCACATGCTTGACGGCCCGTCAGGCGACCCGTCAACGCGACGCGGGATTCCGAAAATTCTATTTTTGGACTTTATTTCCTGGACTACTATAAATACCCTGTGTTAGGGTTATTTTATTATTGATTACCAAATATTTCTAGAGACTAATTGGGACGACTTTTTGAGAGGAAAAATACGACACCAACGTATTCTTCTTCTTCCTCCATTGTTCTTGGAAATTATTGGCTACTTGTTCTTGGAAAACTAGAAGCTTGTGTTCATCTATTGTAAGATCTTTTTCTTTATATTATGAACACTATTATTTTCTTTTTCTCTAATAGCATGAGTAACTAATTTCCCACAACTAGGGTTGTGGGAGCCATGGCAAAAGTAGCAATATAGATTCCGGGTAGCATTGGGTTAAATTTATATGTTGTCACGTGGTTATTCATTCGTTATTCACGTTTTCTAATGGTTGCAAACATTAGAACATACCTAGGTTTGATTTGCTTGAACAAAGAGATTAAAACCGGGAAATTTGATTAACTACGAGGATTCGAGACTACCAACTCTCGTCTTATGATTAATGCTGTAACTAGATTAATCTACTTGATGTTTAGGATTGAAATAAGAAATTTCACCTTTTCAAGTTCGAGAGAATTGAAAAGGAAATTCGTCTATTTGGTTGAGAAACGTTTAGATGATACCATTAATTCAATCACATCGTGATATACATATAGAAAGAACCCGGTTAAGCTTTGAGTCAAAATTGTTACGACGCCATGGTGAACACTTCCCTAGTTCATTCTCATATTGATTAATACTCGTTGAAACTCGTAACTTATTATTTGCATTGTTCAAATATTGATCACACAAACCCCCCATTTACCGAAAACTATTGATTATTAGTCATCTAATTCACTAACGACTTAATTTGCACCTTATTCCCTGTGGGATCGACCCCAACCTCTGTTGGGTTCTATATTTGACACGACCGCTTACGCTTCTTAATTTGAGGTGTAATTTGAGCGTTATCAAATTTTGGCGCCGTTGCCGGGGAATACGGTTGTTTATTAAGTCCGGTGTGTTTATTTGACTCTTAGTCATATTTCCTGCTTTTACTTTTATTTGTTGTTTTTGTTTGTTACAGGGTACATAGTTGTGCATGCCAAGTACCCGGCTCTCGGGTGAATCAACATTACCTTACGATCCCGAGCTTGCTAGAACGTTAAGGCGAACCATGAATGCACAACAACAAGAGGCAGCAAGACTAGCTGCAGCTCAGCAGGCCCAACAATACGTAATCGTTGATGATATTGAGGACGATGTTGGGCTGGATGATGAGGCTGCAGCGGGTGATGGTAGAGCTGCGGAGCGTGTTGAAAATATAGCCCCCGCAAACCAAAGGCAGCAGCAGAGGGGTAGAGGTCGACAGCAACCAAGGCAATTTGCTTTGGATGATGATGAGGATATCGACTTAGATGGAGTTGGTGCCACGGGCGCTATTGCGCTTCCTTCGCTATCGCCTGGGGCCAAGTTCAACATTACTAGCACAATGCTCCAGCTGTTGAACTTAAAGGGACTGTTCCGTGGTGTTGCTGGTGATGATCCAAACCGACACCTGATGAATTTTATGGGTATCTGCAAGTCGTTCGAATTGCCTGGAGTAAGTCAGACAGCGATCAGGCTCAGGTTGTTTCCGTTGTCTCTGTCTGATGAGGCAGCATTATGGTTGACAGAGCTAACCCCCGACTCTATCACAACCTGGGGAGAGTTGAAAGGAGCTTTCCTAGAAAGGTTCTTTCCTCCCTCTAGGATGATACAGTTGAGTGATGAAATTAGCAACTTCAGACAACAACCTCATGAGGCTTTACATGAGACCTGGTTGCGGTTCAAGAAAAAGCTGACACAATGCCCAAACCATCAGTTGACCGACAATTTTTTGATGCAGACATTCTACAGGGCACTGAATTCGGCTACCAAGCCGACACTGGATAATGCAGCAGGTGGAGCATTTATGGGTCTTACCTTTATCGATGCCACAACTATTTTGGACCGGCTCACTAAAACCAACAGGGCTTGGCATACACGGGATACAGAGGTAGCTGCTAGTACTTATGCAGTCGGTATGTCAGCGGGACCAAGATATGGCCCATCTGAAAACGCAAATGGACCTACTGACAAAACATTTGTTGTCAGGAGGTATGGAGAAAGTGAAAGCTGTGGGTTCCCAAGGTAGAGCAGCAGAGTTTGAATCTGATAAGGAGGCAAATTATGTGGGTGGTTTCCAGGCTTATGGCCAAGGAAACCAAGGTCGGAACAATTACTATGAAAACCCGGGTTATAAGAGTCGAGAACAAGGTGATTGGAGGAGCAAAGACGATAGAGGTGGATTATACATACCACCTGGGAATCGTGACAAAGCTAGCAATGAGTCAGGGACGTCCAAACTAGAGAATATGATGGCTAAGATGCTGTTGAAGGTAGAATCGACAGACTCCGGGGTAAAGGAGATGAGGACTGAATTATCAGCAATGAGTCAGGTAGTGGATTCACATTCCACCTCGATCAAGCAATTAGAGCAGCAAGTGAGTCAAATCTCAGCGTCTCTAAATCAAAGGAAGACAGGTACCTTGCCGAGTGACACCATTCAAAACCCTAGGAATGATGGGAGTTGTATGGTGATCACTACGAGAAGCGGTAAAATATTATCGGAATCACATCCGGTAATTCAGACTCAGAAAGGTAATGTTGCTGAGGAAGATGAGTTAGTAGATGCTGAAAATATGGTCGATGAGGGTGTGAGAGTATCTGTTGAAAAACCCGCTGTGGTAGAGGATGCTACTCAAGTGCTCACGGATAAAAGCAAGGAAGTTGAAAAACTTCCAACTATGATGCCTCGGCCACCGCCTCCATTCCCACAACGGTTGAAGAAGAAAGTGGAAGATAGCAAGTTCCTAAATTTCATGACCATGCTTAAGCAGATATCAGTGAACATCCCACTGGTGGACGCTCTTGAACAAATGCCCGGATATGCCAAGTTCATGAAGGACTTGATTACCAAGAAGAGGTCAATGAGCTTTGAACCAGAAGATAACCTCCACCACTGCAGTGCTATTTCTTCAAGATCGTTAGTGGAAAAGAAGGAAGATCCAGGTGCTTTTACTGTTCCCTGTATTATTGGGAAATTCAACTTTGAAAAAGCCTTATGTGATCTTGGTGCTAGCATCAACTTGATGCCGCTAGCAGTCTATAAACAGTTGGGTTTGGGAGCTCCCAAACCAACTACCATGAGGGTGTTAATGGCTGACCGTTCAGTAAAGCGACCGGTGAGAATATTGTATGATGTGCTGGTAAAGATTGGTAAGTTTATATTCCCAGCTGACTTTGTAATCTTAGATTGTGAAGTGGACTTTGAAGTTCCCATAATATTGGGACGACCATTGTTAGCCACTACAAGAGTGTTGGTCGACATGGAAAGAAACGAACTGACATTCAGATTAAACAATGAATTGGTCAAGTTTGATGTGTGTAAATTGATGAAGCCACCAAGAGACATGAGGGTGGTCTCGGTTATCAATGTTATTGATGAAGCCCCTATGGATGTGCATATTGAGGAGAAGGGTTGTGTTGAGACCCTAACTGTTATGAGAATGATGTTGGGATCGCAAGAAGAGAAACCTATAGAGGAAGGCGGTGATAACAAATCAAGAAAAAGAAAACACCGCAAGAGAACCAGCAAAGAAAAAGAGTTAGAAAGAGTAAAGAAGTTGTCTCGACTAGCTGAGGAGCCGATAAAAGAAAAAGTTGGAGCTCAATAGGATGATGTCGCTTGCACCTATTCCAGCGATTGCTCCTGCTTTGGAGACCCTGGTGGTCTCCAACATCATGCCAGACTCTGAGTCCTATGGGCTTCACAGGTATTCCTTTCTTTCACAGTTTTAGCTTTCACATGTATGCATTAGGGTCAATGCATGAGTCTAAGTTGAGGGTGTTGGGATACCTGTGAGTCTTAAACCACCGAGGGTTTTTGTTGCCGTGTTTCTTTTCCCTCCTGTGTGCTATCTAGTAGAACCGGCATGTTTAGCTTGTCATTTTAAATTTTGTTTGTGTTGTTTTCTGGTGTCTATAGCAAGCATGACTTTTTGGAAAGTTGAACTAAAAGGAGCCCCCTCTGAAAAAGTTGATTTTGTACTTGTGTTTGAAATGATTGACTGTTCTGGATCTCTGAATGTCATTGAATGGATGTGATTGTAATAATTGTGCTTAAGCTGAACTGTTGTTTTGATAGTTGGTAGTGGTATGGTTTCTTGGTGCCAAGTGTGTGTGAGCTTATTGTTATAAACTCTTACTCTGTGCATGCATCTAGAACTTGCCCGGTCTATTTTGTTAGGATTGAAGTTAGTTGCTTAGGATCACAGGCCCTTTTTTGTGTGCAGTCCACTTCCAAATGCAAATAATCCCTTTGATCCCTGTTTGAGCCATAATTGACCCTATTCTTTCAATAACCTGTCACCGTTTCTTTTTAACTTTGAATCCCTATTTTGGCCCTGGTCCTTCCTTGGACATCGTGCACCTCAACTCAGGCAATCAGCCTAAGTTGAGGGTGGCTACTATAGAGGTAAATGATAAGAAAAATAGGATGGATAAGATTGGTTGTGGATAGAATGAAAATTTCGGGTGTGTGCCTAAGAAAAGAAAGAAAAAGAAACGAAAAAGAGATGAAAAAGAATTGTCAAAATAAAGAGGCCGCACCTGTAGCTAGAAAGAAGGGAATAAAGAGGTGAATAAGGATGGACGAAGAAAAGTTAAGTGGAAATAGTAGGTCGGTGATTCCAAGGAGGGCTTAGTCACTAACCCCTAAATGTATCCTACCTGCACCCAAAGCCACATTACAAGCCAAAACAAGTCCTGTAGTGATCCTGAGCGGCTATCTGAAAAACTGAAATAGGATAGCAAGGGCAAGCTTATGGCATCGCATGTGCATTGTTTGAAATCGTTTGTGAGTGTGAGCGCCTTACCTTGTCCCAAATCTTGTGTGTGGGACTTCTTTGTGGTGAGGGCACCGAGATTTCTATATTATCTATTGACTGTTGGGATAGCTGTTGTGTGTGTATGTAGAATATTCTATCATATCGGAATGACATGTTTGGATCCTTGCAAGTTAGCGTTTCATACATTTGTGTGTTACCGGGGGGGCTTGATTTTAATTGAATAAGCTGTTGAATGGCCATGATTTGCTAGTGACACATGTTTGTTTTCTTAGTTGAGTCGTCTTTTTGTTTTTGTTGTCATGTTGCTTGAGGACAAGCGAACGTTTTAAGTTGAGGGTGGTGATGTGTCGGCGTTCTACGACATATTTGACTCCTTTAACTAAGAATAATCGTGAGTTTTCAAGCAACCGTTGTTGTTTTTGATGGGTTTTATGTTTAACTTGCAGGAACGTGAACCAAAACTGAAAAAGATGGATTTTTGACACTAAAGGGCTCTACTGGTTAGTGTGACGACTCACTTGACGAATCGTCAAGGTTTTGATGAGTCGTCACACCAACCGTCAAGCTAAACAGTCAATTTACTAGCAAGTCGTCACTGGGCGGACGACTTACCAGAATTTTCCAGCAAGTCGTCACAGGCCCAACGACTTACCAGAAAAATTCACTGGATAGTGGCGACGGATGGCTTGACGGCTCGTCACAGACTTGACGGACCGTCAGGGAAGCCGTCAAGCTTTGACAGTCGAAGTTCAGCCACTGCCTAAGAGTGACGGTTCACTTGACGGCCAGTCACATGCTTGACGGCCCGTCAGGCGACCCGTCAACGCGACGCGAGATTCCGAAAATTCTATTTTTGGACTTTATTTCCTGGACTACTATAAATAACCTGTGTTAGGGTTATTTTATTATTGATTACCAAATATTTCTAGAGACTAATTGGGACGACTTTTTGAGAGGAAAAATACGACACCAACGTATTCTTCTTCTTCCTCCATTGTTCTTGGAAATTATTGGCTGCTTGTTCTTGGAAAACTAGAAGCTTGTGTTCATCTATTGTAAGATCTTTTTCTTTATATTATGAACACTATTATTTTCTTTTTCTCTAATAGCATGAGTAGCTAATTTCCCACAACTAGGGTTGTGGGAGCCATGGCAAAAGTAGCAATATAGATTCCGGGTAGCATTGGGTTAAATTTATATGTTGTCACGTGGTTATTCATTCGTTATTCACGTTTTCTAATGGTTGCAAACATTAGAACATACCTAGGTTTGATTTGCTTGAACAAAGAGATTAAAACCGGGAAATTTGATTAACTACGAGGATTCGAGACTACCAACTCTCGTCTTATGATTAATGCTGTAACTAGATTAATCTACTTGATGTTTAGGATTGAAATAAGAAATTTCACCTTTTCAAGTTCGAGAGAATTGAAAAGGAAATTCGTCTATTTGGTTGAGAAACGTTTAGACGATACCATTAATTCAATCACATCGTGATATATACAAATAGAAAGAACCCGGTTAAGCTTTGAGTCGAAATTGTTACGACGCCATGGTGAACACTTCCCTAGTTCATTCTCATATTGATTAATAGTCGTTGAAACTCGTAACTTATTATTTGCATTGTTCAAATATTGATCACACAAACCCCCCATTTACCGGAAACTATTGATTATTAGTCATCTAATTCACTAACGACTTAATTTGCACCTTATTCCCTGTGGGATCGACCCCAACCTCTGTTGGGTTCTATATTTGACGACGACCGCTTACGCTTCTTAATTTGAGGTGTAATTGGAGCGTTATCAGTACCCAAAACAGCTCTTTCCTTTGCTGCATCCACCATATTAGTTAACCAACAGCTGGCAAATTCCATTGTTTACAACTCTTTGATACTCAATCCTCCTTGAGTTTTTGGATAACAAACATCTTGCCACTTTACTAAAGCAATCTTCCTCTTGTCATCAGTACTACCCCAGAAGAACACACTGCACTTTTTATCCACTAGCTTGATCACACTCTGAGGTAGCAGGAAGACTGATCCCCAAAAATTATGCAAAAGAGAAGATCACTGAATTCACAACCTGCAAACTACCTGCATATGAAAGGTGCCTGGTGGATGATGCTCTCAACTTCTCAGTGATCCTGATACTGAGTTGATGGCAATCAACCTTGCTCCACTTCTTATGAGAAAGAAGCAGGCCAAGATATCTTATTGGCAGTGTCCCTTCAGCAAAACCAGTCAGCTCCAAGAGTGACCTCTTAACAGCTTCAGTGACTCCAGCAATGAACATATTTGACTTCTCAGAGTTGGTGGTCAAGACAGTTGTCTCTGAAAAGTAGTTAATAGCCTCCATGATCCTCCTCACTGATTGCTCATTTCCCTTACGAAAAATTATCAGGTCATGTGCAAAAGTAAGATGTGTGAGATGTTGTCCCTTGCACATAGTATGGAACCTGAAATCAGGTAGCATACTCATTCTACACATGGTTCTTGAGAAGTATTCCATTATAAGCACAAAGAGTAATAGAGATATGGGATCTCCTTGTCTCAACCCCCTCTTTCCTGCAAAGAAACCACACCCCTCACCATTAACTTTCACAGAAAAATTAGTACTTGTCACACATTCCAACACTAGCATGCTAAATTTTGGTGGAAAGCCATATCCATCTGGCATCTCCTTCACAATATCCCATTTCACCATGTCATATGCTTTTCTTAAGTCAATCTTCATTAAGCATCTTGGACTAGTTTTCCTTTTGTAATGCCTTAGCAGGTCATGGCAAACCAGCACATTTTGTATCAAAGATCTTCTTTTTACAAAGGCAGCTTAAGTAGGATTCACCAGTTCAGGGAGCACACACTTCAACCTACTGCATAAAATCTTAGAAATGCATTTATATAAGGTGTTGCAATAGGAGATAGGTCTGAACTGACTAGCATGCTCAGATCTGTCTATCTTTGGAATAAGGGATATCATGGTGGCATTAAGTTGTTTCAACAACCTCCCAGTCTGGAAAAACTCCTTCACAGCTAAACAAATATCATTGCCAATAATATCCCATGCAGCTCTAAAGAACCCCCCTCCATAACCATCAGGGCTCTTATTAATATTGATACTCCATATTGCCTTCTTGCCTTCCAGAGAAGTAACAGGTTCTAATAATAAAAGTTGTTGTGCCTCAGACAATTTTGGTCCCATTTGGAAGATACTACTGCTAGCTTTCTATCTAGCCCCCCCTGCATTACCAAGCAAATCCTGATAATATTTCACAAACACTTCTAAGATTTTTCCTTGGTCATGCTGCAACTGGCCATTAGCATCCTGCAGCTGAGTTACAGATTGTACCAGCTTCTTCCTCTTAATCACAGAGAAAAAATACCTAGTGTTATCATCCCCAAGTCTCGCCCAGGTGGCTTTACTTCTTTGCAGTAATAAGGATTCATCAAGATAAGAGGACCTCTGGAATATTTGCCTTTGTCTCATTTCTGCCATCTGCAAGTTTCTATCAAGAGGCATTAGTTGAAGTTGAGTTTGTACTCTCTTGAGCTCCACCCTATCTTCATCAGCCTGATTGATAAAATTGTGGAATTGTTGCTTGTGGAGTTGGCTCAGTTTAGCCTTCAACAACTTCATTTTTCTTCCTACCTTATACATACAAAACCCTTCAATAGGCATATCCCATGTCTCCTTCACAAGAATGGGAAATGCACTGTGAGTACTCCATACATTACAGTACTTAAAAATTCTCTTCCTCTGCACTTCATTCTGCACCGACTGGACAAGCACAGGACAATGATCACTCACCCCTCCAGGTAACACATGACCCCTCATATAAGGCATATTATCCATCCACTCCCCATTTACAAATACCCAGTCTATTTTGGAGAAAATCCTCTCATCTTGCCTATCACTCGAAGTGTACCTTCCCCCAGTGCTTGGAAGTTCCTACTGGCAGTCATCCATGCACTCTTTGAAATCAACAATCTCAGCATGAGTAACCGCATTTCCTCCAACTCTATCATCCATGTGTAATACTGCATTGATCACCAAGTACCATCCAAGGTTTATTGCATCCCTGATGTACCACTCTTTAAGTGCTCCCATAATTCTACCATGTCATCTCTTAGGTTAAAAGCATAGACAAAAGTGACATCAAATTCCAACTGAGCTGGAATGTACTTCACCCCACAAGTAACAGCCTGTGCAGTATCATGCTTTATCTGGACCACAAACCAATCAATCCTCCATACTAACCAAATCCTCCCATTATAGTGAGATTGGTGGTTACTATGATATGCCCATCCACCAAACATATTCTTAGCAATACCACCTACTTTATTGGCCTTTATTCTAGTCTCCAGAAAACATATTAATCCCACCTGTAACTTATTGCAGAGGAGTTTAACCTCCTGCTTTATGAGGCCATTCAGGCCTCTAGTGTTCCAACACAACAATCTAACCATGACCACTTGGAGGAATAACCTTCCCCCAGTATCAGCTTTAGTGGTTTGTTCTTGAGTTTGGGTGCTGCAGTCTCCTAGTTTCTGAAAAGAGTTCGCTACCTGTACAGGTTGCTGTTTCCAGGTCTCAGCTTTGTTCCTAGTGAGATATCCACCACCATGCTTCTGCACAGGTGCACCTCTAGGATCCTTCACCTTAGTCATCTGATCCACTCCCTCATTACTCCCCTTGTCAATAGTCTGATCTACTGTCTTCTCAGTAGCTTTGTTCTTCTTGCACCCTACTGCTTCATGACCATACTTCTTACAAACTTCACACACAGTAGGTTTCCAGTCATAACTAACTGGTTGTTCAATGATCTGGCCCTTCTCATTCCCGAAATGTATCACCTCAGGCAATGCTTTCCCAATCTGCACTTCTACAAGTAGCTTAGCGAAGCTTAAACCAATCTTTTGTTCTGTGTTTTTATCCACCATGAGAGGTTTGCCAACTAGACTCCCAGTTTACTTGACCCCTTAGCACTCCAGTATTTGAATACAAGTTCAGGCAACTTGATCCAAATTGGCACTGAAAACTGTTCCTCCTTAGAAAAATCCATATCTGTAGTCCAAGCTTTCACAATTAGAGGTTTATTATCAAAATGGTAGATGCCACCTTGAATGACCTCATCTCTTCCTTCATCAGAGTTAAATCTCACTGGTAGGATCCCATTCTTCATCATGGCTATCTTGCTGATGCCCAGTTTCCCCCATTTCCTTTGTACAAAGCCATTGAGGACAGTCAAGGGAGGATATGCCCCTAACACATAACATATCACAGCATTTCTCCAGTATTTTATCTCAGAACTAATGTCTGTCCCTTCAATGTCAACCATTATTTCACCTCCTGTGTTAATAGGCTGGACAAAGTCCAGTTTAAAACCAGCATTATTCACTTTATTGATGTCAAACTTGTCCCAGATAGAAGCTCTAGGAACATTGTTTTTCTCCGGGCTCACTTCCTCTCTTATGGACTTCCCCAACGAGTTCTCTACCTCATCAGCCCATGATTTGGGTGAAGAGGTGATTTCAAGCCAACTCTGCACATTTTCCTTTGCCACCATTGCTTAGATTTCTGCTTCCTTACTTCAACAACCTGAGTCAGCTCATCTTCCTCTACTTGCTCTTTAGTCAGGGTTTTTACCCCACCAAAACCAGCCGAGCTCAAACTCCCACCGGTACTATGACCCATCGCGACACCACCCATCAATTGCCCAGCTCCCAAACTACTACCCCAATTTCACTCACTGAAGAAGTTACTGTTCCATTGCCTGGTGGCCTCTTCCCACCCACATCTCTATTCCCAGCTTCCCCTACAAGCTTCGTGACCTTCCCTTGAGCTTTGTCCCTCAGATTTCTCCGGCGGAATCGAAGTCTTTGTCTTCCTTCCCATGGTTGGCGTACGTTAAGCTAACGTGCGCCTGAAGGGCAAAATCTTTCCATCTGTCATCTACTGAATAATAATAATTATTAAGCCCTTATTATTCAATTTTTTAAAATTTATATGTAGATTTTTATTCATCAAACAAATAATATTCTCAATTTTCATTTTTTCCCCTAATCTAGCTTATCTATCAAGAAAAAAAATTCAAAGTTAAAGAGAGATAATTAAGACTAAATTTAATTTCCAGAAGAAGAGTCTTCAAATGGAGCATTTTATACTTTACAAAAAGAAAACCAAAAAAAAATGCAAAACCAAGAGTATAAAATAAATGGAGAGACATTCAGTGTGGGACCCACATGGCCAGGAAGCAAAAGGAAAAAAAAGATACACCACGTGACGAGTGCTCCCTTCTGAGGCTTCTGCTTCTCTCTAATAACGAGAAAATTACTCTTTCAGAAAGCAAAGCTACAACTCTTCAGTCTAGGCTATCTAAGCTAGAACTTGAGGCCGACCTCTTTTCCAGGGATACCCCACTTCCCGAATTCTGTTTACTCACCTTAAATTGAGTATCCGTTTCCCTCCCTTTCCTGCTAGGATTGGAAATCCTGTATTTTACATATCCATACGACATTAATATTGAAGTGGGCCACAAGTGTACAAGTGATTAGGCTATCATGTGTAATGCCTTTAAAGCACATATTGATCAGGAATTTACGAAAATACCCTTCACAACAAGCAGGCATGACGACCATGACATGCCTGTTTCACCTACTCATTGCCACTTCTTACATAGGAGATAGGAGAAAATGGAATATAGTCAAATATTGTGCTGCATTATTGGTATTTGGTACCATTGTATGGGTAAAATCGGTACGAAGACACGTGGAGCAATCGAGCAAATAGTTCGGGCACGTGGTCATCACGGCGAGAGCATCACCTCGAAGGCAAAGAAGTTTCCTCCCATCACCATCGGTGACATGGCACAAAATGACAAGCAGGAGACAAGAGTGTCAGGGACGCGGACGAGCACCTGCAGAGCACAGCCACAAGGTCCCACTAACGAACCGGACAGGTGACGTCCTCACATTAGCAGAACTCCCTAGAACGTAGCTAGCATAGTGCCTTAGTCTGTACACTATAAATAGACACCTTCACTCACTTGTAAAGGGATCCGCTCTCCCTCTCTCATATGTAGTATCAATACAATATTAGTAGCTTGGTCTCTAAGCTTCCATTACGATTTATTACTTTCTTGTTCTTTAAGACCTGCCGGCGGCTCGAATCTGCTCTCGGTAGCTCTCGAGAATGGCCTCGGCCAGCTTAGTTCATTTCGCTTTACTTACTTACTATTGTCTCTTTATTATTATCGTCTTCCCTTATCGTTGAATGCACTAACCGCTAACAAATAGATAACACAAGCGAGCTTAAATCGTAACGCGTGCTCTTGACTCACCTACAAATTCAACTGTACCAAATCCATGGTAAACAACCATGAAGTGAGAAACAGTTGTAAGCAACTTTTAAATACGATGAGCAATGAAATGCCCGTGCTAGTAAAATTTCAATTCCTTCATAAATCATAAGCGCAATGTTAGTCGGTCTTATATTAACCAGGCCTATAAATATTTTTGATGATGGTCTATTAAACAAAGAAAAAGAAAATTGCGAAAGTTGACCCCTTACTGTACCTAGAAATCTGGTCAAATTTAGAAATTTTTTGGCTCCTTACACATGGCATATGAATTCGGTGGGTATTTGCAGATTCCTTAGAGGAAACATTCTTTACTTGTGATATCTCAGAGTAACAGGAGACACTGTCATTAAAGAGTAAATGAGCATAACACATTAATTTCTTGTTTCCATCTCCTTTGTCCCCTTTGGCTCTTGATGGCATGGTTCATTTTCATGCGACTTTTGGGCTCTTTAAGAAGGTTTTCTCCTGCATCTTAGAGATATAATAACATTTTTCTTGAATCAGCTAAAACTTTGGTTTGCCGTCTCTTCTTACTACTAATTTTTGTCTCTTCACTCCACAAGAGAGGCTGAACTTGCAAACTTGCTTTCATAAAAAGGGCAGCCCGCTGCACTAAAGCTCCCGCTTTGCGCAGGGTTCGGCGAAGGACCCGACCAGAAGGGTCTATTGTCCGCAGCCTTACCATGCATTTCTGCAAGGGGCTGTTTCCAAGGCTTGAACCCATAACCTTTTGGTCACATGGCAACAACTTTACCACAAGCATTTCTGCAAACTTGCTTTCATCTAAAATATATTTCATGATGGTCGAATTACCAGAAGTGTAGTTCTTACTGTTTCCACCATGAGACCGAATGACCGAGATCAACAAGGGGTGTGAAGTAAAGTAAGCGAGCTAGTCATACGAGCCAGGGAGCTAATCAACTTGAAAGTGGTGTACCAACTCCTGTTTGCACTTTGGCATCATACACTGTCAAATGCTTAAATACGTACCACACTTTCTTTCCCTGTGGTCTTTTATGTATCCACTATCCATTGTCTTAGGGCATCTCAATCATTTTCTTTGTTCCTTTTGTTCATTCGCTAGGTCAAATTTGCTGGAGAGATGCGACCTAGCAGATACGTACATATTGGTGTTTTCAATGTGATAAGTTTTTGTTTTGACTTTTGTTTTTACAGGGCTTAGAAGTAATACAACAGCAGCTTCTTAGTCTACAGAATGGTCTCTGGTTTCATTCAGCTAATTTGACAAAGGTGCCGAATGACCTTGGCCGTTTTATTGCTTTACGGTGAAGCCTGTCATAGTTCAAGTTTCAGCTTGGGATTGGTTAATCCTTTCTCACATGCAAATCTACAGTGGATGAATGATGTTTCATTCTCTACTTTCCAGGTCTATGAACAATGCAACCTTAACCAGATTAATAATGTTCCCTTTTATGCTATTCCAGTTTTATCAAAAGTGACTTTTCAACATGGTTTATACATACTGGTGCATGAATATAAAGAACTGTTGGATTTCTTTTGTTGCTAATTTCAGTATTATGAAACACTATTAAGTGTTATTCCAAGGGTTCCTTTCTAGAATAGCGAGTTAGGGTATTTAGAGTACCGTGACATTTCATATCAGTATTTGCTCACTGCCCAAGCATGTAATGGAGGCCGGGCTGGAGGCGATGTTCCAGTTCAAAGTAAATGGGATAAGGATGCAATGCCTAAATGAAACATTTCAAAAAGACGATGATATGTGTTTGTGCTTGCTTTATGTGAACGATATGTTTGTTTGACCAGCTTATAAGCTTTATTCAATTACTCTCAATGTTAATTTTGTTAAGTCCATAATTGATAATCCTAATCCATGCCGTAGGACTGCATGTTTGATGTTCTATCTCCTAGGTACGTTAGTTGTATCTCCTTCTCAACAGTTAAGGTTGTTTGAAAAAGAAATTCTATTACGCTTCAGATTTGATTACTGCCTTACTGGTATAAGCAAACACTATGATGGTATAAGATTTTGTATAATTTTACACTACCGAAAAGAATTATTGTAGATATATTCTACAATTTGGTTAGAACGAAAGGGAAATTGACCCTTCTAGACCGTATTTCAAGAGTTTGAACACCAATTCATTTCAATAAAAAAATATAATTCTGTTATTAGTGGGAATCCGATCCCATTTTGTCTTTTTTCTTCTGCATATATATAACAAAAAAGAAAAAGCAGTATATATATCATTTAAACTTGTGCATTTCTGTCAACCTATTTTAAAAACTGTAATTGAGTTAATCTCCGTATAATTAGTACAATGTTTTATTTTCAAGTATTAAACTTTGTACAACTTATTAATATCGGCAATCAAACATTGTATAACTAATATAAGTATAAATTTAACTAATATGGATATAAGACATAAATTATATGAGGATAAATATATTATTTTATCGGAGATCGAAAGTTGGATACGTTTGCTTAGTTGCATTAGTAAGATGTTGTAAAACCTCCACATATAATAACACTAGTTAAAGAATAGCCCGTGCTAGCATGGGTCCAATAACATTATGCTAAATATTGAATCACAATTTCTTTTGGTTAAACTACCTAAAGAGACATACCTCCTTATCATATTTACTAACTCTCCCATTACTTTATTTTAATTACTTAATATACCCTCCGTGCTTTTTCTGCGTTTTGAGCTTTCCCTGAACGGCTATAAGTCATTTATGATTGCCCGGACCGACGGATCGGTGCCCGGGCCGTTCGCTAGGTCGTTATGACCATTTTCCTTTTTTAACCCTTAAAGTTGGAAAATCTTTGACTTCGGTCAACTTTCTTGGTAAACGCACTCAGATTCGGATTCCGACAGTTCCATCAGCTCTGAAATGGGGATTTTGGTGTATTGGGATCATTGCTTTGGGTCTGAGTTCTTTCGATTTGGTTTTGTGCTGCTTTGCGTGTTTTCAAGTCAGTTTGGCTGGTAGGGTTGACTTTGGTCAACATTCGGAGAAGACGACCTCAGATGGAAATTACGTCAGCGCCATTAGCTCCAGAATGTCGATTTTGGGCTAGGGGGACCTTTGGTTTGGGTCCCGAGGCTTCCAGACTTATTTTTGGGTTTTGAGTTTCGAGTTGGTTTTGGGCGTGGGGCTCACTTTTCATTAAAACGAACTCCGTTGGGAGTTTCGTCGATTCCACTGAGTCCGAAATGCCATTTCTGGTAGGGTAGCATGGTTGGCTTATGTTCACAGGGTTCTGGATGAATCTCGAGGGTCCGTCAAAAGATTTTTGGACTTGGGGAAATTGTTGGTTGCTGCATTAAGTTGCAGACCCTTATGCTCTCTCGCGAGGATCCCGTCGCGTTCGCGATGGTCTGATTTCTTGATCATCGCATTCGCGAAGGGTTTCCATCGCGTTCGCAATGTAGCCGGCTGGGACCCGGCTTGGCTTCCTCTTTGCGAACGTGGCCTGGACCATCTTGATCGTGATGGTTGGGCCAGCTGTTCCTCGCGAACGCGAGGGTCCTGTCGCGATCGCGATGAAGGACCCCTGGCAGTTATATAAAACTTCAACTCCGTTTCTCTTTCTTTCATTCCGAAAACTCCATTGTTGAAGCTCCCAAGCTCCAATTTCCAGCTCTCTTGCCTCAGTATTCTTCACCCGGTAAGTTCCCTCGTCACCCCTGTCCTCTTTCCGTGTTTATTCTCATAATTCTCCCGCTAAAACTCCATTGTTGTTAATTTTGAAATTGGGGTAATCCTTGTAGAAATCTGATCTTTTAGGGATTGCATGTTCTTAAATTCGTGCAACTCATCTTCGTGACGTATTCCTCTTGTCGAGGTAGGTTCCCGCCTTTAATTCTGAGTTTTTCCCGTTTTAATTTCGTGAATTAGTAGCCTGTTTTGGGCCCTGAATCGAGCTCCGTTCGCGCCCAAACTTTGGGCATGGGTTTTTTAACCCACAACAAGCATAATTGTGAATTTTGTTTTCTGTTTCATTGCACGGGCCCCGAGGGTCATTTTTCCGACCTGATTTCCGGCCCATTTTTTTGTATAACAATATGAGTGTCATTCTTCTCGTCTTGACACCTAGTTTATTTTCTTGATAGCGTGGAAACTTGCTGAGGTTGTTCGAAAGGAAAAGGCACACGAGTGATGGTTCGTGCTTGCAGTTCGACCCCGAGGTAGGTTACGATTTACCTTTTAGACTGAGTTTAGTTAGATAGTATATATTTATATGTTACTGGAATACTAGGTAGGATTTTAGATAGACTTAAGCTTAAATCCTGTTTATCATGTTAATTGGCCATTTCGGGTTTTTAGCCTAGAACTGTATGTTATCCTTAGCTTAGGAGCTTGCTTCTTCTATGTGACTAGTATAAAATCCTTATCATGATTTTAGGAGGCTTTAGAGGTAGAATAGAGTTTTCCCGTTGGTTGCCGCTTTTATTTCCGCTTTATCGCTTTATTCTATCGTTGTGTGTAAATGTGGGCCTGAGGCCATGACTAGGATTTGGACGAAGTTTCAGGTCAGTTCTCTTGGTTTGGAGGGTATTTTTGCCTTGTTTGATCTGATGGTGTGTTTTTTCCTCTGTTTGTGAACATTCATACTCATATCGCATGGCATATCATTGGTACAACAAGGAAATGATTTTCAACATTTTTTGGTTTGAAAAGAGGCTCCACTGCTGTTGTGCTGAATTTTCGGACTAAATCAAGCTATTTTGAGTATCACCTTGGTTTTTAGAAAGAAAAATGAGGAATTACTATTTTCTGCATATTTATATATATTTATAGTATGATGCAATATTTTGGACCCCCGATGCATTATTTCGAGTATTTTACTATTTCACATATACATATGCATAGTCTGATGTGGTATTCCGGGCGCTCGATGCGATATTACGGATTTATATTATATTGCATTCATACATGTTTCATCGTGCACCGCATTGCATTTACTTTGGCACGTGGATTGACTCTGGTTGGTTTGATGTTGTTTTCCTCCCCTTTTTCTTTGGTTTATTGGCATGTCTCCAGATTTATAACTAGATTTAGGTGGATCCCTGTATAGTTAGCTGCTTTCCTGCAATCTATTTATATATATTATATTTCTGTGCTCGGTCGGCCTATGATGGCTAGTGAGTACCCGTTGCCATGGTACTCATACTACACTCTACATCTCTTTTTCTGATGCAACATCTAGTACGAGCCACCCTCGTTGATCTCCTGTCGTTCGAGGCCCGTTACTGTTCGGATCGCGGTGAGCTTCCAGCGTTTTTGGAGACTTTACATGCTTTCCATCTTGTACATCTGTCTATATTTTGTATTTTTGATAGACAACATCTATTGTATAGCTACTCCTTGCTTTAGTCGCTCTTGTACTAGTGACACCAGGTCCGGATGGGTTCTCGTGTTGTTTTGTCTTTTTGGTCACTTTAGGGCCTTCTTATGTATATTTTGTACGATGGTATGTATATATGCTATTGGCCCTATCTTTTCGTTATATCTTCCGCTTTTCTTTAGCTTAATTATTATTTATTCTCTTCCGCATGTTTGAGTTAGGCTTGTCTACTGGAGGGTTATGTAGACGCCATCATGGCCCAATTTTGGGTCGTGACAGAGTGGTATCAGATCTCTAGGTTCACCGGTCTTGCCAGTGCAAGAGCAAAGTGTCTAGTAGAGCCTCGTGGATCAGTACGATGGCGTCCGTATCCAATCTACGAGAGGCTATAGGACATTCCTAGGAAATATTTCATATTGCTTGATTCCTTGTCGTGCGTATTGACTTGATTAAATTCTGAGTATCTTTGTTTCACTCTTTCTCAGATGGTTCGGACCATATCTTTAGCAGGTGAGGACGAGACCCCTGCCCCTTCAGTTAGAGCCCCGGTTGGGGGATGGGGTAGAGGTTGACCCAGAGGTCGAGGTAGGGCACGGGCTGTGGCACTAACCCGAGACCGGGCTAGAGTACCGTTACCAGAGCCTGAGGTCAGAGTGGATGAGTTTCGGTATGAGCCGAAGAATGTGGGGCCAGCCCAGCATCCGACAGGTTTTTTGGCTACTCCAATATTGCAGGACACCTTGGTTCAATTGTTGGGGTTTCTTGAAGGTATGACTCCACCAGTAGCTTTGCCGAGCACTCCGATTGGTTCCTAGGTTCGCGGTGAGGGTCAGACTTCAGCCCAGGTAGCCGCACAGGGTTTAGGAGCGCAACCTGCTGTTGCGGCTCCAAGATTTGAGGTACTACCGGTCCCTGCAGTTGCTCCCCCTCTTCCAGCCGTGCCAGTTATGTCTTCTGAGGAGCAGAAGATGCTTGGTAAGTTCTTGAGATTGGGTCCTCCGAGGTTTTCAGGTGCTTCTAGGGAGGATGCGCACGAGTTTTTGACTAGCTGCCAGGAGAGGTTACATAATTTGGGGTTAGTTGAGTCACATGGAGCAGATTACACCACGTTTCAGCTAGATGGTCCAGCGAAATAGTGGTGGAGGTCATATGTTGCTTGCAGACCATTCGTGTCACCTTCTCTTACTTGGGATCAGTTCTCCACAGCTTTTCTGGAGAAGTATGTACCGCGTAGCATGAGGGAGCGTCTGATGGATCAGTTTGCTGGGTTGGAGCAGGGCTCCATGACTGTGTCAGAGTACGAGGTTCAGTTCCATCAGTTGTCTAGACACGCCATATGATTCTTCCCACCGAGCATGAGAGAGTACGTCGGTTTGTTTGAGGTTTGACCTTGCATCTCCGTTTGGCCATAGAGGGTATGATAGCATTGGGTCAGTCTTTTTTGGAGGTAGTTGATCATGCCCATACTATTGAGGATGTACTTTGCGAGGCCCAAGGGGGAAGCGATAAGAGGCCCCGCCATCAGGGCAGTTTTAGCAGTTCACAAGGCCGTGGTAGGGGCTACTATGGTAGAGTTCAGCATCACCAGCGTTTCCAACCGAGCTGGCCTATTCGGGCAGCATTACAGACTGCTGAGGGTCAGAGTAGCTAGTGTCTCTTTCCTGCTTCCCGAGGTGGTCATTCAGGGTCTACAAGCCGTGGTGGTCGTTCTGATTCGATCGGGTCTTCACAGCGGGGTACATATGGTCGGGGTTGTTATGAGTGTGGCGAGATAGGCCACTGTTCTAGAGAGTGCCCATCGGTGCAGCATCCTAGGAAATAGGATCAGCTGGTTTAGGCCCTAGGGCTCCAGCACCTCCAGCTAGAGGCGGTTCACAGGGTAGTAGGGGTGGTCTACAAGGTACTAGAGGTGGTCCTCAGTCCAGTAGGTCCGGTGGTCATGGCGGTCAGGGCCACATGTATGCAGTTCCGGGACGGACAGAGGCCGAGGCTTCAGATGCTATGATCACATGTACGATCTCCATTTGTCATCAGTCTGCTTCTGCTTTGTTTGATCCGGGGTCTATATTCTCGTATGTATCTGATTATTATGCTACTCTTCTGGAGTCTACTTGTGAGTCTTTGCATGCGCCCTTGCGTGTATTTACCCCAGTAGGTGATTCTTTATTAGTGGATCAGGTGTATCGGGCTTGTGTGGTGACTATCTTGGGGTATGACACGTGGGTAGACTTGATTGTCCTTTATATGGTCGATTTTGATGTGATCTTGGGCATGGATTGGTTGTCTCCTTATCATGCGGTCTTGGATTATTTTGCCAAGATCGTTACTCTTCGGATGCCTGGTATCCCTCCTATCATATGGAAGGGAGCCGATAGCCACATGCCGAGGGGAGTTGTATCCTTTTTGAGCGCCCAACGGCTGGTTGGGAAGGGGTGCTTAGCTTATCTTGCCTACTACACCTCCTCTTGAGTCTGTTCCTGTGGTTTGCGAGTATTCAGATGTGTTTCCTTTTGATCTTCTGGGTCTTCCTCCTGATTGTGACATTGATTTTGGTATCGATATAGAGCCGGGCACCAAGCCCATTTCTATTCCACCATATCAGATGGAACCTGCTGAGTTGAGGGAGCTTAAGGATCAGCGCCAGGATCTGTTGAGTAGAGGGTTCATCCGGCCTAGCGTGTCTCCGTGGGGTGTTCCGGTTCTATTTGTGAAGAAGAAGGTTGGGTCTATGCGTATGTGTATCGACTACAGGCAGTTGAACAAGGTGACAGTTAAGAATAGATATCCGATGCCGCGTATTGATGACTTGTTTGACCAGCTACAGGGTGCAGTGGTGTTCTCTAAGATAGATTTGCGGTCTGGTTATCACCAGTTGAGGATTAGGGCTGAGGACATCCCAAAGACTGCGTTTAGGACTCGATACGGCCATTATGAGTTTCTAGTCATGTCTTTTGGGTTGACTAATGCCCCAACAACATTTATGGAGTTGATGAACCGTGTATTCAGTGCCTACCTGGACTCGTTTGTGATTGTGTTCATCGATGACATTCTGATTTATTCGAGGAGTAGGGAGGAGCATGAGCAGCATCTTAGAGTTGTACTTCAGGCTTTGCGAGACCACCAGTTGTATGCTAAATTCACTAAGTGTGAGTTTTGGCTTGAGTCTATGGCATTCTTGGGGCACGTGGTGTCCAAGGATGGGATTATGGTAGATTCGGCGAAGATTGTAGCAGTTTGTGATTGGGCTCGGCCTACTTCTCCTACCTAGGTTTGCAGTTTCGTCGGGTTAGCAGGTTATTATAGACGGTTTGTGGAGGAATTTTCTTCGATAGCATCTTCGTTGACTAGATTGACTCAGAAGAATATTCCCTTCCAGTGGTCAGATGAGTGTGAGGAAAGCTTTCTGAAGCTCAAGGCCTTGTTGACTTCAACTCCAATTCTTACTCTTCCAGTCGAGGGTTAGGGTTTCACCACATATTATGATGCGTCAGGTATTGGTTTGGGTTATGTGTTGATGCAGCAGGGTCGGGTTATTGCTTATGCTTCCAGACAGTTGAAGGTTCACGAGAGAAACTACCCCACACATGACTTGGAGTTAGCAGCGGTAGTCTTCGCATTGAAGATGTGGAGGCATTATCTCTATGGCGTGCATTGTGAGATCTTTACTGACCATCGTAGTCTTCAGTACATTTTCAGCCAGAAGGATCTAAATTTGAGGCAGCGTAGGTGGTTGGAGTTACTGAAGGACTATGACATCTCTATTCTCTATCATTCGGGCAAGGCAAACGTGGTAGCGGATGCCTTGAGTCGGAAGGCGGTGAGTATGGGTAGCTTGGCTTTTTTAGCTACAGAGGAGCGACCTTTAGCTTGGGACATCCAGTCCTTGGCTAATAGGTTGGTTTGACTTGACATTTCTGAGCCGGGCCGTATTCTTGCTTGTGTTGAGGCTAGGTCTTCCTTGTTGGGGCAGATTCGGGCACAACAGTTTGATGATGCGAGATTGAGGATCATTCGTGACAAGGTGTTGAGTGGTGAGGCTAGGAAGGCAACTTTAGATTCAGAAGGTGTTCTGAGGATCGAGGGTTGTATTTGCGTTCCTAGAGTTGGTGACTTGGTCAGATTGATACTGGAGGAGGCTCATTTTTCTAGATATTCCATTCATCCCGGGGAAGCTAAGATGTATCGTGACTTGAGGCAGCACTACTGGTGGTGTGGGACGAAGAGGGATATTTCGGCTTTCGTATCTAGGTGCTTGAACTGTCAGCAGGTGAAGTTTGAGCACCAGAGGCCAGGTGGTTTATCACAGAGGCTGCCCATTCCGGAGTGGAAATAGGAGCGTATATCCATGGATTTTGTAGTCGGATTGCCACGTATTTTGCGGAGATTTGATAGGTTCACGAAGTCTGCCCACTTTCTGCCAGTTCAGACTTCCTACAGTTCCGAGAAGTTGGCCCAGATCTATATTCGAGAGATTGTCCGTTTGCATGGGGTGCCAGTTTCTATCATTTTTGACCGTGGTACTCATTTCACTTCGCACTTTTGGCAGTCTATTCAGATAGAGTTGGACACTAGAGTTGAGCTTAGCACCACTTTTCATCCACAGACAGACGGTCAGTCAGAGCGCACTATTCAGTTTCTGAAGGATATGTTGTGAGCCTGCGATATTGATTTCGGGGGTCAGTGGGACCAGTGTTTAGCCTTAGCCGAGTTTACATATAATAATAGTTACCATTCCAGCATTCAGATGGCTCCGTTCGAGGCATTGTATGGTAGACGGTGAAGATATCTGGTGGGTTGGTTTGATGCTTTCGAGGTTAGGCCGTGGGGTACTGATTTGCTTCGTGATTCTATGGATAGAGTTCGAGTTATTCAGGAGAGACTTCGTACTGCCCAGAGTAGGCAGAAGAGTTATGCTGACTGGAGAGTTCGAGACCTTGAGTTTATGGTTGGTGACAGTGTGTTCCTTCGGGTATCGCCCATGAAGGGCGTGATGTGGTTCGGGAGGAAAGGTAAGCTCAGTCTGAGGTTCATTGGTCCATTTGAGATCCTTCGTCGTATTGGAGGGGTTGCTTATGAGTTAGCCTTGCCTCCTGCTCTTTCTAGTGTTCATCTGGTGTTTCATGTTTCTATGATGTGGCGGTACATTCCGGATGAGTCTCACGTGCTTCAGTTGGAGTCGGTTCAGTTGGACGAGTCTTTGGCTTTCAAGGAGGAGCCTATCACTATTTTGGACAAGCATTGTCACGCCCCAAGGTTACCCCCTAGACGTAACAGGGGACTCGAGACCACGAGGATCCCAAGCTAACCCTTGGTCATAGCATTCTCAAGCATAACAAAGAAATAAGACATAGCGGAAACATCAACGTAAATCCAAAACTGGAAGACATATCATAAATATAGAGTCGAATAGAAAAAACAACTCAGAAATCATCTCATAAGGTCTATGTCTGAAAAGCCTCTAATACTATCATAGAGAGTTGTTGGGACAACACCCCCAACTAACTCGAACATCTGAAAATAAAGAAGGAAACATAAACTGAAGGGGAGCCTAGCCCTCGGACCATGAGGACTCACCAAAAGCTAAAATAGGCGTGGCCGGATCTCTAGCCACGAGCTTGTGAAGGAACACCTGAGTCTGCATCATAAAAGGATGCAACGCAATATGTGTTAGTACTATGGAATGTACTAAGTATGCGAGCAATGCATGAACATAGTGAAAATATGCTAAGTATGCTTGAGTAACTAAAATCATGCTTTTAAAGGATAACTGAATGCAATGACTCTAAAAATATCATAAGCCGAAGCGTAAACATAAGTAATAAGTCTGAAATCTGATTTAGAGTCAAATGCAACTTTAATCATAAACTGTTTCTGTGGGAGGTTCTCTAACCGACATAGACCATGTGAGCTACATGGAATTCGATGTATCCGCCCCATCGAAAGGACCCAATATACCTTGCCAGGATATAGAGGCATTACTTTGGCGTGATCACTAAAAGTGATGCCCAACAGAGGGGACTTAAGACCTATGGGGGCACGTAGTTATGGGACCTTTTCGGGTAGTCTCACTCTGTCCTCCAACTCGGTGCTAATACTACTCCCAAAACATATACATATAGCTCATATAATACTTGGGCATATCTGATGCCAAATCTGTTTGAAAAGCATAAGAGTATATCTGAAACCATGCAATTCACTTAGCTTAGGTTGACATATCTAGATGCCAAACCTTTTTTGAAACATAGGGACACATCTGATGTCCAAAACGGTTAGAAAAGCATAAGGACATATCTAATGTCATGCAATTCTAAAGTCATGAATCTTAAAGCTTTGCAAGACTATAATTCAAAATATACTTTTCTTGCTAAATTCATACTTAGAGAATTTGTCATGCAATTTCATAAGTACATAACGGCCACGATGTCTAATAATGCCAACTTTCTCTTGAAAACATTTAAATTCATAGTTTCATGCTAGAAATCAATATTCATGCTTGGGCTTTTAAAACCAATGAGAGAATCATAATGAAATCATGAGTAATCAAGAAAAACCATGAATTTAAACATAGAAACTGATTTCATAAACTCTCCCCAATTTTAGATCAAAACCCTAATTTCATAATTCAAATTAAGACTTGGAGATTTTCGGCGCAAGGGTGAAAGGAACCCATTGTTAGAGACCCACATACCTTGGATGAAGATTACCCACTTCAATGGAAAAGAATTGGAGACTTGACTTGGAGCTTGGAGACTTGAGCTTGAAGAGGGATTTCCCTTTTTGGGAGGAGATAGAGGATCTTAGGATGAACTTAGGGTAATATGGGTGAAAAACTTTCTAAAAGTAGTCAAAATGACTTTATTTAATACATAATAGAGTGGGAAATGACCAAAATGACTCTGGCTTTTAATTAAAAAGAAGCTGGAATTTTGGTCAACTTCAGTGTCCACGAGTGGAGTCTACGACTCGTAGACTTTTCCACGAGTCATGGAATCCAGTCGTGGGAGTCAGACTAGGAAGTCAGTCTACAGAAGACTTTCCACGAGTCAACAGGACGACTCGTAGAAGCTTCCACGAGCCGTAGGGTCGAGTCATGGAAGTCAGGAAAATGTTTGGTCTCTGATGGAGTTCCACGAGTCAACAACACGACTCATAGAAAGTTCCACGAGTCATGGAAGTGACTCATGGAAGTCAGTACTGGAGCTGGTCTGTAGGGCTGGGATCATGAGTCCCTTCCACGACTCGTGGACTTGACTCGTGGTCCCTGAAACTTGGATTTTTCTGAAGTTTTTAACTTGGTTAGATGGATACGTGTACGGGGTGTCACAATATCCTCCCCTTGGGATCATTCGTCCTCGAATGAAGGCTAGACAAGGGAAACTGAGGGGAAAACAGCCCAACCAAACATCAAAACATAGAAATCAAGGGGGTAATCATAAAACCAAACTTTTCAACTTGAAAACATGATAGACTAACTTCGTAAAACATGTATGCATGCTAGGATCATGAGAGAAACCGGTGGAATAGAATCAGAGTGATATACTAAGGAGGAAACTAGTACCTCAAGCTGGAACTGAGTTGGAAGGAAAGAGATGAGGATATTTGGCCTTCATGGCCTCTTCCGCTTCCTAAGTAGCACCTTCAACAAGCTGATTCCTCCAAAGGACTTTTACTGAAGAGGCTTCTTTATTTCGCAACCTCCGAACCTGACGATCAAGGATCTCCACGGGAACCTCCTCATAAGTGAGACTATCCTTCACACCTACATCTTCCAAAGGAACAATCAAGCTCGAATCACCAACACACTTCTTCAACAAGGAAACATGGAAAACTGGATGAACCGCTTCCAACTCCGTTGGCAACTCCAACTCATAAGCAACACTACCAACTCTCCTCGAAATCCGATAAGGACCTACAAAATGGGGACTAAGTTTTCCTTTCTTGCCAGACCTCATTACACCCCTCATAGGTGACAACTTAAGGAAAACCCAATCATCAACTTCAAATTCTAACTCCCTTCTCCTCACATCCGCATAAGATTTCTGTCGACTCTGAGCGGTTTTCAACTTCTCCCGAATAAGCTGAACCTTCTCCATAGTCTCATGCACAAAATCTGGACCAATCAAGGTTGCCTCACCAACCTCGAACCAACCAATAGGAGATCTACACCTCCGACCATAAAGTGCCTCATACGGAGCCATCTGGATACTAAAGTGAAAGCTGTTGTTGTAGGCAAACTCGATAAGAGGTAAGTGATCATCCCAATTTCCTTTGAAGTCAATAACACAAGCCCTCAACATATTCTCCAAAGTCTGAATAGTACGCTCGTCCTGGCCATCCGTCTGAGGGTGAAAAGCTGTGCTAAGTTTCAGCTTAGTACCAAGACCTTTCTGAAACAATTTCCAAAACTAAGATGTAAACTGAGGACCTCTATCCAAAATGATAGACAAAGGAACACCATGCAATCAGACTATCTCCCGAATGTAGAGTCTGGCATAATCATCAGCGGTATCTGTAGTCTTAACGGCCAAGAAGTGGGATGACTTGGTCATCCGATCGACAATCACCCAAATGGAATCATGTTGCCTTCGAGTACGAGGCAAACCCGTAATAAAGTCCATATTGATTGCTTCCCATTTCCAAGTGGGAAGGTCAATATCCTGAAGCATACCACCTGGTCTTTGATGTTCCACCTTTACCTGTTGACAGTTGGGACACTTAGCCACAAACTCAGCTATGTCCTTTTTCATACCATTCCACCAAAAGACTTCCCGTAGGTCACGGTACATCTTAGTGGCACTCGTATGAATGGAGTATCTAGAACTGTGAGCCTCAGACAAAATCTGTTGTCTCAACCCATCAACATCTGGCACACACAAGCGACCCTGATAACGAAGCACACCGTCTCTCCCTTGGGAGAAAACCTCAACCCTTTGCTGACGAACTACACCCTTAAGCTGAAGTAGAACGGGATCTTGGTCTTGCTTGGCTTTCACTTCAGCCACCAAGGATGATTCGGCACCATTAGTCACAATCACACCACCTTCGGTCGAGTCCATAAGGCAAACTCCCAACTGAGCGAGCCTATGAACTTCTTTAACCAATTCTTTCTTTCCATCTTCAATGGAAGCTACACTTCCCATGGACAACCTACTCAAAGCATCCGCCACAATGTTGGCCTTACCTGGATGGTAAAGCACACTCATATCATAATCCTTAAGGAGTTCAAGTCATCTCCTTTGTCGCAAATTCAACTCCTTCTGAGTGAACACATATTGAAGACTCGTATGATCGGTGAAAACATCCACATGCACACCATACAAGTAGTGTCTCCAAATCTTCAAAGCAAAAACCATGGCCGCTAGCTCAAGATCATGAGTGGGATAGTTCTTCTCATGAGTCTTAAGTTGTTTAGAAGCATAATCAATCACTTTACCATGCTGCATCAAAACACAACCCAAACCAATCCGAGAAGCATCACAATACACACCAAAATCATCTAATCCCTCGGGTAAAGCTAACACTGGGCTGTAGTCAATCGAGTCTTCAATTCCTGAAAACTCTTCTCACAAGAGTCGGACCACTGGAACTTAACCTTTTTCTGAGTCAATCGGGTCAATGGGGAAGCAAGGGAAGAAAACCCTTCCACAAACCTCCTATAGTAACCAGCCAAACCCAAGAAATTTCTAATATCGGATGGAGAAGTGAGTCTAGGCCAGTTCTTTACCGCCTCAATCTTTCGAGAATCAACCTGAATGCCATCACTAGTCACAATGTGAGCCATAAAAGCAACAAACTGCATCCAAAACTCGCACTTGCTAAACTTGGCAAACAACTGTCTATCCTTGAGAGTTTGCAACACAACTCTCAAGTGATCCGCATGCTCCTCCTCACTCCGAGAGTAGATGAGGATATCATCAATGAAAACAATCACAAACATATCCAAATATTGTTTGAACACATGGTTCATCAAATCCATAAAAGCTGCAGGAGCATTCGTTAGACCAAAAGACATAACAACAAACTCATAATGACCATATCGAGTCCGAAAGGCTATCTTCGGGATATCACATTCCCGAATCTGAATCTGATGATAACCGGATCTAAGGTCAATTTTGGAGAAGAACCTCGCATCCTGAAGCTGATCGAACAAGTCATCAATCCTAGGAATGGGATACTTATTCTTGATTGTGACCTTGTTCAATTGACGTTAATCAATACACATTCTAAGAGATCCATCCTTCTTCTGAACAAACAAAACTGGGGCACCCTAAGGAGAAATACTAGGCCTGATGAAACCCTTATCAAGCAAGTTTTTCAACTGATCTTTCAACTCTTTAAGTTCAGTGGGGGCCATTCTATAGGGAGGAATAGAGATTGGATTCGTATCCGGAAGAAGATCTATCCCAAAGTCAATTTCCCAATCGGGAGGGACTCCGGGCAAATCATAGGGGAACACTTCTAGGAATTCGTTCAACACAGGAACATACTGAATAGTTGGGGTCTCAAAATCCGTGTCCATAACCCAAACTATATGATAGACATAATCCTTAGAAATCATCTTCCTAGCCTTAAGATAAGATATGAAATGACCCTTCGAAGAAGAGGGACTACCTTGTCATTCTAGGACAGGTTCATTAGGAAACTTGAAACTAACCACACGAGTGCGGAAATCAACTGAGGCATAACATGCATACAACCAACCCATACCAAGGATAACATCAAAGTCAGTCATCTCCAACTCTACTAAATCTGCTGAAGTGACTCTATGAAGGACTGAGATAGGGCAATTTCGGTAGACTCTTTCGGCTAGGACTGACTCACCAACAGGAGTAGAAACAAGAAAGGGTTCTAAAAGCAAATCAGGACGTATCTCGAACTTACAAGCCACATAAGGGGTTACAAAAGATCCTGCACCAGGATCCAATAAGGCATACACATCAAGAGAGAAGATTTTTAACATATCGGTAACCACATCTGGTGAACTCTCCTAATCCTGACGGAAGGACATAGCATAAAGACGGTTCTCGCGCTGACCACCAGAACTAAAAGTGCGCCCTGCTGGGCTGGTCTACCACCTGAAGATGTTGGGGTAGACTAAGCCCTACCACCTCCCTGCCCCTTTTTAGCTGAAGGGCAATCTCTAACACGGTGTCCGGTCTGACCATACCCAAAACGACCCTCTCTACCAGCCAAACACTCACCGGGGTGAGTCTTCCCACACTTAACACAAGCTGGGTAGGAAGATCCCTTAGTAACACTACCCTGAGACTGAGAATAGGAACCAAATCCCCTACCACCCTGATCATGATGAGGCTTCTGAGCCTGGGTAGGAGCACTAGCAGAAGAGTGAACGGGACCTGATGACTTCTTTTGGAAGGAAGAGCGATGTCCACCTCCGGACCTGTGATGACCAAAACCTGATCCCTCGGACCTACCCCTCTTGTTCTCCCTAGCCATCTCCTTAAGCTTATCACCCTCAATCTGATGGGCATGAGTCATGAGACGAGATATGTTCATGTCACTCAACAACAAAGCAGACATACACTCCTTCTTCACCATATCAGAAACACCATAGATGAATTTGCTCATTTGATCATGCGGGTCCGCTACCATGGAGGGAGCATACCTAGACAACTGAGTGAACTTCAAACTATACTCTTGCACCGACATCGAACCTTGTCTCAAGTTCACAAATTCCTCCACTTTTGCTTGCCTCAACTCACGGGGAAAGAACCTATCAATAAAGGCCCTCTCAAAACACTCCCAAGTCGTGGGGATCGCATCCTTCACCCTAGCCTTCTTCTATTGCGTGAACCAAATATGAGCCACATCCTTGAGTTGATAGGATGCAAGCTCCACACAATCAACACCCGCTACTTGCATAACCTCGAAGATCTTCTTCACTTTATCAACAAAGTTAATCAGATCCTCTCCCACTTTCGAACCCCAAAACTCCGACAGGTTCATATGGATAAAGTCACAAACTCGGGCCGCTACCCCACCTTGAGAATGAGCGGGGGCAGGAGCCTGTTGATTTGCCAAAGTTTTAGCCAATAGGTGAATAGCATTCCTAAACTCATCATTCGTGACATTGGGAACCGGAAATTGAGGAGCGATATTTCGAGCGGCTCGGGGAGGCATAGCACGTCGAGGAGACATAATCTGAAATGCATAAGATAAGAATTAGAGGAATATTAGACTTAAGCTCTATCGCACGATGTGATCATGAAAGAAGTGAAGTTTTTCTAAGACACCTCATAGCTTTCTTTTCATATGTGTGGCGCACTTCACACACATATAAAGACTCTACTCGATGCGGCTTTCAGACATCCTAGGACTCTTGAACCTGAGGCTCAGATACCAAGTTTGTCACGCCCCGAGGTTACTCCCTAGACTTAAAATGGGACTCGGGACCACGAGGATCCCAAACTAACCCTTGGTCATAACATTCTCAAGCATAACAAAGAAATAAGACATAGCGGAAACATCAATGTAAATCCAAAACTGGAAGACATACCATAAATATAGAGTCGAATAGGAAATACAACTCAGAAATCATCTCATAAGGTCTATGTCTGAAACCTCTAATACTATTATAGAGAGTTGTTGGGACAACACCCCCAACTAACTCGAACATCTGAAATAAAGAAGGAAACATAAACTGAAGGGGAGCCTAGCCCTGGACCATGAGGACTCACCAAAAGATAAAATAGGAATGGCCGGATCTCTATCCACGAGCCTGTGAAGGAACACCTGAGTCTGCATCATAAAAGGATGCAGCGCAATATGCATTAGTACTATGGAATGTACTAAGTATGCGAGCAATGCATGAACATAGTGAAAATATGCTATGTATGCTTGAATAACTGAAATCATGCTTTTAAAGGATAACTGAATGCAATGACTCTAAAAATATCATAAGCCGAAGCGTAAACATAAGTAATAAGTCTGAAATCTGATTTAGAGTCAAATGAAACTTTAATCATAAACTATTTCTGTGGGAGGTTCTCTAACCGACATAGACCATGTGAGCTACATGAAATCTGATATATCCTCCCCATCGAAAGGACCCAATATACCTTGCCAGGATATAGAGGCATTACTTTGGCGTGATCACTAAAACTGATGCCCAACAGAGGGGACTTAAGACCTACGGGGGCACGTAGTTCTGGGACCTTTTTGGGTACTCTCACCCTGTCCAACTCGGTGCTAATACTACTCCCAAAATATATACATATAGCTCATATAATACTTGGGCATATCTGATGCCAAATCTGTTTGAAAAGCATAAGAGTATATCTGATACCATGCAATTCACTTAGCTTATGTGGATATATCTAGATGCCAAACCTTTCTTGTAACATAGGGACATATATGATGTCCAAAACTGTTGGAAAAGCATAAGGACATATCTAATGTCATGCAATTCAAAAGTCATGAATCTTAAAGCTTTGCAAGACCATAATTCAAAATATACTTTTCTTGCTAAATTCATACTTAGAGAATTTGTCATGCAATTTCATAAGTACATAAAGGCCACGATGGCTAATCATGCCATCTTTCTCTTGAAATCATGTAAATTCATAGTTTCATGCTAGAAATCAATATTTATGCTTGGGCTTTTAAAACCAATGAGAGAATCATAATCAAATCATGAGTAATCAAGAGAAAACCATGAATTTAAACATAAAAACTGATTTCATAAACTCTCCCCAATTTTAGATCAAAACCCTAATTTCATAACTTCATAATTCAAATTAAGACTTGGGGATTTTGGGCACAAGGGTGAAAGGAACCCATTGTTAGAGACCCACATACCTTGGATGAAGATTACCCACTTCAATGGAAAAGAATTGGAGACTTGACTTGGAGCTTGGAGACTTGAGCTTGAAGAGGGATTTCCCTTTTTGGGAGGAGATAGAGGATCTTAGGATGAACCTAGGGTAATATGGGTGAAAAACCTTCTAAAAGTAGTCAAAACGACTTCACATAATACATAATAGGGTGGAAAATGACCCTGACTTTTAATTAAAAAGAAGCTGGAAGTTTGGTCAACTTCAGTGTCCACGAGTGGAGTCTACGACTCGTAGACTTTTCCACGAGTCGTGGAATCCAGTCGTGGGACTCAGACTAGGAAGTCAGTCTGCAAAAGACTTTCCACGAGTTAACATGACGACTCATGGAAGCTTTCACGAGTTGTAGGGTCGAGTCGTGGAAGTCAAGAAAATGTTTGGTCTCTGATGGAGTTCCACGAGTCAAGAACACGACTCGTAGAAAGTTTCACGAGTCTTGGAAGTGACTCGTGGAAGTCAGTACTGGAGCTGGTCTGCAGGGCTGGGATCACGAGTCCCTTCCACGACTCGTGGAACCTTTCACGACTCGTGGACTTGACTCGTAGTCCTTGAAACTTGGATTTTTCTGAAGTTTTTAACTTGGTTAGATGGATACGTGTACGGGGTGTCACAAGCATGTTAGGAAATTGAGGTCCAAGGAGATTCCGTCAGTTAAAGTTCAGTGGAGGCATCGTCCTATTGATGAGGCTACTTAGGAGATCGAGATCGACATGCGGACCCGTTATCCTCATCTTTTCGAGTCTTCATGTACTATCTTTTTTCTAACTTTCGCGGACGAAAGTTCTTTTAGAAGTGGATGTTGTAATGACCCTCCAAGTCATTTTCTATTTCTGTGCTTTTTCTATATTTTGAGCTTTCCCTCATTGGCTACAGGTCATTTATGACTTGCCGGGACCGATGGGTCGGTGCTCGGGCCGTTCATTAGGTCGTTATGACTATTTTCCTGTTTTAGCCCTTAAAGTTGGAAAATATTTGACTTTGGTCAACTTTCTTGGTAAACGCTCTCAGAATCAGATTCTGACTATTCCATTAGCTTTGGAATGGATTTTGGATCTAGTGGGACCATTGCTTTGGGTCTGAGTACTTTTGGTTTGGTTTTGTGCTGCTTTGCGTGTTTTCAAGTCAGTTTGGCTGGTAGGGTTGACTTTGGTCAACATTCAGAAAAGACGGCCTCGGATAGAAATTCTATCAGTGTCGTTAGCTCCAGAATGTCGACTTTGGGCTAGGGGGACCTTTGGTTCGGGTCCCGAGGCTTCTGAACTTATTTTTGGGTTTTGAGTTTCGAGTTGGTTTTGGGTGTGGGGCCCACTTTTCATTAAAACGATTTCCGTTGGGAGTTTTATCGATTTCATTGAGTCCGGAATGCCATTTCTGATAGGGTAGCATGGTTGGTTTATGTTCACGGGGTTCCGGATGAATCCCGAGGGTCCGTCGGAAGATTTTTGGACTTGGGGAAATTGCTGGTTGCTGCATTAAGTTGCCGACCCTTTTGGGTTTCGCGATCGCGAGGATCCCGTCGCGTTCGCGATGGTCTGATTTCTTGACCATCGCATTCGCGAAGGGTTTCTATTTCGTTCGCGATGTAGCCGGTTGGGACCCGGCTTGGCTTCCTCTTCGCGAACGCGGCCTGGACCATCGCAATCGGGATGGTTGGGCCAGTTGTTCCTCACGAACGCGGGGGTCCTGTCGCGATCGCGATGAAGGACCCTTGGCAATTATATAAAACTTCAACTCTGTTTCTCTTTCTTTCATTCTGAAAACTCCATTGTTGAAGCTCCCAAGCTCCAATTTCTAGCTCCCTTGCCTCAGTATTCTTCACCTGGTAAGTTCCCCGTCACCCCTCTCCTCCTTCCGTGTTTATTCTCGTAATTCTCCTGCTAAATGTCCATTGTTGTTAATTTTGAAATTAGGGTGATCCTTGTAGAAATTTAATCTTTTGGGGACTGCATGTTCTTAAATTCGTGCAACTCATCTTCGTGACGTATTCCTCTTGTCGAGGTAGGTTCCCGCCTTTAATTCCGAGTTTTTTCCATTTTAATTCCGTGAATTAGTAGAACTTCGAGGCTGTTTTGGGCCCCGAATCGAGCTCCATTCGCGCCCAAACTTTGGGCATGGGTTCTTTAACCCACCACGAGCATAATTGTAAATTTTATTTTCTGTTTCGTTGCATGAGCCCCGAGGGTCATTTTTCTGACCCAATTTCTGGCCTATTTTTTCGTATAGCAATATGAGTGTCATTCTTCTCGTCTTGACACCTAGTATATGTTCTTGATTGCGTGGCAGCTTTCTGAGGCTGTTCGAAAGGGGAAGACACACGAGTGACGGTTCGTTCTTGCAGTTCGGCCTTGAGGTAGGTTACGGTTTACCTTTTAGACTGAGTTTAGTTAGATAGTATATATTTATATGTTTCTGGAATGCTAGGTAGGATTTTAGATAGACTCAGGCTTAAATCCTGTTTATCATGTTAATTGGCCATTCAGATTTTTAGCCTAGAACTGTATGTTATCCTTATCCTAGGAGCTTGCTTCTTCTGTGTGACTAGTATAAAATCCTTAGCATGCTTTTAGGAGGCTTTAGAGGTAGAATAGAGTTTTCCCGTTGGTTTTCACTTTTATTTCCGCTTTACCACTTTATTTTATCGTTGTGTGTAACTGTGGGCTCGAGGCCATGGCTATGATTTGGACGGAGTTTCAGGTCCAGTTCTCTTGGTTTGGAGAGTATTCTTGCCCTGTTTGATATGATGGTGTGGTTTTTCCTCTGTTTGTGGACATTCATACTCATATCGCATGGCATATCATTGGTACAACAAAGAAACGATTTTCAAAGGTTTTTGGGTTTGAAAGGAGGCTCTACTGCTGTTGTGATGATTTTTCGAACTAAATCGAGCTATTTTGAGTATCACCTTGGTTTTTAGAAGGAAAAATGAGGAATTACTATTTTCTGCATATGTATATATATTTATAGTCTGATGCGGTATTCCGGACCCTCGCTGCATTATTTCGGGTATTTTACTATTTCACATATACATATGCATAGTCCGATGCGGTATTCTGGGTGCTCGATGCGGTATTCTGGGCTTATATTATATTGCATTCATTCATGCATCATCGTGCACCGCATTGCATTTGCTTTGGCACGTGGATTGACTCTGGTTGGTTTGATGTTGTTTTCCTCCCCTTTTTCTTTGGTTTATTGGCATGTCTCCGGCTTTATAACTAGATTTAGGTAGATCCCTGTATAGTTAGCTGCTTTCCTGCAATCTATTTATATATATTATCTTTCTACGCTCGGTCGACCTATGATGCCTACTGAGTACCCGTTGCCTTGGTACTCATACTACACTCTACATCTCTTTTCTGATGCAACACCTAGTACGAGCCACCCTCGCTGATCTCCTTCGTTTGAGGTTGTTGTTCGGATCGCGGTGAGCTCCCGGCGTTTTTGGAGACTTTACATGCTTTCCATCTTGTACATCTGCCTATATTTTGTATTTTGGATAGACAACATCTATTGTATAGCTACTCCTTACTTTAGTCGCTCTTGTACTAGTGACATCAGGTCCGGGTGGGTTCTCCTGTTGTTTTGTCTTTTTGATCACTTTAGGGCCTTCTTATGTATATTTTGTACGATGGTATGTATATATGCTATTGGCCCTATCTTTCCTTATATCTTCCGCTTTTCTTTAGCTTAATTATTATTTATTGTCTTCCGCATGTTTGGGTACGGCTTGTCTATTGGGGGGTTATGTAGACGCCATCATGGCCCGATTTCGGGTCGTGACATAAATATAGAAATGTGTCATTCTTTTTGGGACTGGCTAAAAAGGAAAGTGAGTCATATAAACTGGGACAGAAGGAATATATATAAGTAAAGTAATATAATTCAGCATTATATAATACCTCCTCTATTGTGTATTTTATTTTATTTGATGATAAGATTACTAATAAACAAAGAAAATTGAAAATTCTTAAAAGATGACATCAGTTCAAGCACTTATTTAGTAGTATTAAATATAACAAACATAATTTTGTTGGTTTAATTTGTGATCTTAGGATAAATTTTGACTCCATATCAAGACAAAAAATAGGAAGTGGTTCTTACATTTATTTGTGACATCTAAAGAGCCATATGAGGCTTACATCTATTTTAAATACATCTTCAATTAGCACAGGTTCAGTTTATGAAGGATGATTAAAATTATTCATTTTTTTAAATTTAGAGAGTCAGGATTCTAAAAAGTCGACATCACTATTTAGATTTCTTTTGATAATCTTAGAAAAAACAAATAAGTCCTTTTTTAATTGAACCACATTATTTAAAATAGATAAAGTAATTGGGGTCTCTTGGCTAAAAGGCCACTTTGAAAACTCAATTTGTTGTTTAGACACACAAGTTTGATTTTATCTGCAAAAGAGACGCCATTTGTGGTTCAGTCCAGGAAGATAGCTCTGAACACCCAAAAAAAAAAAAAAAAAAAAGTCGAATTTAAGCACGATCAATAGAAAGCTAAGAATCTAGAGGTGAATTGAGTTTCAGCCAGAATACAACCTAAAGGAGTCGAATTTAATTACTTTGTTGTTTTCAAGTTTATAAGACCCTGCGGATGTTGTAGTTGTAAACTTGTAACTAGATGGAAAGGGAACTTGCGGATTTCCTGGGCACTGGCAAGTGGCAACTCTGCTCATTGGAGAAATGGGTAGGAAGAAAGTGAACATTAGGCTGAACCTTGAGCCACATAAGCAGCCAAGGAAGAAGCTGAACTTAAAGCTGCAATGTCCACATACTCAGCGTTACCTTCACAATCACTACTTGGGCAGATACTTGACTTACAAGGCAACATTCCAAGCTAAGGAACTAGAAAGTTGTAATCACGACACATTCTTCCTCTACGTAGAACCAGAGTGATAAATCAAGAACCCGCGCTTTTGCCTCACTTGTCCAATCCACCTGCAATCTCAAAAATCAAATACATACAAAATAAGGTAAGGTGATAGCCACAAGCATATCGCAAATTCGCTATGAGTGGTACCACTCAGTCTATCACTAAAGAAAACCCAAAAAAGAAAAAAATTAATTGATGGAGACAGAAAAGAGAGCAGTTCTTCAACTAAACCTTCAAATTCTTCCATCAGAAGGTGGAGGCAGAAAGCATATGCTCATAATCTTTTTGTCGTTTCATAACAACTCCATGCGAAGAGTGAAAAATCATTTATTCATTCAGCAAAAACCCACTTCATCCACGTGAAGAAACAATGTTTTGATATATGCTCAGGTAGGTCCACCTGTATAAATCATGATATTAGAAAACCACAAACAAAAATAATTTTTAATATATCAAACAAGGATATTGCATGCTGTCTACCAACATTTACCCATGAGGCTGTCTAGGTACCCACACCCCTCTCCATCGATATAAAACAAAGATCTAACAGGAGTAACATGATGCATGTAACTGAGTGCTCAAAATCCTATTCTTTCGCCTGAGCAAGATGAGCAAATCAGCATGATTTTGCTATTCAAATTGCTACTGATGGACACAATCCTCGAACCTATTAGTTGCCCAGGTAACAGTCTAAATTATATATGACAAATGTCAAATGCTCTAAGATCCTATACATGTAAGAGATGGACAGCACAGGTCCTAAACGTTCAGGTTTCATATGTCAAATGTCAAGATAGCAATGGAAAACTGGAAAAATATGGCTAGACCTTGAATTGAAACAATGTATTTTGAACTTACGCTGCTCCAAGTAGTAGAATACCCATCAGTAGAAAGCAACCAGTCACCTGATGTCGAATGCAACTCCAGTCTATTCTTAATTACATCAGCAAATTCATCCCCATCTAATTCCTCAAAGTCAAGATCCCTTCTCTTTTTCTCTCTCTGTTTTTGCCTTTTCTTGCGCTTATTTCTGGCTGACCTATTGTCCTGCTCAGACTCACTTTCTTCCAGAAGCTGATCGTGATCTAATATTGGATAAGTCTTGGATTTCCGAAAGCTTATGTCGTTGCCAACAAATAAATTTTCCCAGGAACTGGAATTTTGGAAATCCTCGGATAAATAACAGTAGAAAGCCCAAGACTGCAGTCCCAACCATTTGATAGTCTCTAAAGATTTTCTTCTGAAGCATTCTCTCAGAATTGGTGTAAAGCTATCTTTAGGGTTAATTGGTTTACAAATTTGGAAAACAACATGCTTAACCTTTTCCTTTTGCTCCTGGCTACCTTCTTCACGTATAAATCGCATAAGCTGCCGACTTTGAGTAGTAACTGCATTCAAGAGAAGCAACTGATCAAGAGAATTATTGCCATCACACTTGGAGAGGATGATCTCCAGCAATTGATCAAGAGAATCATGGCAATCCATCTTTTGCAACCTTGGTTTAACATAACTTTGGAGTAAATCCAAGAAAACCATTAGATCTTGTTCCCCAAGAATGATGAGAAGGTGTTGGCATAAGAAAGAGAAAGATTGCTCAATCAGAAACTCATCTATAATTTCCCACACTTCTTTCAAATCATCCTTGTACATCAAGTCAACAAACATATTGATAAAAAAGTTATTATCAATGGTCAGAATATCACCATCTTTTAGTGACTCGGCAAATTCCTTAGATGACCAAAATTCAGGAACATACTCAAGAAAATTCTCCATTGTTCGTTCAACATCCAGATCAAGAAAATAATGAGGCTTTGTGGCAACCATTGCAGGTGATTGTCCATGTTTCCCCTTCCACTCAAGCTCCTCCCAACAGATGTCTCTATTCACAAACGCAAACTGTGACAGTGCCTTAGCCCCCTTTGTATGGTCCACATAACCAGTACCAGCAAAATTAGAGAACCACTGCAAAATACGATTTTGGTTTCCTGCATGATCAATAATTTGCAAACACAGAAAAAGATACTGAGATTAGATAATCAGTCCAGAAAATGTCTTATTAAGTGAGAACAGAGGTGGTGTACCACATAACTAACCTATACAGTAATCCAAATCACAAGGCAACAAATCATACTGGAGTCATTTCGATATAAAGAAAATTAGAACAATGATTAGGAACACTAGTTATAAACACTAGCTTCTCATTTCCCTCAAAACTTTGAGAAGGAAAATTACATAGAAGAAATTAAGACAAATTATTTCACTTTATCGTTCGTTCAGTAACTCTTGAACAAGATAACCCTAGAAAGAATGTACTCTGGCAATTTCATGTAGTTTTTATCTATGTTGCTCGAACCCCCCAAATTCCTGCCACACCTGTGTCGATCTGACACAAATGACACGATTTGTAGGCGTGGGACCAACACCGGATTTATTCAACTTAACTCGGGTGCTTTGATAAATATATATACATTCTTTTTGGTAACTGTGGTGTCCGTGCCAGCTTGCATGCACCTCGACTAATTCCACAGGGTACGTGCTACCTCCCACCCACGTAGGTACCGGATAACTATGTTCATCAAGGCTTGGACAAATGGGAAATCACCACATATATAGATAAACTATGAGAACGTTTTGCTATTACACAGAAATCATATGAATAAGATATTAGGTTTTTAAAAAGAATTAAATTTGATTGGTTTTAGTTCAATAGCTTTAATTACTCTAAATATATACTTTTTTATTAGCAATCAAAGTATATACTCATATATGTCGTAATACACAAATATTTATTGGTCATATCCGCACTCAAGATCCATACTCCCTAATCCTAAATTTTATGTGATGAAGAATCCGATCTTTAGACCCGCACCCATATCGAGTACCCGCACCAGAGTCTGAGCAACATAGGTTTGTAAATGGCGTATCCCCCTTGCCCAGAGCTGAACACGGATTTTTCACGCTTTTGCTCCCTCACTGACTCAAATCCCGAACCTCATGGTTAGATGAGGAGGGCCTCAACACTGCGATATCAATTGTCCTTTATAACGTCAATTTAAAAGGCATACAGTTAGCTAAACTTCCAAAGTCATTAAATTATTTAAGACTTGAAGCTGATGGATTTTAAAGCATTCCCTTTCGTTTTTCTAGTTGTCTAACCAAATTGTAGACTGTAGTATGTCATGCATTGTTTAAATTTACTTTTTTTATCAGGAAAAGGTAAAATTTTATTAATAAGCTCAGTACTAAGCTAGTACCGAGCTAAGTACAAAATATTGTTGGGAAGGAACCGTTCAAAGCTGACAAGAGTCAATATATCTTGGAAAGAGTTCAATTTGATTCAGTAAGATATTGATACAACGACAACATACCCAATGTAATCACACAAGTGGGGTCTAGGGAGGGTAGTGTATACGCAAACCTTACGCCTACAAGGTAGAGAGGCTATTTCCGATAGACCCTCCCTCAAGTAAAAGCATTACAAAGCAGTTCGAAAAAAGAAAACAACGAGAGTGAAGAAGCCAAGAAAAAATGCTAAATAAGGCATGACAAAGCATACTAAAAAAGAACAGTCACAGTAAGATATGATAACTTCGACTAATATATTTAGTATATTGATTCAGCTACCACCTGTAAAAGACTATATCTCATGGAAAGAGTCAATCAATTCAGTAAGATATTAATAACTTTGACATGACAAACAAGCTAAAATCAGAGAAACTTCATGGGAAAAATTAGAAGCCAAAGCTCATGGATCAAGCAAAAAGAAGCTTAGTAACCAACTTAAAGAAAACGAAAAATCAAGATGAACTTCACTCACTAACCCAAGTAAAGTAGTAAAACCTTGCCTTTGAAGAAATTTTCTAATAAAAAACATTTCTTTGCAATGATATGCCCTGCTTTCTGAGGTTCCTTCTGGAAAAGCAATTGTAGAAGTTGTCCAACTAAGGGCCGTTTTAGAGGCTTAGACCTCAATAAAGTCATGAATAACTCACGTTGATTACGTGGTGTTATAGACTTCATCTCTGCGACTGCATTACAAAGCCAAAGACGAGACTCAGATCGCCCTTCCACCAACATCAGTGACCAGATGACTAATTCTAGCTCATTCAGAAGAGCTTTTCTCTGCTCAACTGATTCATCAGATGCATTTTCCTTCCAAGATGGTTCAGATAGAAATAACTGCAGCATTTTATCTGAAAAATCACACATTGGCATAGGAGCAGGTTAGTCCTATGTTTTCAATGAATACAAAAATGGTGGTAAATCAAAGAGTTCAGTTTTAAGGAAAGAACTAAGGACAAACTCAAACATCAGAAATTTTAAAGAGCAGGTATTTCCCCATATATGAATCTCAACGCACATCTCACTGGGCTGTAAAGCACCATTTCTTATACTACCATTCAATAGTATAATCCAGGTATACAGGAAATCGCACAAGACAAGGGTGAAGATGTGTCATTATGTTGAAGTGAGCAGCAGTTCCATAAAGGTAATAGTACTAAGGAAAGTGTAAGGGATTGTTTGGTGTGAGGTATAAGGTATAATAGACCCGGGATAAAATGCAGGATTATTTTATCCTGCGTTTGGTTGGAGGTATTAGTTAGTCCACCATTTATACCTTAGTGATGGGATAAGTTATCCCATATACATGGTGGGATAACTAATCCCAGTATGATTATCTTAGGATAACTTGTTCCCAGCCAAATGACCCCTAAGGGTTAATATAAGTATATAACTAGATAAACAAGTAGTTTTCATTGACTCCCTTTGTTTGGCCTCATACTTAACCATTTTATGCTTTACTTTCAGAACTAAAATAGCACAAACTGAGAGGGTGTTTGGGTGAACTTATCAGATGGTTAAATAAGCTTATAAACGCTTTTTAACTTATTTATGTGTTTGGTTAACACCTAAACTGCTTATAAGCTAAGTGCTATTAAGCCAAAATTAGCCAAAAGCATTAAGTTGGTCACCCCCAAGTTCAACTTATGGCTTTTCAGCTTATAAGCACTTTTAGTTTGAACAAGTATTTTACTATTTTATCCCTAATATTTTTCCAATTTTGAAACTATTCTTCTTAGCGTAGGACTCCTAACAATGAAACTATTTTTCATTGTTTGCTCTTCTCCTTGGATATATACTTTTTAATTTATACAACAACAATTATGACTCAGTCTCAAATAAGATGAAGTCAGCTATATGAATCCCCACTTCATTTAAGCCTATTTTCATATCATCATCATACTAAATAAAATGAAAGTAGAAAATAGGTTATATATATAAAATAAATAATAATAATAATAATAATAATACAACAAACCCAGTGTAATCACACGGGTGGGGTTTGGGAAAGGTAGAGTGTACGTAGACCTTACCCCTACCTTGAGAAGGTAGAGAGGTTGTTACTGAAAAACCCTCGGATGAACAAACAGTGAAAAAGAGGCAATAGCAACAAACAAAAACAACAAGAAGAGAACAAGATACCAAGGAAAAACGACAGGTAGTGATAGAAATCTAAAAATAAAGAAAGAAAAGAATAATACTAAACTCTGAGAAAAGGAACGAAATACGTTCGACTGCAAACTAACCTTCTACCCTAATCCTCGACCTCTACACCCTCCTATCAAGGGTCATATCCTCGATGAGATGAAGTTGCGTCATATTCTGTCTAATCTCACTACTTCTTAGGCCTACCTCTACCCCTTTTCAAGCCTACTACAGTCAACCTCTCATACCTCCTACCCGAGGCATCAACACCTCTCCTCTTCTCATGTCCGACCCATCTCAACCTCACTTCCCGCATCTTATCTTCCACGGGTGCAACTCCTACCTTGTTCAGAATAGCTTCATTTCTTATCTTATCTCTCCTAGTATGTCCACACATTCACCTCAACATCCTCATCTCCACCACTCGCATCTCCTAGACATGAAAGTTCTTTTGACTAACCAACACAAAAATAGCTTTGTGATTTTTCACATTAAGTTCACTTGTGCCCTCAATAACCTACCAAGATCCCTACTGAGACTGTACGCGAGGTCGCGATTTTCAACTCTTTGTTCCACAAAAAGTCCAAGGAAATACAAACTAACCATTGATGCCACCAACTCAGAAAATCCCATGGTAAGAGGACATTTTCTCCTGACGCAAACGAAACCGTTTATTTTTAGATTCTAACATACAAATCAACAACGCAGGTATCAAAACCGAAACAACATAACTTAGTCAAATATGAATTGTGGAGGAACGGATAACATAGATTACAAAACCCATAAGAATTCAACAAGATAATTAAAAAAAACATAGAAGACATAATATTCCACCTTGCACCACAAGTATCTTCTGAAATGAAACTGAACCAAAACATAAAATACTAGAGTAGCATTCTGGAAAAAACAAAGCAAATATGAAATTCTTTGAGCTCTACCTATAGCCAAGCCCGGAGGCTTTGACATGTGTCCTAAAGTGACAGACGTTTTGGTGATGGGTATACTCTGAGGGAGGAGTTCTGTATTTCTAGCTTAGACACAAAGACAACAACAAAAGCAAATTCCCCTCAGACCCACTTCATAAATACTCATACCAAGAAATCCGCTAGACCAGCTCACGGTTCAAAATTCTCATTGTATAATTGGCCTGCCCGTCTACCCTTCTCCACTTCATAAGCACGTCTTTCATACTTCTTATCTCAATCTTCAAACCAAAAAAAAGTATCCTCCAACTCAACCTACGGTTGCAGAATATAGCCAGTCCCAAGTAGAAGAGTTCCAGAATACTTGAATATCAAAACATAAAATAGTTAAACTAAATTACATAGTCAAATTCTAGTTAAATATCTCATCCCAACTAGTTTGGGATTGAGACGTAATCAATTCTATAACGATTGATTTAAAAGAAAAAGAAAGAGCTAATCAGTGTGAAATTAGTCCACAGGGTAATAAAGCAACGATTGTTCGAGTGAACAATGAACGGAACTAACCTGCATCAGATTATTGAAGAATTAGGGTTTTTGAGTAGGGGGAAAAAAGGGTGGGGGTGGGATAGAATATGAAGTATTTGAGGTTTTTCGGGTATAAAATTAGGATCAACTCAAAAGCCTAACATCCATTGATATTAATTTTGCAGTGAATCTTCTAATGCTTCTCCCAACAATATGAAGCGGACGTGTTTTGGAGGTATATATCTAAACTTTACAATGGTTCTATTATCTCATTCAATAATTTTAAACTGATATTATTGCATTTTTTTTTGACCACCTATCATAGAGCACTCTCTTAAACAGAGTGAGAAACCGAAAAAAAGATTAAAATTTTATTTTTATAAATTTCTCTTTATAAAATATATTTTTTCCTTTTTTTGTTATTTTAATTTTTTTATTTTCTTTTTCTCTTTCTTGTTTAGCTTGTTGCCACCATTTTTTCATCTCCATTAGGCACACCCCTCACCCTCACCCCACTCCAAACCGACTTCCGATTTCATCATATTCACTTTAAAATCTGAAAATTTTTCTTACATTTTGAATAGTTTTATAAAATTTATTGAATTTCAAGATGATTAGGAGACAACATTTAATTTTTATTCAAAATTAAATTCAACTCCTTACAAATTTTGGGGAATTCGTTGATTCTTTTCAAGATCTTCATTTTCAATTTTGCTACAGTTATATTAAAAAAATAATAATTAATGATATTCCATAAGTTTGAATTTGTTCAAAACAAATAACGAAAGAATGTGAAAGAAAAGAAGACGCACGTTCTATAAAAAGAATGAAGAAGAAGTCTTTATTTATATTGGTTTTCTTACTTAGAAACTGCTGAGTGGTGACACAATACCACATTTAACTCTTCTACCCAAACTACACCATATGAAGCCTTGTATGGAAACCCCTTCCCCCTTTTGCACTTGCTTTATGCATCTGTTGATTCAGGAGTGAAAGAGGTGGATAGAACCTTGATAACAAGGGAACTCAAGTTTCAGCTATTACAATATCATCTACAAAGGGCCCAACAACAAGATGGTGACTCAGGATAACAAACATAGGTTTGATGTGCAGTTTCAAGAAACAGATTGGGTATACTTAAAAATTCAACCTTATAGGCAAGTCACTCTCTCAGGCACTCCTTTCCCCAAACTATCAGCTAAGTACTATGGACCTTATCAAATCTTACAAGGAGATCCGACGTCAAGTGCACGATTTGCTGTCAAAGGGGCGGGAGAGTCTCAGTCCGTGTTCAACGCCTGCTTGACTAACTCAAAAGGAATCAGCTGGAGTGTAAATTTGATGGGATTTTCTTGCTAAAGCTCTAGCTCGAAGAATTTGTTTGATTCTCCCTATAAAAATAGTTAAGGAAAAAGGGGCACTTTTGTTAAAGGGCTTCCAACGTCTATAAATAGAAGCCGCTTTCTCTATTTGGCAAAGCAAAGGGAGATATGGATCCAGCTACCATTGAAAGACTTTCTCAAATTAATCAAGGAATTCTAAATGCTGAAAATGCAAAGCGCCAACGGCAGCAAACTCTGCATGCCTTTTTAGAATGCGTGCCTGCTCTTTTTTCGGAGCTGGTGGAATAATGCATTCAACAGCTCGTAAACTAAATAAGCACTTTGGAAGAAGAGGAGAGGACCCTCATCCGAGAAAGGGAGGACCTTATAGTTAGGATGGCCTCCCGCATCCGCGGTGGAAACAACTAAGAGTCAGTCCACTCTTTGGAGAAAAAGAGCTTACAAGCTTTCTCTTCTTGTAGGATTACACCCAACCACAAAAGATCTTGGAGAGACGCATGATACTGACGGGCAACAAGCTTGTTGCACAAGTACTAATTTAGTGAGATCAACTACTAGCTGAGCAAGCAATGTGGGAACACTATCAGGCTACCAAGATCAAATTCCCTTTATTCATTCCTTGAGGTCAAGGAACTTTTCAACAGGGGATATCTGATACAAAAGGGAAATGTTAGCAATAAGGAGTGGTACTTTCAGCTTTAGAAAGAGTATGTCAAGGCAATTAATTCTGTTAGAAATAAGCTGCCAGCTAGTTGAGTTAATTCTGTTTTTAACCCACAGTTATTTTTATATAGTTTAAGTATTTACATATTGGCCCTCATACTTGCTATCGAGAGGAGTTAGTCCTAATCATTAGGTTGTTAGAAATGACAGAGTAGTGGAAGGAATTAAGGACAAGTGTCCATAAATGGTCCCATATATTGTACTATTTCTCTACTTTGCAAGTATCAATTGAGATCTTCTCTTAATTTTGCCCTAGAATTCTTTTACTTCCTCTGCAAATTAGCTGTAGTTCTTCATCTTGTATCATATTAGCACATTCCCAAAGAAGAAAGATAGAGTATGTGCAAGCACAAAGTATGGTTGATGCCGAACACAAAAACAATCGATTGAACATGAAAGGAGAAAACGAAAACGTAATGTTTTACCTGAAATGATATCAGAGATGCCTTGGGGTTTTGGAATTTTTGGGGCAAGATAATATGGTCCCTTTTCTAACTATAAAAAAAGCTTTAACTGACCCAAATAGGTGTGGGCTTCAAGAGCAGCCTATGATGCGTCCAGGGGCCCATACCAAATAAAATCAGCTAGTATATATTTGCAGCTTTTTTGACGCGAAAAAAAAGGGCTGGCTATTAGCATTAGGTGGAAGAGAAAGGGCTTCCTATTTCTCTCTGCAATTGCTGGCAAGGTTGATGACTTTTGTGCTTTTCTCTTTGATTTTTCCATAATATATGCCTATATTGTGTCAATGGTTTTTGAAATCACTTCAGAAGAATAGAGATTGGAATATCATCTTATACGTAAAATTGAAAACAAATTTATAAAACCAAAATCAAGTATTGAGTAGTTTGCCCATTGATTCGAGACCACCTCTTGCATCTTATATGTACATATACATAGTTCAGTCTTCCACACTGTTAACTCTTTCACTCCCAAACTCTATTTTCTTCTTCTCTTTTCTAATCTTTACCTTCTACAATCTTCCTCCTCTTTCAATCTCGTTCCCTCACATTCAGTTCTCTCCAACAATTAGGTACCCTATTACTCCTTAGGGTGACAATTGGGCGAGTTGAGTTAAATTTAAGCGGGTCTAAGACCTAACCCGATCAAAATTTTCTTGGATCACACCCAATTTTTACTATATTTTAATTGCTTTATTTGTTTTTTTATAAATTTATAGTACCTAAGAAAATATTTTTATTTATCTATTATGACTATATATAACATATAAAATAAAAAATAAGTTTTTAAAAATATTTTGAAAAGATTTCTCATGAGTCAATTTGGGCTATATAAAATATAATTTTTAGTGGGTTGAAATGGGTTGAGCTAATAAATTGACGGATCAATAACCAACCCAAACTTAAATGGGTTGGGCGGGTTGGATTTTGTCGGGACCTAATTTCTCAGGTCATGATGGCACCTACAACTCCCCTGTAGGCGAACCAATTCCCGTAACCCAGAACGATTAGTAATGGACTACTAGCAACTAAGCACGCGAAAGAAGCAATATGTAAGCGAGAGCAATAGAAAAGAGTAAAGAAACACAACAACTGAAATATAAATAAAGGAAGCCAAACAATCCCACGATTTGGTATCATAGTATAAGAGCCGCTACTACATAAACAGAGTACAAGGGTCCAAAGGAATATATACATATGTATCTGAATAACAAAAGAGTATGTAATACAAAAGAAGAGATAAAAGCTAAGATCCGGCCGCTAGGAGCTCACCCTTAGTCTTGGATGGTCCAAAAGCACTCTGCACGAGTCTCCATGAGTCAACGACGATGGCCCACACTAGGATCTGCACCAGAAAGATGCAGAGTGTAGTATGAGCACCAATTGTAAAGCAACGAGTACCCAGTAGGCATCATAGGACGACTGAGCGCATATAAGATATAAAAGCTGTAAATAGCAGAAAGCAAGTAAAGTAGTCGCAAAAGCAACGAATAAGTACACGGAAGCTAGCACAAATAGAATACAAGGAGAAAACAATCATGCTCGGCTAGCTACTAGAAATATATATCACAGAACATAGGTGAAAGGAAGAAGAACGCACCTGGGGTTCTTGCAATAACAATATATATAAAGGGAGTTTAAGAAATAGGTGGTATACTGGTAACCTCAAGAAAAAGGAGGGAAAGAAGGAAAGTAAATAATATAATCATGCTGAAACAATACTATTAAGAAAATCATGATGATAAAGCTACTCTCAAGGTAGGAATCATCTGCATAATTGAACAATATCTCTCAAATACGAATAACCAAATAAGGATCCAAGTGTAACCATAACCAGTACCAGTACTATGATAGAATAATAATAATGGATCTACCTATAGTCTCAAAGGGCGCCCATACACCCGAGGAACACATACAAGTGAAGACAAACCCTCCGGCATCCCATACTACCAGAGCGTACACTCAGCAAATAGCAAACAAGGGTGGAATAATACACAAATGACTGATATGAGGCAATACTGTGAAAATCAGGTGTAACTGTAGTACTGTATGTACCTCCTTCGGTGCCGATAGGCTCAGCAGGTAGGATCCATGGAAGGACACACCTGTATACCTCAGCTACACTGTATACCCCTCCTCCGGCACACTCATCACGTAGCCCCTGGTCCGGATCGGCAAGGTCCATGGAGGTCCTCGACCACATACTAAATCTCAAAATCTCAATATAATTGTCCGGGATGTATTCGCATCCAAACTAGTAACCAAAGTATCAAAATGTGTGCCCAGAGTCTATCCAGGTCTAAATCAATGAATGAATTCTCAAAAACTCCAATAAGAGAGCCCAGGGGTGACCGAGTCTACAATAGTAGTAAAACCAGTCTGATGCTCGGCTCAACCGAGTCTAGTATAAGTATGAAAATGGTGATAAAATTATCATTTAATCCCTCTTACCCCAAAAAGATCCATGAAAACCAATTCCAAACCTTTTATAACTATTTTTACTAAAAATGGGCCCTCGGGGCCATGCAAGGTTTATAAAACCATTTATAGTGGGCCCACAGCCAAATCAATAGTAAAACATACATAAATCTCTTTATATGCATGATAACGGTATGCCAAACACAAACAATAGCCCAACAACTCACAATCAACCTATCGGTTCTACACAAGCTCCAATCGCTCTACATCATATATAACCAGCTCTAAAATCATAATATCAATATCCAGAACTCATGAACATTCCCAAGTAACCCACCACAAGGGTAATACTACCAACTACAATGAATAGGAGAAAAAATAAGATGGATATGAAGAAGCTGACAAGGTCTGAAGGTGCCAAGCTAATAAACCCAACCCAAGAATGCTAATTAGTACAATATAGACTATATATGCAAAGTCTAGAAAAAGGAAACCGTAACCTACCTGTCGTCCGATGACAAGCTGCTGGAACGACATTTTCCAAGCCCGAACTGCTCCGAGAAGTCCCAAAAAGCAATCACACTATCAAGAAGGTAATCTACGCGTTAAAACAAGACAAATGATACCCATATTGCTAAAAGTTTAGCCGGGTTGAAGTTTAGGTCATAAGTGAGCCCGTGGGCCCCACAACTCGAAGCCAAAATAAAAAATACTACAAGGTTCCCAATTCACTAGGAGCACATGCTCAAAATTTAAGAGGAATCCAACCACCGGAAGGGCTCCAAATCAGCCCACAATACTTTTGAATCAAGAGGAAAATCAAAGAAGAATTACCGGAAATTAACAAGGGAAACTTGCCGGAAAAGGTCAGGAAATGATCACGAACCAAGGATAAATCCACTTCCAAGCTTTGGATGATCAGAGTTAAAGAAATGGAGTTTTGGGAGTTAATAACAATGGAGGAAAGAAGTGGGTTTGGAGGAATTGAAAAATGAAAGAGATGGCCTAATATAGGCTGCCAGGGCGGCCCAGGCGCACGCGGCCCAGGTGCACGCGGACAGGCACAGGCGCACGTGGTCCAGGTGCACACAGCCAGGCACAGGCGCACATGGCCCAAGCGCACACGACCAAGTATAGGCATGGGTGTAGGCCTGGCTGGTGCCATGACAGCAACCAGCAGCCAACAACCAAGGCATTGTGAGAAATTTCTCCGATAGACCCTCGGGAACATATCTGGGGTCTCGCAAACACAAATGAGCTGAGCTATTCAAATAAAAATAGCATTCCAGACTTAACAGAATCAAAAAAAATCCCAACAGAGGTTGATTTAATGAAAAGTGGGACCCGCGCTCAAAAACCAACTTCAGGCCAACTTTTCCAAAACGGAACCCAAGGGCCAAAATTGAGTCCAGAAGCCTCGGGACCCAAACCAAAGGTTCCTCTAGCCCAAAGTTCACATTCTGGAACTAACAACACGAACAAAATTTCCATTCGAGGCTGTCTTCTCCGAATGTTGACCAAAGTCAAATTTCCAAATTCAACTGGCCAAGTAACACAAAAAGTAAGACAACTCTAAACTAAAAGCTCCTAGACCCGGATCAAGGGTCCAACTAGACAAAAATCCATGCTTCGGAGCTAATGGAACTGTCAGAATTTGATTTCAAGCATGTTTACCAAGAATATTGACCGAAGTCAATAATAACCTAAGTTTAAGTTCTAAAATAGGGAAACAACCATAACGACCAAACAAATGGCCAGGGCACCGAACCACCGATCCCAACAAGTCATAATTGACTTGGGTCACTACAGGCAAGCTTTAACAATACAAAGAAAGTATAAATACGAGAATGACCAAAAGGGTCATTACATCATCCACTACTGAAAAGGACTTTTGTCCTCGAAAGTCAAGAACAAGGGAGTACTTGAGGGCTCAAGCAACTGCAGATACTGACGGTGCCTCCACTGAACTTTAACTACCAGAATCTCCTTAGATCTCAACCTCATGACATCTCTGGCCAAAATAGCTATCGACTCCTCAACAAAGGCCAAACTCTCATCCACTTGAACTAAATCCCACTGCAAAACATGTGACTCATCTAGAACATACCACAACAACATCGATGCATGGAATACTGGATGTATAGCTGAAAACATCAGAGGTAAAGCTAGCTGATAAGCAACACTACTAACTCTCTGAAGGATCTCAAACGGCCCAATATACCTGAGGCAAAGCTTGCCCTGCCTACCAAATATTATCACTCCCTTCATGGGCGATACATGGAGAAACACCAAGTCACCAACACTGAACTCTAAGGCATGAAGTCTACGATCTGTGTAGCTCTTCTGCTACTCTGGGCTTCCCAAAGTCTATTTTGAATCACTCAAACTCGGTCTAAGGAATCACAAAGCAAGTCTGTACTCTATGGTCTGGACTCTAACACATCAAACCAACCCACTGGTGATCTGCAACGCCTACCATACAATGCCTGAAAAGGTGTCATACCAATACTCAAATGATAACTATTATTATAAGAAAACTCTGCCAATGGCACATACTGATTCCATGAACCTTCAAAGTCAAGAACACAGGCCCATAATATGTCCTCCAGGACCTTAATAGTCCTCTCAGACTGGCCATTTGTCTGAGTGTGGAATGCAGTACTAAGCTGAACCTCTGTACCCAGCTCTCGCTGAATAGCCCTCCAGAACTGAGATGTGAATTGAGTGCCACAATCTGAAATGATAGAAGCTGGGACCCCATGCAAATGAACAATCTCATGAAGGTAAATCTGAGCCAACCTCTCTGCACTGTAGGAAGAATGAATCGGCAAGAAGTGTGCAGACTTAGTCAGCCTATCAATAATCACCCAAATGGAGTCAAACCTTCGAGAAGTGCGTGGCAACCGAACTATGAAGTCTATAGTAATCCTTTCCCATTTCCACTCAGTAATAGGAAGTGTCTGCATCAATCCACCAGGTCTCATGTGCTCGAACTTGACCTGCTGACAGTTCAAGCACCGAGATACAAACTCTGCTATATCCCACTTCATACCACTCTACTAGTAAAGCTGCCTCAAATCTCTATACATCTTAGATGTGCCAGGATGGATGGAATATCTAGTACAATGTGCCTCAAAGAGAATCAACTGAATCACATCCCCAACTCTCGGAACACAGAGACGACTATCAAACCTCAGAACACTATCAGAACCCAAAGTAGCCCGACTGGCCTTACCTCGAACAACCTGATCACAAATGTCATAAAACCGCTGATCCTCAAACTAACAACTCTGAATTTGATCAACCAAGGTAGAACGGACCTTAATACTGGCAAAAACTCTGCTAGAATCCAACAAGTGAAGCCTAACCAACCGGTTAGCCAAGGACTGGATGTCCAAGGCCAACGGTCGCTCTGAAACTAAAAATAAAGCTAGGCTACCCATACTTACTATCTTCCGATTTAAGGCATCCGCTACCACGTTTGCCTTGCCCGGATGATATAGAAGAGTGAAATCATAGTACTTCAGTAACTCAGTCCATCTCCGCTGCCTAGAGTTCAGTTCTCGCTAACTCATGATGTACTGAAGACTATGGTGATCGGTGAAGACCTCACAATGAACCCCATATAGGTAGTGTCTCCAAATCTTGAGTGCGAAGACTATCGCCGCCAACTCCAAGTCATGAGTGGGGTAGTTGAACTCGTGAACCTTCAGTTGTCTCGATGCATATGTTATCACACGACCCTGCTACATCAATACACAACCAAGACCAACCCCTAAAGCATCACAATACACTAAGAAGCCCTGACCCTCAACTAGAAAAGTCAATACTGGAGCTCAAGTCAATAAGGCCTTAAGCCTCTGAAAACTGACATCGCACTGATCTGACCACTAAAATAGGACATCCTTCCTAGTCAGCCTAGTCAAATATGCTGCTATGGAAGAAAACCCCTCGATGAATCTCCTGTAGTACCCTGCTAACCTAACAAAGCTACGAACCTCGATAGGAGTAGTAGGTCTTGACCAATCATGAACTGCTGAAATCTTCCTTGGGTCCACTCTAATCCCATCCTTAGACACCATGTGTCCTTGGAATGTTACTGACTTAAGCCAAACTCACACCTTTTAGAACTTGGCATAAAGCCGATGATCTCTCAATGTCTGGAGTACAATCCTCATGTGCTGCTCATGATCGTCTCTACTCCGTGAGTATATCAGAATGTCATCAATGAATACTATCACGAACGAGTCCAAATACGGGCTGAGCATCCTGTGCATCAAGTCCATGAAAGCTGTGAGGGCATTAGTTAACCCAAAAGACATTACTTGGAACTCATAGTGGCCATAACATGCCCTGAATCCTATCTTAGGGATGTCCTTCGCCCTAATCCTCAACTGGTGGTAGCCTGACCTCAAATCTATCTTCGAAAACATGGATGAACCCTGAAGATGATCAAACAAGTAAACTATGCGCGACATCGGATACCTATTCTTCACAGTCATCTTATTCAGCTGTATATAATCAATACACATCCACATCGACCCATCTTTCTTCTTCACAAATAGAACTGGAGAACCCCAAGGCCACACACTCGACCTAATAAAACCCTTAGCTAACAAGTCCTGGAACTGATCCTTAAGCTCCCTCAACTCAGCTGGAGCCATACGATATGGAGTAATAAAAATAGGCCTGGTACCCGACTCTAACTCAATAGCGAAGTCAATATCTCTCTCAGGTGGAAGGCCTAACAGGTTAGTCAAAAACACATCTAGGAAATCTCTAACCACAAGAACTGACTCAGGGAAAGAAGTGTCGGCACTAGCATCTCGGACATATGCTACATAAGCCAAACTCCTGTGAGAAATCAACTTCCTAGCACGAAGGCAAGAAATGATCCTAGACGGTGTGTAGCTAACCAAACCCTGCCACACAACCAGGGATATGCTGGGTACGGCTATGGTAATGGTCTTGGCATAACAATCCAAAACCACTCGATAAGGGGATAACCAGTCCATGCTCATAATCATATCAAAATCTAACATGTCTAATATCATCAAATCACCCTAAGTCTCCAAATCACCAACAACAATCATACAGGATCTCACAACCCGATCCACTACTAAAGAATCTCCTACTGGGGTTGAAACAGATACAAGCATATATAATGGCTCACTAGCCAACCCTAAACAAGGCATAAAGTAGGTAGATACATATGAACACAAGGAATCCAGAAGCAAACAAAGCTAAAGCTGACTGGCGGCATACATAAATCATACTTGTGATCACAACATCCGAGGCCTCTACGTCCAGTCTACCAGGGATCGCATAAAACTGACAATGACCACCACTTGACCAATCGCCATCCCTACCACCTGTCCTGCCATGCTGGGCACCACCTCTACCCTAAAAACCACCTTCTCTAGCCGGTGGATGCAGTACTCTGTTAGGCTGAGCTGGCTGAGTGGCTGGCTGAACTATATCCTGCTAGGGGAAATCTCTAGCATAATAACTAATGACACTGCACTCATAATAAGGCCCTGATGGCCTACCTTGTCGGGATGAACTAGCTGAACTGGTGTGGGCACTACAACCTGATGCCTCAGAAGTTGTACCCCTCAAAGTCTGGCCACTGTAACCCTGGTGACTGCTCTAACCCTACTCAAACTGAGGCTTACCTGAAGCTTAAAGTGATGCATGAACTGGCCAGCTAGACTGACCCTGATGCTGTTGTGGCTGATACCCTAGGCACTACTAGCCTGAACCTCTACCACCGACACAGGAACCATGAAACCACCATGATGACGGGGCCTCTTATCCCTAGACCCAGGATTATGATGGTTCAAATCCTCTATGGTACAGACATAATCTACGATAGTCTGAGATGATCGACCACTGACAACTAATATCTTATCTATCTTTCTAAGATCTATCCACAACCTCCAAACAAATCAACAAACTCTGTCTAGCTCTGTAGGTATGATCATAGCTCCAAATAGAGCCAACTAGTGAAAGCGAGTCTTATACTCAGATACGGACATAGAACCCTACATCAGCCTAGTAAACTACTCGCTACGATGATCACAGTCACTTTGGGGTAGAAACTTGGCCATAAAGGCCTCATAGAACTCTTTCCAAGTTATCTGAGGTGAATTAGGCGGTCTGCAAGCTACCTGGGCCCTCCACCATAGCTTAGTTGGGTCCTCCAACTGATAAGTAGTATAATCTACCCCATGGGCATCCAACTGACCTAAATGGTAAAGCATCTCCTCATAAGTGGTGAAAAATTCGTGGTTATCTTATCAAGGAGCACTGGAGAACCTCGGCGGTGCAAATCTAAGAAACCTACCCAAAGCCTTCTGCTTTATCTCTATCCTAACTAGGCAAGGAGCAAGAGGCTATGCACTAGAAGGTACCGGAAGAACCTCAGTACAGGGAACCATAGTAGTAGGTTGCACTCCTAAGCTCTAAACACCTAGAGCTGCCCCCTGAGCGAATGTCTATGTTACCTCATAAGGCTGACCCTCAATCATACCCCACAACTAAAGAAGCAAACCCCGAATATCTGACGATGGAGCTGGGGCTGGTGCTGGTACTAGTGGTACCTGGCTGTCCCCTGGTCCACAGGTTGCTACTCTGGGACTAACTCAGGCTCATTCTCAACCCTAGAAGCTCTAGATGGTGCCATTATTCAGGCACATCCCTGAACTCTACCTCTACAACCACCCCAGCCCCTAGCTGGTGTTGGGTATGCTGGGGTCAAAGGCTTGCCCTCACTCGCTGCTGAAGACCTCGTACGAGCCATCCACAAAAGAGTGAACTACAACAAGTGAGTTTCCAAGAAACAAACTAGGATAAGAAGTACAATATAGAAGAAAGAAAAGATCTATGCTTCCTAGGATGCCACTGTAGCCTCCCAAAGATTAAGTGTGGATATCTCTGCCCTGATCCGCAAGACTCTACTAGACATTGGCTCCTATACCGATGACACCGGTGAACCTAGGCTCTGATACCAAGCTGTCACGATCCAATTTCTCAGGTCATGATGGAACCTACAACCCCTCTGTAGGCGAACCAATCCCCGTAGCCCAGAATGGTTAGTAATAGGCTACTAGCAACTAAGCACGCAGAAAAAGCAATATGTAAGCAGAAGTAATAGAGAAGAGTAAAGAAATATAACAGTTGGAATATAAATAAAGGAAGCCAAACCATCCTATGACCTGGTATCATAGTATACAAGCTGCTACTACATAAATAGAGTACAAGGGTCCAAAGGAATATATACATATGTCTCTGAATAACAAAAGAGTATGTAATACAAAAGAAGAGATAAAAGCTAAGCTTCGGCCGCTAGGATCTCACCCTCAGTCTTGGATGGTCCAAAAGCACTCCGCACGAGTCTCCATGAGTCAGTAGTGATGGCCCACACTAGGATCTGCACCAAGAAGATGCAGAGTATAATATGAGCACCAATTGCAAAGCAATAGGTACCCAGTAGGCATCATAGACCAACTAAGCGCATATAAGATATAAAAGTAGTAAATAGCAGAAAGCAAGTAAAGTAGTCACAAAAGCAACGAATAAGTACACAAAAGCTAGCACAAATAGAATACAAAGAGAAAACAATCATGCTCGGCTAGCTACTAGAAATATATATCACAGAACACAGGTGAAGGGAAGAAGAACGTACTTGGGGTCCTTTTAATAACAATATATATAAAGGAAGTTTAAGAAATAGGCGATATACCGGTAACCTCAAGAAAAAAGAGGGAAAGAAGGAAAGTAAATAATCTAATTATGCAAAAACAATTCTATTAACGAAATCATGATGATAAAGAAACTCTCAAGGTAGGAATCATCAGCATAGTTGAACAATATCTCTCAAATACAAATAATCGATTAAGGATCCAAGTGTAACCAGAACCAGTACTATGATAGAATAATAATAATGGATCTATCTACAGTCTCAATGGGTGCCTATACACCCAAGGAATACATACAAGTGAAGACAAACCCTTCGACATCCCATACTACCGGAGCATACTCCCTCTTAATAGCAGATGCCCATGCTTTGATTTGAAAGCCCTAGCCATCCCCAGGTCCCAACTTTGCCCGGGGGTTGGCCTTTTAAGGCTCACTAAGCAAACAACAAATAAGGGTGGAATCGTACACAAATGACTGATATGATGCAGTAGTATGAAAACCAGGTGTAACTGTAGTATTGTATATACCTCCTCTGGCGCCGATAGGCCCAATAAGTAGGATCCATGGAAGAACACACCCGTATACTTAAACTACACTGTATACCCCTCCTCTGGCACACTCAACACATAGCCCCTAGTCCAGATCGACAAGGTCTATGGAGGTCCTCAACCACATACTAAATCTCAGAATCTCAATATAATCATTTGGGATGTATCCGAATCCAAACCAGTAACCGAAGTTAATGCATGCCCAGAGTCTATATGAGTCTAAATCAATGAATCAAGTCTCAAAAACCCCAATAAGGGAGCCCGGGGGTGACCGGGTCTAAAATAGTAGCAAAACCAGTCTGACGCTCAACTCGACCGAGTCTTGTATAAGTATGAAAATGGTGATAAAATCATCATTTAATCCCTCTTACCCTAAGAAGATGCATGAAAACTAGTTCTAAAACTTTTATAACCATTTTTACCAAAAATGAGCCCTCAGGGCCATGCAAAGTTTAGAAAATCATTTATAGTGGGCCTACATCCAAATCAATAGTAGAACATGCAGAAATCTTTTTATATGCATGATAATGGTATGCGAAATGCAAACAACATCCCAACGGCTCACAATCAACCTATCAGCCCTGCACAAGCTCCAATTACCCTACATCATATATACCTAGCTCTAAAATTGCAATATCAATGTCTGGGACTCACAGACATTCCCAAGTAACCCACCATCTATGGTCTAGAGTCAAATACAAGTCCATATAGGACCACAAGGGTGATGCTACCAACTATAATGAATACTACAACCATAGGAGCAAAAATACGATGAATATGAAGAAGTAGACAAGGTCTGAGGGTGCCAAGATAATAAACCTAACCCAAGGATAATAAGTAATATAATTATAGCCTATATACGCAATGTCTAGAAAAAGAAAACTGTAACCTACCTGTCGTTTGATGACAAACTGCTGGAATAATGTTGTCCAAGCCCAAACTACTCTGAGAAGTCCCAAAAAGCAATAACACTATCAAAAAGTTAAACTACATGTTAAAACAAGAGTAATGATACCCATATTGCTAAAAGTTTAACGGGGTCAAAATCTGGGTCATAAGCAGACCCGTGGGCCTTGTAACCCGAAGCCAGAATTAAAAATACTACAAGGTTCCCAACAAGGGATCTAAATCAGCCCACAATACTTAATAATCAAGAGGGAAATCAACGAAGAATTACCAAAAATTAACAAGGGAAACTTATCAGAAAAGGTTGAAAAATGATCACGAACCAAGGATAAATCCACTTCCATGCTTGGGATGATCAAAGTTGAAGAAATAGAGTTTTGGGAGTTAATAACAATGGAGGAATGAAGTGGGTTTGAAGAAATTGAAAAATGAAAGAGATGGCCTAATATAGGCTGCCAGGGCAGCCCAGGCGCACGCGGCCATGCATAGGCGTATGAGTCCCAGGCGCACACGGCCAAGCCCAGGTGCACGTAGACTAGGCATACATGGCTAGGCATAGACGTGGGCCTGGCTGGTGCCATGATAGCAACCAGCAGCCAACAACCAAGGCGTTTCGAGAAATTTCTTTGATGGACCCTCAGGAACGCATCCGGGGTCCCTCGAACACAAATGAGCTAAGCTATTCAATTAAAAATGGCATTTCAGACTCAACAGAATTGACAAAAATCCCAATGGAGGTCGATTTAATAAAAAGTGGGCCCCATGACTAAAAACCAACTTTAGGCCAACTTTTTCGAAACAGAACCCAAGGGCCAAAAATGAGTCTGAAAGTCTTGGGACCCAAACCAAAGGTCTCTCTAGCACAAAGTTGACATTTTGAAGCTAACATCACTGACAGAATTTCCATTCGAGGCCATCTTTGTAATGGCCCTTTCGGTCATTTATGCATTTTTGCCTTTCTTATACTGTTAGAGCTTGCCTGTTGTGGCCTCAAGTCATTTATGGCTTGCTGGGACCGATAGTTTGGTGCCTGGGATGTTTATTTGGTCTTATTGGCCATTTCTAGTTTTAGAGCTGTAGACTTTGGAAATCTTTGACTCTAGTCAATATTCTTAGCTATCATGCTCAAAATCAAATTCTGAAAGTTTCGTTGGCTCTGGAGCATGGAATTTGGTTTAGGAGGACCAGTTGGGCTTGTATGGTTGACTTTGGTCAACATTTGGAGAAGACGTCCTCAGATAGAAATTTCATCAGCGCTGTTAGCTCCAGAACATTGAGTTTATGCAAAAGGACCATTGGTTTGGGTCCCAAGGCTTCTGAACTTATTTTCGGCCATTGGGTTCTGTTTTGGGAATAGTTGGCCTAAAGGTTGATTTTGGGTGTGGGGCCTACTTCTCATTAAATCGACCTTCGATGGGATTTTCATTGATTCCGTTGGATCCGAAATACCATTTCTAGTTGAATAGCTTAGGTTTTTTGTGATCGTGGGAACCCAGATGCATTCCCGGGGGTCCATCAGAGTTAAATTCTTGTGGGCTAGGCTGTTGGCAGCTGGTTGCTGTCATAGCACCAGTTTGCCCTTCGCTTACGCGTGTGGATGTCCACTTACATACAGGGCAATAGCTGGCTACCCCATTTATGCTTTGCCTACACGGCGCCTTGCGCGCCTACGCACAGGCCTTGACCAGCGCCCTATTTTCTCGGCTATCGCCCAGGCGATGCCTTGGCTACGTACGCGTAGGCTATGGTACCCTGACCCTCTATTTGGCCTTCGCCTAGACGACGCCTTGGCCGCGTTCGCATAGGCCAAGGCCAACAGCCTTATATTTTCTTGGCCTTCGTATTTCAACTTTGTTTCTCATTTATTCCCAACTCTAAACATAAAATCCTCTCTACCAAAGTACTCCATTCTGTTCCTAGCTTGGGGAATTTATCAAAGTGCTGGAAAATCTCGTTTCCTCGTCGATTGGTAAGCTCTTCTTCCCCAAAACTTGCTTCTTTTCCATTTGTTACAACCTCCATTGTTGTGAATTCTCAATAGCTTGGAAATTCCTTGTTGAATCTGTTTTATTGAGTTTGCATATTCGTGGGTTCGTGGAACTCACTTCCTTGGCGTTTTCTCTCATAGTGGTAAGTTATTCTTGCTCAATTTCTGATTTTTCATTCTTAGAATTCCCTCTTTGATTTCATAATTGATGGGCTGTTTTGGAGCACCAATTGTTATCTGTTTCCGCTCAATTTTTGAGCATGTGCTCCAGGAATTATAAGGAACACATAGGTGTTTTTCATTTCTGGTTTTAAGTTGTGGGGCCCACATGCCCGTTTGTGACTCGGATTTCAACTCGGATACATTTTTCAGCATTATGAGTATCGTTGGTTTTGTCTTGACGTGTAGATTATTGTGTTGACAATATTTTCGTGAATCAGAGATTCTCGGAGTAGTTTGAGCTTTGAAGATGCCATCCCCGCATCTAGTTATCGGACGACAGGTAGGTTATGACTTTTCCTACCTAGACTCTGCGTATATAGGCTATAACTACATTAATTAGCATCCTTGGGTTGGTTTCCCAGGTTGGTACCCTCAGACCTTGTCCGCCTTCTCTGTTCATTTATTTTATACGTTGTTTGTAGTATTCGTGTAGTATTGTATATTACCCTTGTGGTCCTGTGCGGCCTTGTATGTACTCTGGAACATAGATAGTGGGTTATTTGGGAATGTCCACGAGTCCCGGACATAGATATATTATTCTAGGCTGGTTATATCTGCTGTAGAGCTGTTGAGCCTATGTAGGTTCAGTAGGAATGTTTGTGAGCCGTTGGGCTAACTTATTATTTGCGAGCATATCATTCATGCAAAGGGTTTTTCTGCATGTTTTTACTACTGATTTGGATTCGGGCCTACTATAAATAGATTTCTAAACTTTCCATGGTTTCATTCTTAGACTTCCCTCTTTGATTTCATAATTGATGGGCTGTTTTGGAGCCCCAATTGTTGTCTATTTACGCTCAATTTTTGAGCATCTGCTCCTGGGATTGTAAGGAACACATAAGTGTTTTTCATTTCTGGTTTTAAGTTGTGGGGCCCACAGGCCCGTCTATGACTCAGATTTTAACTCGGATATATTTTTCAGCATTATGAGTATCGTTGGTTTTGTCTTGACGTGTAGATTATTGTGTTGATAGTATTTTCGTGAATTGGAGATTCCCGGAGTAGTTTGAGCTTTGACGATGCCATCCCCGCAGCTAGTTATCAGACGACAGGTAGGTTATGACTTTTCCTACCTAGACTCTGCGTATATAGGCTATAACTGCATTAATTAGCATCCTTGGGTTGGTTTCCCAGTTTGGTACCCTCAGACCTTGTACGCCTTCTCTGTTCATTTATTTTATACGTTGTTTGTAGTATTCGTGTAGTATTGTATATTACCCTTGTGGTCCTGTGCGGCCTTATATGTACTCTGGAACATAGACGGTGGGTTATTTGGGAATGTCCACGAGTTCCGGACATAGAGATATTATTCTAGGCTGGTTATGTCTGCTGTAGAGCTGTTGAGCCTGTGTTGGTTCGGTAGGAATGTTTGTGAGCCGTTGGGCAACTTATTGTTTGCGAGCATATCATTCATGCAAAGGGTTTTTCTGCATGTTTTTACTACTGATTTGGATTCGGGCCTACTATAAATAGATTTCTAAACTTTCCATGGTTTCATTCTTAGACTTCCCTCTTTGATTTCATAATTGATGGGCTGTTTTGGAGCCCCAATTGTTGTCTATTTACGCTCAATTTTTGAGCATCTGCTCCTAGGATTGTAAGGAACACATAAGTGTTTTTCATTTCTGGTTTTAAGTTGTGGGGCCCACAGGCCCGTCTATGACTCAGATTTTAACTCGGATATATTTTTCAGCATTATGAGTATCGTTGGTTTTGTCTTGACGTGTAGATTATTGTGTTGATAGTATTTTCGTGAATTGGAGATTCCCGGAGTAGTTTGAGCTTTGACGATGCCATCCCCGCAACTAGTTATCAGACGACAGGTAGGTTATGACTTTTCCTACCTAGACTCTGCGTATATAGGCTATAACTGCATTAATTAGCATCCTTGGGTTGGTTTCCCAGTTTGGTACCCTCAGACCTTGTACGCCTTCTCTGTTCATTTATTTTATACGTTGTTTGTAGTATTCGTGTAGTATTGTATATTACCCTTGTGGTCCTGTGCGGCCTTATATGTACTCTGGAACATAGATGGTGGGTTATTTGGGAATGTCCATGAGTCCCGAATATAGAGATATTATTCTAGGCTGGTTATGTCTGTTGTAGAGCTATTGAACCTGTGCAGGGTCGGTAGGAATATTTGTGAGCCATTGGGCTAACTTATTGTTTGAGAGCATATCATTCATGCAAAGGGTTTTTCTGCATGTTTTTACTACTGATTTGGCTTCGGGCCTACTATAAATAGATTTCTAAACTTTGCATGGCCCCAAGGGCTCGGTTTTGGTAAAAATAAATATGGAAAGATTTTCAAACTGTTTTTATGAAACCTCTTGGAAAAAAGAGGATATTACGACGATTTTATCACAGTTTTCATACTTATACTAGACCCAGTTAAGTTGTGGTGCTAAACCTGACTTGAGATTTACTTAAGATGATATTAGACTCGGTAAAGCCGAGCACCAGACTTGTTTTATTACTGATTTAGACCCGGATACACTATGGGCACCCTTCATAAGGGTTATTGAGACATGACTACTGATTTAGACCTGGATACACTTCGGGCACCCTTGGATGGGATTTTAGAGATTACTACTACTGATTTAGACTCAAAACAAATTCAGGCATGTACTACGAGATTCTGATTATTGAGATACATTTTGAGTTTTCGTGCTTAGTATGCGGTCTACGAGTAGACCTCTATGGACCGTACTGTTCCTGGGCCCCGAGCTACGAGCTGAGGGTGCTAGGTGGAAGGGTGTATGGCATAGGAGAGGTACTCGAGAAAGGTCCTTCCATAGATTCTGCCTCTATTGGGACTTTTGGGCACCGAAAGAGGTAACATATGGCACTGCGATCACACTTGGTTCCAGATTCATCATTCATCATCATCATGCATATTGTGATCCAATTCTACCCTTGTTTGTTGTTTGTTCAGTGTACGCTCAACTTGTATGGGTGGCCGGAGGGTTTGTTTTCACTTGAATACGTTCCTCGGTTGTATGGATGGCCGTTGGGACTATAGGTATATTGTATTACTCCTGTCGCTTTTTAGAGCTTGTTATGTGTAGCGACCCTCTTGAGAGGATGCCACTTTCGAAAAAAAAAACAAATATATACCCCTATAGCGTTTAAAGGGACTTCATTTAAAACATATTAATCATCGTTATTTATATAGCGGAATTAGGCCTGTTCAAAAAGAGTTAAAGGTATAATATTTTGACATCTAATAATTCATATAATTCCAAGTAAAGACAATATAGGAGTTTCAATTCACGATGGCGGACCTTTCAAATTATAATTGAGCATCTACCTTATGGAAAGTCATTATTCTTTGTTTTAAACACAACTGCAGGATCAATTGTACATCATCTTCAACTTCCAAATGCTAAAGAAAACACTAGTTTCTTCCATTTTGGAAATTACAAACCAAAATGTGACTTTAATACATTACAAGACCTGAGTTTACACACCTCAAAATAGTCAACACGATACCAAATTCAAGTTTACAATTTACAGTACTACAATAAAATAAGCCTTCAAAATTTATATATACAAGTGCAACATATGGATCATGTACAAGTTCCAAAATTACTACAAATATAGATGCCTATATGGAAATGTGATCTTCTAAAAGCTCCAAATAGTCTACTTCAAGTGACCATCTTTAATTATTCTCCCGAGCATCACCTACGATAGAAAATAACTATCGCTAAGCACAAAGCTTAGTGGTGTATAAAGTTTGGGCTTGGAGCCATAGATTTCTCCAATTCCCTTCTAAATTATTGGTAGCTCAATATAACATATAAATGAAAATCAAGTAAGCAAGTATATTACAAGTATCAAAATCGACATTCAAAGCTCAAGTGTCAAGAAAGTTCATAGAATAATTTCACGAGACGTCAAATAACAAATTTCACCCAATATGTACGTCATGCCTTCACACCTAGAATAATCAAATATCAAGAAGGACCAAAGCCCTGTATCAAGTAGGGACAAAACCCAATAATCAAGAGAATCAAGAACCATATTAAAATGGCTTTGTAGTTCGTACTTAAATGGATAGTTTTCCATAATTAAGACGAACCACAAATTCAAAGTCAAGATGGCCAAAGATCCGAATCAAGAGGCATGCCGACATAGCGACATAGTCACTTCCACAAGAAGGACAAAGTCCCAACAAGAATGCAGAATGATCGAGCAATCCGTACAAGTGGGTGAATTAACGAATATCTTACAATAATTCAAAAATACCAATATGTCGATATAAGATCACGAGAAAGAAAATGAAAGTTCCAAGACAATAATAAAAATACTTCAGTAAGCAATAAGAGTACAAGTTCTAGTTAATACACAAACCTTGGCTTTTTAGGACATAAATAGTCTTACCACAACTTGACGAGTTCAAATCGTAGACCAACAAGTGTATCAACTTCTTCAAACAAATTCCTTTAGCTTGCACAAGAGTATAAACACCTTGAATACACAATCAAATACCCATTTAATATTCAAAAATCTCAGCAGGTGAAAATGAACAAGATATACATAAAAAATGAGCCTAGTTTTTGTAAATCACACCAAATTCGCAAAACAATAAATCTGGACAGTCTGACTGCCTTGTGTTGTGACTAAATTTTGAAATATGTAAATAAAAAAACTAGACTTTTCAGTATTCACAAAAGTTGTTGATACATGTACTAAGGTTTCATGGAATCAAGAACCATCACAAAATATATTTATTACAAAAAGATATGTTTAAAATACTAACATCAGTACATAGAAGGTTTCTTAATTGGGAAAAATTGGCCAGAACTTTCCCTGTGTTGCGACCCCTTTTCTGACCCCATAACAGCAAAAATAGATTTTCACATAAACATAAGAGTTATAGATATATGTGTTACCTTTCCAAAACATATTTGTATACCCCAAAAGATCTCTACGCCGAGAGATATACTAATATTACTAATAGATATACAGTTCCAAGACCGAGTTTGGGTTACTTACCACAAGGAGGGGGCTTGTCTTGAGTTCTTGCTGAAAGAACAAGTTTTTTCTAGGTTATTTTGTATGGGATATGATTGAGAGAGAGTTCAGGGTTTCCTCAGCCTTAAGGAACCAAAATATGGAGAGGAGGAGATATATTTTAACACCTAAACTAGGATATATATTACTTAAAAAGGTGGCTGCCCAAAATTAAAAGTTGGCTGCTCCAAATGCTAAATATCTCATGTATTTAGTATTGTTTATAGAGATAAATCTAGTTGTAGTAGTTTACATTAATACCCCGATACAATTTCCTTAAATATCATCGCATCTTAAGGCAAGCAACTTTTCAAACGTAGCAAATATTCGAGTTTAGAAAGCGGAAAGTAGAGCTCATTCCTTTATATCAAGAAATGGTCTAATTAAGTGCGAACGCTAGCTTAACTATTTTGGGGTGTTACAACTCTCTCCCCCTTAAAGGAATTTCTCCCCAAAATTTACCTGATTTTAGTCTCGAAACAAATGCGTATATTGGGTTCGCATGTCCGCCTCTCGCTCCCAGGTGGCTTCTTTGCCAGAATGATTTTTCTAAACTACCTTCACTAATGGAATTCTCTTGTTTCTAAGTTGCTTTACTTCACACGCCAAGATTTGGATACGTTCTTCTTCATATGTCAAGTCAGGATTAACCTCAATGGACTCAACAGGGATAACATGAGATGGATCTGAGCGATATCTTCTAAGCATAGAAACACAGAAGACGTTGTGGATCTTGTCTAACTCTGGTGGCAAGGCTAATTTATAAGAAACTGGGCCAACTTTCTCAAGTACTTCATATGGTCCAATAAATCGAGGGCTAAGTTTTCCTTTTTGGACAAACCTCATAATCTTCTTCCATGGAGAAACCTTTAAAAATACCTTATCACCAACTTGGTCCTCAATTTCACGCCTCTTAAGATCAGCATAAGACTTTTGTCTATCTGAAGCAATTTTTAGACGATCCTTGATTATTCTTACCTTATCTTCTGTTTGTTTCACAATCTCAGGACCAATAAGTTTCTTTTCACCAACTTCACTCCAACAAAGAGGAGTCTGGCATTTCCTTCCATATAGAGCTTCATAAGGAGGCATGCCAATACTTGATTGGTAGATATTATTGTAAGAAAATTATATCAAAGCCAAGTATTTTTCCCAACTACCTTCAAACTCAATAACGCAGGCTCGAAGCATATCTTCCAAAACTTCTATTACCATTTCAGACTGGCCGTTTGTCTGGGGATGGAAAGAAGTACTAAAGATCAACCTAGTACCCAAAGCTTCTTGCTAGCTTGTCCAGAATCTTGATGTAAACGTTGGGTCTCGATCAGATACAATAGAAGCGAGAATAGCATGTAGTCTCACAATATCATTGATGTACAATTCTGCTAAATGCTCAAGTGAATAATCCACTCCGATTGCCAAGAAGTGAGCACTCTTTGTTAGCCTATTCACTATAACCCAAATTATGTCATGATTTCTTTGAGTACGAGGAAGTCCAGAAACAAAGTCCATAGTTATTCTCTCCCATTTCCATTCTGGTATCGACAAGGGTTGTAGAAAACCAACTGGTACTTGATGTTCAGCCTTTATTCGTTGACAAACCAAACACTTTGAAATAAACTCTGCAATGTCTTTCTTCATACCATTCCACCAAAAGTGTTCTTTGATGGTTTGGTATACTTTCGTGCCTCCAGGATGCATTGTATATAGTGAAGTATGTTCTTCATTCAAAATTTCTCTCCTCAGATTTTCATCATTAGGAACACATAACCTATTATGATAAAATAGGACACCATCCTCTCTCAATGTAAAATCATGTTTTCCCCCATTTTGAACTTCTTTGATTAATCTTGCAAGCTTCTCATCTAATTTTTGTGCTTCTTTCAACTGTTCAAGTAATACTGGCTTGATTTTCAAATAAGCAACATTGAACCATCAGAATTAAGTGCAAGGCAAGCATTCATGGCTCTTAACTCAAGAAGCAAGGGTAAGGGATTTAAAGATAAACTTGCAAAGGATTTACGGCTTAGGGCATCTGCAACCACATTGGCTTTTCCCGGATGATAGTCAATTGTGTAGTCATAATATTTGATGAGTTCAAGCCATCTCCTTTGTCTAAAGTTCGCTCTTTTTGTGTACCTAAGTACTTTAAACTCTTATGATCAGTAAATATATTACACTTTTCTCCGTATAAGTAATGCCTCCAAATTTTCAAAGCAAACACAATAGCAGTAGGTTCAAGATCATGAGTAGAATAATTCAATTCATGTGGTTCAATTTTCGAGAGGCATAAGAAATAACTTTTCCTTCTTGTATCAGAACACATCCGAGACCACGATGAGAAGCATCACTTTATATCCCATACTCTTTCCCTTCAGTTGGTTGAGTAAGTATAGGAGCTTGTGTCAACAAGGATTTGAGAGTATCAAAGCTCTCTTGGCATTTGTCATCGCAGCCCCAACACCTTCATTAGGTAGTGCTCCATCTTCTAGGCCTCGATATGATAAAAAAAGGAGGGCACCAGGCTCTATGTCTCATGGAAGTGTTTCAAGTAACCACACCTTTCTGACATGCCCAAAGTGTGGTAAGAATCATCTAGGTGAGTGTTTTGCTGGCAGAGAGGGGTGTTTTAGGTATGCTCAGCTTGGACATAGATTGAAGGAGTGTCCTTCCACCAGGCAGGAAAAAGGAGGTAACAAGTCTCAGCCTACCACTTTTGCAGCTCCAGCAGGTCATACATCTCAGTAGGGTATTGCTTCTGGCACAGGTGGCGGTCAGCATCAGAATCGTCTCTATGCCATGTCTTCACGTCAGGATCATGAGAGTTTACCAAATGTGTTCATCGGTATGTTATCAGTCTTCTCTCTTGATGTTTATGCCTTGTTAGACCCAGGGGATTCCCTATATTTTGTAACCCCCTATGTTGCATGTAAATTTAGAGTCAATTCGGAAAAACTCCTAGAACCTATCCCAGTCTCTACTCCAGTTGGTGAGTCAGTCCTAGCTAAGAGGGTGTATAGAGATTGTCCAGTTTCAGTCCTTCATAAGGTCACCTCAGTAGATTTAGTAGAGTTAGATATGATCGACTTTGATGCCATTCTCGGCATGGATTGGCTACATACCAGTAATGCCTCAGTCAACTGCAGAACTAGAGTCGTGAAATTCCAGTTTCCAAATGAGCCTGTCTTAGAATGGCAGGGTAGTCCTCCAACATCAAAAGGTCATTTCATATCTTTCCTCAAAGCTAGAAAGATGATCTCAAAGGGTTACATATACCATATAGTCCAGGTTAAGGATTTCGAGTCCGAAACCCCACCTTTACTGTCAGTCCCGGTAGTTAGTGAGTTTCTTGAGGTGTTTTTTGAAGATTTGGCTGGAGTACCTCCTGAGCGGGAAATCGACTTTCGGATAGACCTTCTCTCAGATACGCAGCCTATCTCTATTCCTCCTTACAGACTGGCTCCAGCTAAGCTTAAGGAGTTGAAAGAACAGCTCAAGGACCTCATAGATAAAGGTTTCTTAGACCTAGCATCTCTCCATGGGGTGCTCCAGTTCTCTTTGTGTGCAAGAAAGACGGTTCCCTCAGGATGTGCATAGAGTACCGTCAACTGAACAAAGTCACAATCAAGAATAAGTATCCCATCCCCAGGATTGATGACTTGTTCGACCAACTTCAGGGTGCCAGCTACTTCTCTAAGATTGACCACAAATCCGGTTATCATCAGCTCAGAGTTAGAGACTGTGACATTCCGAAGACAGTCTTCAAAACTCGGTATGGTCACTATAAATTTGTGGTTATGTCTTTTGGACTAACGAATGCTAATGCAACTTTTATGGATTTGATAAATAGGGTTTTCAATCAGTATTTGGACATGTTTGTTATTGTCTTTATAGATGATATTCTAGTCTACTCGCGGAGTGAAGAGGAGCATGCTAATCATTTGAGAGTGGTACTGCAAACTCTCAAGGATCATTAGTTATTCGCCAAATTCATTAAGTGTGAGTTTTGGCTGCAGTCAGTCACCTTTCTGGGTCATGTAATGTCTAAGGAGGGTATTCGAGTGGATTCTCAGAAGATAGAGGCAGTAAAGAATTGTCCTAGACCCACTTCTCCGACAGACATTAGGAACCTTTTGGGTTTAGCTGGTTACTATAGGAGATTTATTGAAGGCTTTTCATCCATAGCTTCTCCATTGACCAGGTTGACTCAGAAGAAGGTTAAGTTTCAGTGGTCAGATGAGTGTAGAGAAACTTCCAAGAGTTGGAAACTAGATTGACCACAACCCAGTTCTGACTCTACCAGAGGGCTCAGATCGTTTCGTAGTATGTTGTGATGCATCAAGAGTTGGCCTAGGTTGTGTTCTGATGCAGCATGGTAAAGTTTTTGCATATGCCTCCAGATAGCTTAACACTCATAAGAAGAACTACCCGACTCATGATCTTGAGTTACCAGCAGTGGTATTTGCCTTGAAGATTTGGAGACACTACTTGTATGGTTTCCATATAGATGTGTTTACTGACCATTAGAGCCTTCAGTATGTTTTCACGTAGAAGGAGTTGAATCTTTGTCAGAGAAGGTGGTTAGAGCTCCTCAAGGACTTTGACATGAGTGTGCTTTACCATCTGGGTAAGGCTAATGTAGTAGCTGATGCACTTAGCAGGTTGTCCATGTGTAGTGTGTCACAGGTTGAGGAAGGAAAGAAGGAGTTAGCCAAGGATGTTCACAGGCTTGCTCAGTTAGGAGTTCATCTTACAGATTCATTATAAGGTGGTGTCATTGTTCAGAATAGTTCAAAGTCTTCATTGGTAGCCGAGGTGAAGGAAAAGCAAGACAGTGATCCCATCTTACTACAGCTGAAGGGTGCTGTTCAGCAGCAGAGAATGGAGGTTTTCTCCCAAAGGGGAGATAGTGTACTTCATTATCAGGGTTGGCTATGTATTCCTAATGTAGGTGATTTGAGGTAGAAAATTTTAGCAAAGGCTCATAGCTCCAGGTATTCCATCCACCTTGGTGCCACCAAGATGTATCGTGACCTACAGGAAGTCTTTTGGTGGAATGGTATGAAGAGAGACATTGCCGATTTTGTGGCTAAGTATCCTAACTCTTAGCAAGGGAAGGTAGAACATCAGCGACCAGGTGGTATGATACAGGATATGGACATTCCTACTTAGAAGTGGGGGGTCATCAATATGGACTTCATTACAGGCCTACCTCGTACTCACAGGCAGCATGATTCTATTTGGGTGATTATAGACAGGGTGACTAAGTCAAGCCACTTCTTAGCTGTCAATACTACCGATTCAGCAGAGGACTATGCTAGACTCTACATCTGTGAGATAGTCAGGTTGCATGGAGTTCCCTTATCTATCATCTCAGATAGGGGTACTCAGTTCACATCTCAGTTTTGGAGATCGTTTTAGAAGGGTCTTTGTACGCAGGTTAATCTTAGCACAACTTTTCACTCACAGATAAATGGTCAGGCAGATGGTACTATTCAGACTTTAGAGGATATATTGAGAGCTCGCGTAATCAACTTTAAAGGTAATTGGGATGATCACTTACCTCTTATAAAGTTTGCCTATAATAACAATTTTTACTCTAGCATTCAGATGGCTCCGTATGAGAAACTTTATGGGCGGAGGTGTAGATCACCTATAGGTTGGTTTGAGGTAGGTGAAGCAGCTTTGATAGGTCCAGATTCATTTCATGAGACTATGGAAAAATTTCAGCTTATTAGAGAAAGGTTGAAGGCCGCTCAAAGTCGTCAGAAGTCCTATGCCGATGTGAGGAGAAGAGAGCTAGAATTTGAGATTGATGATTGAGTGCTTCTAAAAGTGTCACCCATGAAGGGGGTGATGAGGTTCGTTAAGAAGGGGATGCTTAGTACCTGGTATATGGGTCCTTACAGGATTCTGAGGAGAGTTGGCAAAGTGGCTTATTAGTTGGAGTTGCCCGCAGATTTAGCATTGGTGCACCCAGTCTTTTATGTATCCTTGTTGAAGAAATGCATTGGTGATCCAGCTTTAGTTATGCCCTTAGAAAGCGTGGGTGTGAAGGATAGTCTCTCTTATGAAGAGGTCCCAGTTCAGATTCTTGATCGTCAGATTCAGAGGTTGAGAAACAAAGAAGTCACTTCAGTAAAAGTCCTTTGGAGGAACCAGTCAGTTGAGGGAGCTACTTGGGAAGCAGAAGCAACAATGATGACCAAGTACCCCCACCTCTTCCCTTATGATTCAGCTTCGGCTTGAGATAATAGTTCCTCCCCAATTCCTGAGATTACTCTCAGTCCTTTTATTATGTTTCCTTAGCTATTCCAGCATTTTCAGCATGTTTCCATGTCCTTAGAACTCAATTCAGTCAAATATCAGCTTATAGCACTCAGTTGGTAGGGATTGTAGGTCTTTCCCTCCGAACTCAACTTGTTTAGTCTTCATTCGGGGACAAATGATCCCAAGGGGGAGATATTTCAACACCCTAGAAATTCTAAGCCTAGAACCAACTCAGAAAAATAAGAAAAATAAAATTTTTCCAAGTCTCAGTCAGAACCACGGATGGTTTCTATGGACCATGGAAGGGTTCATGGGTCGTGGAAAGCCTTCATGGAACTCAGTCACGCCAGAAAGTTGGGGTCAAGTTCACGAGTTGGAACCACGGATCGTGGAATAGTCCACGAGTCGTGGATTCCACTCATGGAACTCAGACCTGAGGGTCATCAAATCTCTCAGGAACCACGGGTAGGTTGCACGAGCCATGGATGGTTTCACGAGCCGTGAACCTGGCTCGTTGTTACCAGACCCGCAGTTAGGAAAAAGGGCCTAGGGACCACGATAGGGTTCCACGAGTCATGGAAGCTTCCATGAATCGTGGAACCTATCCGTAGAACCAAGTCGTGAATTTTGCAGCAGTTTTTAATTTAGTTTCACAGAGGTATTTTAGACTTTTCCTTCTTAAATTACCTCTGACTATAGATAGCCTTAGGCTTATTTTATTAAGGCAAAACCCCCAAACAAAGTCAGATTTTCGCCCAAGTCAGTTTCAAGAAGAAAAAAGAGCGTTCTTCTCCAAATTTCAGACCTAGGGCTTTCTACTCCAAGCTCCAACTTCAGATTTGCTTGAAGAATATTCTCTTGGCAGGTATGTGGGTATTTAGTAAGGTCTTAGTTCGCCCTTACGCCAAAAATCTCATCCTTTTACAGTGATTTTCATGAATTTAGAAACTAGGGTTCTTACCCTTTTTGCAGATTGTTACAAAAATCTTTTCTCATGATTCATATATGATTTCCTCCTGTTTTAATGAATTATATATTTTTTTATTGAATTGCACGGATTTTTACAAGATTTGAAGGAAATCAAGAATCTAGCCATAAATTGTAGGATTTCTTAAAGTGTAAGATTTTCTTCAAAATGCAACCTAGATTACTAGTATGAGTTTTAAAAGCAGAATTTAACCAGTTTTCAGTCTACTACAACATTTTAGAAAAAAAAGATTTCAGACTAGTCTAGTTCGGACTCATAAATTCAGGACTCCAGTTTTAAAAGGAGCTATGAGTATTCTGTTTGGGAGTAATGTTTAGCACCGAGTTAGAATAGGGTTCAGCATACCCTTAAAGTCCCAGAACTACGTGCCACCATAGGTTTTTAGCCCTTAACTGGGCCTCAGAAATAGTGATCACATCAGCCATGACTTTATCTTAGGCAAAGTATATTGGGTCCTCTTGATGGGGCGTATACATCAGACTCCATGTTTAGCTCACGTGGTTTATGTCGGTTAATAGACTCTCCCACAATATTAGTTCAGCAAAGTACCTCAGGCCCTCAGCTTATATTTCTTATCAAATTTTAGTATGTTTTCAGATTACTCTTGCATTTTAGCTCTTTTATGCATGACTATATTTTGGGCCTATGTACTACAATATAGTTCAGTTTTACAGCTTACAAGTAGTTTAACATGTTCACATATATAGTCAGCTTGCATATCCCTCATGCTTAGTACATTCCAAGTACTGACGCATACTCTATATGCTACATCTTATTATGATGCATGTTCAGGTTCTCAGATTCAGTCGCCTGATTAGTCCATCCCGGTGCCACTTCAGCGATAGTGAGTCCTCATCATCCGAGGATATTTTTCTTGCTTTTTGGTTTAGTTCTACTTCCAGTATTTTAGAGTTAGTTGGGGACTTATCCCAGCAGCTCATCAGTATTAGAGGGTTTCAGACATAGAGTCTTACTCAGTTGATTTGGGTTATTCTGCTTCTCAGGCAGTTATTTATTTCAGATATTCTCAGTTGACCTTTTTTAGATTATATGTTTTCTTCAGGTATGTTTCTGCTTGTTTAGAGTTATTTCAGAATGCTTGTGATATGCCAGCTTCTGAGTTAGGTTGGGGTCACTTGTTATCCCAGGTCCTATGTTATGTCTAGGGGCTAGCCTCGGGGTGTGACACTATAACTGCATTAATTAACATTCTTGGGTTGGTTTCCTAGGTTGGTACCCTCAGACCTTGTCCGCCTTCTCTGTCCATTTATTTCATACATTGTTTGTAGTATTCGTGTAGTATTGTATATTACCCTTGTGGTCTTTTGTGGCCTTGTATTGACTCTGGAACATAGATGATGGGTTATTTGGGAATGTTCGCGAGTCTCGGACATAGAGATATCATTCTAGGCTGGTTATATCTGCTGTAGAGCTGTTGATCCTGTGCAGGGCCGGTAGGAATGTTAGTGAGCCGTTGGGCTAACTTATTGTTTGCGAGCATATCATTCATGCAAAGGATTTTTCTACACGTTTTTACTACTGATTTGGCTTTGGGCCTACTATAAATACATTTCTAAACTTTGCATTGCCCCGAGGACCCGTTTTCGATAAAAATGAATATGGAAAGATTTTGGAACTATTTTTATGAAACCTCTTGGAAAGAAGAGGATATTATGACAATTTTATCACAGTTTTCATACTTATACTAGACCCGGTTAAGCGTGGTGCTAGACCTGACTTGAGATTTACTTAAGATGATATTAGACTCGGTAAAGCCAAGCACCAAACTTGTTTTATTACTGATTTAGACCCGGATACATTACGGGCACCCTTGATGAGGATTATTGAGACATGACTACTGATTTAGACCCAGATACACTTCGGGCACCCTTGGATGGGGTTTTAGAGATTACTACTACTGATTTAGACTTGGATTAAATCTGGGCACGTACTATGAGTTTCCAATTATTGAGATACATTTTGAGTTTTCGTGCTTAGTATGTTGTCTATTAGTAGACCTCCATGGACCCTACCATTCCTGGGCCCTAAGCTACGAGCTGAGGGTGCCAGGAGGAGGGGTGTACGGCTTAGGAGAGGTACTCGAGAAAAAATTCCTTCCATGGATCCTGCCTCTATTGGGCCTTTAGGGTACCATAGGGGGTAACATATGACACTGCGATCACACTTGGTTCCAGATTCATCATTGATCATCATCATGCATATTGTGATCCGATTCCACCCTTGTTTGCTATGTGTTCAGTGTACGCTCTGGTTATATGGGCGGCTGGAGGGTTTGTTTTCACTTGATTGTGTTCCTTGGTTGTATGATTGTCGTTGGGACTATAGGTAGATTATATTACTCCTGTCACTTTTTAGAGCTTGTTATGGCATTCGGTTCTCGGTGGCTTAGTAGTTCCTAGCCTGTTGAGGCTCCGGTTATTGGACTTTGATTATTGAGGGGCTAGTGAGTTCTATTTTATTGAGGCACTATTGTGGGGTATCCTGAGCTATTGTGGGTATCAAATTCTATTCTTGTCCTGGTTTTTGATTAGCGGGTCTCGGTACTTTATGGGTTAGTTATTCCATCTTAGGGTTGCACTTGTGAGTTGATTCTGTCTATGCTTATCTGGTAGTTGGGTTTAGCATGACTTGTTCATATTGCTTCTTGTGGATTATATATTGGCTTGCTTATTATCTTTCCCTTTTACTTGAGGTTACCAGTACACCACCCTTTTTCTTAAACTCCCTCTTTGTATATACAATTGTTGCAAGGATCCCAGGTGCGTCTTTCTTCCTTTCACCTGTGTTTCTGTGTATGTATATCTTCTGTGGCTAGCATAGTTTGGTGGTATTCTTGTTGATTTCTGCATGCTAGTTTCCTTGTGCTTCCTCTTTGTTTCTGTGACTGCCTCCTTGAATTCTTCTATATTATTATTTTTATATCTTATATGTGCTCAGTTGGCCGATGATGCCTACTGGGTATCCATTTCTTAGCAATTGGTGCTCATACTACACTTTTGCATCTTTTTGGTGCAGATATTAGTTGAGCTTTTGCCATTGATCACGTGGAGACTCGTGCAACTTTTGGATATTCCAGACTAGGGTAGCGCCTGACGGTCGGGGCTTGACCACATCTCCTCTTTTGTACTGTTACTCTTTGTATATTCGGAGACAGTTGTACTTATCATTTTGTTACTTCTAGCACTTGTATTCTATTAGAAACTTCTGTACTGTTGATACCAAGTCTTGGGGTTGGTGTAGTTTCATTATGTATATTTTCAGGTTATTACTGCCGCATTGTTCTATCTTTATATTATGTTTCCGCTTATTTTTCTGCTTATTGTGTGCTTCGATTAGGTGGTAGCCTATTACTAATCATTCCAGGCTACGGGGAATTGGTTCACCTACTTGGGGGGTTGTAGGTTCCATCATGACCTAAGAAATTAGGTCGTGACAGTCTTCTCCGAATGTTGACCAAAGTCAAACTTCCAAGTTCAACTGTCCAGAAAATACAAAAATCAAGACAACTCTAAATCGAAAGCTCCTAGACTCCAGCCAAGGGTCCAACTAGACCAAAATCCATGCTTCAGAGCTAAAAGAACTGTTGGAATTCGATTTTGAGCATGTTTACCAAGAATATTGACTGAAGTCAATGATAACCTAAGTTTAAGCTCTAAAACAAGGAAATGACCATAACGACCAAATGAACAGCCAGGGCACCGAACCACCAATCTCAACAAGTCATAAATGACTTGAGGCCACTACAAGAAAGCTCTAACAGTACAAAGAAAGCATAAACGCAAGGAATGACCTGAAGGGTCATTACAAATTTGATTTTGCAATCCCTAATTACTCTTTGACACAATTTATGTGCTAGTTTTTCTTTATCCAGACTGAGTTTGACTAATCTTTCAAGTACAAATTGAAAGGTTCTTTGTAATATATCTATTAATGGCACCACGAGGGTAGTCTCGGTAGTTTATTCCTTTTATTGCTGTTACATAATATTTATGTTACACATCAGCAATTTGAACGATGAACCTAGTAGGGTATGTGGTAAAGTTGTTACAAAAAGGTACACCAAATAGGTTGTTACGTAAACTGGGATTTTTCATTGTTGCATAACAATGAATTTATACATACCATGTAATAAAATTTAAGTACAATCAAAGCAAATATTGTATTTAAACTAACAACATAATACAATAGCTAACAACCATCCAAAGAAGCTGTAAAGTTTTCAGTGGCTGTTATGAGGCCATTTCATAGAAATTCCTTTTATCCATTCTCAATAATACTTTTTTTCTTTTTGACTCTATTAATGGGTAGTTCAGGTGATATTATGATGTTTCTTTTCTCGTGATAATGCTTATAGGACACGCTGATGTACTAAGCTTGTTGTTCACAGCTGGTGTGTGGTATGTAACATACATGTTAGATGCAGTTCTTGGCGTCTTTTAGATTTTCAATTTTCTCAGAACCTATGTCTTGAGTTGATCTCTTGATTCTAGCCATATTTATAAGGAACATAAAAGGGAGTGTTCATGGTCTATGCACAATTGGTTATTGGCCCTGCAGGCAGTGGAAAGGTGATAGATAAATTGTATTGCTTCATGTTACTATAATATTTTGTATTAGACATATCCTTGCTTTATACTTGGATGACCTGGTATGGCTAGTTTCAACTAGACTACTTTATTTTATAGTCCACTGACTGCTCTAGTTGTATCAACATTGTGAGACCACACGACACACTATCCATATTGTGAACCTAGATTTTACTACTGAGATTTTTGACTATCCAGTGGCTATGGGTGAGTGGAGATAAAGTATTTTAAGTAATAAGAGTGGAGATTAATTATTTTAAGTAATTATTTTGGTATTTATATGTGTCTTAATTCTATAATTAACTTTTAGATATTGGCTGCAGACATCAGAGAGCTCATCTTGCTGGATGATGTTATGGAAGAACTTGGTCTGAGACCAAATGGTGGCCTTATGTATTGTATGGAGTATCCTTTTCTGGGTCCTAGTTCTTTTGGATGAAAACTTTAACATTCTCTTTTTGTCTCTGTCAAATTTGTAAGCCCTTGATGGTGATCTCAGACATCTTGAAGAAAATTTGGATGAGTGGCTAATAGAAGAGTTGAACAACTACTTGGATAATGACTAACCAGTCTTTGACTACCCAAGTACTTGTACTCCCCCCTATATTTGTTGTTCTTATTAGCAATAGTACAATCATCATATAGGTGTGTAATATTTTTCCGTTATACACTATTGCTAACTCTCGTGTGCAGACTATAGAATTTTATTAGCAGTAGGCTAAGATACTAACCTAGAATATTACTAATGTAACTGCATGTAAGTAAATACTCTAGGAACGTAGGGTGGTGGACCCTCTCTCAGAGATTGACAAGCCGTTGTGATTTTCCTTAAAATTGTCTTTACAGATGCTTGCAATTTAGATATAAAATTAAGGGTTAGCCGTTTCTTGTTAAATGACTTTGGAATGTTATACTACTGCACACATTTGTATCATAGCATCTGGATTGAATGTGAAATATGTGTCTAATTCTTACTGTCATGTTCATGTCCATGATATCCCTCCATGTTCTCATGAGTATATTATCAATGAATGAATATTGTATGCTTAGATATATTTACTCTTGATGATTAGTCAAGGATAGAGTTCATATTGACTAATCTTAGAAATTGATTGCATATCCTGTTACTAGATAGTAGACAGTTTTAGTAAAACAAAAGTTGGTGAGATGAGAGAGAGTTTGAGATTCTATTATCTATTCTATCATACTTCTAATATTGAGATAAATGAGTTATGCAACTTACGTGATTAAGACACTTCTACTCTATTGGACAGTGATAGAGTAATCTTAGATATGACATGAGAACTTAAGATTCTGAGGCAAAAGAAAGATGCACAAGTAAATATATAACCTATAGAAAAGTGAGCTAATCCAATAAATGTTTCTTGTACAATGGTAAGGGCCACTGGTTTATCTCTGCAGTGAATAAAATTGGCCAAAGCTGTGCATTCATGAGCCCATGCTAAAGTTTCAATCAAATCCTGTCAATATCCACGCCAAGAAATTAAGAACATAAATCAAGTAGCCCAAAAAAGATGGTAAAGAGGAGTTCCCAGCTCAAGCGAAATGATATTGGATGAAGGTAAGTAAATTTTATTGCTAAATGCATTACTTAAGGCTCACGTCAAACTGAGAACCTCCTGCCTTTTCCACTCCTTGGGCTCCATCTCTCTATCCTAAGGAAATAATTATGGTGTTTTCTTATCAAGTCACTGAAGATTAAATATGATCAAGCAATTCCATATTAGTCCATTGCACTCATGTAATCCCTACTTAACTCAGGAAAAGTAGTTTTAAATTTCCTAACTATATTCTACATTGTTATACTTTTGCTCTTTGGACATCTGTCTCCTGATTATGAATATCCGTAATCTAAACTTCTAAACTGACCAGTAGTTTTATCTCTTAACAAACATATTCATGTTTTGGTAAAATGATATGCACAGATGCACTCACAGACACATAGACACATGTATATAAAGATTACTCTGACTTCTCATCATTATATAGGCCAAATTGAACTTTTTTCACATGTTCTTGTGCTGAAGAACTTCGTGGAACACCTAAGGCATAAAAAATTTAATGTTTGTGTTGTATATTTACTTGATTCTCAAGTGCGTGGCCTTTACAAGTTGAATTTCTTCTTTTTTCCATACCCTACTGTTGACCAGGGATGTTTATGTTCTTTTGGTATCTCAGTTTATTACACATGTGACCAAATTCATAAGTGGTTGTATGACTTCACTCTCTACTATGGTTCAATTTGAACTACCCCATGTTAACATTCTCTCAAAAATAGATCTTGTTACAAACAAAAAGAAAGTTGAGAAGTTAGTCCTCTACTATAACTAACTTCTTTATGTCTTTTGCCCTTCGTTGTTTTAAAGTTGGCGGAACCCATCAATGGCCTCCTAAAGTTTACACCAACTTTAACTTAGACACCTAAAATGAGCCTTGTTCATTTTAAATACCTCATGTAGGGTTCTGATGTATTATTTTGACATTTTTTGCTGAAATGGCATAGTGAGTGTGATACACTCATTTACTGTGCGTGGAAGGCTTATTTAGCCATTTTTTTCTTTCTTTTTATTCTTCATTTTTCAACCACCATTTCTCCAAGCTTAAAATCCTCCATGGTAAAATAGATCTGATGGTGCCACAGATGAAGGAATGGATTTCAGCGGCAAGAGATTTTCCAAAGCTGAAAACACCTTTCTTATTTTATTGCCCATCTTCCTCCTCGAATTAGTTTGAGAAAAACTGATATGAATTTGAAGAAAAAAATGGTAAAATTTGAAAAGGCACCAGTTGTGCTTCTGTATGATAATTTTTTCAAACTAATTATTTTAGATTTGAAGAATTCAAGACAATAAAGCTCCCGTATTTGAAGCACAAGTGTAACAAAATTTCATTTATTATTTGATATCTTATGTAGAATATGTTTATTTATATGTGGAAAGTTTTAATTTTATTTAAGGTTGTAATTAAGGTAAATATGGGTGTGCAGTAAGGGGATGGGGTTGTTTTGCAAAAGAGGACGATCGGAGAAGACGATCGGGGGTAGATGGGGATTGGTGAGGGGGGTTGTGCTTCTCTAAAATAATTTTTTAAAAGTGGTTAAATCATTTTTTGTAATTATTTGGGTAAAAAATGTCATGTGTCATTTACTCATTGGTTACTTTTTTCTTTTTACTCAAAAAATATTATTTAAGAATTATTTTGGTGGGAAAAAATGTCACATGTCATCGAGTCATTGGCCACCTTTTATTTTTTATTTAAAAAATCATTTATTTTGGGCACAAATGACAAATGTCCTCATTTAATTCATCAATTTACACGTCATCCGCGAGTGTAGCATGCACACATTATATATTGTTGTTGATTATAAAAAAAGTATCAAAATAACACAGCAGGACCTTACATGGGGTGCTTAAAATGAACAAGCCTCAGTTAAGGTGTCTAAGTTAAAATTGGTGTCAACTTTAAGGGGTTGTCAATGGGTTCCCTCTTTAAAGTTTATTAAAATATTTTTTCCCTTTAGTTACTTGAATCCAGAGCCTCAGCTGTTACTGGCAGAATTGAATCAGCGAATGGCTCTACAATTTTAAAAGCTTAACAAATCATTGATTGAAGTGGTAAGGTCTGATAGTTATGATGTTTCCAAGAATTTGTGTATTAGTTATTGAATTGACAATCATATGTGTTGTGTACTTCTATTATTCTCTTTGACATTGGTACTTAATGACAACTTGAAGAGGTTCTTTCTCCTAATTTAGATACAAGATTGTACAGGCTTGTAGGATATGCCTTGTCTGCCACTGATTCTTTTATACTTGACTCATGGCTTTCTAATGAAAAGATATAAAAGAAAGTGATCCGTAATGGCTGTTATTTTCTTGTGTATAGGTGGACCAGTACATCATGGTGAGCTTTCACCCTCTTGACTTGAGAAAAGAGAGCAGGTAATATACTCTGGTGGTAAATTTGAGTAGGCGTTTGGCCATAGAAACCAAAATATTTTACTTTATTTGGAATATTGAAGTTGAAGTTGAAGATGGAGTTGTGTTTGATTATACCTTTTGCAAATAATATTTGGAATAATGTTTATGTTTGAATGTACTTTTCCTGAGAAAACATGAAATATGATTTATATAATTTCTAAAAACTAGCAAAATCACTCAACTTGACTAATAATATCTCAAAGAACTCTTTAACTACATTGGTCTTTGTTTAAATGATTCTGGTCCAGCTTTTTTGTTGGTGATTATAATGACATTGTAAAAGCTAGCAAAATAAATTTATTCCTAAAATTGCTCTACACCACTAGGTGCATACCACTATGATTATACTAACATTTTTCGTACACAATTTAATAGATTGACTTGGAAGAAAAAAAATGCAAATTAACAAAATCTGACAGAAATAGAATTGGATTATGCATTTATCAGATATGAACAGAGTGAAGAGCTACAACAATGCTAGAGATTATAATACAAATTGAAGACGAGGAAGAATCATAATCTTTCAGCACAGAGCACCAACTGAAATAAAAAAGGTTCTTGTGGCTGATATTAACGGGGTTGTTTTTATAAAAATAAAAATTTAAGGCAAAATTTGAAAAAAGAAAAATAAATGCAGCGGTTAGAAAGTGAGATGGAAAATAGGTTTTGAGGTGTTCTCCAAATTTGAAATACAACTTCAAGTTATATTCAAGATTTTCATGACCAAATACTGATTTTCAATTAAAGTGAAAATATTCTTGAAAAAAAGTGAATAATATTTATGGCCAGACGGCTCCTTAGTATTCTACATAGAAGCAGAGGCTTGTTTGGCCCATAGATTGAATTTAAAGCTTGATTTTGTCACAACTCGATTTCTCGGTCATGGTGGCACCTACAACCCCCAGTAGGCGGACCAATCTCCATAGCCGGAATGGTTAGTAATGGGCTACTATATAATAAATAAGTGGAAAAACAGTTTAATTAAGCGGAAGCAAGGAAAATAAGCTGAAGAAAGTACATAACATGAATATATAACAACATATATAGAAGCTAAGCTAACCCCAAGACCTGGTATCATAGTATATAGAGCCAGAACTTCATATAAGGAGTACGAAAGATCTAAAATATAATATACAAATATCTCCGAGTAGTAATAGAGTACATGATGCAAAAAATAACTAAAAGCTAAGCTCCGGTCGCCAAGAACTCACCCTCAGTCTGAGATATGCCCAAAACGGCTCCTCGCACGAGTCTCTAATGAGCTAACGATGATGGCCCATACTAAGATCTACACTATAAGATGTAGAGTGTAGTATGAGCATAAAAAGCAAAGCAAATGGTACCCAGTAGGTATCATAGGTCGATTGTCAAGCCCCCCAGAACGGAAGGTGTAGACAAGGGTCCGTATGAACACCTGCTATACAAATGACCTGAGTTAAGAGGATGAGCCACTATTCATAAGACAATTTTAGGAGTGGTACGTAAGTAGCACTGACCAATTGGTCACACTATACAATGGACAACTAAAATTATAATTACATACGATAACTTTACATTGTCTGTGAAAGCTCTAATAGAATTTTTCACTATACAATGACAGATGATCGGGACAGGACCCCGACATACCCAAGTTATAACTATAAATAATACTAAAGAGTATTAGACATCTATTAGCTCCAAATGAAAGAAGAGCTCACCAACTGGTTTGCTGAATATGAAACAAGTGCAACATATAGAAGTCTGCTGACTGATGTACATGATCCTGTGTATACAAAGATGCAGCGCCCCCCAATGTAAGAACATCAGTACATACACAAAATGTACTGGTATGTAAAGCAGACATAATAATAAGTGGACATATAAGGACGCTCAATGAATCAAATAATAAAATGAGCAACGGTAGAAAACTGAATTCTAAAAAACTCTCATCTGGAACTGTAATTTATGAGCGTAAAAATGACGGAAACTATATAAAACTAAAACCTATGCATTTGCCTAATTAATTTATCATATAACATCTTGTGATTACTCCATCATTATGAAGCGCCTAATAATTTGCCTAGGTGATGTCCTATGCCTACTTTGAATACAAATAATCATATGATGGCCTACCAAAGGTAATCCAAGTCACGTGTAAAGCATATGTTGCTCAAGCACTTATTGCTATGGTTTTATACATATAACTATAATCACGATCTGATACAAGGTACACCCTTTGAGGGCTCACTATAAGGGTCTTCCCACAGGCCACATATGCCATGTATTGGCTCAAGTCAGGGGAAACTAGTGCATAATGTTCCATCTGACTCCAAATACAAATAGTGCCACAAGGGTAGGTATGCCACAATGTTCGGGCTCACTATAATGGTCTGGTCTCAATCCTGTGCACAGAATAACGTCGCATATGTGTGTCAAGTAAACCCTATGAATACCCTTCTGTCGCTAACTTTTATCAAGTAATGACCTAAAAGGCCTATAACAAGTAGATTGCGATAAGGATTATTCAGCCCCTTAGGTGGGGTCTTCCTATAACACTTAACTTTTTTAAATGTATAATATCTATCTATTCAAACTCTAGTTCTTCATTGCATCTTAAGAATATATAGCCTATATGAACAAATATACAAATGCGACTATATTGTGGCCATTTATGCTCATTTATAACACATGCTAGATACACCATGTGACTTGTAAGGATTTCAAGTAAAGACACTTACGATAAATATCATGAGTACTCGATTCGAGGGAGTAATATGAATATTGTGACTTCAGCCGATAAGCATATAAAGTTTGAAGACAAGAGAGTTTGAGTGGAATGAGCAAATGGATAATTGACCATATTAGACATGTAATCATGTGGTTAACATATAGAAAGTGAAATATCTATTCACATATGTCAAGTAAACTATATTGAGTCTTTTAGGAGAAACAAGTGACTTACGGTCGTGCCTTAATGGAAGAGGAGGTTTTAGCATTACATATCTTACTTTTTGACTTGGTCACGTACAATGTGTCATCGATATCCTTCAATGGAAATTTTATCTATAACACATAATCATGTCATATAGGGGTATTATAAGCAACTAACTGATAAGCACGATAATTCTGGCAAAACTACAATAACTCAACAAGCGACAAGCTCGATAAATACGATAAAAAAGTGGTGTATCACCCCACCCTCCTTTTCCACCTCCACAAATGAACACATGACTCTCTCATGAGGTTAAGGTCACTATCTCTCTGCCCAAATTCACAATATGCAACCCTAAAAAGGGCCAATCAAGTACATATGACTTTGAACTCTCGACTTTAGATCACCATCCCGTGAGTTCTTCTCTAAAACACATGTAGAATGCTCCTACGAGCTCATAGATGAAGAGGGATAAGAAACTTTACCTTAATTTCAAGACCCAACTATTCTACAATATTCCAAATTAGCACCACTCTCCGATATCATCAAGTAATATCTACACCAAGACATTCAATTTCTATCAAAACATGCTCAACAAAAATCCATCAATATCCAAAATGGTTCACAAGTTCCCTACAAGTCATCAAACACTATTTTAATCGACTACTCTCCCATTGATTAGGTCCAATTATTACCCATACATGATACTTTCAACTCATTAGGACCATTAAAATAAATACCCAAATCATTCTTTAATTCTAGTCATAATTCATAGTTGTTGTCACAAGACCCACTTCTAGGGTTCAACTAATACCCAAATTAATCCATGATTTCTACACTAAATTATTTTCTATATACTCATTTGTAGTCAATTCATAAGGATTGAGTCACAAAATTACCTTTGAAAAGCATCCTTGAAAATCTCCATTTAAGAGTTCTTGAGCATTCTTGAAATAAAACTAATGATAATTTGCACTTTTGTGGTCCTTGTGAAAATTCAAATGAAGTGCCCAGCAGCAAGCAACAACCCAAAGCAGCAACCAACCCCTTGAATTCCCCCCCCCCCCCCCTAAAATCCCATGGTTATAGAGGGTTTTCGTTGCTTTCCCAGAAAAGAAAATGAATAGCATTTATGCTCCCCCTTTTAAATTGATAAAAGTGCTGATGCCAACTTACTATGGGCTTGACCCATGTCCTATATATACGTATATATATACTAAAATATAATAACATCAAGTCCCTTAGTTAATTGGGCTTGTCACCATAATGAAATAAATCACAAATTAAAATATCATTCATGGCCTTTGAGTTCTTTTAAGACCAAATATGTTCCAAATCTTTCAAGTTCAAGAAACTTTATCGACGTCAAATTAGTCATGCATGTAAAGGAAATTATGGGGTGTTACATTATCCCCCTCTTGGAATCATTCATCCTCGAATGGAAGTTGAGACCTATTATTAACTTAACTTTGATATTTTCAGAAATTTTGGCGGAGTTTTCTCTGTAAACAGTCATATCCAAAACTTGTCAGCTAACTAAAATATGATAATAGAGACACTTCACAGAGTGTTGCCACAAATATAACACAAACAAATTAAGAACGAGCTTCTCTTGGCCCCTTACTCCAAATGAAGACTGTGACGAGTACAGTAACTTCCCTGTGAAGAATATCTGAAAGTCCAAAAATTATAGGCACAAGTCATATCCTCTGAACGTTATCAAAGTGTAGGCTCATGGAATGCCTATTATAGTGTAGCTTTCTCTGAGCAATCTTTAATTGCTTTTGTACCTATGTTACCTTTCAAAAGTCTGAAGGGCCAAGAGCAAAAAAAAAGATAAATTCTTGGGCTCCCGCTCTTGTGGTACTGATGACTCAAATCTTTTGGCCATCTTCTGGATAATCGAATAGGGCACCTTACATGCCCCCTGACTAGGGATAAACTTAATTTTTACCCCTCCACTCAAGTAGATATATATGAAGACATATAACATCTAAGAAGTCAATTAATATAGAAATTATAATATATAGGCAATTAAGCACAAAGAGTACATAGTCATGAAAACATATAAGCCATTAAAAAGGACTTTAACCTATAAACATGTAAATTTAATTGGCATATTACTTATGAACAATGAACAATATAGGCATGTAATCTATGTGCATGTAAGCTGTGAAAACTCATGATATATGAACATGTAAGCTATAAAATAACACATCAACAAATGGACAATAAAATATATAATATATAAACAAATGAGTTATGGCACAAAATATGTCATATAAGCAAGTAGGCCATAAAAATACTTAATACATATGCTTTAAGCCGGAGAGACGAATAGCATAATAGTAAATTACTTGCAATATACAAGCATGTGAACTATAAAAGTATTTAATACATGGGTTTGAGAACTATAAAAATACATAAAATGTAGGTGAGCTGATTTTGTTATACACATGAACGTGCAATTTATGTTAGCGCTAATATACAGCCCTTTGATGGCTACCATATGGAGATGGAAGAGGCTAAGAAAAGAAATTCCACCAATTTCTGAAAAGGAATATAAAGCAATGAAACTAACAGAAGCAAACATAGGTTTTGAGCAACACGATATCCATTTTGGAGCAAGACCAAACCCTAAAGGTATGTTTCAAATACAGCTATGTCCTTATTTTAGCTTTTAACTTCCAAAGTATTGGTGTCTAACATGCTAAAAATTGAACAAATCTTGTTTTTTTTCCTTGTTTGCTAATTGACTCCAAGGGATCCAATATTGGAGTCTGTGTTTGTGGGTCTGGGATGATGAACAAATTGGTAGCTACAACTTGCTAACTACCTTATAACAATTTCCAAAGTGGAGGATAAGGTCAAAAAAATATTTTTTTCAGTTCGCACTCGTTAGATTTCACTCTTAAACACTCATTGTGAATATCTTTCGAGCACATTATTTATAAATCAAATAAATAAAAGTCTACCCAAATCAGATAAACCTTATGAATAATTAAACATATATTTGAGAAAGTATATAAATAAGTAAGTAGTGAAACATATAATACTTAAACAACTACATCATGACTAGGGTGACATATAAGAAAATAATCCATAAAACCTATAATCTATAGACAAATTTTTTTGATCCCTATGACATGTAGACAAGTGGACTATGGCGTGACATTTATTATATAATCAAATAGACAAGTAAGTTATGCGAGTACTTAATTCTTTAATTTCAAAATTGTGATAACATAGAGCATACAAATAACTTAGTTATGATATATGAGTATATAAACTATAACCTTAAACAATTAAACATATATCATATGAGTAGTTTAATCTTGACATTCTAATCATATGAACTTTCGAAATGAATAACATATTTTTTAAGAAGCTATAGAGCATGTAACGTAGAAATGAGTGACTTATGGTGTCTATAACATGTAAATAGATAATCTATGACATATGAAAAAAAAAATCCTCTAATGTGTATGTACATAACATGGAAACAAATAATAGATAGACAAGTAATTTGTAAAGCACCTAATCATGTTAACCGACATATAGCACAAAAGCACCTCCCTTATAAAACATGTAACATACAAGGATTCATATTGCATATAGCTTATAGCAAATGATCTAAGATAAAAATAGCGTATAGATAAATAGTTCGTGAAATGTATAACATATGAATCAATACTCTATGAAACTTATATCATGTAAACACACTCTTTATAAAATACGTAACATATATATAATTAAGCCTAAGGACAAATGGTCTAGAATATACATATCATATAAACAATAATTCATGCAACATGTAGCCTATACACCAAAGATCTATAATACAAATAACATATAGACAATTAATCCCTAAAGGAAACATAACCATATAAACTAGTAAGCTTATGAAAACAAATAACATGTAAACAAGTTTTAAGACATGTAGCATGTATAATCTTATAGGCATTCAGTGCCTTTGTAAACTATGCGACATCCTATGGAGTCATCTAGTCGAGACTTAAGTGAAAGCATACTACTGTTAATTCTAGACTATATAAGGGATATTTCTACCCATAATTCTACCAGAGTAGAAGGTTAAAACTAGTTCTATCTCCATTACTATCAAGTTATACATTAATGAACTCGATGTTTGGTATCTCCTGTAAATCCTAATGGACAAATGAACAAGCGGGGTGTCAGATACACACACTATAATAGGAAAACTTTTATATATCAAGTACTTATGGAGTTGCCTCATGAACCCTCTGTGACACTTGAAGATTATCCATAGTTGGCTTCTTTCACAAGGTCCAACCATACTCGACAGAACTGCCATGGCCGTCTAACCAGTAAGGGTAATCCAATATTTTTTTATCCTTAGTCGGGCTATGATCATCGAGCTTACGATGAACTTGTATTGAGTGAACACATGCACCTGGCCATCCCTCACTTAGCGAAGTAATCCAATGAGCTTTATTAATATGTCTTATGGCATCTTTAGTCCGCTATCGGTGATCTATGCATCTTTAGACATACACTACATAGAAGTTCTATTTTATTTACACACTTAGTCTGAGTTATTCAAATAGCGTCCTACTACATATAACCCTGAAGGTTGTGAGCACGTCCTCGAATGAGTGGTAATGGCCCACCTTAGGACTTGATTCTATAAGCACTGGAGAAATTGACAGAAGAGCTTTCGATCTTATAAATTGCTTATATTCACCTGCAAAGCTATATCGGCAAATGTCACTTTGCGTCTCTGTAACTGAACAACCCCTAGATGTGTAATCATATGAGTAATTCCCCTGTTAGGTCTTACTTAGGAAAACTAGGGGGGTAATACAAATAAAACTATAACTACAAAGGGTACATGAGTCTCAACATGCCTTTCTTCTGTAAGCAATTGTAGATCTGAAAGTTCAGATACACCGGGCCATCTTAAGCCCACGTATGAGCCGCTATGTGACTAATGATTATGAACTAAAACCTGCCCATTTGACAATATTAGAATTTGTCCTTTTTGCTTGGTCTTAGGTTAGGCAGAACCTATATCATAATTAAGCGGAAAGTGAATAAGAAGTAACTTCTTATGACTTAGCTCTATCGCATGATCTAGATCATGAAAGAAGGTCAAAATTCCTAAATCCCCAAGTAGTACCTCTATTATAAATGTGGTGCACAACACATTCATAAGTGAGGCTCTACTAGACACGGCTTCGTAGATTCCCTGGGACACTTGAACCTAATGCTCTGATACCAAGTTTGTCACGCCCCTAGAATGGAAGGTGCGGACAAGGGTCCATATGAACACCTGCTATACAAATGATCTGAGTTAAGAGGATGAGCCACTATTCATAAGACAATTTTAGGAGTGGTACGTAAGTAGCACTGACCAATTGGTCACACTATACAGTGGACAACTGAAATTATAATTACATACGATAACTTTACATTGTCTGTGAAGCCTCTAATAGAATTTGTCACTATACAATGACAGATGATCGGGACAGGACCCCGACATACCCAAGTTACAACTATAAATAAGACTAAAGAATATTAGACATCTATTAGCTCCAAATGAAAGAAGAGCTCACCAACTTGTTTGCTGAATATGAAACAAGTGCCTCATATAGAAGTCTGCTGACTGATGTACATGATCCTGTATATACAATGATGAAGCGCCCCCGAACGTAGGGACGTCAGTACATATACAACATGTATTGGTATGTAAAGCAGACAGAATAACAAGTGGACATATAAAGATGCTCAATGAATCAAATAATAAAATGAGCAATGATAGATAACTGAATTCTAAAAAACTCTCGTCTGGAACTGTAATTTATGAGCGTAAAAGTGACGGACACTATATAAAACTAAAACCTATGCATTTGCCTTATTAATTTATCATATAACATCTTGTGATTACTTCATCATTATGAAGCGCCTAATAATTTTCCTAAGTGATGTTCTATGCCTACTTTTAATATAAATAATCATATGATGGCCTACCGAAGGCAATCCAAGTCACGTGTAAAGCATATGTTGCTCAAGCACTTATTGCTATGGTTTTATACATATGACTATAATCGCGATCTGATACAAGGTACGCCCTTTGAGGGCTCACTATAAGGGTCTGCCCGCAGGCCACATATGCCATGTATTAGCTCGAGTCAGGGGAAACTAGTGCATAACATTCTAGCTGACTCCAAATACAAATAGTGCCACGAGGGCAGGTACGCCACAATGTTCGGGCTCACTATAATGGTCTAGTCTCAATCCTTTGCACAGAATAACATCGCGTATGTGTGTCAAGTAAACCCTATGAATACCCTCCCATCGCTAACTTTTATCAAGTAAAGGCCTATAACAAGTAGATTATGATAAGGATTATTCAGCCCCTCAGGTGGGGTCTTCCTATAACACTTAACTTCTTTAAATATATAATATCTAGCTATTCAAGCTATAGTTCTCCATTGCATCTTAAGAATATATTGCCTATATGACCAACTATACAAATGCGACTATATTGCGGCTATTTATGCTCATTTATATCACATGCTAGATACACCATGTGACTTGTAAGGATTTTAATTAAAGACACTTATGAGAAACATCATGAGTACTCGACTCGAGGGAGTAATATGAATATTGTGACTTCAGCCGATAAGCATATAAAGTTTGAAGACAAGAGAGTTTGAGTGGAACAAGCAAATGGATAATTGACCATATTAGACATGTAATCATGTGGTTAACATATAGAAAGTGAAAGCTCTATTCACATATGTCAAGTAAACTATATTGAGTCTTTTAGGATAAACAAGTGACTTACGGTCATGCCTTAATGGTGGAGGAGGTTTTAGCTTTACATACTTTACTTCTTGACTTGGTCACGTACAATGTGTCATCGATATCCTTTAATGGAAATTTTAACTATAACACATAATCATGTCATATAGGGGCATTATAAGCAACTAACTGATAAGCACGACGATTCCGGCAAAACTACAATAACTCAACGAGCGACAAGCTCGATAAATACGATAAAAAAAGTGGTGTATCACCCCACCCTCCTTTCCCACCTCCCCAAATGAACACATGACTCTCTCATAAGGTTAAGGTCACTATCTCTCTGCCCAACTTCACAATATGCAGCCCTAAAAAGGGTCAATCAAGTACATATGAATTTGAACTCTCGACTTTCGATCACCATCCCATGAGTTTTTTACTAAAACACATGTAGAATGATCCTACGAGCTCATAGATGAAGAGGGATAAGAAACTTTACCTCAATTTTAAGCCCCAATTATTCTACAATATTCCAAAATTAGCACCACTCTCCGATATCATCAAGTAATATCTACACCAAGATATTCAATTTCTATCAAACCATGCTCAACAAAAATCCATCAATATCCAAAACGGATCACAAGTTCCCTACAAGTCAACAAACTCTATTTTAATCGACTACTCTTCCATTGATTAGGTCCAATTATTACCCACTCATGATAGTTTCAACTCATTAGGACCATTAAAATAAATACCCACATCATTCTTTAATTCTAGTCACAATTCATAGTCGTTGTCACAAGACCCACTTATAGAGTTCAACTAATACCCAAATTAATTCATGATTTCTACAATAAATCATTTTTTATATACTCAGTTGTAGTCAATTCATAAGGATTGAGTCACAAAATTACCTTTGAAAAGGATCCTTGAAAATCTCCATTTAAGAGTTCTTGAGCATTCTTGAAATAAAACTAATGATAATTTGCACTTTTGTGGTCCTTGTGAAAATTCAAATGAAGTGCCCAGAAGCAAGCAACAACCCAAAGCAGCAACCAACTCCTTGAATTTTTCTCCCTAAAATCCCATGGTTATAGAGGGTTTTCGTTGCTTTCCCAGAAAAGAAAATGAATAGCACTTATGCCCCCCCTTTTAAATTGAAAAAAGTACTGATGCCAACTTACTATGGGCTTGACCCATGTCTTATACACACACACACACACACACACACACACACACACACACACACACACACACACACATATATATATATATATATATATATATATATATATATATATACACTACAGTATAATAACATCAAGTCCCTTAGTTAATTGGGCTTGCCACCATAATGAAAAAAACCACAAATTAAAACATCATTCATGGCCCTTGAGTTCTTTTAAGACCAAATATGTTCCAAATCGTTCAAGTTTAAGAAACTTTATCGACGTCAAATTAGTCATACATGTAAAAGAAATTATGGGGTGTTACACCGACCGGGCATATATAAGATAAAAGAGCAGTAATAGACAAAAAAGAAGTAATTAGTCACCAAAAACAACGAAGAGGCACACAGAAGCTAGCACAGAAGAAAGACAACAAAAATAACATACAAGGCTAGCAAGTAGGATATACACTACATGCACAGGCGAAAGTAATAAAAGACGCACTTGAGATCCTCGCAATAACAATATATAAGGAGTTTTAGAAAATCGGTGGTATACCGGTAACCTCAATTAAAAAGAGAAGGAGGGAAACAAAGTCACAAAAGCATGCTCAAATATAGGAGTAATAACCAAACCCAGCCACATAATACTAGTCCCAATATCAAGTTACAATAAGAATTCAGCATAAGGAATCATAAAGTTCGGTATGGTAATAACAAGTCTACCTATAGTCCCAACGGGCGCCCATACACTCGAGGAGCACAACCAAGTGAAGACAAACCCTCCAGCATCCCATACTACCGGAGCGTACATACAACAAACAACAAACAAGGGTGGAACCTTACACAAATAAAGGGTATGACATGATATGCTAACTAAGTGTGGTATAGTAACGTATATTACCCACTTTTGACGTCTAAGGCCCAGAAGACAAGATCTATGGAAGGTCCCACCCGTATACCTCTACTACACCGTATACCCCTCCGGCACTCGCAACACGTAGCCCCTGGCTCGAATGGCAAGGTCCATGGAGGCCCCCGACTAACATACTAAATGTCCCACAAATCTCAAAAGTCCCCAAGTAAATCTGCCTGGAGGGTATCTGGGTCTTAATCACTAAGTCAAAAATAGGTCTAGCGCATGCCCCGTCGAGCCTAGTATCATCCCAAAAGTGGTAGTAAAACAAGTCTAACGCACGGCCCCGCTGAGCCTAGTATAAGTGGAAATAGTGATAAAACACCCCTTTATTCTCTCTTACCCTAAAAAGATCCATCAAAAAGTACCAAACCCTTTTACAATCATTTTTACCAAAAATGGGCCCCACGGGCCATGCAAGGTTTAGAAAATCATGAATAGTAGGCCCCAAGCCCAAAACTACAGTAAAAATCACCTAGAAATCCCCCTTTTATGCATGATAGAATGTGTATACAATAACAATAATGGCCCCCGACCCACAATCAACCTATCGGTCCTGCACAGGCTCCAATCGCTCTACAATACAAATAACCAGCCTAAAATTGCGATAACGATGTCTGGGACTCACAGACACCCCTGAATAGCCCACCGTCTATGGTCCAGATTCAAATCAAGGCCACACAGGACCACAAGGGTGATAACACTAACCTATAAAGAATAATACACACAACGGAGGAAAGAAATGGGTCGAACATGGAAAAGCAGTTAAGGTCTGTGGTGCCAAGCTAATAATCCACCCCAAGAATGCCAACTAGTATAATTTTATCCGATATATGTGAAGTCTAGGGATTTTAGACCGTAATCTACCTGTCATCCGATGACAAGCTACTGGAATGATGATATCCTAGGCCGAACCGCTCCGAGAAGCTTTGAATAAGAATCAACCTATCAAAAACATAAATAACACATAAAAATGAGTCTAACAATACCCATATCGCTATAATAATATTCGGGCCAAAATTCGGGTCAAAAGCGAGCCCGCGGGGGCCATAACTCAAAACCAAAAATGGAAAGAAGCACGATGACCACAATGATGCCAAGAAGACATGCTCAAAAATTGAGCAATTTTGGCCAAGGGAAAGGCTCCAAAATAGCCCGCTCAAGAGAGGATTTAAAGATGGAATTTTAGGGATGAAAAATCGAGATTTGAGCCAGAATACTTACCACAATGCGAGAAATTACACCCGAGCAGTGAGTCCCATGAATCCACGATCATGCAATCACAGAAGGGGCAAAAGCTACAAGGATTTCCAAGCTTTGAGAATTCCCAACAATGGTGGTTCTTAGAAAAACAAATGAAGAGCAAGCTTGGGGAAGAAGACTTACCAATTATCGAGGGAGCACGAATTTTTGATGAACAAACGATTTCCCAAATCCAAGAACTGATTTAGAGAAATTTGTGTTTGGAGTTGGGAAATGAATGAGAAAAGAGAGGGAAAAATGAAGGCCAAGGAATATATACCAGCTAGGTGCTGGTCAGTGCCATTGGCGCTAAACCAGTGCCATCGCACTCACGGGAGGCTCGCGCTAAGGTGTGATCACGCGCAAGGTGGCGCCATTGGCGCTGGCAGGAAGGCACTAGCCTAGGCGCTATCGGCGCTGGCCTGGCGCCATGGCACACAAGGGCCAGCCACAGGCTAGCGCGATCGTGCTACCTGGGCGCCGTTGGCTCTGAAGGCCTGCAGCTGCACTAAACCAACTGCACTAAGAATTTTCACGGGGTGTTTTGGGCACGATCGGAACCCAATATTCAAAAACTAATAATGCTTATAGAGTGGAAACGTCGCTCCGGACCCAACAGAATCAATGAAACTTCCATAGGAGGCCATTTCGGAGAAATGTTGATCCAAGTCAACACTAACCAAGAAGCAACCAAACACTCGAAATGAGTCTGGCTCACTCGGGGCCCGAACCAACCATCTACCTTACCTAAACTCATCATTCTGGAGCTGATAGAATTATCAGATTTAGAATCTGATGCTCTGATCAACAAAAGATGACACAAGTTCCACTTTCAACTTCAAATAGCCAGAAAATAGGAAAACCAACATAAAACCCACACCGGAAGTCCTCAGTCCTCGACTAAAGGTCCAACTAGACCCAACTCAATGCTCCAGAACTAAAGAAACTGTTAGAATTCAATTCCGAGCATGTTAGTTAAGAATGTTAACCAAATTCAATGATATTCTAAGTTTAAGCTCTAAAATAGGCAAACAACCAAAATTACCAAATGAACGACAAGGGCACCGAACCACCAGTCCCAACAAGCCATAAATGACTTGGGGCCGCTACAAAAAAGCTTTATCAGTATAAAGAAAGCGTAAATGCAAAGATAACCGGAAGAGTCATCACAACATACACTACTAAAAAAACTTTCATCCTCAAAAGTCAAGAAGAAGGGAGGTATGTGAAGGCTTAAACTGCTGCAAATACTGGGCCTGCATATCTCTCTCGGTGTCCCAGGTAGCCTCCTTAACCAGACGGTGCCGCCACTGAACTTTTCACAACAGGAATCTCCCTGGATCTCAACCTCCTGACATCTCTGGCTACAATAGCAATCGACTCCTCAGTTAAGGACAAGCTCTCATCCAACTGAACTTCCTCCCAATGCAACACAAGAGATTCATCTGGAACATAACGGGGCAACATCAAAATATGAAATACAGGATGTATAGCTGAAAACATCGGAGGCAAAGCTAACTAATAGGCAACACTATCAACTCTCTGGAGGTTCTCAAATGACCCAATATACCTAGGCCTAAGCTTTCCCCGCCGACCAAATCTCATCACGCCATTCATGGGCGATACTCGAAGTAATACCAAATCACCAACACTAAACTCTAAGGCACAAAGTGTATGATCAGCGTAGATCTTCTGCCTGTTCTGAGAAACTCGGAGTCTATCCTGAATCACTCTAACTCTATTTAAGGAATCACGAAGCAAATATGTACTCTGAGGTCTAGACTTCAACCCATCAAACCAACCAATCGGAGATCTACAATGCCTATCATACAAAACCTCAAAAGGTGCCATGCCGATGCTCGAATAGAAGCTATTATTATATGCAAACTCAGCCAAAGGCATAAACCAATCCCAAGAACCTCCAAAGTCAAGAACACAGGCCCAAAGCATGTCCTCTAGGACCTGAATAGTCCTCTCGTACTGACCATCTATCTAAGGGTGGAATGTAGTACAAAGCTGAACCTCTGTACTCAATCTCTTTGAATAGCTCTCCAGAACTGGGATGTGAACTGAGTGCCGCGGTTTGAGTGATAGAAGCTGGGACCCTGTGCAACCGAACAACCTCACGAATGTAGATTTGAGCTAACCTCTCAGCACCGTAGGAAGTCTGAACCGGTAAGAAGTGGGCTGACTTAGTCAGTCGGTCCACAATAACCCAAATGGAATCAAAACACTAGAAGTACGAGGCAAACCCACTACAAAGTCCATAGTAATCCCTTCCCACTTCCACTCAGGAATGGGAAGTTGCTGCATCAAACCACCAGGTCTCATGTGCTCGAACTTTACCTACTGATAGTTCAAGCACTGAGATACAAACTTTGCTACATCCCGCTTCATGCCACTCCACTAGTAAAGCTGCCTCAACTCTCTTTACATCTTTGCTGCACCAGAATGAATGGAGTATCTAGAACAATATGCCTCACAGAGTATCAACTGAATCAAATTACCAACCCTCAGAACATAAAGCCGACCACCAAACCTCAGAACCCCATCTGAATCTAGAGTAGCCCGGCTAGCTCACCCGAACAACCTGATCACGAAGGTCACACAACCACGAATCTGGTCAACCAAGGTAGACCGAACCTCGACACTGGCAAGAACTCTGCTAGGATCCAATAAGTCAAGCCTAAAAAAATGGTTAGCCAAAGACTGGATGTCTAAGGCCAATGGTCGCTCAGAAACTGAAAGTGAAGCAAGGCTGCCCATACTCACCATTTTCTGGCTCAAGGCATCCGCTACCATATTTGCCTTGCCCGGATGATAAAGAATGGTGAAATCATAGTCCTTCAGTAGATCAATCCATCTCCTCTGCCTTGAGTTCAGCTCTCGCTGACTCGTAATAAAGACTACCATGTTGGTGAATATATCATAATGAACTCCATATAAGTAGTGCCTTCATATCTTGAGCGCAAAGACTACCGCCGCCAACTCTAACTCATTAGTGGGGTAGTTACGCTCGTGAACCTTCAGTTGCCTCGATGCATATGCTTTCACTCGACCCTGCTGCATCAATACACAACCAAGACCGACCCAAGAAGCATCACAATACACATAGAAACTCTGACCCTCAACTGGCAAAGTCAATACACGAGTTGAAGTCAACAAGGACTTAAGCCTCTGAAAGCTATCCTCACACTGATTCAACTACTGAAACAGAATATCCTTCCTAGTCAGCATAGTCAAGGGTGCTGTTATAGAAGAAAATCCCTCAACGAACCATCTATAGTACCCGACCAACCCAACAAAGTTGCGAACCTCAATAGAAGTAATAGGTCTAGGAAAATCACGCACCGCTGAAATCTTACATGAATCAACTCTAATCCTATCCTTAGACACCACGTGTCCTAGGAATGCAACTGACTCAAGCTAAAACTCGCACTTTGAACTTGGCAAAAAGCCAATAATCTCTCAAAGTTTAAAGTATAGTCCTCAAGTGCTGCATGCTCATCTCTACTCTGGGAGTATACCAAAATGTATTTTATGAAGACTATCATGAACGAATCCAAATATGGGCTAAGAACCCTGTGCATCAAGTCCATGAAAGCTGCGGGGGCATTAGTCAACCCAAAAGACATCACCAGAAACTCATAATTGCCATAACATACCTGAATGCTGTCTTCGGGATGTCCTCCACCCTAATCCTCAACTGGTGGTAGCCTGAACTCAATTCAATCTTCGAAAACTCGGGTGAACCTTGAAGCTGATCAAACAAGTCATCAAATTTGCGACATCAGATACTTATTCTTCATAGTCACCCTATTCAACTACCGATAATCAATACACATCCACATCGACCCATCCTTCTTCTTAATAACCAAAATAGGAGCACCCCAAAGAGACACACTCGGTCTAATAAACCCCTTAACTAACAAATCCTGGAGCTTCTCTTTAAGCTCACTCAAATCAGCTGGAACCATACGGTAAGGAGAAATAGAAATGGGCCTGGTGCCCAGCTCCAACTCAATGGCAAAGTCTATATCTCTCTCAGGTGGAAGGCCTGGCAGGTCGGTAGGGAACACATCTAGGAAGTCTCTAACCACATGAATGGACTCAGGGGAAGAAGTGTCAGCGCTAGCATCTCGGACATATGCTAGATAAGCTAAACACCCGCGAGAGATCAACTTCCTAGATTGAAGATAAGAGATGATACCAGATGGTGTACGTCTGACAGAACCCTGCCACACAATGGGGGATACACCGGGCATGACTATGGTAATGGTCTTGGCATAGCAATCCAAAATCGCATGGTGAGGGGATAGCCAGTTCATGCCCTGTATCACATCAAAATCTAACATATCAAGGATCAACATGTCACCCCAAGTATCCAAATCACCCACAGTAATCATGCAAGATCTCATAATCTGATCCACTACTAAAGAATCTCCTACTGGGGTCAAAACAGATATAGGCATAGATAAAGGTTCACTAGCCAACACCAAATAAGGCATAAAGTAGGCAGATACATACGAACAAGTGGATCTAGGATCAAATAAAGCATAAGCCAGCCGACAGTAATTAGAGATCTTACCTGTAATTACAGCATCCAAGGCCTCTGCCTGTGGTCTCCTAGGGATCGCATAAAACTGATGATGACCACCACCTGATCGACTGCCATCCCTACCACCTGTCCTGCCCCATGGGCCACCACCTCTACCCTGACTACCACCTCCTCGAGCCGGTGGTTGAGCTGAGTGAATAGGATAAGCCGGCTGAGCGACAGGCTAAACTATACCCCTCTAGGGGCAATCCCTAGCAAAATGACCACTAAACCCATACTTAGCAATCTGAACCCCACTGAGGGCAATCTCTAGCATAGTGACCGCTAACATCGCACCTATAACAGGACCCTGATAGCCCACCCTATCAAGACAAACTAGCTGAACCTGTGTGGCCACCATAGCCTGATGCCCAGAAGTAGTACCTCTCAAAGACTGACCACCATAACCACGCTAACTAATCTAACCTTGCTCAAACTGAGAACCGGAATCCTGGAGTGAAGCTTGAACTGGTCGACTAGTCTGACCCTGATGCTGTTGTGCCTAATAACCCTGGGCCCACTGGCCTAAACCTCTACCACCCTATCGAGAACCACTGAAGCTACCCTGATGATGAGGCCTCTTGTCTCTGTCCCCGGGGTCATGAAGATGCAAGTCCTTTACTGTGCGGGCATAGTCTACAATGGCCTGGAATGACCGACCACTAGCAACTAATATCTCTACTGGCTTTCTAAACTCTCTTCGTAGCCCCCAAACAAGCCTACGGACTCTGTCAGGCTTAGTAGTAATAATCATGGCTCCAAACAGAGAGAGCTGATGAAAACGGGTCTCATACTCTGATATGGTCATAGAACCCTATGCAAAGAGATGAAGATAGTCTGCAAGCAACCTGAGCCCTCTACCATAACTTAGTTGGACCCTCCAGTTGGTAAGTAGTGTAATCGACCCCGTGAGTCTCTAACAAGTCCAAGTGATGTATCATCTCCTCACAAGTAGTAATAAATTCATAGCGGTCTTGTCTAGGAGTACCAGCAAACCTCAGAGGTGTCAATCTCAAGAATCTACCCAACGCCTGCAAGAGGCTGTGCAACTAATAGAACCGGAATAACCTCAGCACGGGGAGCCACAGTAGCAGGCTGCGCTCCTGAACTCGGTACACCCAGGGCTGCCCACTGAGTGGATGTCTGTGCTACCTCAGAAGGATGCTCTCTAATCATACCCAAAAGTTGGGAAAGTAAACCCCGAATATCTGAAGACTGAGCTGGGGCTGAAGATGGCACTGGAGCTGGTCGTACCTGGGCTCAGGAATGAACTCTGGCCTATGCTCAGGCTCTATCTTTACTCCAGCAGCTCTAGCAGGTGCAGCTTCTTGGGGACATCCTCGACCCCTACCTCTACGACCTCCCCGACCCCTAACTGGAGTCGGAGGCTTATCTCCGCCCGACGTCGATGATCTCATACAAGCTATCTGTAGAAAAATGAATGAGAACAAATGAGATTTCAAGAAAGTCTTAAGGATTAAGCACGATACATAAGCAAATAAGAGATTCATATTTCCTAAGATACCACTATAGCCTCCCAAAGATTGAGTACAGACGTCTCTACCCCGATCCGCAGGACTCTACTAGACATTGGCACCTATACTGATGATACTGGTGAACCTAGGCTCTGATACCAAGATTTCATGACCCAATTTCTCGGTCATGGTGATACCTACAACCCCCAGTAGGCAAACCAATCCCCGTAGCTCAAAACGGTTAGTAATGGGCTACTATCTAACAAATAAGCAGAAGAACAGTATAAGTAAGCAGAAGAAAGGGAAATAAGCTGAAGAAAGTAGATAACAAGAATATATAACAATATATATAGAAGCTAAGACAACCCCAAGACCTGGTAGCATAGTATATACAGCCAGAACTATATATAAGGAGTACGAAGGATCCAAAATACAATATACAAATGTCTCCGAGTAGTAATAGAGTACATGATGCAAAAGATAACTAAAAGCTAAGCTCCGGTCACCAAGAACTCACCCTCAGTCTGAGATATCCCTAAAATAGCTCCTCGCACGAATCTCCAATGAGCTAACAGTGATGACCCATACTAGGATCTGCACCAGAAGATGCAGAGTGTAGTATGAGCACCAAAAGTGAAGCAAATGGTACCCAGTAGGTATCATAGGCCGACTGACACATATAAGATAAAAGAGCAGTAATAAACATAATAGAAGCAATTACTCACCGAAAACAATAAAGAGGCACACAGAAGAAAGACAACAGAAACAACATACAAGGCTAGCAAGTAGGATATACACTACAGGCACAGGCAAAAGTAAGAAAAGACGCACCTGGGATTCTTGCAATAACAGTATATAAGGACTTTTAGAAAATAAGCGGTATACTGGTAACCTCAATTAAAAAGAAAAAGAGGGAAACAAAGTAACAAAAGCATGCTCAAATATAGGAGTAATAACCAAACCCAGCCACATAATACTAGTCCCAATATCAAGTTACAATAAGAATTCAGCATAAGGAATCATAAAGCTCGGTAAGGTAATAAAAAGGCTACCTACAGTACCAATGAGCGCCCATACACCCGAGGAACAAAACCAAGTGAAGACAAACCCTCTGGCATCTAATACTACAAAAGCATACACACAACAAACAACAAACAAGGGTGGAACCTCACACAAATAAATGGTATGATATGATATGCCCAATAAGTGTGATAATAGTGATGTATGTACCCGCTTCTGGCATACTATAAAGCCCATAAGACAGGATCCATGGAAGGTTCCACCCGTATAACTCTACTACACTGTATACTCCCCTCTGGCACTTGCAGTACGTAACCCCTGGCCCAGAACGGCAAGGTCCATGGTGTCCACTGACCAACATATTAAATGCCCTGCAAATCTTGAAAGTCCCCAAATAAATCTGCCAGAGGGTATTCGGGTCTAAATCAGTAAGTCAAAAATAGGTCTAGTGCACGGCCCCGCCGAGCCTACTGTCATCCAGAAAGTGGTAGTAAAACAAGTCTAGCGCACGGACCCGCCAAGCCTAGTATAAGTGGAAATAGTGATAAAACACCACTTTATTCTCTATTACCCCAAGAAGATCCATCAAAAAGTACCAAACCCTTTTACAATCATTTTTACCAAAAATGGGCCCCACGGGCCATGCAAGGTTTAGAAAATCATGAATAGTAGGCCCCAAGCCCAAAACTACAGTAAAAATCACCTAGAAATCCCCCTTTTATGCATGATAGAATGTGTATACAATAACAATAATGGCCCTCGACCCACAATCAACCTATCGGTCCTGCACAGGCTCCAATCGCTCTACAACACAGATAACCAGCCTAAAATCGCGATAACGATGTCTGGGACTCACAGACACCCCTGAATAGCCTACTGTCTATGGTCCAGATCCAAATCAAGGCCACACAGGACTACAAGGGTGATAACACTAACCTATAAAGAATAATACACACAACAGAGGAAAGAAACTGGTCAAACATGGAAAAGTAGTTAAGGTCTGTGGTACCGAGCTAATAATCCACCCCAAGGATGCCAACTAGTATAATTTTATCTGATATATGCAAATTCTAGAGAGTTTAGACCGTAACCTACCTGTCGTCTGACGATAAGCTGCAGGAATGAAGATATCTGAGGCCGAACCGCTCCGAGAAGCTCCAAATGAGAATTAAACTATCAAAAACATAAATAACACATAAAAATGAGTCTAACGATATCCATATCACTATAATAATATCTGGGCCAAAATTTGGGTCTAAAGCGGGCCTGCAGTGTCCATAACCCGAAACCAAAAATGGAAAGAAGCACGATAACCACAATAATGCCAAGAAGACATGCTCCAAAATTGAGAAATTTTGGCCAAGGAAAAGGCTCCAAAACAGCCCGCTCAAGAGAGGATTTAAAGATGGATTTTTAAGGATGAAAAATCAATATTTGAGCCAAAATACTTGCCACAATGAGAGAAACTACACTCGAGTAGTGAGTCCCATGAACTCACGATCATGCAATCATGGAAGGGGCAAAAGCTACAAGGATTACCAAGCTTTGAGAATTGCATACAATGGTGGTTTTTAGAAAAACAAATAGAGAGAAAGCTTGGGAAATAAGACTTACCAATTATCGAGGGAGCACAGATTTTCGATGAACAAATAATTTCCCAAGTCCAAGAACTGATTTAGAGCAATTTGGTGGAGGGAAATTTGTGTTTGGAGTTGGGAAATGAATGGGAAAAGAGATGGAAATACGAAGGCCAAAGAATATATACCAGCGCCATCGCGCTCAAGGGATGCCCGCGCTAAGGTACAATCGCGTGTAAGGAGGTGCCATCAACACTGGTTGGAAGGCACTGGCCTAGGCACCATCGGCGCTGGCCTGCTGCCATCGCGCACAAGGGCCAGCCACAGGCTAGCGCAATCGCGCTGCCTGGGCGTTGTTGGCGATGAAGGCCTGCAACTGCACTAAGAATTTTCATGGGGTGTTTCGGGCACGATCGGAACCTGATATTCAAAAACCAATAATTCTAGTGGAAATGATGCTCCAGACTCAATGGAGTTGATGAAACTTTCATACGAGGCCATTTCGGAGAAATGTTAACCCAAGTCAACACTAACCAATAGGCAACCAAACACTCGAAATGAGCTCGGTTCACCCGGGACCCAAACCAACCATCTACCTAACCCAAACTCATAATTACGGAGCTGATGTAATCATTGAATTTCGAATCTGACACTCTAATCAATGAAAGATGACCCAAGTTCCACTTTCAACTCCAAATAGCCTAAAAATAGAAAAACCAACATAAAACCCACACCGAAAGTCCTCAGGCCTCGACTAAAGGTCCAACTAAAACAAACTCAACGTTCCAGATATAACGGAACTGTCAGAATTTGGTTTCAAGCATTTAGCTAAGAATGTTGACCAAAGTCAATGATATTCTAAGTTTAAGCTATAAAACAGGCAAACAACCAAAATGACCAAATGAACGAGCAGGGCACCGAATCACTAATCCCAGCAAGCAATAAATGACTTGGGGTCACTACAGAAAAGTTCTAACAGTACAAAGAAAGCATAAACGCGAAGATAACCGAAAGGGTCATCACAGATTTACTTATGAAAAATCTAAATTTTTTGATGTTTTTAGTGTCTCGATTATGTCAATATGCACCTGGTGCTCGTGTTTTCATTCCCTGCTTCCTGTTCTGGGTTTTCATAGTAACTTCTCTCAAATAAAAATGATATTAGCATTTTCTTATAAAAATTTCTTGGTTGGAAAACTTATTGGGGACAAAAAACTTCCTGACATAAAGAATACATACATTAGATGTTTGAACTACCAGTTGAATGATAACTCGTTTGTGTGTATGTGTTATGTATATAGCCCATATAAAGGCACCATTTGCGCTATGTAGTCTTAATAACAAAGACCAATGTTATCTACCATCTTGCAACATATAATACATCTCATCTCATATTGACAACTGCATCCAGTATGGAGAGGATGCTGATGTAAAGGTTAAAATTTTTGACCAATAGGAGGATGATTAATTTTTTTTTTCTTGACTTGTTCTAAAATCAACAAGCACTATGGAGGCATTGATGTGGCGGGTGGTGAAAATTTATTAACAAAGTGTCTTTTGTGAGACACCTTTTTGAGCTTCTTCTCATTATGTTGCCTCTGCATTATAACATGTTTTGAGGTAAAAAGATTTGTTATTCGCTGGAGTTTTCCCAGTTGAAATAACCGCATGTTGGACATTACATTTAAGTAAAATTTCTCTTCTTTTTTTTAGGTTTATGTGGATGGTTACACTGCTATTTCAGTATATCTATCTACTGTATAATTTTCTTTTTAGTGTGGGACGAATTCAATGAAATATGGTATATGCTCTTAGGGTCATTAGGTTGTTGGTTAGAGTTATGTAGAGATAAGTTATACATGGCATAGTTATGTAGAGTTAAGTTATACATGGCATAGTTATGTAGAGTTAAGTTATTCCATATTTTATCCTGCATAAACTAATACAAAGATTTTGTTGTAACTTATACTAGTATACGTATTCGCGCGATGCACGGGAAGTGTTAGAGAAAAAAATCACAAATATTATTATCTTATTGAACATTGTTTCTATTTTAGGTATTGTCGCCTGTAATAGTAATTTTATAAAAGGATCTATCAAACTTTTATTAAAGCAGATCTTTATTTTTATTAATTTATAATACACAAAAATAAGATAATAAATTATTATGAAATAAAAACATGAACATACAAACTCTATCTCTAATTAATCTAGGGAAAATTAAGCAGAATATCAGTCCATCAAACTTATTTACACCCAAATTTGCCCAACTTACCACAAATTACCCGAAATAGAACACATCCACTCGGCATTTCTCTTCTTGTCCTTCTTCTTCTTCTTCTTATTCTTCTTCTTATTCCTCCTTTTTTCTTTGTTGCTTTCCCTTTTTCTTTGACGTACCACAAATGTGAATTATTTCAAGCAAATTATATGCCAAAAGATTCAAAATATTGAGAGGAGCTCTTATCTAAAATTTTGGACTGTTTAGAGGACATTTGGAGTTGGACAGGATTGAAAGAAATTGCAAACCAAGTTCTTTAATCCCTGTTGCACTTAAACTTAGGCTAGGCTTAAATGTTTCTTGCTGTTGTAAAATCAAACTAAAAGAGTAACAATATAAACAAGAAAGTAGACAAGATATGAGGGATTAAGAGAGGAGAGCTTTTTTTTTTTTGGTAAATATATAGCTTCATTTCATTTCAGACCAAAAGTTGGAGTTACAACGACAAATAGATGCCGACCATCTATTTCGCAGTCTTTCTCTATCCTATCAGATACATACTATAAGCATAAGAAAACATTTACACATATTACTCCTATAGCTAAACAAATAGGCTCTTAAATGATTGTACAAGCAATAAAGATTGGCATTCCATCAGTACATAACTCAATTTCACGTCACTATTTTGAGGCATCAGATCTTGAATCAAGGTACTCCACACAATTTTTGCAAAGCCAACTTCCATTTAGCTAGTGCCTGACCTCTACGATGAAGGTGGCAAGCTATCTCTCTCCAAATAGAATCAGCATGGAAAGCACCAGCTTGAAACCTGAGATTGTTTCTTTCCCTCCATATGATAGCAACCAACACACCAAATCCAGAAGATGTTATAGTTGCATTGCCCCTTTTGCTCTTAGACATCTCGTTTGCCCAGGAAAGTTCAGTTTTCCAATCTCCAATCTGTCTGTTTATGCCCATCCAAATAAGAAACCTGTTCCATATACTTCTAGTAACTGGACATTCAAAATATAGGTGCTCAAAATATTCCAGGGGTGCTTGGCAGAAAATACATCTCAAAGGAACTTGAATACCAATTTTGAGCAATCTCTCCACTGTTGCCAATCTTCTCCATGCTGCTAACCATAGGAAGAACTTATGTCTTGGATGTATATTTAGATGCATAGCAATATACTTCCAAGTAACTTTTTGCCACTGTGGACTTAAGCAAAGGTACATCTTCTGGATTGAGAATTTCCCACCAGAAACCATCATATTCAGTCTGGTTTTCAGGTTCCCTTGAAGGTTTTGACATTCCATGATCGACCTCCTAGCAAGCAATATTTCCCTAATGACCCAAGTTTCATTCTTGAGGATAGTACAATTCTCAGCACAAGCACCCTTCATATAGTAGATGTGCAACTATTTAATCCATAGACACTCCTTTCCTCTGTAATAGCCCATAACTATTTCAGGATAGCGGCAGTGTTCCATATATTCATGTTAATAATGTTTTGCCCACCTGCTGCCTGAGGTCTACACATCTTCTCCCAGGAGACTAAGGCTTTGTTGGACTAAGCTGTAGCACCTGTCCAAAAGAAAGTCCTACAAGCAGTTTCAATCATCTTCAAGATCCTTTTAGGAAGTACAAAGATTTGTGCCCAATAGGTTTGAACCCCAAAAATAATTGATTTAATCAGCTAAGTTCTCCCAGCATATGACAATAATTTTGTTGACCAGCATCTAAGTTTCTCAGTAGCTTTCTCAACAATGGGCAAGCACTGGGCCACCGTAAGCTTCTTTAAGGATAAAGGATCACCTAGATAGTTGAAAGGTAGGGAGCCTTACAAGTAACCAAGTGTGTGTAGAATGACATGCTTCAACTCAGGTTTAACACCAGCCAAATATATCTGACTCTTCTCTATGTTAACTTGTAAACCAGATGCCGCAGAAAATCTTTGAAAGGCCCCTTGTAATAGGTGAATAGACTTCATATCTTCTTTGTAGAACATCAATAAGTTATCTACAAAACATATGTGCATTGCTCCCACTTTCTTGTATCTAGGATGAAATTTGAAGTCTAGGTTTTGACCAATCTGAGTAAATTCTCTATGGAGATACTCCATTGCTACCATAAAAAGGTAAGGAGATAGTGGATCTCCTTAGTTGATACCTCTCTTACCAACAAAGGGATGATTTAGACCACCAAACAACATCAAAAGTAAGATACACTGGTAACACACTCCATTACCCATTGCACAAATTTGATAGGAAATCCTAACTCCACCGAGATAGCTTTTAGGAAACACCACTCAGCTGTGTCATATGCCTTCTTTAAATCTACCTTCATAACATACCTAGGTGACAAGCCCTTTCTTGTATACCACTTCAAGAGTTCATGGCTGAAAAGGATATTGTCTATAATACTTCTACCTTCAATGAATGTTGTTTGGGCAGGGCTAGCTAAGTCACCTATTACCTTCTTGATTCGATTAGTCAGGACTTTAGTAATAATCTTATAGACAGTTGTACAACAAGCAATAGGTCTATATTACTTTACCTGTGTAGGAGTGGCAACTTTTGGGACTAGAGTGATGTCAGTACAACTGAAAGCATGTAGTATTTTCCCAGTATGAAAGAACTCCATGGCAACACCAACTACATCTGCTTTAACCACAGACCAATGCTGAAGGAAAAACTCTACTGGAAATCCATCAACACCTGGAGTTTTCTCAGAAGGCATTCCTTTAATAGCATCAAATACTTCTTGCTCAGTTAATTCTTGAATCAATTCACATTTCTAAGCATAGGAAAGACATGGTCCTTTTCTGATAAATTCTATGTTTGGGCATGGAAGAGTAGCAACCGCAGACCCCATCAATTTAGAAAAGAATTCAATAAATTCCTGCTCAATCAACTTGGGGTCCTGAAGTTTCACCCCACCAGCAGTGTAGACAGATGTAATTGCATTCCTATTTGCTCTGATTTTGACTTAGGCATGAAAGTATCTTGTGTTAGAATCCCCACTATCAACCCAGCTGATTCTGGATTTTTTTCTAAGAACCTGTTCCTCAATATCACTCCACTTTGTAATTTCACTTCTAAGCTGCTTCTCCTCTTCAACTAAGTGAGGGCATAAGGGAGTAGCATTTAGTAATATTTGAATTCTTTCCAGACCTTGCCTAGCCTGTGTCAGCTTTTTCTCATATGCTGGCATATAGGTGTTTAGATCTTTTAGTCCCAGCTTTACAGCCTTCAGCTTACACCAGAGCTGCTTCATATTTGTCCCTCTATGAGATATATACCATGCTCTCCTTAATATATCACCAAAATCAGGGTGGGAGAGGACTGTTTTGAATAGTTTAAAGGGTCTTGGCTTCATGTAAGGTTGGGGGCTCACCTGGACAATCATAGGAGAGGAGAACTTTTCTTATTCTTTCAAGTGTTTTCCAAATTATAAGTGTATCAACTGTCACTCAAAACCTCTATTTATAGTATAACATTGATGAACATCAAAGGATGCAATAAACATGGCATTAATCTTTGAGGAGGTGGGAGAGACTATGGTGTTATGGATGATCAATGAGGAGGTGGGAGAGACTATGGTGTTATGGATGATCAATGAGGAGGTGGGAGTTTCTACTCATAAATGATAATTATAGTGTAGAGGTTACTAGAAGTTATGGACATCCATAATACAAGATGACAACATTATATTACCACACAATTATTTGCAACACTCTCTCTTGGATGTTCATTGATAGATAATGTGTCTCGTTAAAACCTTACTAGGAAAAACCCTGTAGAAAAAAAATCCTAGTAAAGGAAAAATAGTACACATATCTTGTAATACGCTTTGTTTGTTGCCTCATTAAAAACCTTGCTAGAAAAACTCATTGGGACAAAAGCTAGGCCAAGGACAAAAGAGTGCGCGTATTTGACTTCCCCCGATGCAAATATCATTTAATTTCTTGGAGATGATGCATCCCAATCTTGAATACCAGCTTCTCAAATATTGATGTTGGTAATGCTTTAGTGAAAAAATCACATACAAAATATATTGTATCCTTGAGCTCATCCTGATATATTATTTTCTTATCTCATGGATATGTTGAGTCTTTGAACTCAGCTAAAATATATTCTTGATAATTGCTCTATTCATGACCTTGTCATGGAAGATAAATTGCTCATTCGACTTGTTCGTAGTAAGAACCAAGTGGCAGACACTTTTTTTCCATTATAATAAAAGTGATTGTCTTGTAGAAGAACATGATATGACAATATTCCCATGTGTAAACAGATGACTTTCTTGAGATCAAACTTTATATAAATCAGATAATTTTCTTGCACTTTCATAATCAACAATCTCTTGACAATATTGGTTAGAAATAATAAACTCATACCAATATTTAATTTCACTCAAATATCTTCACATAAAAGTGAAATTATGTTTTTTCTGCATATTAACAAAATTTTTTATCTCATATATAGAAATAGCAGAATACATAAGTGCATCAATTGCACTAAGATATGGTACTTTTTAAACCATTTTTATGAGAGCGAAATTGATCTTTCATTATATTAAGCGATCTCACAACCATTGGGGTACTCAATGGAGTCGCTTTAGAACCTTTTAAATCCTTCAAGGATTTTCATAAAAACTTTATTGTCTATCTAGACATGAAAATAATTTCATTATACGTATTCAATTTTTTTTCCCGTCCATTTCCAAACTGAAAGAAAACTCATTGCATCCACCATAGGAGAAAACATCTTCATACAATAATGTCAAAACTTTTGCGAAAAACCTTTAATCCCCAAGGTACAAGCCGTACATTACATCTTACAGTTATACTTTTTGCACAATAACCCATTTGTACCTGTGGACACGTGATTTTTGATCCTTTCCGAGTTTTACCTCATTTTAGTTTTAAATATTTATTTTGAGTCTAATCTTTAATTTAATTTTTAGTAAATTTTATTTTAAAATGCTGAAGAATACTTCAAAAAATAGAGTCACATTTTACGATAAATTTATTTTTACTTTTCAAATAATATAAAAAATTTCAAAAAATATTTTTTATTTTAATTTAGATTTTAATAAATAAGCAAATGATTTTATCATCTTTCTTTGTTATATTTATTTTTAGATTAGCCATTTGAAATTTCTATATTTTATTAATATAAACATAACTAGTTACTATTTTATCATTATATTATATTTTATCTTTTAAAATAAAAAAATAAATTACCTACTAATCCTAAAACTAACCCAACACCCCTCACTATCCTACCCCTACAACCTCACCAGCAATTCTCCACTCCCACTCCCTCAAACCCATTACCCCCCACTAATCTGCACACACACGACACATACCACACTCACACACATCACTTCTATATATACACACATTCGCACATATGCAAAATAGAGAAAAACACATACACAAGCAACACAGAATTAGAAAAAAACTCGAGAAAAAATGAGAAGAACATAGAGATAAGAGAGTAGAAGGAAAGGAATAGAGATTAGGAGAGAAAAAACAGATTGGAAAGAAAAAGATGTAATAGTGTTTTAAGGTTGTCCTTTGTCTCGTATCAAAGGCTTACGAACCTATATTTGAGAATTTTATTAATATTGTGCGTATTAAAAAATATTTGATTTAAAATTTGAATTTGGTGAAGTTATACTTTTATTGCCTTCCTAAAAATGTCTTAAATATTTATGAAAAAAATTCTTTTGTTAAGATATAATTGTGTATACTTATTTTAGAAGAATTTTATAAGTTATTAATATTTTAACGGAGATAGTATGTCTAGTTATGTGACAAAATTATTATTGTATATAGAAGGCTTTATTCGAAATAATTTTCTATTAATTGTGATGTATTCAAAATGTTATATGTATTTTACTGTGAACCTATGCAATATCAGAGTATATACGTAATGGGATAAATATATTTTCAGTATTGCCATCTCCTCTCCACTCCACGTGGAGGTGGAGGTGGAGGTGTTGGACAACACATTTTTAATAACATTGGGATGGTGCCACATTTCCCCTCGCCCAGCATATTAGTTAAAATAAGTAAAGTGGCATATGTATGTAATATAGTAGCTTGTTAATTGACCAAAAAGTGAGTTATTCTTCATGAATTTAACCCTATGTAATAGATATATATAGAGAAAGAGGTACAATAGTTTTTGACCTTTGTTTTACTCTACAGTTAAGGCAAGCTATACGTATATAGTGTTGCTCATATTCCAAATGAATTCGTAGAAGAACTTTATGGGAAAACATTTTTGACGCCATACATTTGATCCTCGAAAGAAAATCAATTATCTACAATTAGCGTTATTCAAGCTCGAATTTAGGTATGTAAAGACTATTCCTTTCTTTTTTGACATGATTCCTTACGATTTAAAATCTTCATGTTTAGCGTGCTATTGAAGAGTCAATTGTTAGGTGTCTCTAAATTATTGTTCGTGTTATTCTTGTTAAAGCTCATATTTGATGATGTTGGTTTAAGTGTTAAGTTGGAAGGATGTGGTGGTATATTTATGGTTATTAGATGACGGTGATGGTTGGGTTTATCGTGGTATTATGGTTGTGATATGGAGGAGGTACAATGGTTCTAGGGTACTTGGGGGCTGCCTTAAAAGCTTGTATTATGTGTTGTATATTTCATCACATTTTATTGCATTTTGATTGTGGTTGCCTAGAGGACTCACGAAAACCTATAAGGCATGAGACTTGTCCGCATGGTTGAGGCCGTGCCTTTATGATGACCTGTAAGGCGTGAGACCCTTCCGCATGGTCGAGCCCATGGCATTATGAGTACCTGTAAGGTGTGAGTATTTTTTCGTATGGCCTCCTTTATGTATTGATCTCCCGTAAGGCCTGAGTTTGTTCCGCAGGTTGAGCCTTTGTATTGTGTTGTTCATTTTGTATTGCATTCATATGTTATGATTGTTCTGGTTCGATGTATCTTGAGTTTCGGAGGCGATGTATGGCCGAGGTTGTGACTATTATGGGGCCTGGAGTAGGGAAAGGTAAGGTAGTGTTGGGCTGACGTGGTGTCTGTGCTAGTTGTGACTGGGATGTTGGTATCATTTGTTTCAAATTCTATCGTATTGTGGTTTTAGTATCAGTTATGATGTTTTAGTTATTCTGTTGCCTTACTTATTCAGTATATTCTTTCATAATAACGGCCCCATTTCTTGGGAGGCGCTGCATTCATGTATGCAGGTTATCAGGTAGACAGTTGTCCTGGTTGTGTGTGGTCGAATTTAGCTGATGATTGATATGCTCCATTCTTTTCGGAGTTGATGAGTCTAGAGTATTTCTTGGTTTTGTACTGGTAATGGGTATGTCGCGGCCTGTCCCAACTCGTGGTTAGCAATTTTTCATCTTAGAGGCTTGTGGACATCTGTTGTGGGTCTGGTAGTCAGTTATGGCATGATTGACCTTGTATTATCATTTTGTTATATTTGAGTTTGTTTCTGTTGCGTTTCATTTTGTTTGATTTAGTTTCTATTTGTCGCTCGATCAAGTGAGGCACGAGGTGCCAGTCACGCCTCCCTGAGTTTGGGGCGTGACAAACTTGGTATCAGAGCATGGTCATGCCTTAGAGAGTCTATAAGCCGTGTTTAGTAGAGTCTTGCTTATGGGTGTGTTGATAACGATCTCAATCGAAAATGATCAAAATCGATATCAGAAACACAAAATGAAACAACACAAATTAAAGATAGAGGGATAGATTAGAAAAAGGATGAGAATAAAAGAAAGAAGGGCTAATTGAATCCACAATCAACCAAGGGAGAAGAGAACTCAATCAAATACCCGAGAAACCAAATTGAATTCACAAGATGATAACTCGATGATCGATCAAGCAAAGAAGATAACACAAACAATTCGAGAATCCACCCTAATCACTCGATCTAAGCTAACAATTGAAATTTAACCCAATCACTACCCTAACCTAGAGTAACTAAAATATCAAGTCTTTCAAGACAATTCAATCATCAATAATCTAAGTATGAAAATGACTAAGGCATCTATTTATAGTTATTGCCTTTACACAAATAGCCTATTACAAAAATAGCCCAAAAGTGACTATTTTGGAAATAACCCACAAGAGCCCTTCTTCATTGCCCAAATGGCATCTTGATCGCCCATGGCCTTGTGCATTTGTTGCTCCATGGCTTCCTTCGGGCTCCAAACTATCATCCATATATAAAAGCCCCTCCTAATGTGCTCCAAGCTAACCATGATTGTATCATCCTCCCCTTCTTCAAAAGGATTCGTCCTCGAATCCAAACCTTGCAAAAATATGAGAAGGACAAACAACAAACATATCCTCATAGCATGAGGGTTAGCACATGGGTTATCAACCATACCAACTTGCCAAGGAGGCACACATTTGAAATACAACCAACTATCCTTTGTGTCAAATAAGATCAATGCATTGTAGAACATACAAAGGATCCGACTATGAGAAATATCATGAAATAAAGAGGGTTCAAACACCCATGAGGATTTACCGGGGTCAAAGATATGAAAAACCCACATAGTTTGCTCACAAAAGAAAATAGACCAACCCAAGAAACCCCTACCTCTATATAAAATAAATTCCATACATACATGGACATCATCATATGCAAAGAGGTAGTAAAGAAAGGTGTTACTTAAATGAACTTCATTCAAAGTGTTCTCACATATAGAATCACCCTTTGATCCATAAGCATTAAGACCATGATCAAGAATGGGGTCACACAAGAATGAAGGGGTCATTAGAGAACATACACCTCTTTCCTTTTGACTACTAACCTCTCCAATAGACATACTATCATCTTTCAAGAAAAGAGTTTTGTCTTTGGAAAGTGTGTCATCATACCATAGTGGATTTTCAAACAATTGATAGCCTTCAAGGGTGGCTACACTTCCAACATTATAAGACGCACCACTATCTTCATCATTCACATTAGTCATGTCATCATTGAATAAAGGATTATCCCTAAGTTCATACTCTACCTCAAGATCCTCATGACAAGAATAAGAAATAGAATCAACACCTAAGAAATCATCACCTCTAAGTAAAGATCCTACATGACTAACTAACAACATGACCAACTATATCATTACCATCACTAAATTGAGGTTCATTTATCACATCATACAACTCCTCAATTAGTAGGTCATCATCACAAGCAAGTTGGTCAACACCACAATGAATACTAGTTGATAGCATATCAAGCTCAAAAGAATCACACACATGATTACCATCATTATAGCCAACTAGCATTTGACTACCCCCATTACATGACAATATATTTTCACTCAAGTCACAAGTGCTAACACTAGATGGACTCAAATTGATCTTACTAGAAGAATCAATCAAGTCATCTATAGGATCAACTAGTGTTTGGGCACTCACAACAATGTCATCATCATCATGCAATAAGGTGTCATCAAGATCATCACAAGGTAAAGGCTCTTTAAGCTCACACATATACAAGCTATCACTTACACTCAATTGGATACTAGCCATACAATGATATTTTACTTTCAATAAAGTGTAAGGTTTAGCTTTGTTACCTGGTAGCTCATATGAATAATTGTCTTCAGCTTGGTTTCCAACATTGAAGCACAAATACTCCTTTGGAAAGTTTTTTAACACCTCTTGATTCTCCACATTTTGAGGTGCTTTGCTAGGCTTGCTTCCAAGAATACCTGCACAAGTATCAAGACAACTAGAAAACAAGAAAAGTTACATGAGTTAGGATAAGATTGTGACAACCCTCTCACATCACTCCACACAATCTCTTCTTTTTTCACTCTAGAGTTGTCACTTATCACACCCTTACTCCTCTCAATATTTTGTCTCTCAATTTCATTGTAGTTCAGACAAGTGCCAAGTATCCCTTGTGAAGGGTTAGATGATACTTTCACTTCAAGCTTCCACTTTGGTGCACAAGGTGTGGATGTTTTAACTTCTATGTTCAACTCCTTAGTGCTAGAATCATAAGGAATAACTTGCCTTGCTCCCAATGGCAACTCCTTAGGTTCATCTTAATTAGGAGTGGCTTTCTTCAACATCTTTTGTAACTCCTCGGGCTTAAGATTGGCAACCCATCGGATGACCTTGTCAATTTCTCTTTGTATGGCATCCCCTAATTCTTTAATTCTTAAAGATTCAAGATCCCTCACCTGAAGGGGCTCATTTGATTTCACTTTACTTTCATGGCCTATTGATCCTTCCATCCTACCTCCAACACCATTTCCATATTGCGAATAAGACACATTGAAATTAGGATAAGAAGCATAAGTTCTTGGATTACAAGAAGTAGAGAATGTTCTTTCCCTATGGTCTACACGACGTCTTCGAATTGGTTTCATCCACACATCTATACCCCCTCGACTAGGATAGGAAGTAGCACAAGACAAGGAAGATAATTCACCTTCACAACATCCCCTTCTATCACAATCTTCCTCAAAGGATTCATAAGACATATGGGAGAAAGCATCATACCTTATATCATCTTCATCACCATGGTGGGTAATATGAGAAACCCCATACCCTTCATCTTCACTATCGAATTCATCATAAGATACTTCTACTCCTTCATGTTCATGATAAGGGCCATAAGCCCCATTCATTTCATATCCATCTCCAAAGTAGTAGTTCTCATCACCACATGGCTAAAGATCATGGCTATTATCATAGCCTCAACAATCCCCATCATCATCATACTCATAGCCTCCATTGCTACAAGCATAGTTTCCCATTTCATCATCATAAGGATCCGAAACTATAGAGGACATACTTCCTTATAGATCTTTTTGTACCTACAAAACTAGCAAACAAGTTAGTAATAAAATCCTCATGCCACACTTTATGTGAATTATCAACTCACCTTCTATGGCTTCTTTCCCAAATTGATAGTGTTACTAATTTTGCTCAATCAATTCAAGGTTATCTATCCTTGTAAAGGAATGGATCCTTGCGACTCTTGAAAGAAGGACGACTCAAATAAAACTAAAAGGACTTGAATCAAGAAATTAACTACGAAAAAAATGAGAAAAGAACACAAAGAAACGCACAAGAGAAAAAAAATGGACTCAAAGAAAACTAAGTAATAAAAGTAGAAATGTTACTTATGTTGCTTAATTTTAAGAATCAAAGAGATGATTTGATGATTAAAACTAGTTAACAAGTAATTAAAGATGTTAATTAGTTGTTAATTAGTAGATAAATGGAAGAAAAATGAGTGTTGGAGAAGAAATAGACCAAATCTGACAATCAGAAAAGTTCTGAGGGACCCAATCTGACAGTCAAAAAAGTTCTGAAGGACCAAATCTGACACATAGAAACAAGTTTGGGGGACTGATATTGACTTTTGCAAACTTGGACAGAATGCTTCCAATTTGGGACCCTAAAATTTTTCTAAGTGTTGGAAACACTTGGTCTCTGAAATTATGCCACACGCGCCATATGGCGCGACTGGGCTGGGCTGCTGACAAGGCTGCTGTGCTGTTGCTTAGTTGGCTGCTGCGTGGCAACTGTTGACTGGTCAACTGCTGATGTGGCATCCACGTGGACTTTTTTTTTTTTAAATATCAATTTTTTTTTGAAATTTCACTTGTGGACCCAACAAACACCTTTGACCAACTTTGACTTGAGAAAATTGAATCAAATGTATCTTTGACTTCTTCTTCTTCAAGAACACATGAAGAACACCAAGAACATTGATGAATTTCAAAAATTCATAACTCACTCAATTTAACTCCGATCTTCACCAAATTTTAAACACGAGCTCCTTTCAACAGCACGAATAAACCCCAATAATTTTTAGCACTCAATTTCAAGCCGAAAATAAACCCATTTTCTCCATCTTCAAACTATGAAGAACATCATGAACAAGTGAACTTCAAATCTTCATAACTTCTTTGTTTTAGCTTCAAATTCAACAAAATTCGAGATTTAGGCTCCCCTTGCTATAGAGAACAAACCCCAATACTTTCAAGCTCCAATTTAGCCTCAAAGAACAAACCCACTTCACCTTCTTCAAGCTTTTTCAAGCTCAACAATGGTAAAATTTTGAACACCTCCAAATCAACTCAAAATCGTCTTAAATTTTAGGAGAAGCTTCATCTTAAGCTAGAGAACAAATCCCAATACTTTTTCTAGCTCGAATCTCTCCTAATCTTCAAGACCCATTTTCAAGTTTTCAAACCTTCAAGCTCTTTTAGTGGTAGAATCTTCTCTACAATTCAAAATCACTTGAAATCTTGGATTTAGACTCAAAAAACACTAGAGAATACGAATCTAGTGTCAAAAACAACAAATCAAACACAAAAAAAATTCAGATTTTTTTTTGGACGAGTTTTTTTTCTTTTTTTTTCAATTTATAAATTTAAGACCTAAGAATTGATGGAACAACTCTTAAATACTAAGCTCTGATACCAAGATAATAACGATCTCAATCAAAAATGATCAAAATCGATATCGAAAACACAAAATGAAACAACACAAATTAAAGATAGAGGGATAGATTAGAAAAAGGATGAGAATAAAAGAAAGAAGGGCTAATTGAATCCACAATCAACCAAGGGAGAAGAGAACTCAATCAAATGCCCGAGAAACTAAATTGAATCCACAAGATGATAACTCGATGATCGATCAAGCAAAGAAGATAACACAAACAATTCGAGAATCCACCCTAATCACTCGATCTAAGCTAACAATTGAAATTTAACCCAATCACTACCCTAACCTAGAGTAACTAAAATATCAAGTCTTTCAAGACAATTCAATCATCAATAATCTAAGTATGAAAATGACTAAGGCATCTATTTATAGTTATTGCCTTTACACAAATAGCCTATTACAAAAATAGCCCAAAAGTGACTATTTTGGAAATAACCCACAAGGGCCCTTCTTCATTGCCCAAATGGCATCTTGATCGCCCATGGCCTTGTGCATTTGTTGCTCCATGGCTTCCTTCGGGCTCCAAGCTATCATCCATATATAAAAGCCCCTCCTAATGTGCTCCAAGCTAACCATGATTGTATCATGTGTTGTGCACCAAAATTATAATCAGGAGGCTATAGGGCATTTAGGATTGGTTACCAATTTTTCATCTTCTAGATCATGCTTTAAGTCCTAAATTTTGGTTATTGAAATCATACGTTCTATTCTAAATTCGAGGATGAATGTTCCTAAGAGGGGAGGGGGGAGGATGTAACACCCCAAGTGTTTTAAGTTTATCCTTTGTCCCGTATCAAAGGCTTACGAGCCTATATTTGAGAATTTTATTAACATTACGTGTCTTCAAAAATATTTGATTTAAAATTTGAATTTGGTGAAGTTATACTTTTATTGCCTTCCTAAAAATGTCTTAAATATTTATGAAAAAAATTATTTTATTACGGTATAATTATGTATGTATTTATTTTACAAGAATTTTATAAGTTATTAATATTTTAACGATGATAGTAAGTCTAGTTATTGTAATGACCTTTCCTGTTATTTATACATTTTTGCCTTTGTTGTACCGTTAGAGCTTTCCTGTAGTGGCCCCAAGTCATTTATGGCTTGTCAGGACTGGTAGTTCGATGCCCGGGCTATTTGTTTGGTCATTTTGGCCGTTCCTTGTTTTAGAGCTTTAGGCTTTTGAAATTATTGACTTTAGTCAACATTTTTGGTGAACGTGCTCAGAATCTAATTCCAATAGTTCCGTTAGCTCTGGGGCATGGACTTTGGTCTAGTGGGACCTTTGGTCGGGATCCGGGAGCTATACAGCTTGGAAATCTCTCTCGTTCTATATTTTTAGGCCCGTTGGGCTTATTTGATTGACTTTGATCAATATTCGGAGAAGACGGCCTCAGATGGAAATTCTGTCAGCGCTGTTAGCTCCGGAATGTTGAATTTGTGTTAGTTAGTTGGTTGGTTTGGGTCCCGGGTGAGCCAGACTTATTTCAGATGTTTGGTTGGCATTAGTTAGTGTTGACTTGGGTCAACATTCCTTCGAGACGACCTCGTATGGAAGTTTCATCAATTGCGTTGAGTCCGAGACATTGTCTCCACTCTAGTAGCACTATTGGTTTTTGAGTGTCGGGTTCCAATTGTGCACGAAACACCCCATAGAAGCTTTGGCTATAGCTGGTTTTCTGTAGCAAAAATTGTTTAGTGGGAACGACGCTGAATTGTGATTTCCTTCAGCACCAATGGCGCTGAATTATGATTTTCCCCTTCAGCGCGATCATGCTAAAATAGCATGATTGCGCTGGTCTGTGGTCCTTCCTTCAGCGCAATTGCGCTCCTTTAGTGCCGATGGCGCTGACCTGCGTCCAGCCCCTATAAATCCTCCCTCCTTCAAGTTTTCAGCTCTAATTCTTGTTTCCTCCTAACTCCAAACTGAAAATCCTCTCCACCAAATGTCTTCTTTTAGTCTTAGCTTTGAGAATTCATCAATTGGATTGGAAAGTCTCGCTTCTTGGACAATTTTGGTAAGTTTCTTCCCCCAAGTTGTTCTTCTCCAATTCTTGGAAACCACCATTATTGACCCTTTCTCAAAGCTTGAAAATCCTTTGTAGAAGCTGCCCCTTTGGTGTTTCATGTTTGAGGAATCATCCAATTCGCATTCTTGACGTAATTCCCTCATTGAGGTAGGTTATTCTTGCTCTATTTCCATATTTATTCCTTGAAATTCCTTCTTTAATTCTCTCTTGAGCGGGCTATTTTGGAGCCCCAATTATGGTCTATTTTCTCTCAAATTTTGAGCATGTGATCCTGGGATGGTAAGGAACACATTGGTGTTTTTTGTTTTTGGTTTTGGGTTGCAGGGCCTACGGGCCTGTTTGTGACCCGGATTTTGACCTGGTTATGTTTATGGCATTATGAGTATTGTTAGTCTTGTATTTATGTGTAGATTATTGTATTAATAATGGTTTCATAATTTGGAGCTTTCTAGAGCTGTTTGATTCTGGACGATGCCGTTCCCGCAGCTATTCATCGAACGACAGATAGGTTATGGTCTTCCCTACCTAGACTCTGCGTATATAGGCTATAACTGCATTAATTAGTATCCTTGGGTGTCAATATTGTATATTACCTTTATGGTCCTGTGTGGCCTTTTATTGACACTGGAACATAAATAGTGGGCTATTTGGGAATGTTCGCGAGTCTCGAACATAAAGATATCCTTTTAGGCTAGTTATGTCTGCTGTAGAGCTGTTGAGTCTGTGCCGGGCCGGTAGGGTGTTTGTGAGCCGTTGGGATAATTTATATCTGTGTGCAAGCATATCATCCATGAAACAGGTTTTCCCTGCATGTTTTATCACTATTTTGGCTTCGGGCCTTCTATAGATGGTTTTCTAAATCTTGTATGGCCCCAGGGGGCCATTTTTGCTATAGATGATGATAAAATAGGATTTGAATGATTTCACACTGGTTTTCCTACTAATTCTAGGCTCAGAAGGGCAGAGCACTAGACTTGATTTTAGCACTGATTTAGACCCGAGTATCCTTCGGGCACCCTTTGAGAGGGTTATTGAGACTTTTATCATTGTATTAGACTCAAGTTTACTTCAAGCACCCTTGAGAGGGTCTTTTGAGATTACTACATGTAATGACACTTCCGGTCATTTACACATTTTCGCCTTTCTTGTACCATTAGAGCTTACTTGTAGCGGCCCAAGTCATTTATGTCTTGTCGGGACCGGTAGTTTGGTGCCCGGGCCATTTGTTTGGTCTTTATGGCCGTTCCTCATTTTAGAGCTTCAACTTTGGAAATCGTTGACTTCCGACAACATTCTTGGTAATATCAAAGAATTAAACCAAGGTTCTAGGTTAAAGGAATTCCTTACTCAAAAGTTTGAGTTAAAGAAATGCCTCGTGTAACACCTCACTCGTTTGGAAGGTTTAAAGTAACCCGTGCCTTTGGGGTAATACTGATAGTGTCTACTACACTAAGAAGGATGTGTTATGAGGTATTGTAATGGAAAAATGGTCGTATGATAAGTTTTGAAATCAAGCAAGTTGTGAAACAAAAGTCGGAAAAAGTTATTGTAAATTTCTCTAAGGAATTCTCTTCAAATTTGGGTTAAATGTCTTGGGGTGTTTCTCCCTATCTATAAAGAGTTAGTGGATATACCAAATCGAAGGTCTATGAGTCTAGTTTCCAACGCACTAAACCATTTGTCCATAAGACTTCAGAATAGAGATATATTCACGTTTTCGTAAGACTGCGCAAGAAGACACGTCAAGGTGGGGCCCGCATCCTAAGTCGGTTTTGCTTTATAAAAGGTGTTCCAGCTTCGTTTTAATTCATAAAAATCACCCAAAAGCTTCATAAAATCAGACTTAAAGTCCCTAAATAATCCATGGACTTTGATCCTTTCAATTCGGAAGTTTAATGGAAATTGCTCTACGTCGCGAGCTCGTCATTTTGGTATAGTTTTCCCCGTTGATTTCATGGCGTATCTTCGTGGGTGTTGATGCAGTGAGCCAGTAGGTGTTTAAGTATTTGAAAGTATCTACGGAGTTATATTGGCGAGGTATGGACCCCGTACACTTATCTATTTGTTGAATCAAGATTCTAAGCTTCTAGTCATGAAAAGTTGTATTTTTCGATAACTTGTAGTAGTTTCTTGTTGGATTTGGATATGTTTGTTGTTCCTGCAAGGAGGAAGGTTGTTAATCTTGGGATATTGAATATTTTTGTCAAGGAAATCTCTCCCCTACGACCCTCCTTCGTTATTATATGTTCTAGTATTGGTTTATGGATTTCTGACCCTCGAAGTGGTATTTTGGATTTGTGGCTTTGGACAGCCCCTTTATCTTGTTATGTTTGGTTATTGTTGTGGTATTCTGGTTGTGGTAAGGTGCTGGAGGGATTGGGAAATTTTGCAATTCTTTTTGGGATCGTATACAATTGTGATTGGATTGGACAACGTGAAGTACGCCTTGAAATAGTGCCTCGGGAGCTCGTCGCTCCTTTGAGATGTGGTTAACATATTATTGTTAGATTTAGCTACCATTTCTTATTGTTATTGGCCTCATTTTATGTTTTGGAGTTGGCTGGTCGCGAGTGTGACATTAACACCTTATAAAATGGCTATGGATCGTTCTTGCAGCCTCATCGATTCTAGCAATTATTCCATTACCTTGGTTGGTCAGCCTTCATAGAGACGTATTTGGGGCTTCAGTTGAAAGTATTTGTTTTGTGTGTTTCAGAGCTTTCGGGAGCAGTTTGAGTCTGGACGACGTCGTTCCCGCAGCTAGTCATCGGATGACAGGTAGGTTATGGTTTTCCCCTATCTAGACTCTACGTATATAGGCTATAACTGCATTAATTAGCATCCTTGGATGGGTTGTTATAGGTTGGTACCCCAGACCTTGTTCGCCTTTCGTCCGTCTATTTCATACGTTGTTTGTAGTATTCGCGTAGTAATGTATATTACCTTTGTGGTCCTGTGTGGCCTTGTATTGACTCTGGAACATAGATGGTGGGCTATTTGGGAATGTCCGCGAGTCCCGGACATAGAGATTATCCTTTTAGGCTGGTTATGTCTGCTGAGTAGCTATTGGGCCTGTGCAGGGCTGATAGGAATTGTTGTGAGCCGTTGGGCTACTTTTATATTTGTGTGCGAGCATATCATCCATGAAAAAGGTTTTCCCCTGCAGGTTTTACTACAGTTTTGGCTGTGAGCCACTACTGACAGTTTTCCTAAATTTGCATGGCCCTGGGGGCCCATTTTTGGTACTGTTGTTGATAGAAAAGGGGATTTTTGATGTTTTCGCACTGATTTTATTACTGGTACTAGTCTCTGCGGGGAAGAGCACCAAACTTGATTTTATTACTGATACTAGTCTCTGCGGGGTAGAGCACCAGACTTGATTTTATTACTGATACTAGTCTCTACGAGGCGGAGCACTAGACTTGATTTACTACAGTTTTAGACCCGGTTACGCCCGGGCACTATTGGAGGGATTTTTGAGGCATTTTCTACTACTTTATTCCTGGAAGGGTCTGGGCATGCATATTCGACACTGGGTCTCTATCTTGATCCCGGACTTGCTTTCGAATGACATGTCTTGATACTGAGTTTTAGTATCGGGTCGGGGACCTCCATGGACCTTGCCGCTCTGGGCCTGGGGCTTTGAGCTGAGTGCGCCGGAGGGAAGGGTATACGGTGGAGTAGAGGTATACAGGCTGAGTCCTTCCATGGAACCTTCCTGCTGGGCCTGATTGGCACCGGAGGAGGTATATATAGAGGTTCTATTTCACACATCATATCATATCATATCATATCATGCATTGGATTCCACCCTTGTTTGCTGTGTGTTCAGTGTACGCTCCGGTAGTATGGGATGCCGTAGGGTTTGCTTTCACTTGATTGTGTTCCTCAGTTGTGTGGGCGGCCGTTGGGACTGTAGGTATACTATATTTATTCCTGTCTTTATTTAGAGCTTGTCTTGGCACCCGATTCTAGAAAGATTAGTGATGGCTAGCCTGTTGAGGCTTTGGTTGTGGGATTTTTGATTATTGAGAGGGATTTAGAGTCCTATCTTATTGAGGCACTTTTGTGTGGCCTTCTGAGCAGAGTGTGAGACTCTGGCTCTATCCTTGTGGGAAGTTGAGTGGTATCTCTCGGTTATTGTGGCCTAGTTATTTCATCCTAGGGTTGCACTTGTGAGGTGATTCCCTGGTTATGCTATCATGTGATTGGATTGGTGTTATGACTTCCTTATACTCGTTGATTCCATTTTGAGTATGTTTGACTGCTCTCTGTCTTTTCCTTTTACTTGAGGTTACCGGTATACCGCCATTTTCTCAACTCTCTCTCTACTTACTTATATTATTGTGCAAGGACTCCAGGTGTGTTCTCCTTTCCTTCACCTGTGATTCTAAGTAATTGTATCTCTGTGCTAGCATGTGTTACTTGAAGCTCTTAGTTATGGATGATCTGTGCTAGCTCCTTGTGCCTTGCTTATTGCCTCAGTGACTGCTTTCTTGCTATCTGTTACTTACTGCTTTTATATCTTATATGCGCTCAGTCAGCCTATGATACCTACTGAGTACCCGTGGTTTTGGTGCTCATACTACACTTCTGCACTTTTTTGTGCAGATATTAGCTGAGCTTTCGCCGTTGATCACGTTGGAGACTCGTGCTGCTTTTGGATCTTTGAGACTAGGGTGAGCGCCTGATGGTCGGGGCTTGTCTACATCTCATCTGTTGTACTATTGCTCCTTGTACTTTCGGAGGCAATTTATGTTGTATTTTGTTACTACTAGCACTTGTATCCTATTAGAAGCTTCTGTACTATTGATACCAAGTCTTGGGGTTGGTGTATTTCCTTTATGTATTTATATTCGAGTTTTGTTTCCGCTTATTTCTGCGTGCTGGTGCGTTTTGGTTAGGTAGTAGCCCATTACTAACCGTTCTGGGCTACGAGAATTGGTTCCCCTACTGAGGGTTGTAGGTTCCATCATGACCTGAGAAATCGGGTCATGACACTACTACTGTTTTAGATCCAGTTCGATTCCGAGCATGTACTATGAGGTTTCGAGTATTGAGCTACTATATGAGATTGCATGGTTTTTATATGTGGTCTACGAGTAGACCTCCATAGACCTATCGATTCAGGACCTTGGGCTTTAGGCGGCGTGTGCCAGAAGAGGGGTGTACGACATCGGAGAGGTACATGGGTAGAGTCCTTCCATGGGTCCTACCTCTATATGGGCCCTTGAGGTACTTGAGGGGGAACATACCAGTTACTTTCACATCATATAATTATTATGCATTTGGCACTCCAATTCCACCCTTGTTTGCTGTGTGTTCAGTGTACGCTCCAGTTGTATAGGTGGCCGGAGGGTTTGTTTTCACTTGATTATGTTCCACGGTTGTATGGGCGGCCGTTAGGAGTGTAGGTAGATTATATTACTTCTATCATCTTGTAGATCTAGTTTGGACTTCTGGTATAGATTGGATGAGTGGTTTAGCTTGTGGAGGCATCGTTCTTGGGACTGAATTATTGAGGGGCTAGAGGGTCCTATATTACTGAGATTATTGAGGGGCTAGTGGGTCCCACATTACTGAGATTTGGATTGTGTAGCTTTCTGAATGATTATGGAGTTTGATTCCTATTTTATCATGGTCTTGTTTAACGTATATGGATACTTGTGGGTTAGTTATTCCATCTTATGCTTGACTTATAAGTGGATTATGTTTATCTTTATCTTGGTATTTGATGTCTTAGGCATGTTTTCTATTGGTACGTGATTTCTAGTTCAATTGTTGGCTTGCTTTCCTTCCTTCCCGTTATTTTAAGGTTACCAGTATACCGCCCATCTCATTGAATTTTCTTTATATATACTATTGTTGCAAGGATCCAGGTGCGTCCTTTTCCCTTCTTTCACCTACGTTCTATGTGTATATATCTTCTGTGCTAGCATTGTTTGCTTATAACCCTTGGTTGTCTATTCTCCGTTCTAGTTCCTTGTGCTTTATCTATTGCTTCCATGACTGCTTTCTTGCTATCTACTATTTACTATTTTTATATCTTATAGGCGCTCAGTCGGCCGATGATGCCTACTGGGTACCTGTTGCTTAGCAATTGGTGCTCATACTACACTTCTGCATCTTTTGAGCCTTCACCATTGATCGCATTAGAGACTGGTGAAGCTTTTGAATCTTCGAGACTAGGGTGAGCACCTGGAGGTCGGGGCTTGACCACGTATCCTCTTTTGTACTGTTACTCTTTATATATTCAGAGGCAGTTTTACTTATCTTTTGTTACTTCTAGTAGTTGTATTCCATTAGAAGCTTTTGTACAGTCAATACCAAGTCTTGGGGTTGGTGTAGTTTCATTATGTATATATTTAGGTTTTTGCTTCTACTTTATCTATCTTTATATTCTGCTTCCGCTTATTTCTGCTTACTATGCGTATTGGTTAGGTAGTAGCCCATTACTAATTATTCCAAGCTACGAGAATTGGTTCACCTACTAGGGGGTTGTAGCTGCCATCATGACCTGAGAAATTGGGTCATGACAGCTTGGTATCAGAGCTTTAGGTTCACTGGGGTCGTGGTACAGAAGTAAGTGTCAAAGTAGAGTCTCGTGGATTGGTACGATGACATCCATATCCTATTTGTGGGACGCTACTAGGCATTGTTAGGAAAAGTTTCATTTTCTTGGCCCCTTATTGTGCGTTCCTGGCTCTATTGACTTCTAAACTTTGGTTGTTTCATTCTTTCCAGATGCTTAAGGCGAGTTCAACAACGGCTGGTGTCGAGGCTTCTGTTCCTGTTGGTTCAGTGCTTCCTTCAGTGCCAGGACTTCAGAGAGAGAGTTTATCGCACCAGACATGGGGTGTGGGGTCAGCCCAACCTTTGATTGGATTCATAGCTACTCCAGTTCTTCAGGACATCGTGGCTAGGACTCTGAGTCCTCCGGTGGGTATTTCAGTAACCGGTTATATGAGAAGTGCTTCAGCTAGGGTTGAGTTTCCAGTTCTCCAGTAGGGTTGTATATCAATGTTGGACTATGAGGTGAGATTTCATGAGATGGTTAGGCATACTTCTAGGTCTGTGCCATCAGAGCTTGATAGGGTTCAGATCTTTGTTGGAGGTTTGATTTCACTACTCCATCTAGCGACCGAGCATTTGGTTACAGTTGGGATGACCTTCCTTCAGGTAGTGGATCATGCTTGGGCTATCGAGGGTTTATGCTGTGAGGCTTATGGAGGAGGTGCTGATAAACGTCGTCGCCAGGATAGTTCCCAAGGTTCTCAAGCTCGAGGTAGGGGATTCTCTACTAGAGATAAGTTCTATTGCTTCTTATCTAATAGGCTAGTTTTGTTCCTCCACTGGTTTCAAAGGGTGGCTATGCAGAGCAGGTTGAGCAGAGTAAACGAGGTATGGGTCGGGTTTTTTCGAGGTTTACATTCAAATTGTGTAGGCGATGGTGGCTGATCAGGTTCTGCGAGATCTTCTCGCTTGACTTCTTTTCGTGGGTTTTGCTTTCAGTGCAGTGAGTACAACCACTGTGTTAGGGATTTCCCCATGATCGCGTGTTCCAGTCGGCATAGTTGTTATGATTGTGGGGTGGTTGGCCACTATTCTAGAGATTTTCCCTGGCGAGGGATGGTTTAGCCTTCAACTTTGACTACTCAGTCCAGAGTTAGATCCCATCAGTCCAATGCCCCTCTTGGTGGGCCCGAGGAAGAGGTTCTTGATATCTTTTCTACAGGTTAGGCTTTTGCTACCTTCGACTTGTGATAGTCCTGTTTGCGATGCAATTCCTTCCCTTCTATCATTTATTTGCTTATACGCCTACTTGCTACTTGTTTAGTTATTTTGCTACCTGAGTTATAGTATTTATGCGTTGTTTCCATGGTAGTTTATTCGTTAGTAGTGGAGGGGTGAATTATCCTCGTGAGGTGCTTACCCAGAGTTGTAGATCGTGGGTAGTTCTTGTTAGTCTATTTCTGGTTGGGTTTATCCCTGTTTTTTTGTGATTCTGGACTTGTGATTGAGTCTTTTTTGTTGAACGGTCCTAGATGGTAGTTGCCTAAGCTGTTATCTAGTATTTCTAGATGATTTTGTGTTGGTTTGGTGTTACCGGTGGTTGTGCCGGAGTTTGAGCTTTTGTCTTAAGTTGAGAGGTGTCGATTATGCTAGTGTGCTTTGATTGGTTTGGTTTTATCAGGTGTTTAGAGTCGACCCCCCCTTGGTTTGATTGGTTTAGGAGGTTGGCAGGTATGTGGTTGTTCCTATAGTATCCTTCAGTTTCTTGTCCGGTTTGATTGTCTTATTGTTTCCCCCAGTTCCAGTTGGAGTGATTTTTCGATCATAATTCTCTGGTTGAGCTTTCAATTGTGGCATCGTGGTTGTGTTGAAATCGTTGCTGTTTGGGTAAGTTGGGCATCCAACCCATTCTTCTCTTGCCTTGTTAAGTTTTGACAATGTAAGTATGGGAACTAAGGAAATGGCTCCAGATTTGATTTGAAAAGGAGTTGGTAGGGTTCGGTATATGCTAAGGAAGGGTTCATTTAGTTGGAAAAGGAGCTAGATGACTCCTTGTTTGTGTTATGTGTTTTAGTAGTTGACTGAGGTGACAACGGAGGTTTGCCTTGGATTGTGTGTTGATGATTTCATTTGGCCATTTACAGATTGCAGTGACTTTTCCTTTGCTTGGTTCAAGCTTTTGTGGCATTTACAGATTTAGCAAATTGTGTGTTCATAGCCTAGTTGGCTTCGGTTTCTAAAGGTTTATTGACAGCATATGTGTTTGACAAAGGTTTTGGTTGGCAATTTTAAAGTTGGGTTTCAGTATCATAGACTAGAAAACTACTACGAATGGTTCGTGGTTGGTTCTCTTCAGTTGCAACTTCTTGGGTTGGAAGGCATGGGATTCAGATGACTTAGTTTTCCCCATTTCAGTTGTAGAGTGACAGTTGGCCTTGGACACCTAGTCCTTGGCTAACCTGATGTGTCGGCGTTTTACGACAAATTTGACTCCTTTAACTAAGAATAATTGTGAGTTTTCAAGCAACCATTTTTTTTGATGTTTTATGTTATATTTGCAGGAAATGGAGACAAAGATAGAAAAGGAAGGAAATATGATCAAAGAGCTCCACTGGATAGGAGTGGTGGCTGGCATGACTGGCCACTACACACTTGGTGGGCCGTCAGCCAAGCCACCAAGTCTGGCAGCAACACTGGATAAGAGTGGTGGCTGGCATGACTGGCCACCACACACTTGGTGGGCCGTCAGCCAAGCCACCAAGTCTGGCAGCAACTCTGGATAAGAGTGGTGGCTGGCATGACTAGCCACCACACACTTGGTGGGCCGTCAGCCAAGCCACCAAGTCTGGCAGCAACACTGAATAGGAGTGGTGAGTGGCATGACTGGCCACCACACACTTGGTGGGCCATCACCCAGGCCACCAAGATGAAGCAAAGGCAGGATACCCACTGGATAGTGGCGACGGCCACCCTGACGGCCAGTCACTCATGTGACGGTCCGTCAGGTGACCCGTTAAGGCGAAGCGGGATTCTGAAAATTCTATTTTTGGACTTTATTTCTTGGACTACTATAAATACCATGTATTAGGGTTATTTTATTATTCATTACCTAATATTTTGTGAGATGTTTTGGACGAGTTTGGGAGGAGAAAACACGACACAAACACGTTTTCTTCTTCTTCTTCGATTGTTCTTGGGATTTTGGCTTATTGTTCTTGGAAAGCTTGAAGCTTGTGTTCATCTATTTTGTAAGAACCTTTTCTTATTATTATGAATACTATTACTTCATTCTTTCATTTTGCAAGCATGAGTGGCTAAAACATCCACAACTAGGGTTGTGGGAGCCATGACAAAAGTAGCAATATAGATTCCGGGTAGCATTGGGTTCAATTTATATTTTGTCACATTGTTAATCATTCGTTATTTACGTTTTCTAATGGTTGCAAACATTAGAACATATCTAGGTTTGATTTGCTTGAACAAAGAGATTAAAACCGAGAAATTTGATTAACTACGAGAATTCAAGACTACCAATTTTCGTCTTATGATTAATGCTGTAACTAGATTAATCTACTTGATATTTAGGATTGAAATAAGAAATTTCACCTTTTCAAGTTCGAGAGAATTGAAAAGGAAATTCGTCTATTTGGTTGAGAAACGTTTAGATGATACTATTAATTCAATCACATCGTGATATACATATAGAAAGAACCCGGTTAAGCTTTGAGTCGAAATTGTTACGACGCCATGGTGAACACTTCCCTAGTTCATTCTCGCATTGATTATAAACTCTTGAAAATTTGCTGCTTCTTAGTTAACTTGTGTGAATTTGACATTTAAATCCCCCCCAAATTACCGGAAACTATCAATTACTAGTCAACTAAATTACTAACGACTTAATTTACACTCTATTCCCTGTGGGATCTACCCCAACCTTGGTTGGGTTCTATATTTGACGACGACCTCTTACGCTTCTTAATTTGAGGTGTAATTTGAGCGTTATCAAATTTTGGCGCCTTTGCCGGGGAATATGGTTGTTTATTAAGTCCGGTGTGTTTATTTGACTCTTAGTCATATTTCCTGCTTTTACTTTTATTTGTTGATTTTGTTTGTTACAGGGTACAGAGTTGTGCATGCCACGTACCCGACGCTCGGGTGAACCAATATTACCCTACGACCTTGAGTTAGCAAGAACGCTAAGGCAAACCATGAATGCACAACAGCAGGAGGCAGCAAGGCTCGCTGCAGAACAACAGGCTCAATGGGCTCAGCATCACTTGAATGCTGAGGATATCGAGGATGATATTGCATTAGATGGAGTTGGTCCTACGGGCGCCATTGTTCTTCCTCCGCTAGCACCTGGGGCCAAGTTCAACATTACTAGCACAATGATTCAGCTGTTGAATTTGAGAGGGTTATTTCGTGGTGTGGCTGGTGATGACCCCAACAAGCACCTGATGAATTTTTTGAGCATCTGCAAGTCGTTTGAATTGCCAGGAGTGAATCAGACGGCCATCAGGCTTAGGTTGTTCCCGCTATCTCTGTCTGAAGCAGCGATGTGGTTGACTGAGCTAACTCCCGATTCTATAACAACCTGGGGAGAGTTGAAAGGAGCTTTCCTAGAAAGGTTCTTTCCTCCCTCTAGGATGATACATTTGAGAGACAAAATCAGCAATTTCAGGCAACAATCTCATGAGGCCTTACATGAGACCTGATTGCGGTTCAACAAAAAGCTGACACAATGCCCAAACCATCAGTTGACCGACAATTTTTTGATGCAGACATTCTACAGGGCACTGAATTCGGCTACCAAGCCGACACTGGATAATGCAGCAGGTGGAGCATTTATGGGTCTCACTTTTATTCAGGCCACAACTATTTTGGACCGGCTCACCAAAACCAACAGGGCCTGGCATACACGGGATACAGAGGTAGCATCTAGCACTTATGGAGTTAGTATGTCAGCAGAGCAGCGCAGGAAGGAGGAAGAGAGGGACAAAGATATATACCATCTGAAAACGCAAATGGACCTACTGATAAAGAATTTGTTGTCAAGAGGTATTGAGAAAGTGAAAGTTGTGGGTTTACAAAGTAGAGCAACAGAGTCTGGGTCTGATGAGGAGGCCAATTATTTGGGTGGTTTTCAGGCTTATGGCCAAGGAAACCAAGGTCGGAATAATTACTATGAAAAGCCGGGTTATAAGAGACGAGAACAAGGTGATTGGAGGAGCAAAGACGATAGAGGTGGATTATACATACCACCTGGGAATCATGACAAAGCTAGCAATGAGTCAAGGACGTCCAAACTAGAGAATATGATGGCTAAGATGCTGTTGAAGGTAGAATCAACTGACTCTGGGGTAAAGGAGATGAGGACTGAATTATCAACAATGAGTCAGGTAGTGGATTCACATTCCACCTTGATCAAGCTATTAGAGCAGCAAGTGAGTCAAATCTTGGTGTCTCTAAATAAAAAGAAGACATGTACCTTGCCGAGTGACACCATTCAAAACCCGAGGAATAATAGGAGTTGTATGTCGATCACTACGAGAAGCGGTAAAATATTATCGGAATCACATTCGATAATTCAGACTCAGAAAGGTAATGTTGCTGAGAAAGATGAGTTAGTAGATGCTTAAAATATGGTCGATGAGGGTGTGAGGGTATCTGTTGAAAAACCCGCTGTGGTAGTGGATGCTACTCAAGTGCTCACGGATAAAAGCAAGGAAGTTGAAAAACTTCCAACTATGATGCCTCGGCCACCACCTCCTTTTCCACAATGGTTGAAGAAAAAAGTGGAAGATAGCAAGTTCCTCAAGTTCATGACCATGCTCAAGGAGATATCAGTGAACATCCCACTGGTGGACGCTCTTGAACAAATTCTCGGATATTCCAAGTTCATGAAGGACTTGATTACCAAGAAGAGGTCAGTGAGCTTTGAACCAGAAGATAACCTCCACCACTGCAGTGCTATTTCTTCAAGATCGTTAGTGGAAAAGAAGGAAGATCCAGGTGCTTTTACCGTTCCCTGTACTATTGGGAAATTCAACTTTGAAAAGCCTTATGTGATCTTGGTGCTAGCATCAACTTGATGCCGTTAGCAGTCTATAAACAGTTGGGTTTGGGAGCTCCCAAACCAACTACCATGAGGGTGTTAATGGCTGACCATTCAGTAAAGCGACCGGTGGGAATATTGTATGATGTGCTGGTAAAGATTGGTAAGTTTATATTCCCAGCTGACTTTGTAATCTTAGATTGCGAAGTGGATTTTGAAGTTCCCATAATCTTGGGACGACCATTGTTAGCCACTGCAAAAGTTTTGGTCGACATGGAAAGAAATGAACTGACATTCAGACTGAACAATAAATTGGTCAAGTTTGATGTGTGTAAATTGATGAAGCCACCAAGAGACATGAGGGTGGTCTCGGTTATCAATGTTATTAATGAAGCCCTTATGGATGTGAATATTGAGGAGAAGGGTGTTGTTGAGACCCTAGTTATTATGAGGAGGATGTTGGGATTGCAGGTAGAGAAACCTATAGATGCAGGCGGTGAGAACAAATCAAAGAAAAGAAAACACCGAAAGAGAACCAACAAGGAAAAGGATTTAGAAAGAGTGACAAAGCTGGCTCGAATAACCGAGGAGCCGATAAAAGAGAAAGTTGGAGCTCAACTGGCTGATGTTGCTTGCACCTATTCCAGAGACTACTTCTACCTTGGAGACCCCGACGGTCTCCAACATCGTACCAAATTCTGAGGCCTAAGGGCTTCACATGTATTCCTTTCTCTCACAGTTTTAGCTTTCACATGTATGCATTGGAGACAATGCATGAGTCTAAGTTGAGGGTGTTGGGATACCTGTGAGTCCATCACCTCCGAGGGTTTTTGTTGCCGTGTTTCTTTTCCCTCGGTGTGCTATCTAGTAGAATCGGCATGTTTAGGTTGTCATTGTAAATTTTGTTTGTGTTGTATTGTGGTGTCTATAGCAAGCATGGCTTTTTGAAAGTTGAACTGAAAATGACCCCCCCTGAATTTTTTTTAGTTTGTCTTATGTTTGAACTGGTTAACTGTTCTAGATCCCTGAATGTCATTGTGTGTGTAATTGTAATAATTGTGCTTAAGCCGAGCTGTTATTTTGATAGTTGGTAGTGGTATGGTTTCCTTGTGCCAAGTGTGTGTGAGATTATTGTTATAAATTCTTACTGTGCATGCATCTATAACTTTCCTGGCCTATTTTGTTAAGTTCAAAGTTAGTTGCTAAGGAAAGGATCACATGCCTTTTTTTTGTGTTCAGTCCACTTAGCCTAAAAAAACCATCCAAATTTAAATAACCCCTTTGATCCCTGTTTGAACCAAAGTTGACTTTGTTCTTCAGATAACCTCTTACCTCTCCCTTTTAACTTTGAGTCTCTATTTTGGCCCTGGTCCCTCCTTGGACATCGTGCACCTCAACTCAGGCAATTAGCCTAAGTTGAGGGTGGCTATTGTAGAGGTACATGATAAGAAAAATAGGATGGATAAGATTGGTTGTGGATAGAATGAAAATTGTAGGTGTGTGCCTAATAAAAGAAAGAAAAAGAAACGAAAAAGAGATGAAAAAGAATTGTCTAAATAAAGAGGCCGCACCTGTAGCTAGAAAGAAGAGAATAAAAAGGCGAATAAGGATGGACGAAGTAAAGTTAATTGGAAATAGTAGGTCGGTGATTCCAAGGAGGGCTTAGTCACTAACCACTAAATGTATCCTACCTGCACCCGAAGCCTCATTACAAGCCAAAACAAGTCCTGTAGTGATCCTGAGCGGCTTTCTGAAAAATTGAAATAGAATAGCAAGGGCAAGCTTATGGCATCGCATGTGCATTGTTTGAAATAGTTGTGAGTGTGAGCGCCTTACCTAGTCCCGAATCTTGTATGTGGGACTTCTTTGTGGTGAAGGCACCGAGATTTCTGTATTATCTACTGACTGTTAGGATAGCTATTGTGTCTGTATGCAGAATATTCTATCATATCGGAATGATATGTTTGGATCCTTACAAGTTTGCTTGTCATATATTTGTGTGTTACCATGGGGGGCTTGATTTAAATTGAATAAGCTGTTAAATGGCCATGATTCGCTAGTGACACGTGTTTGTTTTCTTAGTTGAGTCGTCTTTTTGTTTTTGTTGTCATGTTTCTTGAGGACAAGTGAACGTTTTAAGTTGAGGGTGTTGATGTGTCGGCGTTCTACGACATATTTGACTCCTTTAACTAAGAATAATGGTGAGTTTTCAAGCAACATTTTTTTTTGATGTTTTATGTTATATTTGCAGGAAATGGAGACAAAGATAGAAAAGGAAGGAAATATGATCAAAGAGCTCCACTGGATAGGAGTGGTGGCTGGCATGACTGGCCACCACACACTTGGTGGGCCGTCAACCAAGCCACCAAGTCAGGCAACAAGCAACAACACTGGATAAGAGTGGTGGCTGGCATGACTGGCCACCAGACACTTGGTGGGCCGTCACCCAAGCCACCAAGTCTGGCAGAAACTCTGGATAAGAGCGGTGGCTGGCATGACTGGCCACCATACACTTGGTGGGCCGTCAGCCAAGCCACCAATTCTGGCAGCAACACTGGATAGGAGTGGTGACTGGCATGACTGGCCACCATACACTTGGGGGGCCGTCACCCAGGCCACCAAGATGAAGCAAAGGCAGCATACCCACTGGATAGTGGTGACGGCCACCCTGACGGCCAGTCACTCATGTGACGGTCCGTCAGGCGACCCATCAAGGCCAAGCGGGATTCTGAAAATTCTATTTTTGGACTTTATTTCCTGGACTACTATAAATACCTTGTGTTATGGTTATTTTATTATTCATTACCTAATATTTTGTGAGACGTTTTGGACGAGTTTGGGAGGAGAAAACACGACACAAACACATTTTCTTCTTCTTCTTCTTCGATTGTTCTTGGGATTTTGGCTTATTGTTCTTGGAAAGCTTGAAGCTTGTTTCATCTATTTTGTAAGAACCTTTTCTTATTATTATGAATACTATTACTTCATTCTTTCGTTTTGCAAGCATGAGTGGCAAAACTCCCACAACTAGGGTTGTGGAAGCCATGACAAAAGTAGCAATATAGATTTCGGGTAGCATTGGGTTCAATTTATATGTTGTCACGTTGTTGATCATTCGTTATTTACGTTTTCTAATGGTTGCAAACATTAGAAAATACCTAGGTTTGATTTGCTTGAACAAAGAGATTAAAACCGGAAAATTTGATTAACTACGAGGATTCGAGACTACTAATTCTCGTCTTATGATTAATGCTGTAACTAGATTAATATACTTGATGTTTAGGATTGAAATAAGAAATTTTACCTTTTCAAGTTCGAGAGAATTGAAAAGGAAATTCATCTATTTGGTTGAGAAACGTTTAGATGATACCATTAATTCAATCACATCGTGATATACATATAGAAAGAACCCGATTAAGCTTTGAGTCAAAATTGTTACGACGCCATGGTGAACACTTCCCTAGTTCATTCTCGCATTGATTATAAACTCTTGAAAATTTGTTGCTTGTTAGTTAACTTGTGTGAATTTGACATTTAAATCCCCCCAAAATTACCGGAAACTATCGATTACTAGTCAACTAAATTACTAACGACTTAATTTACACTTTATTCCCTGTGGGATCGACCCCAACCGACGACCGCTTACGCTTCTTAATTTGAGGTGTAATCTGAGCGTTATCATAACCTTTGAATTAGGCTGGAAATTCCAGATTTCGGCGGTGTTCTAGATAATACGAGGTTCCTTCTACCATGGTTAGACAGAATCAGTGGTGTGAGTTTGAGATTCAACAATGCTGTATGCTATATGTGATCAGGTTGTGCGGGATAAAGCTAGCTAGTCTATTTTAAGTTCTAATGGTACTTTGAGATTGATCCTCACCTTCATCGTCAAGAGTTTGAAATACTTGTTTAGTTAGGTCTTCAGAGGTTGTCTTTATATGAGGTTCCATCATTGGTTAGACTCGGACAGTATGGACTAGAAGTTTGGTATGTGGTGTGCTTTGATATGGTTGGTTTGTGTGCTGATACGATAGATCGGTTGATTCGAACCAAAGGGGTGGGTTGAGGGTATATGCAGAAATTCTATATCTAGATGGCGACTTTGAACCCCAGGCACCTCTTTACTTTACCTACGAGGTGTCTTGACTTGATATTCATGGTATGGTAGACTCCTTCCTGAGTTGAGATTTGTAAAGCAATTTCAAATTCGAATAGCGTTCGAGTGTTCGGAGTACCAGTAGTGCTTCTTACAGTTAGGAGTTTAGCTGATGATTACAGGCTTTGTGGTAGGCTTACCACACACCTTGCAGAGGCTTGGTTTTGGTTTGGGTCTATTAGGCAGGTTGCTCTGGTTGATTCGCTTCTAGATGACTCAGACTCGGCACGGTGCAGCAGTTGGGTTCGTTCTATAGTTTGGAAGTTTCTCCGTCGACTCAGGGTATTCATATTTGCCTGTCCTAGCTTTGGTGTGCGGACTTCAGTCGGGTTCAGATGGGTTGTTCAGTCGGATTCAGTTGGCAGGTTTTATATTAGTAGAGGTATTCGTCCGTTGGTTGGTGGTCAGTTGGGGTAAAACTACTATAGTTTTCGAGTATGTACTTTGGGTTAGTATTTTAGATGTGAAGGATGGCTTCATTCATAGTGGAGTGTGAGCGGGAACTATGGATCTCCAGTTTTTCAATTGATGCTTCGAGGATGGTTTAGTGTTCGAATTATATGCAACTTCCTGTATGCGGTTCATGAGTTAGAGTTTTGGGTTGATGGATTTTCTTTCTGGTAAAACTTAGTTGTGGTTTCGAGGATGTGTGTGGTTGCTTTGCTTCTCTGGTTTCAGTGTGGTGTCAGTATTTTCTGGTTAAGATTCTCGAGGTTCAGTCTGGGTTGGCAGGTCTTGCCGGGACGGTAGTTTGGTGCCCGAGCCATTTGTTTGGACTTTTTGGCCGTTCCTTGTTTTAGAGATTTAGGCTTTTGAAATCATTGACTTCAGTCAACATTCTTGGTGAACGTGCTCAGAATTGAATTCTGACAGATTTGTTAGCTCCGAAGTGTGGACTTTGCTCTAGTGGGACCTTTGGTTGGGATCCGGGAGATTTTCAGTTTGGAATTCTCTATCATTCTGTGTTTTCAGGCTAGTTGGGCTTGTTTGATTGAATTTGGTCAACATTTGGATAAGACGGCCTCGGATGGAAATTCTGTCAGCGCTGTTAGCTCTGGAATATCGAGTTTGTGTTAGTTATTTGGTTCGGGTCCCGGGTGAGTCGAGCTCATTTTGGATGTTTGGTTGGCGTAAATTAGTGTTAACTTGGGTCAACATTCCTCTGATATGACCTCGTATAGAAGTTTCATCGATTGCGTTGAGTCTGGAACGTTGTTTCCACTCTAGTAGCAGTATTGATTTTTGAATATCGGGTTTTGATTATGCCTGAAACACCCTATAGAAGTTTTGGCTGTTGCTTATTTTCTGCAGCATAAATTGTTTAGCGCCAACGGTGCCCGGGCAGCACCAACGACGCTGACCTGCGATTTCCTTCAGCGCCAACGGTGCTGACCTGTGGTTTTTTTAGCGCGATTGCGCTCCTTTAGCGCCGATGGTGCTGACCTGCGTCCAGCCCCTATAAATCTTCCCTCCTTCGAGTTTTCGGCTCTAATTCTTGTTTCCTCCCAACTCTAAACTGAAAATCCTCTCCACCAAAACTCTTCTTTTAGTCTTAGCTTGGAGAATTCATCAATTGCATTGGAAAGTCTCGCTTGTTGGACGATTTTGGTAAGTTCTTCTTCCCCCAAGTTGTTCTTCTCCAATTCTTGGAAATCACCATTGTTGACCCTTTCTCAAAGCTTGAAAATCCTTTGTAGAAACTGCCCCTTTGGTGTTGCATGTTTGAGGAATTGTTCAATTCGTATTCTTGACGTAATTCCCTCGTTGAGGTTGGTTATTCTTGCTTTATTTCCGAATTTATTCCTTGAAATTCCTTCTTTAATCCTCTCTTGGGCGGGCTATTTTGGAGCCCCAATCATGGTCCATTTCCGCTCAAATTTTTAGCATGTGCTCCCGGGATGGTAAGGAACACTTTGGTGTTTTTTGTTTCTGGTTTCAGGTTGCGAGTCCCGCAGGCACGTTTTTGACCCAGATTTCAACCTGGTTATATTTATGGCATTATAGGTATCATTAGTCTTGTATTGATGTGTAGATTATTGTATTGATAGTGGTTTCGCAATTTGGAGCTTCCTGGAGCAGTTTAAGACTGGACGATGCCATTTCTGCAGCTATTCGTCGAATGACAGGTAGGTTATGGTCTTCCCTACCTAGACTCTGCGTATATAGGCTATAACTGCATTAATTAGTATCCTTGGGTGGGTTGTTATAGGTTGGTACCCCAAGCTTTGTCCTCCTTTTCTGTCAATTTATTTCATACATTAATTGTATTATTTGTATCAGTATTGTATATTACCTTTGTGGTCCTGTGTGGCCTTTTATTGACTCTGGAACATAGATAGTGGGCTATTTGGGAATGTCTGCGAATCCCAGATATAGAGATATTCTTTTAGGCTGGTTATGTCTGTTGTAGAGCTATTGAGCCTGTGCTAGGACGGTAGGAATATTTTTGAGCCGTTAGGCTAATTTATATATGTGTGCAAGCATATCATCCATGAAATAGGTTTTCCCTGCATGTATTATCACTGTTTTGGTTTTGAGCCTACTATAGATGGTTTTCTAAACCTTGCATGGCCCCGACTACCCATTTTTGATATAGATGACGATAAAATAGGATTTTAATGACTTCACACTGGTTTTCCTACTGATTCTAGGCTCGTCAGATCAGAGCACTAGACTTGATTTTAGTACTGATTTAGACCCGAGTATCCTTCGGGCACCCTTTGAGAGGGTTATTGAGACTTTAATCACTGATTTAGACTGGAGTCTACTTCGGGCATCCTTGAGAGGGTCTTTTGAGATTACTACTACTGTTTTAGACCAGGTTCGATTCTGGGCATGTACTATGAGGTTTTGAGTATTGAGCTACTATATTAGATTGCATGATTTTTATATGTGGTCTACGAGTAGACCTCTATGGACGCAGTCTATTCAGGACCTGGGGCTTTGGGCTGCGTATGCCGAAAGAGGGGTGTACAACATCAGAGAGGTACACAGGTAGAGTCCTTCCATGGTTCCTGCCTCTATATGGGCCATTGAGGTACCTGAGGGGGAACATACCGGTTACTTTCACATCATACCATTATCATGCATTTGGCACTCTGATTCTACCCTTATTTGCCGTGTGTTCAGTGTACGTTCCGGTTGTATGGGTGGCCAGAGTGTTTGTTTTCATTTGATTATGTTCCTCGGTTGTATGGGCGGCTGTTGGGACTATAGGTAGATTATATTACTTTTGTCATCGTGTAGATCTAGCTTGGACTTTTGGTATCGATTAGATGAGTGGTTTAGCTTGTGGAGGCATCATTCTTGGGACTGAGATTATTGAGGGGCTAGTGGGTCCTATATTACTGAGATTCAGATTGTGTAGCTTTCTGAACGATTGTGGAGTTTGATTACTTTTTATACTGGTCTTATTTAGTGTATCTGGATACTTGTGGGTTAGTTATTCCATCTTATGCTTGACTTATAAGTGGATTACATTTATCTTTATCTTGGTATTTGATGTCTTATGCATGTTTTCTGTTGGTATGTGATTTCTGGTTCAATTGTTGGCTTGCTTTTCTTTCTTCCCGTTATTCTGAGGTTACCGGTATACCGCCCATATCTTTGAATTTTCTTTATATATACTATTGTTGCAAGGATCCTAGGTGCATCCTTTTCCCTTCTTTCACCTGCGTTCTATGTGTATATATATTTTGTGCTAGCATTGTTTGCTTATAACCTTGGTTGTCTATTCTCCGTGCTAGTTCCTTGTGCTTTATCTATTGCTTCCATGTGTGCTTTCTTGCTATCTGCTATTTACTGTTTTTATATCTTATATGCGCTCAGTCATCTGATGATGCCTATTGGGTACCCGTTGCTTAGCAATTGATGCTCATACTACACTTCTGCATCTTTTTGGTGCAGATATTAGTTGAGCCTTCACCGTTGATCGCGTTAGAGACTCATGCAACTTTTGGATCTTCAAGACTAGGGTGAGCGCCTGACAGTCGGGGCTTGACCACGTCTACTCTTTTGTATTATTACTCTTTGTATATTCTAAGATTGTTGTACATATCTTTTGTTACTTCTAGTACTTGTATTCCATTAGAAGCTTATGTACTATTGATACCAAGTCTTGAAGTTGGTGTAGTTTCATTATGTATATATTCAGGTTTTTACTTCCGCTTTGTCTATCTTTATATTCTTCTTCTTCTTATTTCTGCTTATTGGTTAGGTAGTAGCCCTTTACTAATCATTCTGGGCTACAAGAATTAGTTTGCCTACTGGGGGGTTGTAGGTGCCATCATGAGCTGAGAAATCCGGTCGTGACAGTTATGTGAAAACATTATTATTGTATATAGAAGGCTTTATTCGAAAATTTTTTCTATTAATTATGATGTATTCAATATGTTATATGTATTTTACTATGAACCTATAGAATACCCAAGTATATACGTAACGGGATAAATATATTTTCAGTATTGCCATCTCCTCTCCCCTCCACGTGGAGGTGGAGGGGTTGGACAACACATTTTTAATAACATAGGGATGGTGCCACGTATCCCCTCCCCAAGCATATTAGTTAAAATAAGTAAAGTGGCATAGGTATTTAATATAGTAGCTTGTTAATTGACCAAAAAGTTAGTCATTCTTCATGAATTTCACCCTATGTAATATATATATATATATATAGAGAGAGAGAGAGAGAGAAAGAGGTACAATTGTTTTGACCTTTGTTTTACTCTACAGTTAAGGCAAGATATACATATATATATTGCTGCTCATATTCTAAATGAATTCGTAGAAGAACTTTATGGGAAAACATTTTTGACGCCTTACATTTGATCCTCGAAAGAAAATCGATTATCTACATCACGTTATTAAAGCTCGAATTTAGGTATGTAAAGGCTATTCCTTTCTTTTTTGGCATAATTTCTTAATGAAATCTTCGTGTCTAGCGTGCTATCGAAGAGTCAATTGTTAGGTGTCTCTAAATTATTGTTCGTGTTATAATTGTTAAAGCTCATATTTGATGATGTTGGTTTAAGTGTTAAGTTGGAAGGATGTAGTGGTATATTTGTGGTTATTAGATGATGGTGATGGTTGGGTTTATTATGGTATTATGATCGTTATATGGAGGAGGTACAATGGTTCTTGGGTATTTGGGTGCTGCCTTAAAAGCTTGTATTATGTGTTGCATATTTTATCATATTTTATTGCCTTTTGATTGTGGTTGCCTAGAGAACCCACGAAAACCTGTAAGGCGTGAGACCCTTCCGCATGGTGGAGCCTATGACATAATAAGGACCTGTAAGGCATGAGTATTTTTTCTCATGGCTTCCTTTGTGTATTGCTCTCCCGTAAGGTGTGAGTTTGTTCCGCAGGTTGAGCCTTTGTATTGTGTTGTTCATCTTGTATTGCATTTATATGTTATGATTGTTCTGGTTAGCTGTATCTTGAGTTTAGGAGGTGATGTATGACTGAGGTTGTGACTATTGTGGGGCCTGGAGTAGGGAAAAGTAAGGTAGTGTTGGGCTGACATGGTGTTTGTGCTGGTTGTGACTGGGATGTTGGTATCATTTGTTTCAAATTCTATTGTATTGTGGTTTCAGTCTCGGTTATGATATTTTAGTTATTCTGTCTCCTTACATAGTCAGTACATTCTTTCGTACTGACGTCCCTATTGCTTGGGGGCGCTGCATTCATGCCGGTAGATTATTAGGTAGATAGTTGTCCTGGTTGCGTGTGGTCGAGTTCAACTGATGATTGGTATGCTCCATTCTTTCCAGAGTTGATTTGTCTAGAGTATGTCTTGGTTTCGTACTGGTAATAGGTATGTCAGGGACCTGTCCTCGTGGTTAGCAATTTTCATCTTAGAGGCTTGCGGATATTTGTTGTGGGTCTGATAGTCAGTTACGGCGTGATTGTTCTTGTATTATCCTTTTGTTATATTTGAGTTTATTTCCGTTGCGTTTCATTTTGTTTCATTTGGTTTCTATTAGTTTGCTTGATCAAGTGAGGCATGAGGTGCCAGTCGTGCCTCTCTGAGTTTGGGGTGTGACAAATAAATTAGGAGGAAAAGGGTAGAAAGAAGAAGCAAAAAGAGATAGAAAAAACAGAGGCAAAAAAAAAATAAATGCAAGGAACAAAGAGAAAAAGGAAAAACAAAGTGTATTTTCTTAAAGATTTGTGGGTAGAGTTCAGATTTTAGTCTTTGTTTTGAGTTTCCGATCACAATATTCTTGCTTCAATTTTCAATTAGTTTATCACACAGGTTCTTGCTTAATTCCTTTCTATGTATTTTTAATACTTTTATTGTGAATTAAAGTATGAACAATGTTATTTAATGATTTCATGTATATTTAGTATGTAAAGTTGATTGTTTATGTGAGATTCTCTTTTTTTGGGTTTGATTTTGAGAATCTGTTAACGTTTAAAGAAAACACGTCTAGGAAATAATATTTTCAATTTGGATGGGGTACTACTAATCAATAATCAAGTTCTTAAAATATAAAGTCTGGGGTTTACTTGGTATACATTATTTTGGAGTGTTAATTTATATGAATGGGCCAATTTTTTTTCACTGTTAGACTACTTAATGTCCAATACTCCTAGTTCATTTGGTATTTATTATCATAATTAGTAGGCTTATTAGGTTGTGTGAATTTTTCAAATTAAATGAGTTCAAAAATTAGGAATTTATTTTATTGCATGTGATGAATAATTCTTCAATGATTGTGCATGAATTGTCTGTTTCTGATCGATTTGCATTGAATTTGAGTACTAGCTTTCCGTGGAATAGTAATGGATTCTTGAATTAGTATGGGTCAAGGTTTTAATTTCTAAATATCGATAATATTTTTGAGGTCTGACCATTTAATTTTAAGGCCTAATTGATTAACTAATGTGAGTAAAAGTGGAATGGAGTGTAGATTTTTTCTAAACCCTATTGCATAAAGAAAAGAAAAGATAGAAAAAAATAATTGTAAGGGAGCGATATGAGTTGCAGATTAATCCAAAACTCATTAAAAAGGATTAAAAGAATGAGTGAAAAGGTGAAAAGGTAAACATAAAAAATAAATTATCTTGAGTTAACAAGAACGAGCAAACAGCTCTAACGCTAGACGAGCTTTAGGCACGATAAGATTATTAATCATAATAATAAAATCTTATTTTGATTAAGGATGCGGTTACACACCTTTTTCTTGAGACGCTCTAAAATAAATAAATAATTGATCAAATAGTAAAAATAAAATTTTAAGAATGCGGTTACGCACCTTGGCCAAATCATTAACAATTAATTCTCATTAATTTAGATTAAGAGTGTGGTTACACATCTAAGTTAGGACCAATAAAAGTTCAACAACTAAAAAGACAAGCGAACCATGGATTGGAACACAATCTATCTAAAAAATTATTTAAATCTAAGTATAAGTCAATAAAAGCGATCATGCTAGAACCACGAGGTTCGAGGGGTGCCTCATACCATCCCCTTGGTCAACAAAATTTCTTACCCGGTCTTTGATTTTCACAGACCAAAATAAGAGTCATTTCCTTTTGATTAGAGATTCAAAAAGGTGACTTGAAACACCACTAAAACTCAATTCCAAATGACGACTTTGAACACATAAAAATAAATAATTCCTATTCTAAATCGTCACTTCAATTAGAAAAATCCTTTCTTCCTTCGGTCGTCGGTCGAAAAAGGGGTGTGACATCTCTGGCGATTCTGCTGGGGATAACCAGAATTTGAGCTTTATGATATTGACTTGTACTTGCTTCAATTATTTGTATATATTGTGTTTGTTGGCCTAACGTGCTACTTGCCACTCATTTATCACTTTGATATTGTTGAACTTTACGATAAATTGTCTTCTCTCGTGCACCTCTCTGAGTCTCTGAATACTTCACACACGGTCACAAAAATACAGTTATGCATCCTATCTTCTTTTGAGATAAAGCTGGAGTGCCTTAGCACCTGGTGAAGGATTATTAGTCATACATGCTAGGCAGGGTTGAACAAGCTATGAAGTCGGAATAGCACTGCTACCGGTAAATTGCCCCTTCTTGGCTCGAGTGTCCGCTCGGGTAAGCCAGTCTAGACACCTATCTCCATCAGGTTTACACCTAGAAAGATTAAAACACATACATGGTTATTTCTTGTAGGCTCCGCTTATCTGCATCATTTGCATTTGACTTAGTGGGACTCGACACAGGGGCTAGGTCCGTCTAGGACATGTATCCCTCTTTATTTGACCAACATGTGCATTCTATGTGCTATTTATGATATTATTTGGAAGATATTTTCATATTGACTAATTTTAGGTTGATTAGTGAAATAAAAAAAATAGTTGTCCTTCAAAATAAAAAGGGATAAAACTATTTTCTTGTTATAGAAGTTCCTATGCATTTCTTAAAATAATTTTAGAAAGATTTTACATGTCTTACCAAAAATTACAAATATATTTTTAAGTTAATTTTGTATATTTCATAGAAGAAAACCAACAGACTTTACTTTCATATAATTTTTACAAAAAAGGAAAAAAGGTCTATTTTCCATGTTAGTTTTAAATATTTTAAAGTTGTTTCTAATATTCAATATGGAAGAACTACGCACACCTGATTCTCATCTCGACGAGATACGTAGGCAACCCTCCTCTGGTTCAGTGACCTTTATTTAATAATTCAAAAGGTTCAATCTTTTTCCAAAAAAAAAAGTTTTTTCATCTTTATTTAAAAATTCAAAAAAAATTCTTTATTCTTAAATCCAAAAAAATTTATTTCATATTTCAATTTTTTTGAACTATGCAAAGATCTGATTCATGTTCTTAAGCATGATGCGTAGGTAACCCAAAACGGGCTTGATCAATGCACTTTCAAATAATAATAATAAAAAAGAGCACACTTGAGCAAATCATGATTAAGCATTAGGTTTTCTAAGCTCATTCTAAAAATAAAAGGCACATACATATGTGGTGTGTAACTTGTGATTATGGCTTGAGAATGTCTAACAAGATTTATTATCCATGCACGCAGTTAACTTAAAAGGTGGTTAGTTGATTTTTGGTTAAGCTAGCATCTCATCCGTACATTACCAAATCAAAAGGAAAAAAGATAATGACTCTCAATGAAGGAACAAAGTCAGACAATGAAGAAGGCCGAAGTCTATTGAATCAGAAAGAATCATCATCAATAGAGGAATTAAGGATGGTGAGATAATAAATGGCTGAAATGTACCATGCTTGGATAAATGGACAAGCTCCGCCATCTGCAATCCCTAGATTACTGAATGTAACTGTGTCGACTCCCATTCCAGTAACGACAAGTGGCCCATTTTCCTTACCTGGTTTTGGCCCATATGTTAATACATCCAACATTGTTGAAACTGCCATGGTACACTCTCTAAATGAACTCATGATAAGTAACTAACTTTTCATGCCTGCTACAAAGACTAATACAGTCCCTCAACTAACACGGGTGCAAAAATCTAACAATGAGACTCCATCTAAAGCTCAGCATGATCAATATTATTCTCGTGAATTGACTTTTAAAGTCTCAGGCTCTTAATACTAGCCGCATTAGTATAACCCCCATGTTGAGGTTGATAAAACTACTAAGGAAGAGGATCATGAAGAAATGGCTAAGAAAATAAAAAGTTTGGAGCAGAGTGTAAGAGATATACAGGGATTAGGAGGTCACAAAAGCGTCTCGTTTATAGACTTGTGCATGTTCCCCCATGTTCAGCTACCTCTTGGGTTCAAGACTCTAAAATTTGAGAAGTACGATGGCCATGGTGATCCTATAGCTCATTTGAAGAGATATTTCAATCAATTGAGAGGGGCCGGGAGTAAAGAAGAACTGCTCATGGCCTATTTTGGGGTAAGCTTGACGGGAATTGCCCAGAATAGTTTATAAATCAAGATATTGCTAATGGGCATACATGGGATGATTTGGATCGATGTTTTATTCATCAGTTTCAATACAATATTGACATAGTGCCAGATTGAAACTCACTTGCCAACATGAAGAAAAAATCCACTGAATAGTTTTGTGAATATGCTATTAGGTGGAGGGAGCAAGCTGCTAGAGTTAAGCCACCAATGAAGGAGTCAGAGATGATTGATGATTTTCTCCAAGCACAAGAACCAGACTACTTCCATCATTTGCTTTCATCTGTTAGAACGACATTTGCTGAGGTTATCAAGGTTGGCAAAATGGATGAAAATGGCATTAAGTCTGGAAGGATCATAAGCCAAGCTGTTTTGAAAGCCACGACACAAGCGATTCAAAATGGATCAGGAAGTCTTGGAGGGAAACATAGAAAGGAGGATGCAGCTATTATTGTATCAGGGCCACGGAAAAGTTCAAGAGGTCCACTTCACCAATACACACCATCTCAATCCCAACATCATTACCCCATGCAAAATCCTCAATATACGATATACAGTGCATAACCATATGCCTATTCACCAAAATATCCCTAATGTCGAGCACCAATATATCAAAATCTTTGTCCTTCTCCTCATAATTTTCAAGCACCTTATAATCCTCATCCAAGACAGGAATCTAAAGGAGATCAGAGGCCTAGGAATAATTTTACACCAACTGGAGAGTCTTACACAAGTTTATTCAAGAAATTGAAACATTTGAATATGATAGAACTTATTTCTCAAAATTATGCAGATCCGCGTTCAAAAGGTTTCAACCCTACAACACGATGTGCATACCATTCTGATGCTCCAGGGCACAGTACTGAAGATTGTCAAACTTTGAAAAGAGAGGTGGAAAAAATGATCCAAGCAAAGATGATTGTGGTCCAAGATAGTGACCCTCTAAACGTTAGTCAGAAATCATTGCCAGCACATAATGAGGTACACTTTATCGAGATGATATGTGATGACAAAGAGTGTAGTGATTCTCTTAATTCTCAAAAAGGGGCAACTGAAATTGGTGGATGTTTCACTAACATTGATGCACAAATTAGTGGCTAAGATGTCAAACTTGGTGATTTGAAAGATATTCCTTTCTTCGCTAGAAAGGAGTATTGATAGTTTATTTTATCGTTAGTTCTTCTATCTGGTTATTTCAGGGTTGTATTCAGATTTAGTTTGTTTTAATGAGTCAGACCCTTCTATCCTTTATTTCGTCTGTTTAATGAGTCTTGTCGCAGTTTTTGTTGTTTGAGTTATTTCAGAGTTGTAACCTAGAATTCAGTTAGTTTGCTTGTTATCAAACCCTTCTATCTTTTTACCTAATAAAATACAATTCTCTATTCTGCGCCCCTTTGATCCATTTTACTTAACTCCTTTTTTATATATTTCTTTTCATTTTAGTTTTGACGACATGCCATGCATATGGATTTTTTGACTTGATCTTAAAATCCTATCTGTTCATAGAATAAATACATTGAAGAAGTTTAAAATAAAGGAATAACATTTGAAAAAATAGATATTGAACTGAAGTGTTTTCTAGCTTGAATGGAATCGAAGTGATCATATTGAAAATCCTGAGAGTTTTACGAGCATACAATAAGATGTACCCCAAACAATTAGAGGTGGATTAATCAATCAACACATCTTTTTAAGAAAGGCCAAAAGATGAATAAGAAAATGTCAGGATTGGCCACCATACAGATGTTATGAAGAGTTATTGTATGATTTTCACTTCTCATTCTTAAAGTGCATGCTTGCACTTGATGTTTTTAAGGATTGATATGACGAACTCATTTCATTCTGCTATCTGAATATTGTATCATCCTTTGTTATCCCTTTTGAGATTTAGTCTTATTTTCTTTCATACCCCTCTTTTGGAATCAAAATAGGGTCAACAAAAGTAAAAAAGAAAAAGAGAAGAGAAATGGAGTCGGAAAAAAAAAGTCAAAGAAAAATGAAAAAAGAAAAGAGTCAAGGGAAAAAAGGGTCAAAGTTAAAATAAAATAAAATAAAATAACAGAATAAATTTCATGAACTACGTTTGACCTGATTCTTGCTTTGACAAGATACGTAGGAAGATCTACTCTGGAATTCAGTCCAACCAAGAAATATTCAAAAATTTCCCCGTTAATGAAACTGGGGTTAAAAAAAAGTTTTTATATTTATAAAAAGAGTCGATTCCAAAAGTTGTAAGTCTCAGCCCTTTAACTTGAGTGTTATCTTTGAGCCTTCATGCACTCCTTTCTTTCTAATCCTGTCCAAAATCCACGTTACAACCAAAAGAAAGACCTTCAGATTGATCTTTGAGAATGACAAGACAAGCATACTTTCAGTGTTGATTATCATGCAAGGAACAATGTCACGTCACTTGAGAGAAATAAAAATGAGAGAGTCTTATTGGTGAAAACCCTCACGGGCACTGTAAGGCGAAGGAGAGTCGAGAGAAAAATGATATATGAGAGAAGTTTGTTGATGAAAATCCTTTGGGGCACTACTAATCGAATGCGAGCCTTGAATCTAATGCATAAGTTGTAACATAGAAGTCTGACTTCGAATTTTGAAAGTTTGACAAGAATAAAACTTAGATTGGTTGGACAAATCAAGTCATTTAATTCAAAATGTATTTCATGTTCATTAAAGCCGACTATCACATTCGAAAGGGTCCTTTGTTCATTCTTTTTTCGAAAAGGACATTTCCTATCAAATGCTATTTCTTCTCATTTTTAAATTTTTTTCTTTGTTTTTGTTGCTTTTGCTATTTTTGAGTCAGTCTTTGTCAAAACAAGTAAGAAATGACTTCAAATTTACTATTAGCTTTTCAATTGTACAAAGTAAAGTCTGGCCACTGAACATCACGTCAAAAGTGACATGACTCAAGGAGGGATATGCATAACAATTTGTTGCAACATATACAAGGTTTAAAGTTCTGAAATCAATTAGAAATGTCTTTAATGGTAAAGGATACCAAAATAGGTTGGTTAAGAAACAAGCACAGTCTACCCGAGTTAAAATAAAGATCAAACATGGAAACAACAGAAGCAGTCGTCCTCAAAATCAAGGCCACAAACTGACCACCACCTTAAAAACTAAAATTTTTCTCTTTTGAAACATGCAGCTATCTTGCTGGCAAAAGACAATTTCAGAGGTTCAAGTCTGCAAAAATGGTTACAGTATAACCTTTCACTTTTACTGTTTTTCATGAATGTATAGTTATTTTTCATTTTCTCCTATGATAAACACTTTCTAATCTGAGACCATTATTTTTAATTTTCTCCTAGGATAAACACTTCCTAGTCTGAGACAGTTATTTTTCATTTTCTCCTAGGATAAACACTTTCTAGTCTGAGACAATTATTTTTTATTTTTCTCCTAGGATAAATACTTCCTAGTCTGAGATAATTATTTTCATTTTCTACTAGGATAAACACTTTCTAGTCTGAGATAGTTATTTTTATTTTTCTCCTACGATAAATATTCCTAGTCTGAGACAATTATTTTTTATTTTCTTCTAGGATAAACACTTCCTAGTCTGAAACAGTTATTTTCATTTTCTCCTAGGATAAACACTTCCTAGTCTGAGAGCAATAATTCTTTTATTTTTCTCCTAGGATAAATACTTTCTAGTATGAGACAGTTTATAACACCACAAAACTCCCAAGCCTATAGACATCTCAGAAAAACAAAAAAAAAAAAAAATTCCAAGTGTCAGCCAATCCACGAGCCAGATCCATGAGTCTTGGAAAGCTCGTGGACTGTCAAGAGCTGTGGACTAAGCTCGTGGAATTAGATCAGAGACCAAAAGATTCTCTCTAAGAACTATGAACTGGTTCTACGGACCGTGGAATGATCCACGAGTCATGAACCTAGTTCGTGCAACCATACCTAAGGGTCAACAGAAGGCCCAGGATCCACGAGTAGGATCCATGACTCGTGAAAGTTTCCACGAGCCATGGACTACCCTCATGGAACTCATTTTAGTAGCCCAAAATTTCATCCCAGGAACCATGAAAGGGTTCCACGGGCTGTGGAAGCATCCATGGACCGTGGTTTCCACTCGTGGAACCTGAGTCGCGAATTTCAGCAGTTTTTCATTTAAAATTTCCAGGGGTATTTTGGACTTTTTCTATCTTTTTTACGGCCTAAGCCATGTCATTTTGCTTAGTCTAAGCCTAATTAATTAGTCAAAATCTAACTAAACCTCCCATTCCCAAGTAATCATCCGACATTAGAGAAATAGAGAAAAGAAGCGCCAGTTTCTCTCCAGAACAAGCAGGAGGTCTTTTTCAAGATCAGCCCAAAATCCAAGGATTTCACCGTAGAATCTTTTTCCAGGTATGTGGGATTTCATCAGTGGGTTCCTTTCACCCATTGAATCCCTAGATTCAGTCTAGTTCCTCAATTCTCAATTAGTTCTTCAGATCTAGGGTTCCTAAACTTTATCACACCCTTGCAATTCATATTCTATTGCTTGTATGATATTTATTATATGCTTTCTTAGGGACCTAGGGTATTCATATGTACAAAGATCAGTAACCCTAGCATGTGCCAATTCCAGTACTCATAAGTTATACTTGCTAGTCAGATGATTCAGGTAGTTAAACTTCAGAATTGGAATGCTATCAGTTTCAGTAATAATATATTGCATTTCAGATGATTATTAGTATTTGAGCTATCCAGCATTTTAGATTTTGTATCCATTGCTTATGTATTTAGTTGGGAGTAGACTTAGCACCGAGTGGACGAAGAGATGAAGGCTTACCTGCAAGTTTAGGCTGAGACCTTTAGCAGCAGTCCCTGAGTCCCAAAACTACGGCGCCACCGTAGGTTCTAAAGGGGTCACCCATCATATTAGGCTTGACACCCTTGTCCCTTGTGGACATTAGTTTAGTGGATCCATATCAGATTTATTTGTACCCTTGGCAAGGTATGAAGACCCTTCCATCCAGGGTTACAAGTTGGCCATACAATTTGCTCAGCTTGGGGTATGTCAGTTAATAGTAGCTCCCACAGCCAAAATCATATTGCATTGACCTTGTACTCAGTATCTATTTCAGTTATTTAGTTTAGTTCAACATGTTATAGTATTCATGTTAGCTACTTGGTCACTGCATTCAATTTATACTTTAGTTCATGCTTCATTGTGTATTTCCATGTTCAGTCTTTATATTGTACAACTCTGTATATATCCCGCATGCTCATCACATTCAGAGTACTGATGCATACTTCTGTGCTACATCTTGTCATGATGTAGGTTCAGGCGTTCAGTATCCAGATCGCGCTTAGTGCGACTTTCCATTCCTCATTCAGCAGCTCTGTAGTGCGTCCTCATCATTCTAGGACGATAGTTATGCTTACTTCATTCGGTTTTATATTTAAGTTTCAGACTATTAGAGGTAGCTGGGGGCTTGTCCCAGCAACTCACATCAGTTAGAGGCTTTCAGACATAGAACTAGAATCAACTATTGGGTTGTCAGTTTTATTTTCAGACTTACTATATTCTCATTTTGATTATATATTCAGATATGTTTGGATTTCTTTTTTTTCAACTTATATATTGTGATCAGTTCATCTTTCTGCACAATTCGTATATTACTAGAATTTGTCTAGATATGCCAGACCATGGGTTGGCTTGGGGTCATTTGTGACCCTAAGCACCATGTTACATCAAGTGGGTAGCCTTGGGGCATGACAAACTTGGTATCAAAGTATCAAGTTCAAGTGTCCTAGGGTGTCTAAAAGCTGCATCGAGTGTAGTCTTTTTCATGGGGGTGAAGCGCGCCACACTTATGGGGGAGAAGCTATGACACGTCATTAGGAAAAAACTTCCATTCCTTTTTTTCCATCTCGTTCCATAGGGTATGAACTCTATTTAATCTCCTTCTAACTCATGCTCTAAACATTTCAGAAAATGCCTCCCAGAAGTGCCAACACAAGGAACCAACAGGCACCAGTAGCTCAGTAGACCCTCTGAATGAGCAAGTCACTCATACTGAATTCAAGGCTGCTTTTCAGGTGCTTTCTCAGGCCATGAACACTCAAGTTAACCAACAGGCTATGGTACCAGCTCCACCTCAGATTAACCCTACCGCAGCTAGAATCCGAGACTTTACTCGGATGAACCCTCCAGAATTTCATGGGTCCAAGTCCAAAGAGGATCCACAGGAATTTCTTGATGACATTCCAAATGTGACAGATATTATAGGTGTCACTCCGGTCGAGAATGTAGACTTAGCAACTTACCAGCTGAAAGGAGTGGCTTATACTTGGTACCAGCAGTGGAAGGAGTCTCATTATGCTAATGCAGGTCTAGGGGATTGGAACTACTTCAAGATCGCATTTCTGGATAGGTTTTTCCCACTTGGGATCAGGGAAGCCAAGGTCCAAGAGTTCATCAACTTGAAGCAGAATGATATGAGTGTGAAGGAGTACGCATTCAGGTTTACTCAGTTGTCTAAGTATGCTCCGGCAATAGTAGCTGACTCCAGGGCCTGTATGAGTAAGTTCGTATCTGGTGTGTCAATAATGTGTTCAAGGAGTACAAGACTGCTATGCTAGTTAATAAGATGGATATTTACAGGTTGGTGACTTATGTCCAACAGATCGAAGAGGAGAAGATCAAGGAAAGGGGAGGAGACATCAAAAGAGCTAGAATAGGTGAATTTAACTACTCTCAGTATAGTCAGATGGTGGTTATCTCTCTCAGTTCCATCAAAAATCTTCAGCTCCAGCACCATCCTCTGCTAGTGCTCCAGTGTCTAAGTCTAGGCAGGATAGGCGGGATAGGGCGCTAGGCTCTAAGTCCCAAGGTACAGTCACTAGCCGGCGCATTCATCTAGTTTGCAAGAAGTGTGGTAGGAACCACCAAGGTGAGTGTATGACAGGCAGTGGTAATTGTTTCGGGTGTGGTAAGCCAGTGTATAGAATGAAACAGTGCCCAATAACTTCTCAGAAGGGCAAGGATACTCGCCCGCAGAATCAGGCTAACTCCATGATAGCTCTAGCAGGTCACTCGACTCAGAAGGGTGCCTCATCTAGTGTAGGTGGTGGTCACTGCCAGAATAGATTGTATGACCTTCAGACTCAACAGGACCAGGAGGATTCTCCCGATATGGTCACGGGTATGTTACAAGTCTTCCACTTGGATATTTATGCATTGTTAGACCCAGGGGCTACCCTTTCTTTTGTAACTCTTTATATAGCAGTAAATTTCTGTGTAAGTACAGAAATCCTCCTAGAACCTTTCTCAGTCTCTACTCCAGTTGGTGATCCAATTATAGCTAGATGGGTGTACAAAACTTGCCCTATCATAGTTTCCCAGAAAGTCACCTCAGCCGATCTTGTAGAGTTAGAAATGACTGACTTTGACATGATTCTAGGCATGGATTGGTTATAATCCTATTATGCCTCAGTTGATTGTAGAACTAGGATCGTTCAGTTCCAATTTCCAAACGATCCAATCTTAAAGTGGAAGGGTAATACCTCAGTGCCTGTAGGTCGATTCATCTCTGACCTTAAGGCCAAAAAAATGAATTCCAAAGGGTATATCTATCATCCTGTTCGGGTTAGGGATTCAAACTCTGAGACCCCAACTCTTGAGTTCGTCCCAGTGGTGAATGATATCCTAGAAGATTTTCCAAAAGATCTTCCCAGAGTTTCTCTCGAAAGGGAAATTGACTATGAAATAGATCTCCTTCTAGATACCCAACCTATTTTGATTCCTCCTTACTGAAAGGCTCCAGCTGAGCTTAAGGAATTGAAGGAAAAATTGAAAGACCTTCTAGATAAGGGCTTCATCAGACCCAACATCTCTCCATGGGGTTCTCTAGTTCTTTTCGTGCGTAAGAAAGACGATTCTCTCAGGATGTGCATCGACTACCATCAGTTGAACAAAATCACAATCAAGAATAAGTATCCCATCCCCAGGATTCATGACTTGTTCGACCAGCTTCAGGGTGCTAGTTTCTTCTCTAAGATAGACCTTAGATCCAGTTATCATCAGCTCAGAGTCAAAAGTTGTGACATTCTGAATACAACCTTCAGAACTCGGTATGGTCACTATAAATTTGTAGTTACATCTTTTGGACTAACGAATGCTCCTATAGCTTTTATGGATTTGATGAACAGAGTGTTCAAGTAGTATATAGACTTGTTCATCATTGTCTTCATCGATTTATACTCATATATTCTCGGAGCGAGGAAGAGCATGCATACCATTTGAGAGTGGTGTTGCAAACTCTCAAGGATCGCCAGTTATTCACCAAGTTCAGTAAGTGTGAATTATGGTTGAAATCAGTTGCTTTTCTTGGACATGGTGTGTCTAGTGAGGGAATTTGAGTTGATTCTAAGAAGACTGAGGCAGTAAAGAACTGGCACAGACCCAACTCTCCAACAAACATCAGAAGCTTTTTGGGTTTGGCCGGTTACTATAGGAGGTTTGTTGAAGGATTTTCATCCATAACTACCCCATTGACCAAATTGACTAAGAAGAAGGTCAAGTTTTAGTGGTCATATAAGTGTGAGAAGAGTTTCCTAGAGTTGAAAACCAGGTTGACTACAACTCCTGTGTTAACTCTACCAGAGGGTTCAAATGGCTTCGTGGTTTATTGTGATGCATCCAGAGTTGGCTTGGGCTGCGTCTTGATGCATCATGGTAAGGTCATATCTTATGCCTCCAGGCAGCTTAAGATTCATGAGAAGAACTACCTGACTCATTACCTTGAGCTAGCAGCAGTTGTCTTCGCCCTAAAGATTTGGAGACATTACTTGTATGGTGTCCATGTAGACGTGTTCACAGATCATAAGAGCCTCTAGTATGTGTTCACCCAAAAAGAGTTAAATCTTTGTCAAAGAAGGTGGCTCAAGTTCCTCAAAGACTATGATATGAATGTGCTCTACCATCCGGGTAAGGCCAATGTAGTGGCTGATTCCCTCAGCAAACGGTCCATGGGTAGTGTGTCACATGTTGATGAAGAGAGGAAAGAATTAGCCAGGGATGTTCATAGGCTTTATCTCTTAGGAGTTTGCTTCATGTATACGACAGATGGTGGTGTGATAGTCTAGCATGGGTTAGAATCTTCATTAGTAGCGGAGGTGAAAGAGAAAAAAGACAGTGAACCCATATTACTCCAGTTAAAAGGTGCAGTTCATCAGCAGGGGGTAGAGGTCTTCTCCCAAGGGGAGATGGTGTGCTTCACTACCAGGGTCGTTTATGTGTACCAAATGTGGGTGGTTTGAGGTAGCAGATCCTTATAGAAGCCCATAATTCCAGATATTCTATTCATCCCGGTGCCACAAAGATATACCGTGATCTACGGGAAGTTTATTGGTGGATGGCATGAAGAGGGACATCTTAAATTTTGTGGCTAGATGTCCCAACTGCCAGCAGGTGAAAGTAGAACATCAGAAACCTGGAGGTTTGACTCAGTATATTAGCATTCCTACTTGGAAGTGGGAGGTGTTCAATATGGATTTCATTACGGGTTTACCTCGTACTCGCAAAAAACATGACTCCATTTGGATGATAGTGGACAGGGTTACAAAGTCAGCTTACTTTTTGGCTATCAAGACTACAGATTCCGCAGAGGGATTATGCCAGACTCTACATTAGCGAGATAGTCAGGTTGCATAGGGTTCCCTTGTCTATCATATCAGATAGGGGTCCTTAGTTTACATCTCATTTCTGGAGATCATTTCAAAAAGATCTTGGTACTGATAAGATCTCGATTAGGGAGACTAATCAAAATCCAAATGCGGAAATTAAATAAGCAAAAGATATGTGGATTAAAGCCAATTAACCAAGTTTATAGGCAACAAAGGACTTTATACCTTCACCTCCCAATTGAACTTGTTTAACAAACAATAATCCCTCAATCAAACAAATGAATCCACAAATGGATGACTCTATGATTAATTAAACAAAGAAGTTAACAAGAAATCAAAGAAATCCACCTCTAATCACTTAACTATCTATTAGGAATCCACCTAATATACTATTAGGAATCCACCCAATAGATTTCTATAATTAGAGTAACCAATTGGGAATCCACCCAAAACTACAAGCTAATTTAGCAACTACAAGCTTCAAGAGCAATCTTCAATATTCATCAAAATATGATTAGCTAAGGGAAGAGAACCCCTATTTATAGCTATTACATAAAGGTTCAATAATAACCTTGAAAAATGGCCCAACTTGGCCAAACGCACAGGAGGTGCGTTTGAGGTGGGATCCGCACCACAGGAAGTGCCCAACACACCAACACTTTGCACCAGCTAAGTAGAATCATCCTTGCACCCTTGTGCTTTTGATGTGTGAAACACACCAAGCAAAGTGCGTGTTGCCTCTATTTTGCACCATCAAGCAGAATCACTGGTAGCCTCATCTTTCTATGCGATCATCCATAAGTTTTAGATCCTTGATCTACGCTCTTTAATAGTCTCCAAAGCCTCTTTCTTCATAAATAGAGCTTGTAAGGCTTGGAGTTGTTTGGCTTGGCTCCTAGTGAATGGCCTCGTAGGATTTATGCTGGTAGATATCATATCATCCTCCCCTTCTTGAAAAGGATTCATCCTCGAATCCATAGCTTCACCTACAACATGTGAAGATAGATCACTCACATTGAAAGCATTGTGAACATTATACACACATGGTAGATCAATCTTATAGGCGTTGTCGTTAATCCTCTCAAGTACTTGATATGGGACATAACCCCTTGGACTCGACTTCCTTTTGCGGAGTTATGGGAATCTTTCCTTCCGAAAATGAACCCAAACCAAATCATTGGGTTGAAAGATCACTTTCTTCCTTCTATGATTTTGCTAGAGAGCCACCTTGGAGTTCCATGGCTTCCCTTACCTTTATGTGAATATTCACCATCTCCTTTGCCCTTCGCTTTGCATCTAAGCTTACAACAATATCACTAGACAAAGAGGTTAAGGATAATGGAACCAATGGGTTGAACCCATAACACACTTCAAATGGAGTCATGCCAATAGAGGTGTAAAGAGACCGATTGTAAGAAAATTCAATCAAAGGTAAACGGTCCTCCCAAGAAGTTGGGGATCCTCTAATCATGCAACAAAGCATGCTCCCAAGAGTCCTATTGACTACTTCGGTTTGACCATCCATTTGAGGATGACAAGAAGTAGAGAACATGAGTTTGGTACCAAGTGTACCGCATAGACTCTTCCAAAAATGGCTAAGAAACTTGGAGTCCCTATCACTAACAATAGAGCGAGGTACTCCATGCAATTTAAGCACATGAATCACAAACAAAGATTCAACATGAGATGCATCATCACATTTATGGCATGGAATAAAATGAGATATTTCAGAGAATCTATCCACTACCACAAAGATACTATCACACCCTCTTTTGGTTCTTGGAAGTCCCAACACAAAATCCATAGAAATATCCATCCAAGGTCCAAGAGGGGTGGGAAAAGATGTGTACATACCTTGGGGCCGAGTCTTTGACTTGGCTTTCTTGCATTCGAGGCATTGTACATATAGCTCCTCCACATCATGCTTCATCCTTGGCCAATAGAATTGCTCTATGAGGATGTCAAGTGTTTTGGTGACACCAAAGTGCCCTATTATTCCACCACTATGAACTTCTTTGAGTAAGAGCTCCCTCAATGAACTCATAGGTACACACACTTTGCCATCCTTGAAAAAATAACCATAAATTATTTGAAAACGTTCCACACACTTCCCTTGGCCAAGTTCATCACAAACTTCCTTGAAGTCGGAGTCCTTAAAGTAGAACTCTTTTAGGCTTTCAAACCCCATCATTCTAAGAGGTCAAGGTGTTAATCAATACGAACCTTCTAGACAAAGAATTGGCAACCATGTTTTCTTTCCCTTGCTTGTAGTGGATCACATAAGGAAATGTTTGAGTAAATTCCACCCACTTAGCATGGTGCTTGTTCAACTTTGATTGGCTCTTGAGATGCTTCAAGGACTCATGATCCATCCTTATAAAAAATTCCTTGTGCCATAGATAGTGTTTCCAATGAGCCAACACCCGCACAAGTTCATACAACTCCTTGTCATATGTTGAGTAGTTCAAAGAGGCGCCCTTTAGCTTTTCACTAAAGTAGGCCAAAGGTTTCCCTTCTTGCATCAATACTTCACTAATGCCAACACCCAAAGCATCACACTCAATTTCAAAGGCTTTATCAAAGTCGGGCAATTGCAACAAAGGAGAAGTGCTCAACATAAACTTCAACTCTTTATAGGCTTTCTCTTGAGAATCTCCCCAAATAAAGGGTGTGCCCTTTTTGATCAATTCGTTTAGAAGGCAAGCTATAGTGCTAAAGCCTTTCACAAAGCGACGATAGAAACTTGCCAACCCATGGAAACTCCTTACTTCGGTTGCATTAGTATGAGTTGGCCATGATCTAATAGACTCAACCTTTTCTTCATCCACCTCTACACCATTGACACTCACCATGAACCCCAAGAATTCCACCTTTTCCACATAAATTGAACATTTTTTGAGATTGGCAAAGAGCTCTCGTGCAATAGAACATCAAATACTTGCCTCAAATAGACAACATACTTTTCAATGGTTGTACTATATACAAGTATGTCATCGAAATAAATGACTACAAACTTGTTGATAAAAGGCTTCAACACATGGTTCATCAATCTCATGAAAGTGCTAGGGCCATTAGTCAAACCAAAAGGCATAACTAGCCACTCATATAAATAAAACTTGGTTTTGAAGGACGTCTTCCATTCATCACCCCGGTTCACTCGAATTTGGTGATAGCCACTTCAAAGATCAATCTTTGAGAATATACTTGATCCACAAAGCTCATCAAGCATGTCATCAAGTCTAGGAATAGGATATCGATACTTCACCATTATTTTGTTGAAGCTCTACAATTAATACACATCCTCCAAGTGCCATCCTTTTTGGGAACAAGGATAACTAGTACGACAAAAGGACTAAAACTCTCTTTGACAAGCCCCTTTTCAAGGAGTTCATCAATTTGCCTTTGAAACTCCTTAGTCTCCTCTGGATTGCTTCTATATGACGGACAATTTGTAATTTGAGATCCGGGCATAAAATCAATTTGATGCTCAATACCCCTCAAGGGTTGCAATCTATCAGGCATCTCTTCGAGAAATAAACTCTCATATTATTGCAAAAGAGATGAAACAATACTAGGCAAAGTGCTAGTATTTTGGTTAGCATGCAATAATAGATCCTTGTTGACAAGGCACACTAGGAAGCATTCCTCATCAACACCTTTCAAATAATTTCTTGGCTTAGCTATCATGCACATCTTGTTCTTATTTTTAGCCAAGCCATCTCCTTTTTCTTGCACACTTATGGAGCCTTCACTAACATTCTCCACCACTTGCATTTTCTCTCGGAGTTCCTTCATACCCGGTAATCTTCACTCACTTGGTAGGGAGTTAATAGAGAAAAAGAGAACTTTAGACCACCAAATACAAATGAATACTTATTGGTTCTCCCTTGATGTACAACATCCCTATCAAATTTCCAAGGTCTTCCAATCAAGATATGACATGCTAACATGGGTACAATATCACAAAGAACTTTATCTTGATATTTACCAATGCTAAATTTAATACTTACTTGCTTGAGGACCTTCATTTCTCCGCTTTTATTGAGACATTGGAGCTTGTAAGGACTAGGATGCTTCTTGGTAGAAAGTTGCATTCGTTCCACCAAAGTGTCGCTCACAACATTAGTGCAACTCCCACTATCAATGATCAAGGCACAAATCTTGTCTAGGATCTTGCATCTAGTATGAAACAAGTTCTCCCGTTGATCAAGATTCTCTTTAGTAATAGCTCCCATGATTCGCCTCACAACACATGACAAGTTTGTGTTCATGGGCAATGGCTCATAATCATCACATTCTAGAGGCACCCTTGTATTCATAAGCATAGCAAAGCGTGGCCTCTCTTCTATCCTCTCATTATCATCATTCAAAGGTATTTCATCATCATTACCTTTGGGTTCTTCATCTCCAATCTCTTCACCACACTCCTTATCTTCTTCGGTATAGTACCCATCTTTGTAAGCCACAATTGTTCTTTGGTTGGGACAGTCACTAGCAATGTGTCCCCCTTCCTTGACATCTAAATCATTGAATGGTATAAGGATGAGGAAAGATAGGTTTTGATTGGTTACCTTCTTTAGCCTTGTCATTCCACTTTGGCTTATCAACCTTTGCTTGAGTAGCTTGGCTACTACCCTTTATGTACTCCTGAGTGATAGAAGACTTCCTGTTGTCATTATTTTTGTTCCATGAGGAAGTTGTAGTACCCTTGGCTTTGAATGACTTCTCATCTTTCGAGTCAATCTCTACCTTGGTAGCATCATGATTGGCTTCCTCCAAGCTAGCATAGTGTTTAAGCCGCATCACCTTTGAGATGTCTTGCTTCAAGTTGGTGATGAACCATATCACCGTGTTCAACACCGGTTCATCAAGCTTAGACTTCATTCTCAAATTTTCAAACTTATCATAGTACTCCTCAACACTTTTGGTACCTTGTCAAAAGAGGTACACCTTCTTTAGAACCTCTTGATGATAAGTAGGTGTAACATACCTCACTTCCATAAGTGCTAGAAACTCTTGCCATGTAGGCAAATCATAAACAAGATCTTAGGCTCGTTCTCTCGCCTTGGACTCCCACCATGTGGATGCATATCCCTTAAATTGGGTAGGGGCATATTTGTCTTTCATAGCATCCAAAATGTTGTTGGTGAGAAATATCCACTCACTTTGCAATAGCCATTCAAGGAATTCTTCCGGATCACTACTACCTTTGAAGGTTAGAAGAGTAACCGTGATGGTGTTCAAACTTCGATCATGGTCACCACGATATCTTTAACGATAACCATATCTATCATCATAGTGACCACCATATCTATCAACCCGATTACCATAATGATCACCATGGAGATCATCATACCCTTTACCTCGATCTCTATTCCCTTGCCATCTTACACCTTTATTCTGACCATAACCTCTGGGTTACACTCTATCTCTAGGTGCACCATAACCTTGTCGACCACCATGTTGAGGACCATCATAGTTACGATTAGCATTCATTTCCTCTAACTCTTCCTAGAGTGGGTTGTGGTAGCTATCTTGGTAAGGCTCTTGGTTTTGATTATGTAGTACATAGAAGTTAGCATGTGATGCATTTTGAAGTGGTGCTTAGTTTTGGTTTTCTACAAAAGGATGTTCCTCTTGTAGCGGGTAATTTGGATGAGTGGAGCTTTGCCTAACATTGTTCGAATAGTTAGACATTTGGAAAGGAGGTTGTTGGATTTGTGGGGTAGGGCTTGGGTTGTTTCCGGGGTTGCATAACTCACATGCATGCCCCGAGGTAATAGTCATTAAGGAACTCATGTTCCTATTTGCTCTCGACCCATGAGTGGTATGAGCTGAGTCCTATCAGTTGGGACTCTCAACAATCATCATCTGATCCTCCATACGATCCATCCTTCCATTCATGATACCCATGCCTCCACTTAATTCTGCTATCTTCCCATTCATGTCTGCTATTTGCATTGTGATTGAGGCAAAAGCTTCCTCCATATTAAAGGACCCGTGTCCTTCATAAGCACTATCAATTGCTTTTGACATCATACTTGTAAAATTCAGCAAATGAGGTTAGTAGTAAAGGCTCCTCACCCTCTCGTATGTGAACACTCAATTTACCTTCTATGCATCTTCTGAGGATTGATAATGAACTACCTTTGCTCAACCAAGTCACAAGTCACCTATCCTTTGTGTAGGAATGGATTCTTGTTACCTGAAAGAAGGACAACTCAAAATCAAGTGGATGGAGCCAAGAAGGTTTTCAACGATTGCTTAAACGAGAAAAGCTTCACAAGTAATTGGTACGAAATGAAACGGATGCAAGAGATATAATCACAACTAAGTAGAACAAATACTTTTTGTTAATTAGTCTTAAGAATTCTATATGATAGGAGAATCAAAGAAAGGAAACAAAGAAGATAGAACCCGAGATTCATTGGAGAGAACTTGATTTGGAACTGCCAGTTGGTATGGTAGCATGTGCAAAACGCACACAGAGAAGTGCTCAACGCACCTCCTTTGCACAACAAAACCAAAACTAATCCTCTCTGGTGCAAAGTGTTGGTGCATTTTGCACCAAGCAAAGTGGTGGTCGCACCTCACTTTGCGCACCACCAGGCAGAACATCTGAAGCCTCTGCATTTGTACTCATTTTTCAGCTTTTTGTACTTTTTCTTCTTAGTACTTTCCCCTTTTGATAAATTTCCTTTAGTACAAACACAAGTACACTTTTACTTTACCTCTTATTTGGATCAAACACCTTTATTTCACCTTCTTCTTTAACAATCACCTTGTAGAACACCAAGAACACCTATGAATTTCAAATTTCCAACTCTCTAAATTCAACTCGGAATGACTCCAAATTTTAAACGTAGCCTTCCCTCAATATAGAGAATAAAGCCCGATACTAATTACAATCAATTCACTCCAAATTGAAGAGACTCATTTTGTGTTCTTCAAGTTCTTCAAAATTCAAAAGTGGTAAATCCTTCAAACCTCAACTAAATTCTACAAAACTTGAGATTCAAGCTCCTTATGACTAGGAGTTCAAAGCCCAATAGGTTTGAAGTCTCAAATCAACCCAGATCTCAAACTTGTTCTTCAAGCGTCTACACTCAACAATGGCGGCTTCTTCAATTCAACTCCAAACCAGCTCAAATCTAAGATCTAGACTCAATTGATACTAGAGAATACAATTCTAGTTTCAGATTTTCAAACAAAACATTAGATTAACAATTTTTTATGCGAATTTTCTAAAAATGTTTTTCAACCAATTTTTGAATTTTTCAGATTTATGAACCCAGGATTAAGAATTCTGGGAATAATCCTTTAGCCTAAGCTCTGATAACAAATGATAAGATCTCGATTAGGGAGACTAATCGAAATCCAAATGCAAAAATTAAATAAGCAAAAGATATGTGGATTAAAGCCAATTAACCAAGTTTATGGGAAACAAAGGACTTTATACCTTCACCTCCCAATTGAACTTGTTTAACAAACAATAATCCCTCAATCAAACAAAGAGACAAACAAATGAATCCACAAATGGATGACTCTATGATTAATTAAGCAAAGAGGTTAACAAGCAATCAAAGGAATTCACCCCTAATCACTCAACTACCTATTAGGAATCCACCAATTAGACTATTAGGAATCCACTCAATATATTTCTACAACTACAGTAACCAATTGGGAATCCACCCAAAACTACAAGATAATTTAGCAACTACAAGCTTCAAGAGCAATCTTCAATATTCATCAAAATCTGATTAGCTAAGGGAAGAGAACCCCTATTTATAGCTATTACATAAAGGCCCAATAATGACCTTGAAAAATGGACCAACTTGGACCAATGCACAGGAGGTGAGTTTGAGGTGTGATCCGCACCACTGGAAGTGCCCAACGCACCAGCAAAGCAGAATTATCCTTGCAACCTTGTGCTTTTAATGTGTGAAATGCACCAAGCAAAGTGCGTGTCACCTCTATTTCATACCATCAATCAGAATCACTGGCAGCCTTGTCTTCCCATGTGATCATCTATAAGTTATAGATCCTTGATCTACGCTCTTCAATTGTCTTCAAAGCCTCTTTCTTCATAAATAGAGCTTGTAAGGCTTGGAGTTTTTTGGCTTGTCTCCTAGTGAATGGCCTCAAAGGGGTTGTGCTGGGCGATATCATATCAGGTACTCAGGTGAATCTCAGCACAACATTTCATCCACGAATGGATGGTCTGGCCCAGCGTACCATCCAAACATTAGAGGATATGTTGAGAGCTTATGTGATCGATTTAAAGTGCAGTTGGGATGATCACCTACCTCTCATAGAGTTCGCCTTCAATAATAATTTCTATTCCAATATTCATATAGCCCCATACGAGGTACTATATGGGCCTAGATGCAAGTCACCGGTTGGTTGGTTTGAAATAGGTAAAGTAGCTTTGATTGGGCCAGATTCAGTTCATAAGGCTATGGAGAAAGTTCATCTTATTAGAGAAAGACTAAAGACAGCTCAGAGTCATTAGAAGACCTATGCAGATGTGAGGAGAAGGGACTTAGAGTCTGAGGTCAATGATTGGGTTTTCCTGAAAGTGTCGCCCATGAAGGGTGTGATGATATTTGGCAAGAAAGGGAAGCTCAGTCCCCGATATCAAGGCCCTTACAGAATTCTAAAAAGGATGGGTGATGTGTCTTATGAGTTAGAGTTGCCAGCAAAACTAGCAGTGGTTCATCCAGTCTTTCACATTTCGTTGTTGAAGAAGTGTATTGGTGATCCAGCATCGATTGTCCCTTTAGAGAGTGTGGTTGTAAAGGATAGCCTCACCTATGAGGAAGTTCTAGTTGAGATTCTTGACCGTCAGGTTCATAAGTTGAGAAATAAGGAAGTCACTTTGTTAAAAGTTTTGTGGAGGAATCAGTTAGTCTAGGGAGCTACTTGGGAAGCAGAAGTAGCCATGATGGCAAAGTACCCTCACCTCCTCCTTTCCGATCCAGCTTTAGCTCGAGGTAATAGTTCCTCTCCAATTTCTCAGTTTAATTATGTGTATTTCAGTTTCAGTATCATGTTCCCTCAGTTATTCCTACATTTCAGCATGTTTTCATGTCACTAGGACCCAACTCAGTTAGATATCAACTTCTAGTAATCAGTTGGTAGTGATTACAACTCTTTCCCTCCAAAAGCAGCTTGTTGAGTCTTCATTCGAGGACGAATGATCCCAACGGGGAGATATTTTAACACCCCAGAATTCCCAAGCCTATACCCAACTTAGAAAAATCAGAAAAAAGAAAAAAATTCCTAAGTGTAAGCCAATCCACAAGCCAGATCCATGAGTTATGGAATAGTCAATGAGCCATGGATTGGGCCCATGTAATCAGATCAGAGACCAAATGATTCTCTCCGAGAACCATGAACTGGTTCTATGGATCATGAATTGATCCACAAGTTGTGAACCCAGTTCGTGGAACCATACCTAAGGGTCAGCAGAAGGCCCAGGATCCACGAGTAGGATCCACGACTCGTGGAAGTTTCCATGAGCCGTGAACTACCCTTGTGGAAGCCATTCCAGTAGCCCAGAAGAACCACGATAGGGTTCCATGGGCAGTGGAAGCATCCATAGACCGTGGTTTCCACTCGTGGAACCTGAGTCGCGAATTTCAACAATTTTTCTTTTAAAATTTCTGGGGGCATTCCAGACTTTTCGGATCTCTTTGAGGGCCTAAGCCATGTCGTTTTGCTTAGTCTAAGCCTAATTAATTAGTCAAAAGCTACCTAAACCTCCCATTCCCAAGTAATCATGCAACACTTAGGGAAATAGAGAAAAGAAGCATAAGTTTCTCTCGAGAACAAGCAGAAGGTCTTCTTCAAACTCAACCCAAAATCCAAGGATTTCACCGTAGAATCTTCTTTCAGGTATGTGGGATTTCATTAGTGGGTTCCTTTAACCCATTGAATCCCTAGATTCAGTCCAGTTCCTCAGTTCTCAATTAGTTCTTCAGACCTAGGGTTCCAAAACTTTATAAAACCCTTGTAATTCAAATTCTATTGCTTGTATGATATTTATTACATGTTTTCTTGGGGACCTAGGATATTCATATGTATAGAGCTCACTAACCTGAGCATGTGCCAATTCCAATACTCATAAGTTATACTTACTAGTCAGATGATTCAGACAGTTGTGCTTCATAATTGAAATGCTATCAGTTTTAGTAATAATATATTGCATTCTCGGGTGATTATCAGTATTTGAGCTATCCAACATTTTAGATTTTGCATCCATTACTTATGTATTCAGTTGGGAGTAGACTTAGCACCGAGTGGATGAAGGGATGAAGGCTTACCTGCAAGTTTAGGCTGAGACCTTTAGTAGCAGTCCCTGAGTCCCAAAACTACGGCGCCACCATAGGTTCTAAAGGGGTCACCAGTCAGAATAGGCATGCCACTCTTTTCCCTTATGTACATCAGTTTAGTGGATCCACATCAAATTTATTTGTACCCTTGGCAAAGTATGAATACCCTTCCATCCAGGGTTACAGGTTGGCCACACAGTTAGCTCAACATAGGGTATGTCAGTTAATAGTAGCTCCTACAGTCAGACTCATATTGCATTGGCCTTGTACTAAATATCTATTTCAGTTATTTAGTTCAGTTCAGCATGTTATAGTATTCATGTTAGCTACTTGGTCACTCATTCAGCTTATATTTCAGTTCATGCTTCAGTGTGTATTTCCATGTTCAGTCTTTATGTTGTTCAACTTTGAATATATCCCGCATGCTCAGTTTATTCGGAGTACTGACGCATGCTTCAATGCTACATCTGTCATGATATAGGTTTAGGCGTTCAACATCTAGATTGCGCTTAGTGTGACTTTCCAGTCCTCGCTTAGCAGATCAGTGGTGAGTCCTCATCATTCGAGGACTATAGTTATGCTTACTTCATTCAATTTTATATTTCAGTTTCAGACTATTAGAGTTAGTTGGGGGCTTATTCAAGCAACTCACTGTGATGACCTAATTTCTCGGTCATGATGGCACCTACGATCCCTAAGTAGGCAAAATCCCCGTAGCCCAGAATGGTTAGTAATGGGCTACTATTTAACAAATAAGCGAAAGAACAGTCTAAATAAGCAGAAGCAAGGGAAATAAGCTGAAGAAAGTAGATAGCAGGAATATATAAAAATATATGCGGAAGCTAAACCACCCCTAAAACCTGGTATCATAGTATAGAGCCGAAACTACATATAAGGAGCACAAATGATCCAAAATAATATATACACAAATGTCTCCGAGTAGTAACAGAGTACATAATACAAAATATAAACTAAAGCTAAGCTCCGGTTATCAAGAGCTCACCCTTAATCTAAAGTGTCCAAAAGCTCCTCGCACGAGTTTCCAATAAGCTAACGTCAATGGCCCATACTAGGATCTGCACCAGAAGATGCAGAGTGTAGTATGAGCACCAATTGCTAAGTATTCGGTACCCAGTGGGTATCATAGGTCGACTGGGCACATATAAGATAAAAGAGCAGTAATAAGAAGAGTAGAAGCCAATAGTCATAGAAAACAACGATAAGTACACAGATGCTAGCACAGAAGGAATACAGGCAGAAAACAACATACATGGCTAGCTACTAGAATATATATCATAGACTATGGTTAAAGGAAGAAGTGACGAACCTGGGGTCCTTGCAACAAAAATATATATATGAGAAGTTTTAGAAAACGGGTTGTATACCGGTAACCTCAAGTAAAAAGGGAAAGAGGAAACAGGAAACAAAAGCATGCTCGAATACAAGGATAAGAACCAAGTCAAGATACAAGTACTACTTCCAATATCCAAATCATGGTAAGAATCAACAGAAGGAATAGTAACTTGACTAAGCAAGAATAAGTCTACCTATAGTCCCAATGGGTACCCATACCCCCTAGGAACACAAACAAGTGAAGACAAACCCCTCGGAATCCTATACTAATGGAGCATACACTCAGCAAACAGCAAACAAGGGTGGAACCTCACACAAATGAATGAAATGATGTGATATGCTAAACTAAGTGTAATAGCAGTGTCGTATGTTACCCCCTCCTGTACCCCAAAGGTCCAATAAGGTAGGATCCATGGAAGGAATTCTCCCGAGTACCTCTATTCCACCGTACACCCCTCCATCCAGTCACCCTTTTCTTGTAGCACTTGGTCTAGAATGATAGGGTCCACGGAGGTCTACTCGTAGACCACATACTACACTCAAACCTCAAAATATCAGTCCGAAGTGCCACCGGATCCAAACTAGTAGTCAAATTTTAGAAATGCATGTCTGGATTCCATTCAGGTCTAAATCAATGAAATGAATCTCAATAACCCCCTTCAAGGGTGCCCGGGCATATCCGGGTCTCAAACAGTGGAAAACTGTCACGGCCCAAGACTAATCCCTAGGTGTAACACGGGATCCGGGACCACAAGTGCCCCAAGTTAAACCTTGGTCATAGCATACTCAAATTAATACAAGAAACATAGCGGAAGCATACTAAAAGAAGATAGGCAACCATAACTTAAATAGGAACAAGGTCTAAGAAATACCAAATCCAAACACGGATTACAAGTCTAGCTATGTTTTAAACCTCTAAAAACTTAGCATAGCTATAATTCAAATCATACTATTATTTTTAAATTTATAGCTTGAAGAATTAGGCATGCAATTTCATAATACATAAGGTCATGCTATCTAAACATGCCAATTTTCACTTGAAAACATGCAAATTAAAGGAATCATGCTGGAAATCACCTTTAATGCATGGGATATTGAAATCAATTAAGTAACCTCAAATAAATCATAATAAGTAATGAGAAACCATGATTTGATGCTTTAAGATTGAACCCATAAGTTTTCTCCAAATTGGGTAAGAACCTTAATTTCAAAAATTCATAAATCAAAGTAAAAATCATGGGTTTTGGGAATAATGGTGAAATAAATCCCTCATTTAATACCCACATACCTAATTTGAAGCTATCCCAACTAGGAATGAGAAAAATGGAGGCTTGGAATTGAATCACTTGCTATGGAGCTTGGAGCTTGAGAGAAGGAGACTTTTTTCTCTTTTGGATTGAATGAGAGCTTAAGGGAAGGAACTTAGCCTAAGTGAAGTTAAAACCCTTCTAGAATTGTCCAAAACGACCTCATTTAGGAGTTAAAAAGGTGGATAGTTACAAAAATACCCCTATGATTTAATTAGAGAAAAACTGTTAAAAACTTTGGCTTCAGGTCCCATGAGTCCCTTCCATAAGCCTCTGAAGTAACCATGGTTCGTGGATTGGGGTCGTGGTCACTGAGACAAAAGAAGAAGCTTCAGAATATATTCTACGAGTCAACATGATGACTCGTGTAAACTTTCTCGGGTCTTAGAAACCTCTCGTGGTTTCTGGGGAATTGGACTACCCCCAGTCTGAGTTCCATGAGTTGGTTCCATGACTTGTGGAAGCATCCACAGACCGTGAACCTGACTCGTGGTTCTTAGACCTGAGGATGATCTGCAAGGCTGGTTTCACAAGTTCTTTCCACGACTCATGGTTCCATCTACGGCTCATGGACTTGACTCGTGATTCCTGGAAGTTCTAAATTTTGTGGAGTTTCTATGTTTAAAAGCAAAATCGAATTTTGGGGTGTTACAATATCTCCCCTTTGGGATCATTCATCCTCAAATGAAGACTACGAAAATAAAACTAGAGAGAAAACAACCCAACCAAGCAACAAAACATAAAACTCAAGGATAAACATGAAAACTGAGCCTTTTAACTTAAACATGATTTGAATAACTTTGGAAAACATAAATGCACGCTAGGATCATGAGAGAAATTGATGGAATAGAATTGGAGGGACATACTAAGGAGGAAACTATTAACTCAAGATGGAACTGAATCGGAAGGAAAGAGATGAGGGTACTTGGCTTTCATGGCTACTTCTGCTTCCCAAGTAGCTCCCTCAACTAGACGATTTCTCCAAAGGACCTTCAGCGAAGCGAATTCTTTGTTTCTCAACCTCTGAATCTGACGATCTATAATCTCCATAGAACTTCCTCATAAGTAAGGCTATCCTTCACACTCACATCCTCTAAAGAAACAATCAAGGTCGGGTCACCAACACACTTCTTCAACAAGTAAACATGGAAAACCAGATGAACCGCTTCTAAGTTTGTTGGCAACTCTAACTCTTAAGCAACACTACAAACTCTCGGCAGAATTCGATAAGGACCTACGTAGCAGGGACTAAGTTTCCCTTTCTTACCAAATATTATGACAACCTTCATAGGTGACACCTTTAGAAACACCCAATCATCAACCTCAAACTCCAACACTCTTCTCCTCACGTCTGCATATGATTTTTGTCGACTCTGAGTGGTCTTCAACCTCTACCTAATGATATGAACCTTCTCCATAGTCTCATAAATTGAATCTAGGCTGATAAAAGCTGCCTCACCTACCTCAAACCAACTAATAGGAGATCTACACCTCCGTCCATAAACTGCCTCATAAGGAGCCATCTGGATGCTAGAACAAAAGCTGTTGTTGTAGGAAAACTCGATAATAGGTAAGTGATCATCCCAATTACCTTTGAAATCAATCACACAAGATCTCAACATATCCTCATAAGTCTGAATAGTACGCTCTGCTTGGCCATCTGTCTGTGGGTGAAAAGCTATGCTAAGCTTGACTGAGTACCAAGACCTTTCTTAAATGATCTCCAAAACTGGGATGTAAACTGAGTAACCCTATCAGAAATGATAGACAATGGAACACCATGCAATCTGACTATCTCCCGAATGTAGATTCTGGCATAGTCCTCTACTGAATTCATGGTCTTAACAGTCAAGAAGTGGGCTGATTTAGTCATCCTGTTGACAATCACCCAAATTAAATCATGTTGCCTGTGAGTACGAGGCAAACTTGTAATGAAATCCATATTGGTCACTTCCCATTTACATGTAGGAAGATCAATATACTGAGTCATACCACCCGATTGCTGATTCTCTACCTTCACTTGTTGACAGTTAGGATACTTAGCCAAAAAACCTGCTATGTCCCTCTTTATGCCATTCCACCAATAGACTTCCCGTAGGTCACGGTACATCTTGGTGGCACCAGGGTGAATAGAGTACCTGGAGCTATGAGCCTCCATCAAAATCTGCTATCTCAACCACTCTATGTCAGGAACACACAATCAACCCTGATATCGAAGCACACCATCTCCCTCTTGGGAGAAAACCTCTACCCTTTGCTGATGGACTACACCCTTCAACTGGTGCAAAATAGGATCACTGTCTTATTTTTCTTTCACTTCAGCTACCAAAGATGACTCAAAAACATTCTGAACAATAACACCACCATCGGTCGAATCCATCAGAAGAATTCCCAATTGAGCAAGTCGATGAACATCCTTGGCCAATTCCTTCTTTCTATCCTCAATCAAAGACACACTACCTATGGACAACCTACTAAGTGCATCCACCACGACATTGGCCTTACTCAGATGGTAAAGCATACTCATATCATAATTCTTAAGAAGCTCAATCATCTTCTTTGACAAAGATTCAATTCCTTTTGAGTGAACACATACTAAAGACTCTTATGTTCTGTGAATACATCCACGTGAATACCATACAAGTAGTGTCTCCAAATCTTCAAAGCAAAAACCACGGTCGCCAACTCAAGATCATGAGTAGGGTAGTTCTTCTCATGAATCTTAAGCTGTATCGAAGCATAAGCAATCACCTTACTGCGCTGCATCAACACACAACCCAAACCAATCCTAGAAGTATCACAATACACAATAAAGTCATCTAGGTCCTCGGGTAGAGCCAAAACTGAGGCTGTGGTTAATCTAGTCTTCAACTCCTGGAAGTTCTTCTCACATAGATCTGACCACTGAAATTTAACCTTCTTTTGATTCAACCGAGTCAATGGGGAAGAAATGGAAGAAAACCCCTCTACAAATCTCCTGTAGTAACAAGCCAAACCCAAAAAGCTCATAATATCAGACAGGGAAGTGGGTCTAGTCCAGTTCTTTACTACCTCAATCTTTTGAGAATCAACTCGAATACCATCTCTAGTCACAATATGACCCAGAAAAGCAATCGACTTCATCCAAAACTCGCATTTGCTAAACTTAGCAAATAACGATCGATCCTTGAGAGTTTGCAACACCACTCTCAAATGGACCGCATGCTCCTCCTTACTCCAAGAATAGATAAGAATATCATCAATGAAAACAATCACAAACATATCCAAATACTATTTGAACACACGGTTCATCAGATCCATAAAAGCTACGGGAGCATTCTTAGTCCAAAAGACATAACCATAAATTCATAATGAACATACCAAGTTTTGAGGCTGTCTTCAGGATGTCACACTCTCGAACATGGAGCTGATGATAATCGAATCTAAGGTCAATTTTGGAGAAGTAACTAGCATCCTAAAGCTGATCGAACAAGTCATCAACCTAGGAATGGGATACTTATTCATGATTGTGACCTTGTTCAACTGACGATAGTCGATGCACATTCTGAGGGAACCATCTTTATTTCGCACAATAAGACTGGAGCACCCCATGGAGAGATGTTGGGCCTGATAAAACCCTTATAAAGAAGGTTTTTCAACTGATCTTTTAATTCCTTAAGCTCCGCGGGCTGAAACTATGAGTGATTCCCCCCACCCGACCTCTGCTGAGAATATTCATAGTTGTTTGTCCAAGACTTTTCTTATCCCTAGCCATTTCCTTAAGTTTATCTTCCTCGACCTACTGAGCATGGGTCATTATTCTAGAGTTATCCATATCCCCCAATAACATAGCATTTCTGCACTTTGTTTTCACCAAATCGGATATCCCATACAAGAACTTACCCATTTGTTCCCTCGAATCAGCCACCATAGATAGGGCATACCTGGAAAGCTGAGTGAACTTCAACCCATATTACTGGACTAACATCGAACCCTGCCTCAGATTATTAAGCTCTTGGGCCTTAGCCTCCCTCAACTCCCTCGGGAAGAACCTATCCAGAAAAGCTCCAGTAAAACAATCCCATGTCACAGGAGATGCATTCACACCCCTGCTATTTTCCATTGAGTGAACCAAATATGTGCCACATCCTTGAGTTGATAGGATGCTAGCTATATACTATCAACACCACTCACTTGCATCACCTCAAGAATCTTCTTGATCTCATCAATGAAATTTTGTGGGTCTTCACCAACCTTTGACCCCAGAAACTCTGGGGGATTCATGCGAACAGAAATCTCAAAACCGGGCTATGGCTGATCCACCATTTGGGTTTGCAGGCACTGGGGCCTGCTGATTAGCCTGGTTGGCTATGGTCTGAGCCAATAATTGGATCGCATTATGGAATTCTGCATTCATGACCTCATGGTTTAGGACTAGAGGATTAGCGTTAGAATTATGGGTGTTAGCATTGTGAAGAGGCATGATTTGAAATGCATAACGAATGGATTAGAGAGGAGAAACTGAACTAAACTTCATCACACAATAAAGATAATGAAAGAAGTGAAGTTTTTCTTAGAACACTTCGTAGCCTCTCCCTCATAAGTGTGGCGCGCTTCATACCCATGGAAGAGACTCTACTTAGTGTGGATTTCAGACAACCTAGGACTCTTGAACCTGATGCTTTGATACAAAGTTTGTCACACCCCGAGGCTAGGCCCTAGATGTAACACGGGATCTGGGATCACAAGTCACCCCAAGCTAACTCTGAAGCTATTATATCACAAGCATTCTGAAATAACTCTAAACAAGCGAAAACATAACTGAAGAAAACATATATTCTAAAAGAGTTCAACTGCGAATATCTGAAATAAATAACTGCCTGAAATGCAAAACAACCCAAATCAATTGAGTAAGACTCTATGTTTGAAAGCCTCTAATACTGATGAGCTGCTTGGAATAGTCCCCAGCTAACACTAAAATACTGGAAGTAGAACTAAATCAACTAAGCTAAATAGCAAGAAAAATATCCTCAGATGAAGAGGACTCACCACTGACTTTTGCTGAAGTGGCACTGGGATAGACTAATCAGACGGCTGAATTTGAGAACCTGAACCTGCATCATAATATGATGCAACATACAGAGTATGGGTCAGTACTTGGAATGTACTGAGCATGAGGGATATGCAAGCTGACTATATATGTAAACATGCTAAAATACTGGTAAGCTGTAAAACTGAACTATAGTATAGTACATAGGACCAAAACATAGTCATGCATAAAAGAGCTTAAATGCAAGAGTAATTTGAAAACATACTTAAATTTGATAACAAATATATAAGCTAAGGGCCTGAGGTACTTTGCTGAACAAATACTGTGGGAGAGTCTATTAACCGACATAAACCATGTGAGCTAAACATGGAGTCTGATGTATACCCCCCATCGAGAGGACCCAATATACCTTGCCAGGGTATAAAGGCATGGTTGATGTGATCAGTATTTCTGAGGCCCAGTTGAGGGCTAAATAACCTACGGTGGCACGTAGTTCTGGGACTTTAAGGGTACGCTGCACCCTAGTCCAAATGTATGCAGAACACTACTCCCAAACTGAATACTCATAGCTCATTTTAAAACTGTACTCCTGAATTTTTGAGTCCGAACTAGACTAGTCTGAAATCTCTATTTTTCTAAAATGTTGTAGTAGACTGAAAACTGGCTAATTTCTGCTTTTAAAACTCATACTGGTAATCTAGGTTGCATTTTGAAGAAAATCTAATGCTTTAGGAAATCCTATAATTTATGGCTAGATTCTTGATTTCCTTCAAATCTTGTAAAAATCCATGCAATTCAATAAAACAAATATATAATTCATTAAAATAGGAGGAAATCATATATCAACCATGAGAATAGATTTTTGTAACAATCTGCAAAAATGGTAAGAACCCTAGCTTCTAAATTCATGAAAATCACTGTAAAAGGATGAGATTTTTAGGCGTAAAGGCGAACTAAGCCCTTATTAAATACCCACATAGCTGCTAGGAGAAGATTTTTCAAGAAAATCTGAAGTTGGAGCTTGGAGAAGAAAGCCCTAGGTCTAAAATTTGGAGAAGAACGCTCCTTTTTCTTCTTGAAACTGACTTGGGAAAAAATCTAACTTTGTTTGGGGAGTTTTAACTTAATAAAATAAGCCTAAGGCTATTTATAGTCAGAGCTAATTTAAGAAGGAAAGGTTTAAAATACCCTGAGAAACTAAATTAAAAAGTGCTGGAAAATTCATGACTCAGTTCCACGGATAGGTTCCATGGTTCGTGGAAGCTTCCACAACTCGAGGAACCCTGTCGTGGTTCCTGGGCCCTTTTTCCTGACTGCAGGTCTGGTAACCACGATCTAGGTTCAAGGATCATGAAACCATCCACAACTCATGGAACCTGCTTGTGGTTCCTGAGGGATTTGATGACCCTCAGGTCTGAGTTCCACTAGTGGAATCCACGACTCGTGGACTATTCCACGGTCTGTGGTTCCAACTCTTGAACTTGACACCAACTTGCTGGCCTCTGACTGAGTTCCATGGAGGCTTTCCATGACCCGTGAACCTTTCCACGGTCCATGGAAACAAACTGTGGTTTCGACTGAGACGTGGAAATTTTTTATTTTTTTATTTTTCTGAGATGGTTCTAGGCTTAGAATCTATAGGGTGTTATATATAGCCTATATATGCAGAGTCTAGGTAGGGAAAGCCATAAGCTACTTGTCGTCCGATGACTAGCTACGGGGATGGCATCGTCCAAGCTCGAACTACTCCAGGAAGCTCCAATGCATGAAAATACTATCAACACAATAATCTACACGTCAAGACGAAACCAATGATACCCATAATGCTGAAAAACATATCCGGGTCAAAATCTAGGTCACTGACGAGCTCGTGGGTCTTGCAACCCGAAATCGGAAATGAAAAATACCCATGCGTTCCTTACAATTTCGGGAGCACATATTTAAAAATTTAGCGGAAACGGACAACAATTGGGGCTCCAAAACAGCCCATCAATTATGAAATCAAAGAGGAAATTTTAAGAATGAAAAACCGGAAATTGAGCAAGAATAACTTACCACTACGAGAGAAAACGCCAAGGAAGTGCGTTCCAAGAAAACATATTCTACAAGGAATTTCCAAGCTATTGAGAATTCACAACAATAGAGGTTGTAACAAATGGAGAAGAAGCAAATTTTGGGGAAGAAGAGCTTACCAATCAATGAGGAAACGAGATTTTCCAACACTTTGATAAATTCCCCAAGCTAGGAACAATGGAGTACTTTGGTAGAGAGGATTTTATGATTAGTGTTGGGAATAAATGAGAAACAAAGCTGAAAATACGAAGGCCAAGAAAATATAAGGTTGCTAGACTTGGCCTATGCGAACGTGGCCAAGGCTTCGCCTAGGTGAAGGCCAAACAGAGGGGCGGGCTGCCATGGCCTACGCGTACGCAGCCAAGGCATCGCCTAGGTGATGGCCGAGAAAATAGGGAGCTGGTCAAGGCCTATGCGTATGCGCCCAAGACGTCGTGTAGGCGAAGCACCAATGGGGAGGCTGGCCATTGCCCTACACGTAGGCGGCCAGCCACACGCGTAGGCAAAGGGCAAACTGGTGCTACGACAGCAACCAACTGCCAATAACCTAGACCATAAGAATTTAAATTTGATGGACCCCCGGGAACGCATCCGGGGTCCCGTAAACACAAACGACCTGAGCTATTCAACTAGAAATGGCGTTCCGGATCTAATGGAATTGACGAAATCTCATCGGAGGTCGATTTAATGAAAAGTGAGCCCCATGTCTAAAATCAACCTTTAGGCAAACTATTCCCAAAATGAAACCCAATGGTCGAAAACAAATCCAGAAGCCTCGGGACCCAAACCAATGGTCCCTCTAGCCTAAACTCGACGTTTCAGAGCTAACAACACTGACAAAATTTCCATTCGAGACCGTCTTCTCCAAATATTGACCAAAGTCAACCATAGAAGCCCAACTAGCCTAAAAACACAAAACGAGAGAGAATTCCAAGCTGAATAGCTCTCGAATCCAGACCAAAGGTCCTCCTAGACCAAATTCCACACTCCGGAGCCAATGAAATTATCATAATTTGATTCCGAGCATGATATCTAAGAATGTTGACTAAAGTCAATGATTTCTAAGTCTAAAGCTCTAAAATAAGAAACGGCCAAGAAGACCAAACAAACGGCCCGGTCACCGAACTATCGATTCCAGCAAGCCATATATGACTTGGGGCAGCTACAAGCAAGCTCTAACAGTACAAAAAAGGCAAAAATGTGTAAATGACTGGAAGGGTCATTACATTATCCACTACTAAAAAGACTTTTGTCCTCGAAAGTCAGGAAAGAAGGAAATACTAGAGATTTAAGAACAACGAATATAAAGCCCGCACTACTCTTTCGGAAAACCCGGGTAGCCTCCTCGACTGGACGACACCCAACAGAATGGAACCAAAGAAAACAACAAAGCCTAAACCCCTTACTAGCTATGCTAGATTCCAAACTTAAACTCCATACTCCAAAGGTCTGCCAACCCAAACTGAACCCAAGAATCCCAATCGGAATGACCGACACAACACCAAAATCAAAGAGCCAAGGCTATTAACACACAGAACACGAATACTCGAAACCACAACAAAGTCTACCAGAAAAGCCATCAACCCAAAACTCTAACTCATGAACCCGCTGAATGCAAAACCCTTTATTCTGACCCAAAATTTGTTGCACCATAATCATGAAACTTCATATAAGTCAAAAACTCGAGCCACTCTCAATATATCAACTGGAACCCCGGAGGTCTATGGTTCCCTTTTTTACTCCACCACGAACGAAGTCACCCTTTTTACTCAAACTCTTTCCAAGCCAAGCTATAGTACACTAGCCTTTGCCATTCAAGATAACAAACAGAAGCATATCCTTGAAAACAGGAGTTACCTGTCCTGGCTGACCCTCAACCAAAGAAACGAACACTTTTGCTAACATCAAACACGATGATTGAACCCTGAGCAACAAATCTGAACCTAACTGAAGCTTGCACACCAGAGTTAGGAAAGGCATGCATGAACACCCTGTGTTGATGGAGAAACTTTCACTCCGTTGAACGAACCCAACCTCATTGAAACATTCCAAGTCTGAATCAACTAGAAGCGAATGAACTAGGGCAACCTGCCCAACAGACCCAAACAAAAACCAGGACCCTGCAGGGAGTGTGGTAAGCCTACCACGAAGTTCGTAATCATTAGCTATGCTCCAAACTCCAATAAGTACTGTTGCTACTCTGAATACTCAAACACCATTCTGATTTCACATCGCCTTACTAACCTTACCTCAGAAATAAGTCCACCATGTGATGAATATCAAGTAAAAACACCCCGTAAGCAAGGGAAAATATGCCTGGGGTTGAAGGTTTCCATCTATCCATAGACTTTTTTGCATATACCTTCAACTCATCCTTTTGGATCAAATCAACCGCTCTGTTGTATCAGCACACAAGCCAACCATCCTGAAGCATACCATATACCAAACTTTTAGTTCATATTGGTCGAGTCTAACCAACACTGGAACCCCACATCAAAGACAACCCTTGAAGGATCAAATAAGCAAGCTTTCAAACTCTCTGCAAATGAACATCAGTCTCAAATTACCATTAGAACCCAAAATGGCCTCACTAGTCTTAACCTGCACAACCTGATCACGTACAATACACCACCACTAATTCCCAAACTTACACTGTTAAATCTGCCCAACCAAGGTGGAATGGACCTCGCACTGACAAGAACACCACTGAAACCTGGAATGTCTAGCCTAACTCAAAGGTTAGCCAAGGATTGGATATCCAAGACCAACTACCACTCCGAAATAGAAATAGGGGGCTAAGTTGCCCAGACACACTGCCCTCCGGTACAATAATACTGCAACCAAAGAGAAACCTTCATGAACCATTTGATGTAACCTGACAGCGCAAAATTCTGAAACCTAACTTCAATTTGCCCACTAATGCCTCTGTGGAAACCCATAAGTAGACCCATATGCTGTCGATGAACACTCAGGAACCAGAGCCCACTATGCTCTGAATATGCAAGTTGCACAATCCATAGATGCTACTGAAATTTGTTTCTCCCAAAAAAGATAACAAGGAAGCCAAGGTTGATGCCACAAGCTCCCAAAGGTAGTATTAGGAATGACCACTACCTCAATCTCAGACTAGAAGGAATTTTGACCTCGAATCTATCAAAGGAGATGTCATCACACCCTGAACTGGGTCGATGCAGGTCACCAACATACAAGACAAAGCAAAATCTTGGTCACCACCTCAGTTAGCTGCTAGAACACATACATAAACATAAGGAGTCATCACTCTCCTTCGCAAACCAAATGAGACCCTTTCCAAGGATACTCTAAATTCCACAAATTCTTTCTCAGAAGACTCTGGAGCTGTTCCCTTAGCTTCCCCAACTCTTACTGGCAACACTTAGCCACAAAAGCCATAGTCAAAGCTCAACCACTATACCGCAATCAAAAGCTCAACCAGAGAACTACGATTGAAAGTCACTCCAACTAGAAATGGGGAAAAACAATATGACAACCCAACTGGGTAAGAAACTGAAGGAGACTATGGGAACAACCCACATACCTGCCAACCTTCTAAACCAACCAAACCAAGGGGATCGACTCTAAACACCTAAGAAAACAAAACCAATCAATGCTCACTAGCATAACCAACACTACTCGACTTAACATGGAGCCTCAATCTCTAGCATAACTACCGGTAATGCTAAACCAACACAAGGACTTATAGCAAACACTAGATAACAACCTAGGCAACAACCATCTAGGACCACTCAAAAGGGAAGACTTAACACAAGTCTGGAGCCACACCAAAACCAGACTAGAATCAACCATAAAGGCTAACTAAAACTACCCCTGAGCTATAGCTCTGGGTAACCACCAAACAAGGATAACCCACCCTCATCCACTACTAAGGAATAAGCTACCAAGAAAATAGTGCATAGATACTACAACTCAAGTTGTCCAACAACTAAAAAAGTAGCAGGTGGGCATATAAGAACATAAATAATAGAAGGGATAGAATCACAATGCGAGCAGTACTATCACAAGCCTAGGGTAACAAAAGCCTTACATAGATCAACGATATTAGGAACCTCTACCTCTGGCCTACTAGGAGGGGCATCAAACTGACGGAGTTGAACTCTGGACTAAGTAGTCAAAGCTGAAGGCACAACCATCACTCACCGGGGATAATCTCTTAAATAGTGACCAACCACCCCACAGTCATAACAACTATGCCGTCTGGAATGTGTGATTATGGGGCAATCTCTAACACAGTGTCCATGCTCACCGCACTGAAAGCAAAACCCATGGAATAAAGTCAGATGGAAAGGTCTCACTGAACCTGACCGGCCACTATGGCCCACACAACCTTAATGCAAACCTCCGTGTCCACAACCTATACTATATGATAAACATAACCCTTAGAAATCATCTTCCTAGCTTTAAGATAAGATATGAAATGACCCTTTCAAGGATGGAGGACTACCTTTCCACTCTAAGACAGATTCATTTGGAAACTTGAAACTGACAACTCGAGTACGACAATCAAACGAGGCATAATATGCATACAATCAATCCATACCAAGAATAACATCAAAACCAGTCATCTCAAATTCTACTAGATCCACTGAAGTGACTCTATGAAGGAATAACATAAGGCAATTTTGGTAGATTCTTTTAGCTAGGACTGACTCACCAATAGGAGTAGAAACACAAAAGGGTTCTAAAAGCTTTTCAGGGAAATTTTGAACTTGCAAGCAACATAGGGGTCACAAAAGATAAGGAGGCACCTGGGTCCAATAAAGTATACATATAGAGAGAATAGACTTTCAACATACAAGTAATGGCATGTGGTGAACTCTCCTGGTCCTGGCGAGAGAACATGGCATAAAGGCAGTTCTAGCGCTGACCACCAGAACTAGAAGCAGTGCCTTGCAGGGCCAGTCAACCTCCTGGGGCTACTGGAGTAGATTGAGTCCTACTACCTCCCTGTCCCTTCTTAGCTGAAGGGCAATCTTGAATCCTGTGTTTAACCTGACCACACCCAAAACAGCCTCCTGAACTAGCTAGACACTCTACAGGGTGATTCTTCCCACACTTGCTGCAAATAGGGTGATAAGGCCCCTCTGCAACACTCCCTTGAGAATAGGAACCAGATCCTTTACCAGTATGATCATGACGAGGCTTGGGGGCCTGGGTAGGAGAACTAGCTTATGAATGAACGTAATCTGATGATTTCTTTTGAAACAAAGAGCGATATCTGCCTTCGGACCTTTGATGGCCAAAACCTTAACTCTCTGATCTAACCCTCATGTTCTCCCTTGCTATTTCCCTCAACTTGTCTCTCTCGATCTGATGGGCATGAGTTATAAGTCGAGAGATATTAATGTCACCCAAAAGCATCATGGACCTACACTCCTTATTTATGAAATTTAATACTCCATAAACATACTTACTCATCTCATCCCATGGGTTAGCCACCATTGAAGGAGCATACCTGGAAAGCTGGGTGAACTTCAACCCCTACTCTTGGATCGACATAGAGCCTTGCCTCAAATTCATGAGCTCTTCGACCTTAGCTTGCCTCAACTCCCTTGGGAAGAACCGGTCAAGAAAAGCCCTCTCAAAGCATTCTTAAGTCATAGGGACCACATCCCTAGCCCTATCATCTTTCTACTGAGTGAACCAAATATGAGCCACGTCTTTGAGTTTATAGGAAGCTAGCTTGATACCATCAATACCAACCACTTGCATTACACCAAAGATCTTCTTTACCTTATCTAAGAAATTTTATGAATCCTCACCAACCTTCGAACCCCAGAACTCAGGTGGGTTCATGCGAATGAAGTCTCGAACTCGGGCCGCAACTCCACCTTGAGGGTGAATGGGGATAGGAGCCTGCTGATTGGATTGGAAAGCCATAGTCTGAGCTAGCATATGAATAGCATTCCTGAACTCTGCATTTGTGACCTCGAGGTTTGGAATCAGCACATTAGCATCTCAGGCATTGGCCCGACGAGGCATGGCACGACGATGAGGCATAGTCTAAAACTCATAAAGAATGGATTAGAGGGTTAATAGAGTAAAACTCTATCGCATGATATTGATCATGAAATAAGTGAAGTTTTTCCTAAGACACCTCATAGCTTTCCTCTCATAAGTGTGGCGTGATTCACATACATGAAAGAGACTCTACTCGATGCAGCTTTCAAACACCCTAGGAATTTTGAACCAGAGGCTCTTATACCAAGTTTGTCACGCCCCAAGACTACCCCATAGGTGTAACACGAGACCTGAGACCACAAGTGCCCAAAGTTAACCCTTAGTCATAGCTTACTCAGATCAATACATGAAACATAGCGGAAGCATACTAAAAAAAGATAGGCAACCATAACTTAAATAGGAACAAGGTCTAAGAAATACCAAATCCAAACACAGATTATAAGTCTAGCTATGTCTGAAGCCTCTAAACTGTCATAAAAAGTTGATGGGACAAGACCCCAACTAACTCAGAAATCTAAAAGGAAGACATAATAGGAATAAGTCTAACATGAACCCTCGGATAATGAGGACTCACCAACAGGAACTGAATCTCTGGTGATGCCAAGCCACGAGTTTGAGGGAAGAAGCATGTATCTGTATTATCAAAGGATGCAACGCGGGAATATGCATCAGTACTATAGGATGCACTGAGTATATAAGGTTTGCAGAATTATGATTAAAACACACTTAAAACTGAGTTCATGCTTAAATAGAGAATTCATAAGAAAATATCATAATTGAAAGGTAAAGCATGAGATAGAAGTCAAACCTCAAGATAAGATATCATAATACTTAGAAGACTTGAAAGCATTTATACGAGAGTTTCTTATAACAGACAATAGACTATGTGAGATACATAGAATCTAACTATATAATCCTAGTTAACAAAGCTACCCCAAACCCTGCCAAGGTACAAGGCACCATAGTCCAACTATATAACTCTAGTTGGCAAAGCTGCCCTATGACCTGCTAAGGCAAGGGAACCATGATGAAAGAGTGGAACCACTTTCATAAGCCCATCGGGCGATACATAACCTATGATTGCAACGTAGTTTTTGGACTTGGATTATCTAGATGCCTCATTGCTCAGTGCTAAATACTACTCCAAAAACTTACATATAGCTCATATAATACTTGTGACATATCTAATGTCAAAACTGTTTGAAAAGTATAAAGACATATCTGATGTCATGCATTTCTCATATCATAAGTCTTAAAACTTAGCATAGCCATAATTCAAATCAAACTTTTCTTTCTAAATTCATAGCTTGAAGAATTAGGCATGCAATTTCATAATACATAAGGTCATGCTATCTAAACATGCAAATTTTCACTTGAAAACATGCAAATTGAAGGAATCATGCTAAAAATCACCTTTAATGCATGTGCTTTTGAAATCAATTAAGGAACCTCAAATAAATCATACATAAGTAATGAGAAACCATGATTTGATGCTTTAATATTGAACCCATAAGATTTCTCCAAATTGGGTAAGAACCCTAATTTCACAAATTCATAAATCAAAGTAACAATCATGGGTTTTGGGCATAAGGTGAAAGAAATCCCTCATTGAATACCCACATACCTGATTTGAAGCTAGCCCAACTAGGAATGAGAAGAATGGAGGCTTGGAATTAAATCCCTTGCTATGGAGCTTGGAGCGTGAGAGAAAGAGACTTTTTTCCTCTTTTGGATTGAATGAGAGCTTAAGGGAAGGAACATAGGCTAAGTAAAGTTAAAAACCTTCTAGAATTGTCCAAAATGATCTCATTTAGGAGTTAAAAGGGTGGGTAGTTACAAAAATACCCCTAGGATTTAATTAGAGAAAAGTTGTTAAAAACTTTGGCTTCAGGTCCCACGAGTCCTTTCCACGAGCCGTAGAAGTAACCACAGTTCATGGATTGGGGTCGTGGTCACGAGCCCAAAGAAAAAGCTACAGAAGGGATTCTACGAGTCAACAAAATGACTTGTGGAAACTTCCACGGGTCGTAGGAACCTCTCTTTTTCTCTGGGGAATTTGACTACCCTCAGTCTGAGTTCCACGACTTGGTTCCATGACTCGTGGAAGCATCCACGGACTGTGAACCTGACACGTGGTTCTCAGACCTGAGGATGATCTGCAGGGCTAGTTTCACGAGTCCAATCCTTGACTCGTGGTTCCATCTATGGCTCGTGGATTTGATTCGTGATTTCTTGAAGTTCTGAATTTTACCGAGTTTCTAAGTTTAAAAGCGGAATCGAATTTTGGGGTGTTACAAAAACAAGTTCGATGCTCGGCCCTAATATCATTTATCATTAATAACAACGTAGTCTAGAATCTCGGCACAACCGGGTCTAATATGAGTAGAAAAACTGTGATAACTTTCTCTTTTAACTTTTCTTACCCCAAGAAGATTTATTAAAATAGTACCAAACCATATCATAATTATTTTTACCAAAAATGGGCCCCTGAGCCATGCAAGATTTAGAAAACCATAAAAGGTAGGTCTGAAGCCAAAATCGTGGTAAAATCATGTAGAAATCCATTTATATGTATGATAATGGCATGCTCAATCACAATCAGTAGCCCAACGGCTCACAACCAACCTATTGGCTCTACACAGGCTCCAATCGTTCTACAACACAGATAGCCAAATCTATAACAATAATAACGATGTCCGAGACTCACAGACATTCCCAATATCCCACCATATATGTTCCAGCGTCAATATAAGGCCACAAAGGACCATAAGGGTGATAACATCATCTATAACAATTACTACAACCATCGGAGGAAGAAAAATGAATCGAACATGAAGAAGAGGTCAAGGTCTGTGGTACCAAACTAGTAAACCCAACCCAAGGATGCCCATTAATACAATTTTATCCTATATATGTGAAGTCTAGAAAGGTTTAAACCGTAACCTACTTGTCATCCCACGATAAGCTGCTAGAACGATAATGTCCAAGCCCGAACCGCTCCGAGAAGCTCTAAATGATAATTAAACTATCAAAATCATAGATAGCACATCAAAATGAGTCTAACGATACCTTTATCACTATAATTATAGCCGGGTCAAAATTTGGGTCACCACAGGGCTCGTGGGGCCTACAACCCAAAATCAAGAACGGAAATAAGCACGATGACCACAACAATGCCAAGAAGACATGCTCCAAAATTGAGTAATTTTATCCAAGAGGAAGGCACAAAAATAGCCCACACAAGAGAGGATTTAAAGGTGAAATTTTAAGGATGAAAATCGAAAATTGAGCAGGAATTACTTACCACAATGAGAGAATTTACACCAAAGCAGTGAGTTCCACGAAACCCACGAGCATGCAATCACAAGGAGAAGCTTCTACAAAGAATTTTCAAGATCTGAGAATTGGTGAACAATGGTGGTTTATGCAATTGAGAAGGAGCAAGTTTTGGGGAAGAAGAACTTACCAAAATTGACAAAGAAGCGAGGCTTTCCAACCAAACTGATGAATTCTCCACGCTAAGACTGAATGGAGTACTTTGGTGAAGAGAAATTTTTGTTTGGAGTTGGGAATGTATGAGAAATAGAGTTGGAAAAATGAAAGGGCAAGAATATATACTGCTGGAGAATTGGTTAGCACCAACAGTGCCATCGCGCTAAAGGGCTGGCAGGCGCGATTGCGCTGGCCTAGGCGCGATTGCGCTTAAGGCCTGGACTGCAATAGAAATCGACAATGTTTCAAAAACTCTACGGGGCATTCCGGGCACAATGGGAACCCGATACTCAAAAATCATAATGCTAATAGAGTGGAAACGACGTTTTGGACTCAACAAAACTTCCATACTAGGTGGTTCAGGAGAAATGTTGACCCAAGTCAACATTAACTAACAAGCCACAAACACTCGAAATGAGCCCGGATCACCCGGGACCTAAACCAAATATCTACCCAACCCAAACTCAATATTCTGGAGATGATGGAATTGTCAAATTTTGAATATGACGTTCCCATCATCAAAAGCTAACCAAAGTTACACTTTTAACTCCAAATGGCCTAAAAATAGAAGAAGCAACACAAAACCCACAACAAAAGTTCTCAGGCCTTGACTAAAGGTCCAACTAGACCAAACTCAATATCCCGGAGCTAACAGAACTAGCTGAATTTGATTCCAAGCAAGTTAGCTAAGAATGTTGGCTAAAGTCAATGAATTCCTAACTTAAAGCTCTAAAACAGGCAAACGGCCTTAACGACCAAACGAACGACCAGGGCACCGGACCACCGGTTCCAGCAAGCCATAAATGACTTAGGGCCACTACATGAAAGCTCTAACAATACAAATAAAGCATAAACGCGAAGATAACCAGAAGGGTCATCACAACATCCACTACTAAAAAGACTTTTGTCCTCAAAAGTCAGGAAGAAGGGAGTACCTGAAGGCTCAAACAACTGCGCATACTGAGCTTGCAACTCACTCTTGGTCTCCTAGGTAGCCTCCTTGACCGGATGATACCTCCATTGAACTTCACAACTGGAATCTCCTTAGATCTCAACCTCCTGACATCTCTGGACAATATAGCAGCCGGCTCCTCAACAAAGGACCAACTCTCATCCAACTAAACTGAATCCCAATGCAACACATGAGACTCACATGAAACATACCAGTGCAACATCGAGACATGGAAAATTGGGTGCATAGCTGAAAACACTGGAGGCAAAGCTAACATATAGGCGACACTACCAACCCTTTGAAGAATCTCAAATGGCCCAATGAACCTGGGGCTAAGCTTGCCCCACCTATTGAATCTCATCACGCCCTTCATAGGCGATACACAGAGAAAAACCAAGTCACCAACACTGGACTCTAAGGCCTGAAGTCAACGATTAGCGTAGCTCTTCTGCCTACTATGAGCTGCTCGAAGTCTCTCTTGAATCTCTCAGACTCGGTGAGTGGTATTTGTTAGCAACAACATAATGGAGGCAGTCACTCAATATAGATTGATCTAAAATTTGATTCAAATCCAATATAGTACCTATGGGTACAAAAGAAATGTATTGAATCGATTTTGTTTAGAATCTCAAAACAAATCTATACTCTAGCTTAAAAACGGGCCCCACAGGCCATGCAAAGTTTAGAAAATCAACACAAGTAGGCCAGAAGCCAAAACCATAGTAATTTGGTAAAAATCAACTTTATATGCATGGAAATGGCATGATCAACACAAAAAGCCGCCCAGCAGCTCACAAATAACCTATCGGCCCTGCACATACTTCAATATCTATACAACACATATAGCCAGCCTAGTATCACGATAATGATTTTCGGGACTCACGGACACCCCCGAATAGCCCACCATCTATGGTCCAGAGTCAAGTAAGGCCACACAGGACCACATGGGTGATAATATAAAACTACGAGGAATACTACACACAACGGAGGAAAGAACAGTACAGATAAGGAAAAAGCGGTCAATGGTCTATGGTGCCAAGATAATAAACCCAACCCAAGGATGCCAACTAGTACACTTTTATCTGATATATGCGAAGTCTAGGAAATTTAGACCGTAACCTACATGTCCACCGACGACAAGCTACTGGAACGATGATATCCGAGGCCGAATCACTTCGAGAAGCTTCGAATGATAATTAAACTATCAAAAACGTAAATAACACATTAAAATGAGACTATCAATACCTATATCGCTATAGTAATAGCCAGGCCAAAATTCAGGTCACCGACAGGCTCGTTGGCCCTGCAACCCAAAATCGAAAATGAAAATGGACAAAGTGGTCACAATGACCATGAAGGGTACATGCCCAGAAAAATCAAGGTAATTGGGCAAGAAATTCGAGCTAGAACAGCCCCTAAAAGTCAAGAACCCAAAGAGTGAAATTAAGGAATATAATCGAAAATTTGAGCAAGGATTACCTACCACAACGAGATGGATGAGCCAAGGAAGTTCTTTCAATGAGCCCACGGAGCATGCAATTTCCCACGAGAACAGATTCTACAAGGGAATTTCCAAACTTAGAGTATTTAAAACAATGGTTGGTCTTGTAACAGTGGAGGAAAAATAGCTTGGGGAGGAGAGATGACTTACCAAAATAGTGGCAAAAAAGTGCTCACAAGCTATGGTGAGATTATCCCAAGAAATTTGATGGCCAGAAGTGAAGAATTTCATTCTTGGGAGCTTTTAACAATGGATCAACGAGGTTTGAAATAAGGAAATGAAAAGGAATGTCTAATTTATACATTGTCAGCAGATACCAAATTTGTGGCATTTTTATCACAATTGCGGACTCCATAAATGCAGAAAAACACCACAAATGCGGCATTTTACTACAATTGCGGTAGCCGCAAATGCGGTCAAATGCCTACAAATGCGGACCCAATAGGTACAACAAAACTCAACAATGTTTAAAACTTCGAATGGACCTTCGGGATTCATCTGGGGTCCCACGGACACAAACGAATAGAGCTATTTGACTAGAAACAGCATTCCAGATCTAACAAAATCAATGAAAATCTCATTGTAGGTCGATTTAATAAAAAGTGGGCCCCACGCCCAAGAACCAACTTAGGCCAATCTTTCCAAAATAGAATACCATGGCCTAAAACAAGATCGGAAGCCTCAGGACCCGAACCGAAGGTCCCCCTAGCCCAAAGTTGACATTCCAGATCTAACAGCACTGTCAAAATTTCCATCCGAGGTTGTCTTCTCTAAATATTGGCCAAAGTCAAACTTTTAAGTTCAACTTGGCTAAAACACAAAAACCAAGACAAAACTAAACCAAAAGCTCTCAGAACCCGACCAAGGGTCCAACTAGACCAAAATCTACACTCTGGAGCTAATGGAACTGCCGGAATTAGATTCCGAGCATGTTTACCAAGAATAATGACTAAAGTCAATGATATTCTAAGTTAAGGCTCTAAAACATGCAAACAACCAAAATGACCAAACAAACAACCAGGGCACCGAACCACCAGTACCAGCAAGTCATAAATGACTTTGGACCGCTATAGGAAAGCTCTAACAATACAAAGAAGGCGTAAATGCGAAAATGACCGAAAGGGTTATTACATCATCCACTACTAAAAAGGACTTTCGTCCTCGAAAGTCAAGAAGAAGGAAATACCTGAAGGCTCAAACAGCTGCGGATAATAAGCCCGCATATCCCTTTCGGTCTCTAAGGTAGCCTCCTCAATTGGGCGATGCCTCCACTGAACCTTTACAATAGGAATCTCCCTAGTCCTTAACCTCCTCACATATCTGACCAATATAGCAACCGGCTCCTTAACAAAGGACAAGATCTCATCCAATTGAGCTGACTCCCAATGCAACACATGAGACTCATTTGGATCATACCAGTGCAATATCGAAACATGAAATACATGATGTATAGCTGAAAACATCGGAGGCAAGGCTAACTGATAGGTAACAACACCAACCCTCTAGAGAATCTCAAACGACCCAATGAACTTGGGCCTAAGCTTGCCTCACCGATAAAATCTCATCACGCACTTCATGGGCGACGCTCGGAGAAATACCAAATCACCAATACTGAACTCCAAGGCACGCAGTCTACAATCAGTGTAGCTTTTCTACCTACTCTGTGCAGCTCGAAGTCTATCCTAAATCACTCTAACTAAGTCTAGTGAGTCTCGAAGCAAATATGTACTCTGTGGCCTGGAATCCAACCCATAAAACCAACCAACTGGCGATCTACAATGCCTTCTATACAATGCCTTGAAAAGTGCCATGCCAATGCTCGAATGGAAGATATTATTATACCTAAATGGGCTAGCAGCACAAACTCATCCCAAGAGCCTCCAAAGTCAAGAGCACAAGCTCGAAGCATGTCCTCCAGGACTTGAATGGTCCTCTTGGACTGGCCATCTGTGTGTGGGTGGAAAGCAGTACTAAGCTGAACCTCTGTACACAAATCTCGCTTAATAGACCTCCAAAACTGAGATGTGAATTGCATGCCATGGTCTCAAATGCATGGCCCTTTCACCTCTAGGAAAAACTTCTGGGATGAGCCCTTCTCAAAGAGGTATCCTTTCATTGGGAGCACAGTGTACCCCCGTTTTACAGCGAACTTCAATTCCTCGCTAAAGTAAACCCCTACAAAGGTACCAGTCGGGACGATCAGACTAGACCTTTTCGAAGTCGGAAGCAGGTCAGAATTCTAGCTTCCTCTATTTAGTTAGGAAAGCGAGAAGCCATGATATTTAGTTAACACGACCTTAGGCCTAACTGTCAGTCTTCAAGAAGCAAGTAGATAATCTCCCATCTCTTGATCTGGGGGAACATAGTCAGGAAAGAGAAGCACAAATATAGATCTAAGCTAACCTCTTAGCACTGTAAGAAGTCTGAACCGACAAGAAATAGGCTAACTTAGTTAGCCAATCCACAACCACCTAAATGGAATCAGAACCCCTAGAAGTACGAGTCAAACCAACCATAAAATCCATAATAATCCCTTCCCACTTCCACTTAAGAATGGGAAGTCGCTGCATCAACCCATCAGGTCTCATGTGCTCGAACTTCACCTGTTGAGAGTTCAAGCACCGAGACACGAACCCTGCTACATCCCATTTTATACCACTCCACTAGTAAAGTTGTCTTAAGTCTCTATACATCTTTGCCATACCAGGATGAATGGACTATATAGAATAATATGCCTCACGGAGTATCAACTGAATCAAATCACCAACCCTAGAAACATAAAGTCGACCACCAAAACCTCAGAACCCTATCTGAATCTAGAGTAGCCCAGCTAGCCTTACCCCGAACAACCTGATCTCAAAGGTCACATAACCGCTGATCCTCAAACTGACGGCTCTGCATCTGATCAACAAGAGTAGACAGAACCTCAACACTGGTAAGAACTCGATTGGGATCCGACAAATTAAGCCTAACCAAGAAGTTAGCCAAGGACTGGATGTCCAAGGCCAACGGTCGCTCAGAAATTGAAAGTGAAGGTAGGCTGCCCATACTCACTGATTTTCAACTCAATACATCCTCTACCATATTTGCCTTGCTCAAATGGTACATAATAGTGAAATTGTAGTCCTTCAACAACTCAATCCATCTCCTCTGCCTCGAGTTTAGCTCTTACTGACTCATAATGTACTGAAAACTATAGCGATCGATGAATATCTCACAATGAACTCCATATAAGTAGTGCCTCCAGATCTTGAGTGCAAAAACTATAGCTTCCAACTCTAAATCATGGGTAGGGTAGTTTCACTCGTGAACTTTCAGCTGCCTCGATGCATAAGCAATCACATGACCCAGTTGCATCAACACACAACCATGACCAACCACTGAAGCTTCACAATACACATAGAAACTCTTATCCTCAACTGGCAAAGTCAATACAGGAGCTGAAGTCAACAAAGCCTTAAGCCTCTGGAAGCTATCCTCGCAGTAATCTGACCACTGAAATGGGACATCCTTCCTTGTCAGCATAGTCAAAGGTGCTGCTATGGAAGAAAATCCCTTGATGAATCATCTATAGTACCCAGCTAACCCAACAAAGATGTGAACCTCAGTAGGAGTAGTAGGTCTAGTCCAATCACGCACCGCTGAAATCTTACCTAGATCAACTCTAATCCCATCCTTGGACACCACGTGTCTTAGTAATGCAACTGACTTAAGCCAAAACTCACACTTTGAGAACTTGGCATAAAGCCGATGATCTCTTAAAAGTTAGAGTATAAACCTCAGGTGCTGCTCATGCTCATCTCCACTCCACGAGTATATCAGAATGTCGTCTATGAAGACTATCACAAAGGAGTCTAAATACGAGCTAAGCACCCTGTGCATCAGATCCATGAAAGATGCGGGGGCATTAGTCAACCCTAAAGACATCACCAGGAACTCATAATGTCAGTAACATGTCCTGAATGCTATCTTAGGGATGTCCTCTTCCCTAATCCTCAACTGATGGTAGCCTGACCTCAGATCTTCTTCAAAATCACGGCTGAAGCCTGAAGCTGATCAAACAAATCATGAATATGTGGTATCGGATACCCATTCCTCACAGTAACCCTATTTAGCTACCGATAATCAATACACATCCGCATCGACCCATCCTTCTTCTTAACAAACAGAATAGGAGCACCCCAAGGTGACACACTCTGTCTAATAAACCCCTTAGCTAACAAGTCCTGGAGCTGCTCCGTAAGCTCCCTCAACTCAGCTGGAGCCATACAGTATAGAAAAATAGAAATGGGCCTAGTGCCCGGCTCTAACTCAATAGCAAAATCAATATCTCTCTCAGGTGGAAGGCCTGTCAGGTCGGTAGGGAACACATCTAGGAAGTCTCTAACCATATTAATGGATTCAGGAGAAGAAGGGTCGGCACTGGAATCTCTCTTACATATGCTAAGTAAGCCAAACAGCCTTGCAAATTCAACTTCCTAGCTAAAAAACAAGAGATGATCCCAGATGATGCACGACGAATAGAACCCTGCCACACAATCGGGGATACACCGGACATGGCTATGGTAATGGTGTTGGTATAGAAATCCAAGACTGCACGGTGAGAGGATAACCAGTCCCTATCCAAAATCATATCAAAATCTACCATATCAAGTACCAATAGGTCACCCCAAGTCTCCAAATCACCAATAGTAATCATGCAAGATCTCACAATCTGATCCACAACCAAAGAATCTCCTGCTGGGGTCAATGCAGATACAGGCACATACAATGGCTCACTAGCCAACCCCATACAAGGCATAAAATATGCATATACATATGGACAAGTGGATCTAGGATCAAATAATGCAAAAGCTAGGCGACGACATACAAAAATCATACCTGTAATCACAGTATCCGAGACCTCTGCCTCTGATCTCCCAAGGACCATATAGAACTAATGATGACCACCACCAGACCGACCGCCTTCCCTACCACTTGCCCTACCTCATGGGCCACCACCTCTACCCTGACTACCACCTCCTTGAGCGGGTAGCTGAAATGAGCAAATAGGATGAGCCAGCTGAGTGGCAGGCTGAACTGAGCCATGTTCGGGGCAATCTCTTGCATAATGAACAACCACACCCAAAGTAAAACAAGCCCCTGAGGACCTATTCAAACGGGATGAACCAATGAAACCCGTATGGCCACCACATCCTGATCCCCCAAAATCTGTACCTCTCGATGGATGACCACTGTGACTACGCTAACTGCCCTGACCCTGCTCAAATTGCAAAACAAAGGCCTGGAGTGATGCCTGAACCGATTGGCTAGTCTGACCCTGATGTTGATGTGGCTGATAAACTTAGCCCCACTGGCCTAAACCCCTACCACCATAACGAAAACCATTATAGCTACCCTGATGTCGAGGCCTCTTATCTCTAGCCCCGGTGTCATGACGATGCAAATCCTTTACAGTACGGGTATAGTCCACAATAGCCTGGAATAACCGACAACTAGCAAACAATATCTCTGCAAGATCTCTAAAATCTCTCCGTAGCCCCTAAATAAATCTGCAGACTTTGTCAGACTCAGTAGGCATAATTATGGCCCCAAATGGAGCAAGTTGATGGAAATAGGTCTCGTACTCCGAGATGGTCATAGTACCCTGAGTAACTCTGGTGAACTCCTCTCTCCTCTTCTCTCTGTCGCTCAGAGTTAAGAACTTGGCCATAAAGGCCTCATAAAACTTGGACCAAGTCAAAGGAGGTGACGATGATGATCTGCAAGCAACCTGGGCCCTCTATCATAACTTCGCTGGCCCTCTAGATGATATGTAGTATAGACAACCCCGTGAGTCTCCAACAACCCCAGATGGTGTAATATCTCCTCACAAGTAGTAATAAAGTCATGGGGGTTCTGTCCAGGAGTAACCACAAACCTCAGAGGTGCCAATCTCAAGAATCTACCCAGCGCCTTCTGCTCTATCTCTATCATAGTTGGGCGAGGAGCAAGAGGTTGTGCACCTGAAGGGACCAGAATAACCTCGGCATGGGGAGCCATAGTAGCAGGCTGCACTCTTGAACTCCGTGCACCCAGAGCTGCCCCTTGAGCAGATATATGCGGTACCTCTGAAGAACGCTCTCCAATCATACCCAACAGTTGTAGTAGTAGACCCTAAATATCTGAAGACTGAGCTAGGGCTGAAGCTGGCACAAAAGCTGATACTAGAGATGGCACTGGAGCTGGTGGTACCTGGGCTGCCTCCTGGCCCATATGCTACTCGAGAGTAAACTCTAGCTCATAATCATGCTTGGGATCTATCTCAACTTTAGCAGCTTTAGCATGTGCCGCTGCTCAGGGATGCCCTCGACCTATACCTCTATGACCTCTTCAGCCCCTAAATGGAGTCAGATTCTTATCTCTGCCTGATGCTGATGATCTTATATGAGCCATCTGTAGAAGAATGAACGAGAAGAAGTAAGATTTCAAGAAACTTTGAAGCATACTATGCACGAGATAGAAGCAAGAATAGAGTCATATTTCCTATGATGCCACTATAGCATTCCGAAGATTGAGTACATACATCTCTGCTCCAATCCGTAGGACTCTACTAGACATTGGCCCTAATACCGATGACACCAGTGAACCTAAGCTCTGATACCAAGCTGTCACTATCCAATTTCTCGATCATGATGGCACCTACAACCCCTCAGTAGGTGAACAAATCCCGTAGCCCAGAACGGTTAGTAATGGGGTACTATCTAACAGGTAAGCAGAATAATAGATAATATAAACTGAAGCAAGGGTTATACGAGAATAAAAGTAACAATAGGAGTATATATATATATAACATACGGAAGCTAAGCCAACACCCAAAACCTGGTATCATGGCATATAAGAGCCAGATCTACATAAGGAGTACAAAAGGGACCAAAAATACTACATATACATCATGTCTCCGAAGACAAGAGAGTACAAAATATACAAAAGATAAACTAAATTCAAGCTCCAGTCACCAAGAGCTCACCCTCAGTCTGGAACGGTCCAAAATATCCAAGCATGAGTCTCCCACGAGCTAGCAGCGGTGGCTCACACTAGGATCTACACCAAAAGATGTAGAGTGTAGTATGAGCACCAAATGCGAAGCAAAAGGTACCCCGTATGTATCATAGTCCGATTGGGCATATATAAGATAAAAGCATAGTAACAAATAGAATAGAAGTAAATAGTCACAAAAATCTATAAAGAAGTACACAGAAACTAGTCCAGAGGGAAGGCAATAGAAAACAACATACAAGGCTAGCAAGTAGAATATATATACAACATACACAGGTGAAAGTAAGAGAAGACGCACCTGGGGTCCTCGCAATAACAATATATATATATGAAGTTTAAGAAGTTGGTAGTATACCAGTAACCTCAGGTAGACAGGGAAGGAAGAAGGAGAATAAATATAGGCATGCTCGGAAATAGGATTTAATAACCCAACTAAGAATACGAATCATCGAGTCAAGAAACTAACACATCTCAAGTATCCAACCTCATATGCAACCATGACATAGAATAATATCGTGGTAGGGTAATGAGAGTCTACCTACAGTCCCCTGGCCGCCCATATAATAGAGAAATTCAATCAACTAAAAACAAACCCTCCGGACGCCCATACAACTAGAGCGTACACTCAACAAACAACAAAAAAGGGTGGAGCCTCCAACAATGAATGATATGATGCATGATAATCTCTGGGTGGAACAGTAACTCTGTATGTACCTCCTCTAGTGCCGAACGGTCCCAGCAGGTAGGTTCTATGGAAGGACTCTGCCTGTATACCTCTACTCCACCGTATACCCCTCATCCAACACTCACAGCCCAAGTCCCCTAGTACGAATCGGTAAGGTCCATAGAGGTCTCGGACCTCATACTATAACTCAATCTCAAAAATATCATCCGGAGTAGGTCCGGATCTAAGATGGAGACTCAAATCTCAAAAATGCATGCCCATACTATTTCTAGGTCTAAAACAATGGAAAACATCTCAAAAACCCCACCAAGGGTGCAAGGGCATAACCGTGTCTAAAACAGTAGTAAAACATCTCTGATGCTCAGTCTGATCGAGTCTAATACCATCTCAAATCAGTATGAAAATCCATCTAGCACTACAGCCTTGTCAAGTCTAGCAATAGTAGTAAAAACTGATGATAGAAACCATACTTCAAATCTTTTACCCCAAGAAGACCCCCAAATCAAGTCCAAATAATTTTCATCAAAAATGACCCCTCAAGGCCATGCAAAGTTTAGAAAATCAACACAACTAGGCCTGAGCCAAAACCATAGTTATATGGTAAAAAGACTCTTTATATGCATAGAAATGGCATGATCAACACAAAAAATCCGCCCAGCAGCTTACAAACAACATATCGGCCTTGCAGAAACTTAAATCGCTCTACAATACAGATAGCTAGCCTAATATCACGATAACAATGTTCGGGACTCATAGACACCCCCGAATAGCCTACCATCTATGGTCCAGAGTCAAGCAAGGCCACACATGACCATAAGGGTGATAATATCAAACTACGAGGAATACTACACATAACAGAGGAAAGAGCAAGACAGATGGAGAAAAAATAGTCAATGGCCTATGGTACAAAGCTAATAAACCCAACCCAAGGATGCCAACTAGTACATTTTTATCTGATATATGCAATATGTAGGGAATTTAGATCGTAACCTACCTGTCGTTCGACAACAAGCTACTGGCATGACGATATCTGAGGACGAATGTCACGCCTCAAATATCATTTAGACGGACAGGAACCCGATGCCCTAAAGGCCTGAGAGAACCAACTTATATCCTGTGATTACCATGTATATATCTATAACAATTACATATCATTGACATGTCTAGATAAGCTAATTTGATAAAAGATCAACATAGATAGGCCCAAAACATATATACATGACTTGGCTATTGAGGCCGCAAAGACACAACTAAGCTTTACTTTAACATTAGTATACAAAGCCTCTAAAAGAAGAACAAATATAGATTAGGTTGGGACAGGGCCCCGCCTTACCCTTAGCTATATAATACCAAAAATATGTACCAAAGACACGGTAAAGCCCCGAATCAATCTGGAGCTCACCAATAGCAGCTGAGTATCTTGTGCTCCTACTATGGAGATCTACTAGTTGGAGTACCTATGCCTGTGGCATGAAATGCAACATCCACCATGAGGGACGTCAATACGAAAAAACATACTGAATATGTAAGGTATAAAGTAATTGTATGTAAAAAAAGAGCTCAAATGGAATTAGGTACCAATGCATAAACTTGTAGATAAGAACATAAGACCACCTTTGCTTACACTTGTGGAATCATGTACATTACATTCTTTTCTTTACCCCTAGGCTGCGACCCATACATATATAGATTACTTCATAGAGTTTCTTTAATCTTTGAGATTGTTATTTTGGTGGTCGTAATCTTTATTGAGCTCGGAACTATGGACCAGTAGTAGAAGACATGTGAATATGCACTTAAAGCAGTAACAATGACATCAGGAGCAAATGTAAAATCAACGTAATGTTTAGGAACTTATATGACACAATGAACATCATTTGGCTTAGAGAATAACTCACAAAGCTTGCTGTCCAAAGTACCTTTTTCATACTAGTACTAGGAAGAGTAAACATGCACATCTAATAGTAAACACATATTGAAGTACTTTGACATACTATGGAGTGGGAAAAAGATCGTTAGCCATGTTGCAGATTGTACGCTGCCACCATGTACCCTTTACTAGAACGAGCACTTAGGAAACTCACTTTGTTGGTAGTAACACAGGTATAAGACTCCATGCCAAGGAATATGAAATTGAACAACCTTACATACCTTGCCGTGCAACTCAAATATTACAATAAATTAAGCTTCTCCCTTTCAGATTATTTATCTACAATGAAATAAGTGGCAAAACTAGTATTAGTAGCTAATTAACTAATTTTGGTTGTATGATCTCACTAAATCAGTAACCGGGAAGTAAGCTCGTAATTGATCAAATCAAGAGTTTTCTTTCCACCCCTTCTCTTTTAATCATGTCTATATACTATACGACCTTTTCATAAGGTCCCTTCAAAACTCCTCTGACTTCACAAAATATACCAAACAGTATACAAAAGTTGCAGGCAACAAGTTAACATAGCACCCAATCAAGTGGTGTATCACTGATATGTTAGTATTCTACCTACTTATTTAGCCTTTAAGCTTATGTTTTTGCTAAGAATAAATGGAAAAATAGTGCAAATGACACAGATTACTTCTATTTTGCAAGATTTTATTTTTTAGAAGTGGTCAGGAAGAATTAGGATGAAAACAAGTCAAAAGAAAGCTATTCGGAGAAGCAAGTAGCTGTCAGCAGTACTTGCCTTTGCGAATGCGGGGTCCAAGATACAAACGTGAAGGCCTACTGAGGTAATGCTCCGTGAACACGATCCCTTGACCGTGTACGTGAAGGTAAACCAATCAAAGACATTTCGCGTATGCGGCCGACCTTTCGCATAGGAGAAGAAGGAAAGCGGAGCAGCTGTGCATTTTTGGAATTTCACATCCAGAGAAACCCCAATTCATATAAAACACTTCCAAGCCGTCTTGAATCCTATCTTTGGCTATTTTTAGAACTTTTGAGAAAGCTTGGGAGCAAGGCTCATCAACCAGCACCATAGAAGTGAAGATTTGTATGCTCTTTCTTGTAAATCTTTAGATTCCATTCTTCAACTCTTGTTCTTAATTGCTATTTATTTGGTGTATTATTGACTTGAGATTTTGGGTTTGTCTTAAAGATAATACTTTGTGGGTTATTGAATTCATATATAGATTTTGTTCTTGTTTGATTATTTGGGTCTATTGAATCCTCTATTGCTTGAATTTATAGGCAATGGTTGCAAACATTGACATAGTTTTTTGATTTGGGTTATTGCTCGAGAGAGAATTTCCCTAAATTTGGAAAGACTCAATAGTGGCAACTTGGGAATCCATCTAGATTGGAGGCTAGACATAGCTCCAATCATGGAATATCCTATTTAAGGGTCCGAGCTAGAAATATGATGACCTCCCAAAGTTAATTGGTTGCTTGTTTATCGCACCAAATGATGTTCTAACCGAAATCATTCAGAAATATGGTTGTTGATCGAGAGATAACATTCCATACTTATGAATAAGATTACCTAAGTGTCAATCGGGTGCAAGTCTTGTGAATTTTAATTCCCAAGACCATATCCCCCTTGTTGTCCATGCTTGACGAAAGCAAGGAAAGGCATTGATCAATCTATCTTTTATTTCTTTTTCTTTATGTATTAGAGTAGTTAAAACCCCCCTTTTTATTTTATCTTTTCCCCTTTCCTAATTGAACTTCAATATGTTGCTTAGATTCTTTATTAGCTTGATCGTGACTACATTGTTCCCTTGGGTATGACCCCGACACTCGTTGGGAATTATAAATTTTGTTTTAAATACGCGATCTTCGTGACCTCCTAATTGGAGAGCATGATTTTAGTGTTATCAAAAATAGCGCCATTGCCGGGGACCAATTTGGCGTATTGAGTCAGTTTAGAATTTGAGTTTACTTACTCTAGTTCAATTTTGTGAATAGTTGTTTTTTGTTCTATTTATTTTCATTGTGTTGAATGACTCCATGTCATCTTATAGTGAGGATGTTATGAATGAGGCAAACATGAAGGTGGAGACGCCTAAATCCTACTTCAACCTTTGTTTGACCTTAAGTTTGATACAATGGATGAAAGTCAAAGTAATCAAGCTTTTGGAAGACATTGGAAGAAGGGTGGATAAAGGTCTATTCGGTTTTGAGTTTGTCGTGGAAAGAAGGAAAAGTGTCCTCCCTCACTTGAAGGCTAAAAAGTGCGACATGCGAAATCAAGAGAATCACCTTATCATGCTAAAACCTTCACCCCGGAGTGCCACCAAAAAATTGATTCATGTTTGGGTCAAAGGTTCAAATCTTCCTAGTGGAAATCTCGAGGGTCAGGTAGCCGTTGTCGCACCGCGATGTTAAATTGTGTGCTTGATAGGAGGCAACCCATCATTTTTAAGCTTTATTTCACTTTTTGTTTCTTTTTGGTGTGTTATAGGTGCCCATAGAAATGAGAAGAGGAACCAAGTGTTGAGAAGCACCAAAAATACCTCTGAAAGACGTGCTTTTCGCACCTGGAAGAGTGCCTGTTGCATATGCCATCACACAAGAAACCAGTGAACTGATAAAAAACACTAGCATGTGTGAACATGGTGAATTTTGCACCTCAAAAGTTCCCATCACACAGCATGTCGCACATCACGGGCAGAATGCTGAAGAAAAGTGGAAAATCTGGTCAGTCAAGTCTTTTTCGCGAACGCGGAAGACTGGCCGCAAACACGAAGACCAGGTTACATCATGCCTTCGTGAACGCATGGACCAGCCATGAATGCGAAGGCTAGTTAAACTTCAAACCTTCATGAGCACGCTGGGCCACCACGAACGCGAAGCTTCCAGGCAGTTCAGGTAAACTTTAAAACGTTCAAAAATCAGAAGGTTCTAAAACACTTTCTTCTCAAAACAAAGTTACTCTCTCCTCCTTTGGCACAAAAGAATCCATCAAGTTCTTCCATTTGTTGCTTTACCAAGTGAAATCCACCAGGTATGTACTCCGCCCTCCTTATATTTTGAAATGGATTCCTTTCTTCCTCAACTTGATGTGTAGTAATTGGGTAATAGCAATTCTTAGTTGGTCTCTTCTTGCTTTAATTCAAGTTCTTGTTATGTTGAAGTGTTAAATTGTTGGGTGAAATTGGTTGAGGCTATGTCCTAAATGGTGGGACTAAAAAGTGGTGTTTTTATTGGTTCTAAAACCTTGGAAGATCAAGGAAAAACTGCTTGCCTCCCATGTGTTTGAGCAAATGCCGCAAAGAGGCACTGTTCCAGGTATCACGATAACCTTTGCATTCGCGGGCACCTGGCCGCATTTGAAAAGGCTAAAATTTTTGAAAAAATAATTCATTCTTCGCGAACGCAACTGGCTGGCCGCGAAAGCGAAGAAGGATTGCCTGGCAGTGTCAAAATAGTGGCAACACACAGCCCGCCTCAGAACTTCTTTCATCTATTTATTTGGCCTAAATACTTTATAATACAATAGTTTAAATGTCCCTAAGAACTTTTAACATAATGGTGTGTTTTGTAGGTACTTTGATCAGAAGGATAGCCTCCAACGGTAGATACAATGAAGTTGAAAATGCTCTGGATGTGGAAATGGAGGAGAACTATGATCATGATAGGTTCCTATCGGCATCATGTGTATGCGGTATGATGAACTATTGTCCAAACCTTTTGTTAGAGCGAAAGGAATCAATATGGACAAAGTTGAGAAGAAAATATCAAAATTCTACAAGAGGTTAGTGGAGCGCGTTTGGATATGTTTTGCTCCTCCAACTATCGTGGCTTACCACATAGTGGTCACAGAGTTCTACGCCATTTCTTCGATCACTAATTTCAATGATGCACTAGTCACTACCATTCGGGGAGTCTAAGTGAGCTTCAACCCAGAGATCATCAATGCATTATACAATCTCTCAGATGCTGACAATGAGGTATACATTGCAAAATTCAAAGCCGAAGGGCACCAGTGGTTGGTAGACAAGTTGAATGATGGGGTGACCTGAATTGGTTGACTTCACAGAAAGGGGTTGATTCATATGAGTTTACTACAGAAGCCAACACTTGGCTTTCGATGATCTGTGCGAGGATCATGCCATCCACTCATGATACAAATGTGACCCCTAACCAAGCATTGATGGTGGCATCCCTCAATGATGGCATATATATGAATGTTAGGGTCAATATTGTGGCTCAGATGGCTAAGGTAGCTAGTTGAAGGTCCAAAAGCCTTTTCTTTCCTTCATTAATGACTTAGTTATGCTATGATGCTGGGGTGTTGAAAGACCCTGCTGATGTTGAAAAGAGGTCAGTGACTATGATACACCCATTATTGAAGAGGGCCCCAGAAGAAAAAAAAAGAAGAGGAAGATTGATGTGGCTTTGCCATCTTTTGGATAGTTTCAAGAGTCTTCGACTGAGCCTGCCGGTCCTTCCACAGTTCCATGTGGATCATCTTAGTCTGTGGGAACTCTACAGTCTGGACCCTATATCATGCGTCACTTCTTTACCCAGATTCAGGGAGTAGACGCACATGTTCAGCAGTTGTTGGTCGGATTCTCTTCTGGTTCACTTGGAGCCAACAAACTAGTAGGTACTGAGTCCCCCCCATTCTTGGATAAAGTGGCCAATGAGCAGAAATTGATTAATGGGAGTTTGAGTGCAATGAATGCACGCCTGGAGCACACTAGCCGCAGGCATGGAAAAGCGGCAAAAAAGGTAAGCGAGCATGAGAAGAAGAAGAGAAAGTTCTTAAACAAGATGATGGGTAGATTGAAGTCCTTTTGTAGATTGGGAGGAGCTGAGGAGGATAATGATGATGAGGATGAGTAGATACTTGAGTTTCCCTCTTCTTCCAGTTCAGATTGATGCACCTCAGGGAGCCCCCTCAAACTTATTCCTTACTTTTATGCAGTGAGGGCACTACCCTATCTTAGTTGGGGGTGGCGTGTGATCCGCGCTCTATATTTCTAGTTTAGCTTGCTTTACTTATGTATATTATTGTGCCCTTGCCGGGCTTGTTTTGTTATTTTGTTGGATATTATTGTGCCCTTGTTGGGCTTGTTTTGTTTGTTTGTCTATATATGTTTTGTGCCCTTGTTGGGTGTACCTTGTGGATTTGCACCCTCGTCGAGTTTTGATGTTGTGTGAAAGAAGTTGATGGTTTAGTTCTTAGTTTCTTTTGTTATTTTATAGTTGAGATATGGTTGTTGTGGGCCAGGGGAAGTCTGAGTACCCGTTAGGCTAGATGGAACTTGCTGGTGGATAATTGTTCCATAAGTGACAAGTTGCAAACCACACGAGCTTCACACACGCCCACTGTTTGGCCTGTGCGTTGCACGTGCGACATGCACTTTGTTACATGCGAATCACATATGCCTAGAAAATATGATATGTGCTTTGATCCACCTTATGTAGCCATGCCGATTTGGATAGATGAATTGGCCCAATGATAGACTGAGTGACAATATTCTTAAGGGCAAATCGTCATCTTTTAAGGTTTTGGTTGCAAATTGACTTGTTTGGTACCAATGAAGTAGTCTTGCATGCTAAGTGAAATAGGCATACCCTTCCAAAAAGTTTTGTGAAAAATGTATCGCGAAGAGTGATTTTGTGACAACTCTTTTAATCTTTTTATGACTCTTGACTCATTAGTGGTGATAATGTAAAATAGCTCATATGTTTTCTTGTTTAGGAAGTTAAATATTGATCCTCCTTGAATGATTCATATGCCTTGTGTGGTGAGGTTTAGTTGAATAATTCGTGTGCATGTGTGTCATCTAGAACTTTCCTCGAATGTGATTCAAGGCAAAATTCTAGGTGTAACCGAGCTTGGAAGATGACCTTAGGCCCTTTTTGCTAGCCACTTCACCCAAATGACTTCCCAATGACATCAAATCCTAGTGAACCCCATTTGAGCTTGTGACCATTCTTTGGCACCTTGTCAACACCTTGACCTTTTTGGAACCTCCATCTTGGCACCTATCCTCCCTAATTGCTTGAAAATGAAATGAAGGATAAAATCCTAAGTTTGGGGGGAGAAACGAAAAATAACATAGGCAAATGCCTAAGTTTGGGGGTGCATGTGATGAAATGAGGGGAAGAAAAGAAGTGCACCTCAAGTGCAAGGTAGCACCTTAATTTTGAAGTGAAAATTGCTCTAAAAGTTCTATCCTATGAGAAAAATGAAAAGTAAAAATACGTGCTACCAAGTGAAGGTGATATAAGAAGTTGAATGATCATGAGTTAAAATGGAGAATCTTGGGTTGTGATAGGGAGAAATAAGGTGAAGTTGAAATGGAAAAATGTGAACGGTGTTCGAAATGAGAACAAAGAGTATTAGGGAGGTGTAGTGACTTGAACCAAATGATATCCTCACCTTATCCCTAGCTAACATCGTAACCCGCAAGTCCATGGTGATTCCGAGCTTGGCTACTCTACATTAGTGGTGACTTACATGAAGGGCAAGCCTATGGTTCGACGTGTGTGCACTTGAAATTCCTTGTGAGTGTGAGTGTTTGTATTTGTCCCTTATGATTGTCTTAGTACATAATGTGTTTTTAGGACTTTAGTTCTTATGAGGGCATGCGAATTAAGATAGTTGGTGACATTGATAAACTCAAAAAATGAGTCAAATGAGCATGTTTTGGTAAGCTAGTGGTTTGAGTCACATCTTGAGGATTGGTTGTTGTCACTTTCTTGTTCTTATTGTGCCTTTGCATCATGAGTGTGTGTTTTGAATCGAAGGAAATGGTTAGAGTAAGTTATCATGTGATTGACTAATTATTGGTACCAACTGAAGTCGTGTTTGGTGCTTGAAGTGGGTTTTCCTTGGCTTGTAGGATTGTCAATTGCACTTGTGTTGTATTCCTCTTGAGTTGGAATTTTTAAGTTGCTTGAGGACAAACAATAGTTCAAGTTTGGGGGTTTGATAAATCGGTATTCTACCTACTTATTTAGCCTTTAAACTTATGCTTTTTCTAAGAATAAATGGAAAATAGTGCAAATAACATGGATTACTTCTATTTTGCAGGTTTTTGTGTTTTAGAAGTGTTCGGGAAGAATTTGCATGAAAACAAGTCAAAAGGAAGCTTTTCGAAGAAGCAAGTAGCTGTCAGCAGTACTTGCCTTCGCGAATACTGGGTCCAAGCCACGAATGTGAAGGCCTACTGAGGCAATGCTCTGCGAACGCGACCCCTTAGCTGCGTACGAGAAGGTCAACCAGACAAAGAAACTTCGCATACGCGGCCTACCTTCCGCGTAGGCAAAGAAGGAAAGCAGAGCAGCTGAGCAATTTTGGAATTTCACATCCGTAGAAAACCCAATTCACATAAAACACTTCCAAGCCATCTTGAATCTTATCTTTGGCTATTTTCAGAATTTTTGAGCAAGCTAGGGAGCAAGGTTCATCAACCAGAACCATAGGAGTGAAGATTTGGATGCTCTTTCTTGTAAATCTTTAGATTCCATTCTTAAACTCTTGTTTTGGGTTTGTATTAGAGATAATACTTTGTGGGTTATTGAATTCATATAGATTTTGTTCTTGTTTGATTATTTGGATCTATTGAATCCTCCATTGCTTGAATTTATAGTCAATGGTTGCAAACATTGACTTAGTTTTCTGATTTGGGTTATTGCTCTGGAGAGAATTACCCTAAATTTGGGAAGATTCAATAGTGGGAACTTGGGAATCCATCTAGATTGGAGGTTATACATAGCTCCAATTGCGGAATCTCCCTTTTAAGGGTCCGATCTATAAATAGGATGACCTCCCCAAGTTAATTGGTTGCTTGTTTATCGCACCGAATGATGTTCTAACCGAAATCATTCGGAAATGTGGTTATTGATCGAGAGATAGAATTCCACACTTCTGACCAAGACTACCTAAGTGTCAATCGTGATCAAGTCTTGTGAATTTGAATTCCCAAGCCCATATCCCCCTTGTTTTCCTTGCTTGACAAAAACAAGGAAAGCCATTGATCAATCTATCTTTTATTTGTTTTTCTTTATGTTTTAGTGTAGTTAAAACCCCCCTTTTTATTTTATCTTTCCCCTTTTCCTAATTGAACTTCAATAAGTTTCTTAGATTCTTTATTAGCTCGATCGCGACTACATTGTTCCCTTGGGTATGACCCCGAAATTGGTTAGGAATTATAAATTTTATTTTAAATACGCGATCGCTGTGACCTCCTAATTGGAGAGTACAATTTGAGCATTATCAATCACCAAACCCTCTTACATACTTCAATACAACTTCACATACCATTTTATAAGGTCAACCAAGTTGTCCCCAATATATACATTTAAAACAGCTCAAAAAATAGTCCCAAACATCCTTCAATACAATAAGAAATACTTTACTCAAGGATTCCAATCACCATCCCATGAGTTTTTGAAAAAAATACGTACATAATTCTCAACCAATTTGTATATAACAAGGGGTGAAGATGGGCATTAATTTTACCTTAAATTCTGGAATCTTATCCCCTTAGCTTAGATTCTTCAAGAACTTAAACTCTCCTTCAAACTACAACCAAAGAACACAAGAATATTTCTTGGAAAGTTAGAGAGAGAGGGGTAGACATCTTTGGAGAATAGGTTATGTCCTACACTTCAAACATGGAGAACATGATTCCATAAGATTCCATGGAAGGAATAAGCTAAACCCATAAGTATTTTCACTTACCTTTTACTTGGAAAGAGAGGAACTCTCCAAGAACTCTATTGGAATTTTAGGTTGCTATAAGGAACTTGAGAGAACTTAAGAAAGTCATATGATTTTTGTAGAGTTAAATTGAGTAAATAAGTTGATCTTATCCCTTTGGGTCCTCCTATTTACCAGCTCTCTTTAGTGGGTTTTGGGCCAGAATTTTACTTTTAATTTGGGCCATAATTTGGTCAAAAAGGTCCAAGCACCTGATGCACCTACTTGGCCTTTGAGTGGGTCAAAAAGTCTAGTAGGTGATGCACCTACTTGTCACATACTAGCTTAATTAAGCCAAGCAAGCAACTCAATTATTTTATTTTATTTTCTGAACCTTAATACTTTTGGCTTTAACTTAACACTTTACTTTAACCTTAAGCTCAAATACCACCTTACTATCTCGAGTTTAAATACTTTCTCTGAGGTTAACTTGGCCATTTACATTCTGACATGAATGGGGAATTACAACACCTCCCAATATATATTAAACCATCACTACTCATATAAGAAACTTGGTCGCTCACCTATACGACATGGCTATGTCAAGTGCTATATGAATAGAACTTGTATACAAAGAATATGGGGTGTTACAGTGAATCGCTCCGAGAAGCTCCGAATGATAATTAAACTATCAGAAACATAAATAACACATTAAAATGAGACTATCGATACCCATATCGCTATAGTAATAGCTGGGATGAAATTTGAGTCATCGGTGGGACTGTGGGCCCCATAACCCAAAACCAAAAACAAAAATGGACAAAGTGGTCACAATGACCATGGGGGGTACATGCCTAGAAAATTCAAGGTAATTGGGCAAGAAGTTCAAGCTAGAATGGCCCCTAGAAGTCAAGAACATAGAGTTAAATTAAGGAATAAAACCAAAAATTTGAGCAAGGATTACCTACCACAATGAGATGGACGAGCCAAAGAAGTGATTTCAATGAGCCCACAGAGCATGCAATTTCCCACGAGAGCATATTCTACAAGGGACTTTCCAAACTTAGAGAATTTACAACAATGGTGGGTCTTGTAATAATGGAGGAAAAGTAGCTTGGGGAGGAGTACAATTGTCATACCAAACACTGGAGTGTCCAGATTTAGTTTCCCACCATATGTCTTAATCAAAACTGTCTCTTGCTTCAAGTATGTGTTTCCAAGTCACGGAGCCTCCTTTCCAATCCACCATTTGTGGTTCAATTTTCTTATAGTATTTATTCCACATATAGTTGGACAACAAAGATTTTTTTATTCTAAATATCCACCACAACTTAGCAAATAATGGCTTAGATACATCAAACAAGGACCTGAAGCCTAAACCTCCCTTTTTTGTAGGCAGGCAGATGTTAGGCCAGGCAACCCAATGTTTACTTCTTCCATTTTACTTGAAGTTCCATAAGAGTATTGCAAGAAATCTATGTAGATCATGTATGACACATCTGGGGGGATTAATGGCAGACATCATGTATATGGGAATGCTATTTAGTACATTTTTAATCAGAACAACTTTCCTCCAAATGACAGGATCTTCCTTTTCTAGGCTTGTAGTTTATTTTGCACTTTCTTTATCAATTCTGAGAAGTGAATTTTCTTCTTCTTTGCATGGACTATAGGGCACCCTAAGTACATTAGGGAGAATTTCCCTCTGATGAAGCCAATTTGTTCTTCTATCTCTCTAACCTGAGCATGAGCAGTTTTATGATAAACAAGAAAGAAACTTTTCTTTATTAATCAGTTGACCTGATTGCTCTTCATAATATTTAAGGATCTCAACCACCAATTTCAAACATGTCTTATCAGCAGATACAAATATGATGGTATCATCACCATAGGCTAGATGATTGAGGTTATCACTCCATTTAGGCATACAAAAACCCTTAAACTCTGTATTATTAAACAAAGAGTTCAAGGATCTAGATAAAACCTCAACAGCTAAAATAAATAGTGCTGGTGATAAAGGGTCTCCTTGTTTTACTCCCATTGTAGAATGGAAAAATCCATGAGCTTGTCCATTAATCAGGACTGAATCCCATCCTTTCTTGCACTTTGATTAGGAATTTCCAGTTCAACCTATCATAGGCCTTTGCCATATCCAACTTCATCGCTACATTTGCAGGCTAACCCCTTATTGTGATATCTGAGATGATTTCCTATGCCAAAAGTACATTCTCTGTTATGCTTATGCCTCTTACAAACCCTGACTAGTTCTTTGAGATGAGGGAATGTAGTAGCACTTCAATTTTGTCATGCAAGACTCTAGAGATAACCTTATTCAAGAAATTGCTAAGGCTTATTGGTCTCATGTTAGAAAAGGATTGTATATTCTCCTTTTTTGGTAATAAGACTAAGTTTGTGTGGGTGATAGATTTGGGAAGTGTATTTCCTTCAAAGAAGGCAATAACAACTTTAAACACATCTTCACTCACTATGTTCGATTAGTTTTGAAAAAAGTGACCTGTGAACCCATCAGGGCCACTAGCACTATCTTCTTTTAGCTCAAAGACTACCTTCTGTACTTCTTCCATGGTTGGTGGAGCATTGATAACGCCCTAACTACACCTCTAATTAAAGAAGCGTAAGCGGTCGTAGTCAAATATAGAACCCAACAAAGGTTGGGGTCGAATCCCACAGAGAATATGGTGAAGATTAAGCCTTTAGTGAAGTATGTGACTAGTCTTCAATAGTTTCCGGTAAATAGGGGGGTTTTGTGTAAACAATGCGTAAACAAAACGAACAATTAACGTATGAATGATAATCAATAGGAGAATGAACTAGGGAAGTGTTTACCATGGCGTTAGTAACAATGTCGATTCTAGGCTTAATCGGGTTCTTTTTATATGCGTGTCACGATGTGATTGAAGCAATGGTATCGTCTAAACGTTTCTCAACCAAATAGACAAATTTCCTTTTCTATTCTCTCGACCTCGAAAAGATGTGCTTTTTAGATTTCAATCCTAAACATCAAGTAGATTAATCTAGTTACAGCCTTAATCATTAGACGAGAGTTAGTAGTCTCGAATCCTTGTTGTTAATCAAGTTTCCCGGTTTTAATCTCTTTACTCAAGCAAATTAAACCTAGGCATGTTCTAATGTTTGCAACCACTAGAAAATGTTAAATAACGAATGATTAACAATGTGACAACATACATATTGAACCCGTCGCTACCCGGAATCTATATCGATACCTTAGCCATGGCTCCCACAACCCTAGTTGTGGGAGGTTTAGTTACTCATGCTTGTAGAAGAATAAAAGAAAGTCATGTTCATAATAAAGAAAAGAGATCCTTACAATGTAGTGAGAACAATCTTTAATTATTCCAAGAACAAGAAACCAAAGATCCCAAGAACGAATCAAGAACAAGATTTAGGAGAAGGAAACCGTGTGTAGCGCGTTTCCTCTCTCAAAACTCACTCAAAAACTCCTAAAACTATTGGGAGAACTATTGTATAGTGAATGAATAATGAAAATAAAACTAATATAGGTTATTTATTGGAGTCTAGGAAACCAATCCCAAAAACGCTCGGATTCCGCGTCGCGGACTGCCTAAGTGTGACGGCCAGGCTGACGGACCGTCACAAGGTTGACGGACCATCGCCTGGACCGTCACCCTTAGGCAGTGGACTGCCTCACTTGCTGCCTTGGTGTGACAGTTTGGGTGACGGACCGTCACACCCTTGACGGACCGTCACCTGAACCGTCACTCTTATCCAGAATGCTCTTTTTCGCGTATTTTCTTCCGTTTCCATGTTTGTCTCCATTTCCTACAAATATAACATAAAAACATCAAAAACGACGATGGTTGCTTGAAAACGTACGATTGTTCTTAGTTAAAAGGAGTCGAAAGTGCCGTAAAATGGCGGCACATCAACACCCTCAACTTAAAATGTTCGCTTGTCCTCAAGCAACATAACATAAAATAAAAACAATACGACGACTCAACTAAGAAAACAAACTCGTGTCTCTAGCAACTCATGGTCATTCATTAGTTCATTAAATCAAGCTCCCTCGTAGCACACAAACGTATGAAACACTAACTTGCAAGGATCCAAACATGTCATTCTGATATGATAGAACATTCCACATACACACGCGCAACGATCCTAACAATCAATAGACAATACAGACATCTTGGCGCCCTCACCACAAAGAAATCCCACACACAAGATTTGGGACTAGGTAAGCGCTCACACTCACAAACGATTTCAAACAATGCACATGCGATACCATAGGCTTGCCCTTACTATTCTATTTTAGTTCTTCAGAAAGCCGCTCAGGATCACTACAGGACTTGTTTAGGCTTGTAATGAGGTTTCAGGTGCAGGTAGGATACATTTAGGGGTTTGTGACTAAGCCCTCCTTGGAACCACCGACGTCTTATCACCACATAACTTTACTTTGTCCATCCTTATTCAACTTTTTTCCCCTTGTTTCTAGCTACAGGTGCGGCCTCTTTATTTTGACAATTCTTTTTATTACTTTTTCGATCTTTTTCATCTCTATTTTTTTCTTTCTTTTCTAAGACGCACACCCGAATTTTCATTCTATTCACAACCAATCTTCACTATCCTCTTCTTCTTGTCATTCACCTCTATAGTAGCCACCCTCACTTTAGGCTGATTGCCTGGGTTGAGGTGCACGATGTCCAAGGAAGGACCAGGGCCAAAATAGGGATTCAAAGTTAAACATGAATGGTGACAGGTTATTGAAAGAACAAGGTCAATTATGGCTCAAACAGGGATCAAAGGGGTTATTTATATTTGGACGGTCTTTTAGGTTAAGTGGACTGCACACAAAAAGGGCCTGTGATCCTTTCCTAAGCAACAAAACTTCAAACTTAACAAAATAGACCGGGCAAGTTCTAGATGCATGCACAGAGTAAGAATTTATACAAAATACGCTCACACACTCTTGGCACCAAGAAACTATACCACTACCAACTATCAAACAGCCGCTCGGCTTAAGCATACTCATTCTAATCATGATCACACAATGACATCCAAAGATCCAGACAGTCAATCGTTTCAACATAAGTGCACAACCAGAAAAATTTTAAGGGGACTCTTTTTAGTCCACAAAAATGCCATTTATCACTATAGACACTAAAAAAAAATTTAAACTAACAACCTAAACATGCCGGTTCTACTAGATAGCACACCGGAGGGAAAAGAAACACGGCAACAAAAACCCTCGGTGGTGACTCACAGGTTTCCCCACACCCTCAACTTAGACTCATGCATTGTCCCCAATGCATCCATATGAAAACTAAAATCTGTGAGAGAAAGGAATACCTGTGAAGTCGATTTGACTCAGATTCTGGAATGATGTTGAAGACCGCCAGGGTCTCCAAAACAAGAGAACTCGATGGAGTGTGGCGTTCCAGCTTCCTTTTTGGGCTCCATCGCTAGTCGCGACAACTTCTTCGCTCTTTCTTTGCAGATTCTCTTGCGATGTTTTCTTTTTCTTGACCTTTCACCGCTTTCCTTTACCTTCTTCTCCTCAAGATACGTGTCTGCACGGCCTTCCTCAATAGCATTTATGACCGCGACCACCCTCATGTCACTTGGTTGCTTCATCAATTTGGACACATCGAACTTGACCACTTCATTGTTTAATCGGAAGGTCAGTTCATTTTTTTCCATGTCAACCAATGCTCTTGCTGTGGCTAGCAATGGTCGTCCCAAGATTATGGGAACTTCGAAATCCACTTCGCAATCCAAGATCACAAAGTCAGCTGGGAAGATAAGCTTACCGATCTTTACTAGCACATCAGAAAATACTCCCACAGGTCGCTTTACCGAATGGTCAGCCATCATCACTCTTATGGACGTTGGTTTAGGAGCTCCCAAACCCAGTTGATTGTAGACGGCTAGCGGCATCAAGTTGATGCTAGCACCTAGATCACACAAGGCTTTCCCGAAGTTGAGCTTCCCAACAGTGCAGGGAACAGTGAAAGCGCCTGGATCTTCCTTCTTTTCGACTAAGGACCTTGAAGAAATAGCGCTGCAGTGGTGGAGGTTATCTTCCGGTTCAAAACTTACCGACCTCTTCTTTGTAATCAAGTCCTTCATGAACTTGGCATAACCGGGCATTTGTTCTAGCGCTTCCACCAATGGTATGTTTATTGAAATCTGCTTCAGCATGGTCATGAAGTTCAGGAACTTACCATCGTCAGCTTTCTTCTTCAAACGCTGTGGGAACGGAGGTGGTAGTCGAGGCATCATAGTTGGAAGCTTTTCAGCTTCCTTGCTTTTCTCCGCGGGCTTTGGAGTTTCCTCCTCTACCGCCTCTTCATCATCCGCAGCATCACCTTGAGTCTGAATTACCAGATGTGATTCTGGTAATATTTTTCCGCTTCTTGTGGTGATTGCCATACAACTTGCGTCATTCCTCGGATGAGTCGTGTCACTCGGCAATGTACCTGTCTTCCTTTGGTTCAGAGATGCCGAGATTTGCCCTACTTGCTGCTCCAGCTGCTTGATCGCGGTGGAATGTGACTTTACTACCTGACTCAACGTTGATAACTCAGTCCTCATCTCCTTTACCCCAGAGTCAGTCGATTCCACCTTCAGCAACATCTTTTCCATCATGCTCTCCAATTTCAACGTCCCTGCCTCAGTGCTAGCTCTATCCTGATTACCAGGTGGACCATACAACCCACCTCTATCAGTGTTGTTCCTCCAGTTTCCTTGGTCGCGATCTCTGTAGTCAGTTTTCTGATAGTGGTTGTCTCTCTGATAGTTCCGACCTTGGTTTCCTTGGCCATTGGCCTGGAAACCCCCTAAGTAATTCGCTTCCTCAGTTTCCAACTCTGCTGCTCTACCTTGGGAACCCACAGCTTTTACCTTCTCCATACCTCCTGAGAACAAGTGCTTGGTCAGTAGGTCCAACTGCGTTTTCAGATGCGCCATGTCTTGGTCGCGCTCCTCCTCTTTTCTGCGCTGCTCAGCTGACACACCAACTACATACGTACTAGCTGCTACCTCTGAATCTCGTGTGTGCAAGGCCCTGTTAGTTTTGGTGAGCCTGTCCAAAGTAGTTGTGGCCTCAACAAAGGTGAGACCCATAAATGCACCACCTGCTGCGTTGTCTAACATCGGCTTGGTAGCCGAATTCAGTGCCCGGTAGAACGTGTGCATCAAAAAGTTATCGGTCAACTGATGGTTCGGGCATTGTGTTATCTTCTTTTTGAATTGCAACCAAGTCTCGTGCAGTGCTTCGTGCGGTTGCTGCCTAAAGTTGCTAATCTCGTCCCTCAACTGTATCATCCGAGAGGGAGGAAAGAACCTTTCTAGGAAAGCTCCTCTCAACTCTCCCCACGTTGCGATAGAGTCGGGGGTCAGCTCTATCAACCACAATGCTGCCTCATCAGACAGAGACAACGGAAACAACCTGAGCCTGATCGCTGTCTGACTCACGCCCGGTAGTTCAAACGACTTGCATATGCCCACGAAATTCATTAGGTGCTGGTTTGGATCCTCCCCAGCGACACCTCGGAACACTCCTCTCAAGTTGATATCCTCATCATTCAGCATAACATCGTCCTGCAGACCACCAGCATTCAGATTTTGTTGGGCCTGCAATTCTGCAGCGAGCCTTGCTGCCTCTTGTTGTGCGGCCATATTCCGCCTCAATGTTCTAGCAAGCTCGGGGTCGTAAGGTAATGTTGATTCACCCGAGCGCCGGGTACTTGGCATGCACAACTCTGTACCCTGTCAAAAACAAAAACAACAAATAAACGTAAAAGCAGGAAAGTATGACTAAGAGTCAAATAAACACACCAGACTTAATTAACAACTGTATTCCCCGGCAACGGCGCCACTTTTTGATAACGCCCAAACTACACCTCTAATTAAAAAAGCGTAAGCGGTCGTAGTCAAATATAGAACCCAACAAAGGTTGGGGTCGAATCCCACAGAGAATATGGTGAAGATTAAGCCTTTAGTGAAGTATGTGACTAGTCGTCAATAGTTTCCAGTAAAAAGGGGGGGTTTGTGTAATCAACTTGTAAACAAAACAAACAATAAACGTATGTGAAATAATAGTAGGAGAATGAACTAGGGAAGTGTTTACCATGGCGTTAGTAACAATGTCGATTCTAGGCTTAATCGGGCTCTTTTTATATGCGTGTCACGATGTGATTGAAGTAATGGTATCGTCTAAACGTCTCTCGACCAAATAAACAAATTTCCTTTTCTATTCTCTCGACCTCGAAAAGATGTGCTTTTTAGATTTCAATCCTAAACATCAAGTAGATTAATCTAGTTACAACATTAATCATTAGACGAGAGTTAGTAGTCTCGAATCCTTGTTGTTAATCAAGTTTCCCGGTTTTAAATCTCTTTACTCAAGCAAACTTAAACCTAGGCATGTTCTAATGTTTGCAACCACTAGAAAACATTAAATAATGAATGATTAACAATGTGACAATACATATATTGAACCCAACGCTACCCGGAATCTATATCGCTACGTTTGCCATGGCTCCCACAACCCTAGTTGTGGGAGGTTTAGTTACTCATGCTTGTAGAAGAACAAAAGAAAGCAATATTCATAATAAAGAAAAGAGATCCTTACAATGTATTGAAAACAATCTTTAATTAATCCAAGAGCAAGAACAACAAAATCCCCATAACGATTCAAGAACACGAATTCAAGAAGTAGAAAACGTGTTTCTTGCTCTCCAAGTCGACTAAAACTCCTAAAATTATTTAGTAACGTGTGTAAAAACTATTGGAAAGGTGATATGTAAAATAAACCTAACATAGGGTATTTATAGGAGTCTAGGAAACCAATCCCAAAAACGCTCGGATTTCGCGTCGCGGACTGCCCAGGTGTGACGGCCAGGCTGACGGACCGTCACAGGGTTGACGGACCGTCGCCTGGACCGTTACCCTTAGGCAGTGGTGCTGCCTTGGCTGCTGCCTTGGTGTGACGGTTTGGGTGACGGACCATCACACCCTTGACGGACCGTCACCTGAACCGTCACTCTTATCCAGAATGCTCTTTTTCGCGTATTTCCTTCCGTTTCCATGTTTGTCTCCATTTCCTGAAAATACAACATAAAAAGATCAAAAACAACAACGGTTGCTTGAAAATGTACGATTGTTCTTAGTTTAAAGGAGTCGAAAGTGCCATAAAATGGCGGCACATCAAGCATTAATCTCATCATTACTCTCTTGGCTGATGGTATGTGGGATGTGTTAGATAGCCTCAATTCTAAATTGCTACTGGTATCAGTAAACCATTCTTCAAAGAAGGATACAGCCTCAGTAGCCACTTCATCTCCTTCTGCCCACTATCCATTTGCCTTCATAATTCTATTCACTGTCAACCTTTTCCTTTTTCCATTTACCAGGCTGTGAAAGAATCTAGTATTCTTCTCACCTTATGAGAATCATTGAATACCTGATTTTTAAATCTAAAATTCCTCATCAAAGTGAATATATTGCTTCAGTTGAGCTTTTTGAAGTATTATCCTATTTGATGCTGATGGGGTCTCTTCAAATAGCTCTTCTTTCATTCTGACAATTTCTTCTCTGATGATTAGTTTCTTAAAAATATCACCAAAGGTCTCCTTGCTCCATTTGGTTAGGGAAGTTTTGGTCCTTTTCATTTTTAGTTTTAGGTTGATAAACAGATCTGGCTCATTGGACACCCAATTTGGCCTTATTGTCTCCTGAAAGTCTTCCTTTTCTCTGTAAAACTTTAGAAAAATAAAAGGTCTCCTCACAATTCCAGTTTGGTCACCACAAGATAGAATTAGTGGGGCATGATCAGATCTAGTCCTTGCCATGTGTTCAACTTCAATTTTGTTGTACATCCCAAGAAATAGTTGATTAAACAGAAGCCTGTCTAACCTTTTAAAGATGCATGCATTGTCATATCTTCCATTCCACCATGTAAAAGGACTGCCTTTAAAATTTACATCAAGTAAATCATAGGAGTTCATAAAAAAAGCAAAGTCTTCATATTAATGTAGATACACTGGAAGTCCACCAATCTTTTCTTCTCAATTCATAAAAACATTAAAGTCACCACCAACCATCCATTGTGTATTTACATTCATACTGATACTGTATATGTCATCCCATAGTCCGAGTCTCTTAGTTGCATCACATTTATCATATACCATAGTAATAGGTAGGGATTGGCCAATTTTTTGAAAGTGCAATTGCAAGGACAATTGCTATTCTGTGTCTGAGACCACTCCGACATGCACATGATCCTGAATAAAACCCATATCTTTCCATTTTGATTGTGATTTGCATATTGCATTCCTAGTCTTATTTTATACTTATGAATTTGTCTTGAATTTTGAAAAGGTTCCATTAGTGCAACAATAGAGAATTTAGGATATCTATGCAATATTTAGATTCTGTGGAATGAATTTTGGGTCCTTACAGAACTCACATTCCAGAACAGTACTTTCATCTTCATAGGTCACTTAATTTAATAGTCATCTTAGGATTGACTCTAATAGGCTTTCTGTATTATTCTTGCCTTTGTTAGCTTTGCGAGCTGTTTTAGGAGACAATCCTGCCTTTGTCAATACTTGACCCTCCTTCTTATGATTTTCACCTTCTTCTTTATCCTACAATTCTTCTTTTTGGCTGTTATCTTCTTCTTGCTTTATATCTGTCTCCACTTGATGTGAAACAAGTTCATGAAGAGACCTGATTGCTATTGATTTTTTGTAGGGTGAGCTGCTGATTGAGTTGACAATAGTATTGCTGCTGGAAGGCTAATGCAACATGAGAGAATTGTAATACTGCTCTGGATATCTCCCCACCTTATCACCTTCAGGATCAATTGCAACAGAGTTGTCAATCTGAAGTGGTGTCACAATTTTTTTCTCCCCTGATTCCTTTGTGCATATTGTCAAAGCCTTCATATTCATTGTTGGTTCCTGCTCCTGATGTTGAGCTGTAACTGATATCTCATTTTTTCTTTCTTCCCCTGTTATTACTTGCTTGTGCTTATTTCTATGTAGTGATTCATGCATATCCCTCTTGCATGTGTTATCTTCATTACCCACTATGGTAATACTTGTATCCGACCTTATTACTACATCAGTACATATGTTGTGAGCTGTATTTCTCATGTGGTCCTGAATTATGCTACTGCTGCTGTTGCTTTTGTTGCACTCTCCCTATTGATTATTCTCTCCATGCTTGTCATTAGTGACATCTACATAGTCTTCTTCAAGGTGGGAGCCTGTTTTGCTGCTTCAGGAGTCTTACTTCCCTTTCTCTTAGATGGTGTTGGCTTCTTGTTGTTGTTAGATTATCCTTTGTTGTTTATTGCATGATTGTTTTCATTATCTTGGTCTCCCTGTTCTCCCTCCTTATATCTTTCCTCCTCCACGTCTGCTAATGCTATAGAGGTATTGTCAGTCCTGATTCTTTCACTTTTAAGGGGAAAGGTAGTGTCACTTAGGAATTTGTCTGTGTCATTTTGTATTCTGAATCTTCTGTTGGTGGGATTCCACTTGGGTCTTGTCTCACCTTCTTTGCTATTTTCTGTACCAAAGTTGTGACTTTTTTTCTCCCTAGTATCAGTCTTTGTATCTGGTCTTGTTGTCTCTTTATTCAATTCAGGATGAAGTGGGCGACATTCATCTTCATTGTGACCTTGTAGTTTGTGTGTCTTACAATACTAGGGTAGGAAGTCATACTGAACCTTGATTCTCTCCACCTTTGGTTCTCTACCATTGTTATTTAGCACTTCCAGTTCTATGAACTCTGGGAGGTTGCCTGCTAAGTCCACTTGGACTTTCACCCTGGCACAACTGGGTCTAGTTCTGTTTATAGTGGGCAAGTCAAGGTGTATTGGTTTCCTTACAGCAGCAACTAGGGAAAATATTGATTCTTTGACAAAAAAGGTGGGTAGTAATTCTGGGAAAGATATCCATGCCATCACTTATGTTGTTTCCTCCTCCACCGTGAATATTATGTCATATATGAGAGGTCTTATCTGATAAGCTATTCCATCCTTGGCTATAATGTAGTACGCATTCTTTGTCAACCTTAGTACATGTCGATTAGTATATGTCCATCAGTCTTAGTCAGATTAGTACATGTCGATTGCGTAGTATTCCAATCTTGCAATCTCCCTTTATCCTGTATTGCTTAGGAATTTGTATTCGCAATTCTGCAAGGTCTGGACACCTATAAGATAATTTACCCACAATTGCATATTGTATGTTTTCCATTACATTCATCTATTGTACTTCTTCTTAAGTTCATGTCACTCGTGGGACTCCATTGTGGTCGGTTGGTTTCTTGATAGGGATTATTCCTTGCTGCTCAGTCCTATCAGGATTTTGCTGATTCAGGATACTGGGTTTCACCAGGTCTACGTACTTTTGCTTTGTACCTTTCTTGCCATCATATTGTGTGTTAGGATCATACGTAGGTAAATGATTAGGAGCGTTAGGCAAATTAATAAAAGGGTGAGGATTAGGCTGTGATTCATTGGTTTCGTCAGGCACTCTAGAAGTACTAGGTGGGGTTCTGGGATGGAAAAGGCTAGTTAAGGTTTTCTCTGAGATTGTGGGAAGCTGGCCAGTCTTCATTGATGACTGACCAGTGGTCGTGCCGGCCATAAGAGGTGGAGCTATGAGAGGCTAAGGTTTAGGGTTTTGCATGAGCGAGGTAAGAGCGTTCATTAATTTATCCGACTCATCCTTCTCTTCTTATCTGATTAACCTTGCATAAATTTGATTAAAAAGTTCGTACTGCACTTTAAAGTTAAGACTTAAAAATAAAAATAAAAAGGATAGTGAGTGTCACGACCCTATTTTTATGGTCATGTTGGCACCTAAGACCCTCATGTAAGCGAACCAATCCCTATAGCCCAGAAAAATTAGTAATGGGCTACACTCTAAGTAAGCATGCACAAGAAGCATAATAAACAGAAGAAGATAAATAAAGCAAATGGAAAGAAAGCAGTTTAGATATACATATATAGAAACTACACCATCCCACAACCTGGTATCAAAATACATGAGCCACTACTAAATATACAGAGTACAAGAGAGTGCGAAAGTAAAATATACAATTTCCACTAAATAAACAAAAGAGTCAACTGCCAAAAGAGGAGATATAGCTAATTCCCGGTCGCCAGGAGCTCACCCTATGTCTCGGATGACCAAAAGCACTGCATGAGTCTCTGCATCAATGGCGATAGCTCACACTAGGATCTTCACCAAGAAGATGCAGAAGTGTAGTATGAGCACCAATTGCAAAGCAATGGGTACCCAGTAGGCATCATAGAATTTGAGTTAGTTTAGAATTTGAGTTTACTTACTCTAGTTCAATTTTGTGAATAGTTGTTTTTGTTCTATTTATTTTCATTGTGTTGAATGACTCAATGTCATCTTATAGTGAGGATGTTATGAATGAGGCGAACTTGAAGGTGGAGACGCCCAAATCCTACTTCAACCTTTGTTTGACCTTAAGTTTGATACAATGGATGAAAGTCAAAGTAATCAAGCTTTTGGAAGACATTGGAAGAAGGGTGGATGAAGGTCTATCCGGTTTTGAGTTTGTCATGGAAAGAAGGAAAAGTGTCCTCCCTCACTTGAAGGGTAAAAAGTGCGACATGCGAAATCAAGAGAATGGCCTTATCATGCTAAAACCTTCACCCCAGAGTGCCACCGAAAATTTGATTCATGTTTGGGTCAAAGGTTCAAATCTTCCAAGTGGAAATCTCGAGGGTCATGTAGTCGTCGTCGCGCCGCGATGTTAAGTTGTGTGCTTGATGGGAGGCAACCCATTGTTTTTATGCTTTACTTCATTTTTTGTTTCTTTTTGGTGTGTTCTAGGTGCCCATGGAAATGAGAATAGGAACCAAGTGTTGAGAAGCACCAAAAATACCTCTGAAAGACGTGCTTTTCGCACCTGGAAGAGTGCCTGTCGCACATGCCATCACACAAGCAACTAGTAAACTGATCAAAAACACTGGCATGTGTGAACATGGTGCATTTTGCACCTCAAAAAGTTCCCATCACACATCATGTCGCACATCACGGGCAGAATGCTGAAGAAAGGTGGAAAATCTGGTCAGTCAAGTCTTTTTCGCGAACGCGGAAGACTGGCCGCAAACATGAAGACCAGGTTACATCATGCCTTCGTGAACGCATGGAACAACCACGAATGCGAAGGCTAGTTAAACTTCAAACCTTCGCGAACACGCTGGGCCATCGCGAATGCGAAGCTTCCAGGCATTTCAGGTAAAGTTTAAAACGTTCAAAAATCAGAAGGTTCTAAAACACTTTCTTCTCAAAACAAAGTTACTCTCTCCTCCTTTGGCACAAAAAATCCATCAAGTTCTTCCATTTGTTGCTTTACCAAGTGCAATCCACCAGGTATGTACTCCGCCCTCCTTATATTTTGAAATGGATTCCTTTCTTCCTCAACTTGATGTGTAGTAATTGGGTAATGGCAATTGTTAGTTGGTCTCTTCTTGCTTTAATTAAAGTTCTTGTTATGTTGAAGTGTTAAATTGTTGGGTGAAATTGGTTGAGGCTATGTCCTAAATGGTGGACTAAAAAGTGGTGTTTTTATTGGTTCTAAAACCTTGGAAGATCAAGGAAAAACTACTTGCCTCCCATGTGTTTGAGCAAATGCCGCAAAGAGGCACTGTTCCAGGTATCACGATAACCTTTGCATTCGCGGGCACCTGGCCGCATTTGAAAAGGCTAAAATTTTTGAAAAAATAATTCATTCTTTGCGAATGCAACTGGCTGGCCGCTAAAGCGAAGAAGGATTGCCTGGCAGTGTCAAAATAGTGGCAACACACAGCCCGCCTCGGAACTTCTTTCATCTATTTCTTTGGCCTAAGTACTTTATAATACAATATTTTAAATGTCCCTAAGAACTTTTAACATAATGGTGTGTTTTGTAGGTACTTTGATCAAAAGGATAGCCTCCAACGGTAGTGACAATGAAGTTGAAAATGCTCCGGATGTGTAAATAGAGGAGAACTATGATCTTGATAGGTTCCTATCGGCATCATCTGAACGCCGGTATGATGAACTATTGTCCAAACCCTTTGTTAGAGAGAAAGGAATCAATATGGACAAAGTTGAGAAGAAAATATCGAAATTCTACAAGAGGTTAGTGGAGCGCGTTTGGATATGTTTTGCTCCTCCAACTATCGTGGCTTACCACATAGTGGTCACTGAGTTCTATGCCATTGCTTCAATCACTAATTTCAATGATGCACTAGTCACTACCGTTCGGGGAGTCTAAGTGAGTTTCAACCCCAAGATCATCAATGCACTATACAACCTTTCGGATGCTGACAATGAGGTCTACATTGCAAAATCGAAAGCCGAAGGGCACCAGTGGTTGGTAGACAAGTTGAATGATGGGGTGACCCTGAATTGGTTGACTTCACAGAAAGGGGTTGATTCACATGCGTTTACTACAGAAGCCAAGACATGGCTTTCGATTATCTGTGCGAGGATCATGCCATCCACTCATGATACAAATGTGACCCCTAACCAATCATTAATGGTGGCATCCCTCATTTATGGCATATATATGAATGTTAGGGTCCATATTGTGGCTCAGATGGATAAGGTAGCTAGTGGAAGGTCTAAAAGCCTTTTCTTTCCTTCATTAATGACTCAGTTATGCTATGATGCTGGGGTGTTGAAAGACCCTGCTAATGTTGAGAAGAAGCCAGTGACTATGATACACCCATTATTGAAGAGGGCCCCAGAAGAAAAAAAGAAGAAAAGAAAGATTGATGTGGCTTTGCCATCTTTTGGATAGTTTCCAGAGTCTTTGACTGAGCCTGCCGATCCTTCCACAGTTCCACGTGGATCATCTTAGTCTGTGGGAACTCTAAAGTCTGGACCCTATATCATGCGTCACTTCTTTACCCAGATTCAGGGAATGGACGCACATGTTCAGCAGTTGTTGGTTGGATTCTCTTCTGGTTCACTTGGAGCTGACACACCAGAAGGTAATGAGTCCCCCCCATTCTTGGACAAAGTGGTCAATGAGCAGAAATTGATTAATGGGAGTTTGAGTGCAATGAATGCACGCTTGGAGCACACTAGCCGCAGGCATGGAAAAGCGGAAAAAAAGGTAAGCGAGCATGAGAAGAAGAAGAGAAAGTTCTTAAATAAGATGATAGGTAGATTGAAGTCCTTTTGTAGATCGGGAGGAGCTGAGGAGGATGATGATGAAGAGGATTAGTAGATACTTGAGTTTGCCTCTTCTTCCAGTTCAGATTGATGCACCTCAGGGAGCCCCCTAAAACTTATTCCTTACTTTGATGCAGTGAGGGCACTACCCTATCTTAGTTGGGGGTGGCGTGTGATCCGCGCTCTATATTTCTAGTTTAACTTGCTTTACTTATGGATATTATTGTGCCCTTGCCGGGCTTGTTTTGTTATTTTGTTGGATATTATTGTGCCCTTGTCGGTCTTGTTTTGTTTGTTTGTATATATATGTTTTGTGCCCTTGTTGGGTGTACCTTGTGGATTTGCACCCTCGTCGGGTTTTGATGTTGTGTGAAAGAAGTTGATGGTTTAGTTCTTAGTTTCTTTTGTTATTTTATATATGAGATATAGTTGTTGTAGGCCAGGGGAAGTCTGAGTACCCGTTAGGCTAGATGGAACTTGTTGGTGGATAATTGTTCCATAAGTGACAAGTTGCAAACCACACGAGCTTCACACAAGCCCAATGTTTGGCCTGTGGTTGCACGTGCGACATGCACTTTGTTACATGCGAATCACATATGCCCGAAAAATATGATATGTGCTTTGATCCACCTTGTGTAGCCATGCCGATTTAGATAGATGAATTGGCCCAATGATAGACTGAGTGACAATATTCTTATGGGCAAATCATCATCTTTTAAGGTTTTGGTTGCAAATTGACTTGTTTGGTACCCATGAAGTAGTCTTGCATGCTAAGTGAAATAGGCATACCCTTCAAAAAAGTTTTGTGAAAAATGCATCGCGAAGAGTTATTTTGTAACAACTCTTTTAATCTTTTTGTGACTCTTGACTCATTAGTGGTGATAATGTAAAATAACTCATATTTTTTCTTGTTTAGGAAGTTAAAAATTGATCCTCCTTGAATGATTCATATGCCTTGTGTGGTGAGGTTTAGTTGAATAATTCTTCTGCATGTGTGTCATCTAGAACTTTCCTCGAATGTGATTCAAGGCAAAATTCTAGGTGTAACCAAGCTTGGAAGATGACCTTAGGCCCTTTTTGATAGCCACATCACCCAAATGACTTCCCAATGACATCAAATCCTAGTGAACCCCATTTAAGCTTGTGACCATTCTTTGGCACCTTGTCAACACCTTGACCTGTTTGGAACCTCCATCTTGGCACCTATCCTCCCTAATTGCTTGAAAATGAAATGTAGGATAAAATCCTATGTTTGGGGGGAGAAACGAAAAATAACATAGGCAAATGCCTAAGTTTGGGGGTGCATGTGATCAAATGAGGGGAAGAAAAGAAGTGCACCTCAAGTGCAAGGTAGCACCTTAATTTTGAAGTGAAAATTGCTCTAAAAGTTCTATACTATGAGAAAAATGAAAAGTAAAAATACGTGCTACCAAGTGAAGGTGATATAAGAACTTGAATGATCATGAGTTAAAAAGGAGAATCTTGGGTTGTGATAGGGAGAAATAAGGTGAAGTTGAAATGGAAAAATGTGAGCGGTGTTCGAAATGAGAAAAAAGAGTATTAGGGAGGTGTAGTCACTTGAACCAAATGATATCCTCACCTTAGCCCTAGCTAACATCGTAACCCGCAAGTCTATGGTGATTCCGAGCTAGTCTACCCTACATTAGTGGTGACTTACATGAAGGGCAAGCCTATGGTTCAACATGTGTGCACTTGAAATTCCTTGTGAGTGTGAGTGTATGTATTTGTCCCTTGTGATTGTATTAGTACATAATGTGTTTTTAGGACTTTTGTTCTATTGAGGGCATGCGAATTAGGATAGTTGGTGACATTGATAAACTCAAAAAATGAGTCACATGAGCATGTTTTGGTAAGCTAGTGGTTTGAGTGACATCTTGAGGATTGGTTGTTGTCAGTTGCTTGTTCTTATTGTGCCTTTGCATCATGAGTTTGTGTTTTGAATCGAAGGAAATGCTTAGAGTAAGTTATCATGTGATTGACTAATTATTATTACCAACTGAAGTCGTGTTTGGTGCTTGAAGTGGGTTTTCCTTGGCTTGTAGGATTGTCAATTGCACTTGTGTTGTATGCCTCTTGAGTTGGAATTTTTAAGTTGCTTGAGGACAAACAATAGTTCAAGTTTGGGGGTTTGGTAAATCGGTATTCTACCTACTTATTTATCCTTTAAACTTATGCTTTTTCTAAGAATAAATGGAAAATAGTTCAAATAACACGGATTACTTCTATTTTGCAGGTTTTTGTGTTTTAGAAGTGTTCGGGAAGAATTTGCATGAAAACAAGTCAAAAGGAAGCTTTTCGAAGAAGCAAGTAGCTGTCAGCAGTACTTGCCTTCACGAATGCGGGGTCCAAGCCACGAATGTGAAGGCCTATTGAGGCAATGCTCTGCGAACGCGATCCCTTAACTGCGTACGAGAAGGTTAACCAGACAAAGAAACTTCGCGTATGCGGCTGACCTTCCGCGTAGGCAAAGAAGGAAAGCGGAGCAGCTGGGCAATTTTGGAATTTCACATCCACAGAAAACCCAATTCACATAAAACACTTCCAAGCCATCTTGAATCTTATCTTTGGCTATTTTTCAGAATTTTTGAGCAAGCTAGGGAGCAAGGTTCATCAACCAGCACCATAGGAGTGAAGATTTGGATGCTCTTTCTTGTAAATCTTTAGATTCCATTCTTCAACTCTTGTTTTGGGTTTGTATTAGAGATAATACTTTGTGGGTTATTGAATTCATATAGATTTTGTTCTTGTTTGATTATTTGGATCTATTGAATCCTCCATTGCTTGAATTTATAGTCAATGGTTGCAAACATTGACTTAGTTTTCTGATTTGGGTTATTGCTCGGGAGAGAATTACCCTAAATTTGGGAGGATTCAAAAGTGGGAACTTGGGAATCCATCTAGATTGGAAGTTAGACATAGCTCCAATCGCGGAATCTCCCATTTAAGGGTCTGATCTATAAATAGGACGACCTCCTCAAGTTAATTGGTTGCTTGTTTATCGCACCGAATGATGTTCTAACCGAAATCATTCGGAAATGTGGTTATTGATCGAGAGATAAAATTACACACTTATGACCAAGACTACCTAAGTGTCAATCGTGTGCAAGTCTTGTGAATTTGAATTCCCAAGCCCATATCCCCCTTGTTTTCCTTGCTTGACAAAAACAAGGAAAGCCATTGATCAATCTATCTTTTATTTTTTTTCTTTATGTATTAGTGTAGTTAAAACCCCCCCTTTTTATTTTATCTTTCCCCCTTTCCTAATTGAACTTCAATAAGTTTCTTAGATTCTTTATTAGCTCGATCGCGACTACATTGTTCCCTTGGGTATGACCCCGACATTCGTTGGGAATTATAAATTTTATTTTGACTACGCGATCGCTGTGACCTCCTAATTGGAGAGCACAATTTGAGCATTATCAATCACCAAACCCCCCTTACATACTTCAATACAACTTCACATACCATTTTATAAGGTCAACCAAGTTGTCCCCAATATATACATTTAAAACAACTCAAAAAATATTTCCAAACATCCTTCAATACAATAAGAAATACTTTACTCAAGGATTCCAATCACCATCCCATGAGTTTTTGACAAAAATACGTACAAAATTCTCAACCAATTTGTATATAACAAGGGGTGAAGATGGGCATTAATTTTACCTTAAATTCTGGAATCTTATCCCTTTAGCTTAGATTCTTCAAGAACTTAATCTCTCCTTCAAACTACAACCAAAGAACACGAGAATATTTCTTGGAAAGTTAGAGAGAGAGGGGTAGCCATATTTTGAGAATAGGTTATGTCCTACACTTCAAACATGGAGAACATGATTCCATAAGATTCCATGGAAGGAATAAGATAAAACCATAAATATTTTCACTTACATTTTACTTGGAAAGAGAGGAACTCTCCAAGAACCCTATTGGAATTTTAGGTTGCAATAAGGAACTTGAGCGAACTTAAGAAAGCCATCTGATTTTTGTAGAGTTAAATTGAGTAAATAAGTTGATCTTATCCCTTTAAAGGGTCCTCCTATTTACCAGCTCTCTTTAGTAGGTTTTGGGCCAGAATTTTACTTTTAATTTGGGCCACAATTTGGTCAAAAAGGTCCAAGCACCTGATGCACCTACTTGGCCTTTGAGTGGGTCAAAAAGTCTAGTAGGTGATGCACCTACTTGGTCCTTTAAGCTGGTCAAAAAGTCTAGTAGGTGATGCACCTACTTGTCACATACTAGCTTAATTAAACCAAGCAAGCAACTCAATTATTTTATTTTATTTTCTGAACCTTAATCCCTTTGGCTTTAACTTAACACTTTACTTTAACCTTAAGCTCAAATACCACCTTACTATCTCGAGGTTAAATATTTTCTCTAAGGTTAACTTGGCCATTTACATTATGACATGAATGGGGCATTACAACACCTCCCAATATATATTAAACCATCACTACTCATATAAAAAACTTGGTCCCTCACCTATACGACAAGGCTATGTCAAGTGCTATATGAATAGAACTTGTATACAAAGAATATGGGGTGTTACAGTGAATCGGTCCGAGAAGCTCCAAATGATAATTAAACTATCAGAAACATAAATAACACATTAAAATGAGACTATCGATACCCATATCGCTATAGTAATATCTGGGATGAAATTTGAGTCATCGGTGGGACTGTGGGCCCCATAATCCAAAACCAAAACCAAAAATGGACAAAGTGGTCACAATGACCATGTGGGGTACATGCCTAGAAAATTCAAGGTAATTGGGAAAGAAATTCAAGCTAGAACGGCCCCTAAAAGTCAAGAACACAAAGAGTTAAATTAAGGAATAAAACCAAAAATTTGAGCAAGGATTACCTACCACAATGAGATGGACGAGCCAAAGAAGTGATTTCAATGAGCCCACAGAGCATGCTATTTCCCACGAGATCATATTCTACAAGGGACTTTCCAAACTTAGAGAATTTACAACAATGGTGGGTCTTGTAAGAATGCAGGAAAAGTAGCTTGGGGAGGAGTACAATTGTCATACCAAACACTGGAGTGTCCACATTTAGTTTCCCACCATATGTCTTAATCAAAACTGTCTCTTGCTTCAAGTATGTGTTTCCAAGTCACGGAGCCTCCTTTCTAATCCACCATCTGTGGTTCAATTTTCTTATAGTATTTATTCCACATGTAGTTGGACCACAAAGATTTTTTTATTCTAAATATCCACCACAACTTAGCAAATAATGCCTTAGACACATCAAACAAGGACCTGAAGCCTAAACCTCCCTCTTTTGTAGGCAGGCAGATGTTAGGCCAGGCAACCCAATGTTTACTTCTTCCATTTTACTTGAAGTTCCAAAAGAGTATTGCAAGAAATCTATGTAGATCATGTATGACACATCTTGGGGGATTAATGGCAGACATCATGTATATGGGAATGCTATTTAGTACATTTTTAATCAGAATAACTTTCCTCCAAATGACAGGATCTTCCTTTTCTAGGCTTGTAGTTTATTTTGCACTTTCTTTATCTATTCTGAGAAGTGAACTTTCTTCTTCTTTGCATGGACTATAGGGAACCCTAAGTACATAAGGGGGAATTGCCCTCTTATGAAGCCAATCTGTTTTTCTATCTCTCTAACATGAGCATGAGAAATTTTATGGTAAACAAGAAAGAAACTTTTCTTTATTAATCAGTTGACCTGATTGCTCTTCATATTCTTTAAGGACCTCAACCACCAATTTCAAACATGTCTTATCAGCAGATACAAATATGATGGTATCATCACCATAGGCTAGATGATTGATGTTATCACTCCATTTAGGAATACAAAAACCCTTAAACTCTGTATTATTAAACAAAGAGTTCAAGGATCTAGATAAAACCTCAGCAGCTAAAATAAATAGTGCTGGTGATAAAGTCTGCTTGTTTTACTCCCCTTGTAGAATGGAAAAATCCATGAGCTTGTCCATTAATCAGGACTGAATCCCATCCTTTCTAGCACTTTGATTAGGAATTTCCAGTTCACCCTATCATAGGCCTTTGCCATATCCAACTTCATCGCTACATTTGTAGGCTTACCCCTTATTGTGATATCTGAGATGATTTCCTATGCCAAAAGTACATTCTCTGTTATACTTCTGCCTCTTACAAATCCTGACTGGTTCTTTGAGATGAGGGAAGGCAGTAGCACTTCAATTTTGTCATGCAAGACTCTAGAGATAACCTTATTCAAGAAATTGCTAAGGCTTATTGGTCTCATGTTAGAAAAGGATTGTATATTCTCCTTTTTTGGTAATAAGACTAAGTTTGTATGGGTGATAGATTTGGGAAGTGTATTTCCTTCAAAGAAGGCAATAACAACTTTAAACACATCTTCACTCACTATGTTCCATTAGTTTTGAAAAAAGTGACCTGTGAACCCATCAGGGCCACTAGCACTATCTCCTTTTAGCTCAAAGACTACCTTCTGTACTTTTTCCATGGTTGGTGGAGCATTAATCTCATCATTATTCTGTTGGCTGATGGTATATGGGATGTGTTAGAGTAGCCTCAATTCTACATTGCTACTGCTATCAGTAAACCGTTCTTCAAAGAAGGATACAGCCTCAGTAACCACTTCATCTCCTTCTGCCCACTATCCATTTGCCTTCATAATTCTATTCACTTTCAACCTTTTCCTTCTTCCATTTAACAGGCTGTGAAAGAATCTAGTATTCTTCTCACCTTATGAGAATCATTGAATACCTGATTTTTAACTCTAAAATTCCTCATCAAAGTGAATATATTGCTTCAGTTATGCCTGATCTTTTTGAAGTATTATCCTATTTGATGCTGATGAGGTCTCCTCAAATAGCTCTTCTTTCATTCTGACAATTTCTTCCCTGATGATTAGTTTCTTAAAAATATCACCAAAGGTCTCCTTGTTTCATTTGGTTAGGGAAGTTTTGGTCCTTTTCATTTTAAGTTTTAGGTTGATAAACAGATCTAGCTCATTGGACACCCAATTTGCCCTTATTGTCTCCTGAAAGTCTTCCTTTTCTGTCTAAAACTTTAGAAACATAAAAGGTCTCCTAACAATTCCAGTTTGGTCACCACAAGATAGAATTAGTGGGGCATGATCAGATCTATTCCTTGCCATGTGTTCAACTTCTATTTTGCTGTACATCCCAAGAAATAGTTGATTAAACAGAAGCCTGTCTAACCTTTTAAAGATGCATGCATTGTCAGATCTTCCATTCCACCATGTAAAAGGACTACCTTTAAAATTTACATCAAGTAAATCATAGGAGTTCATACAAAAAGCAAGGTCTTCATATTATTGTGGATACACTGGAAGTCCACCAATCTTTTCTTCTCCATTCATAACCACATTAAAGTCACCACAAACCATCCATTGTGTATTTACATTCATACTGATATTGTATATGTCATCCCATAGTCCGAGTCTCTTAGTTGCATCACATTTATCATATACCATAGTAACAAGTAGGGATTTCCAATTTTTTGAAAGTGCAATTGCAAGGACAGTTGCTATTCTGTGTCTGAGACCACTCCGACATGCACATGATCCTGAATAAAACCCATATCTTCCCATTTTGATTGTGATTTGCATATTGCATTCCTAGTCTTATTTTATACTTATGAATTTGTCTTGAATTTCGAAAAGGTTCCATTAGTGCAATAATGGAGAATTTAGGATATCTATGCAATATTTAGATTCTGTGGAATGAATTTTGGGTCCTTACAGAACTCACATTCCAGAATAGTACTTTCATCTTCATAGGTCACTTGATTTAATAGTCCTTTTAGGATTGACTCTAATAGGCTTTGCTTCTATATTATTCTTGCCTTTGTTAGCTTTGCGAGCTGTTTTAGGAGACAATCTTGCCTTTGTCAATACCTGACCCTCCTTCTTATGATTTTCACCTTCTTCTTTATCCTACAATTCTTCTTTTTGGCTGTTATCTTCTTCTTGCTTTATATCTGTCTCCACATGATGTGAAACAAGTTCATGAAGAGACCTGATTGCTATTGATTTTTGTAGGGTGAGCTGCTGATTGAGTTGACAATAGTATTGATGCTGGAAGGCTAATGCAACATGAGAGACTTGTAATACTACTCTGGATATCTCCCCACCTTATCACCTTCAGGATCAATTGCATCAGAGTTGTCAATCTGAATTGGTGTCACAAATTTTTTCTCCCCTGATTCCTTTGTGCATATTGTCAAAGCCTTCATATTTATTGTTGGTTCCTGCTCCTGATGTTGAGCTGTAATTGATATCTCATTTTTTCTTTCTTCATCTGTTATTGCTTGCTTGTGCTTATTGCTGTGTAGTGATTCATGCATATCCCTCTTGCATGTGTTATCTTCATTACCCACTATGGTAATACTTGTATCCGACCTTATTACTACATCAGTACATATGTTGTGAGCTGTATTTCTCATGTGGTCCTGAATTATGCTACTACTGCTATTGCTTTTGTTGCACTCTCCATGTTGATTATTCTCTCCATGCTTGTCATTAGTGACATCTACATAGTCTTCTTCAACGCGAGAGCCTGTTTTGCTGCTTCTGGAGTCTTACTTCCCTTTCTCTTAGATGGTGTTGTCTTCTTGTTGTTGTTAGATTATCCTTTGTTGTTTATTGCATGATTGTTTTCATTATCTTGGTCTCTCTATTCTCCCTCCTTATCTCTTTACTCCTCCACATCTGCTAATGCTATAGAGGTATTGTCAGTCCTGATTCCTTCAGTTTAAAGGGGAAAGGTAGTGTCACTTAGGAATTTGTCTGGGTCATTTTGTATTCTTAATCTTCTGTTGGTGGGATTCCATTTGGGTCTTGTCTCACATTCTTTACTATTTTTTGTACCAAACTTGTGACTTTTGTTCTCCCCAGTATCAGTCTTTGTATCTGGTTTTGTTGTCTCTTTATTCAATTCAAGATGAAGTGGGCGACATTCATCTTCATTGTGACCTTGTAGTTTGTGTGTCTTACAATACTAGGGTAGGAAGTCATACTGAACCTTGTTTCTCTCCACCTTTGGTTCTCTACCATTGTTATTTAGCACTTCCAGTTCTATGAACTCTGTGAGGTTGCCTGCTAAGTCCACTTGGACTTTCACCCTGGCACAACTGGGTCTAGTTCTTTTTATAGTGGCCAAGTCAAGGTGTATTGGTTTCCTTACAGCAGCAGCTAGGGAAAATATTGATTCTTTGACAAAAAAAGTGGGTAGTAATTCTGGGAAAGATATCGATGCCAACACTTATGTTGTTTCCTCCTCCACCGTGAATATTGTGTCATATATGAGAGGTCTTATCTGATAAGCTATTCCATCCTTGGCTGTAATGTAGTACGCATTCTTTGTCAACAGGTTGACAAAATCCTCCATCAGTCTTAGTCAGATTAGTACATGTCGATTGCGTAGTATTCCAATCTTGCAATCTCCCTTTATCCTGCATTGCTTAGGAATTTGTATTCTCAATTCTGCAAGGTCTGGACACCTATAAGATAATTTACCCACAATTGCATATTGTACGTTTTCCACTACATTCATCTATTGTACTCCTTCTTGAGTTCATGTCACTCGTGGCACTCCATTGTGGTCGGTTGGTTTCTTGATAGGGATTATTCCTTGCTGCTCAGTCCTATCAAGATTTTGCTGATTCAGGGTACTAGGTTTCACCAGGTCTATGTACTTTTGCTTTGTACCTTTCTTGCCATCATCTTGTGTGTTAGGATCATCCGTAGGCAAATGACTAGGAGCGTTAGGCAAATTAATAAAAGGGTGATGATTACGCTGTGATTCGTTGGTTTCGTCAGGAACTCTGGAAGAACTAGGTGGGGTTCTGGGATGGATAAGGCTAGGAAAGGTTTTCTCTGAGATTGTGGGAAGCTGGCCAGTCACCATTGATGACTGACCAGTGGCCGTGCTGGCCATAAGAGGTGGAGCTATGAGAGGCTAAGGTTTAGGGTTTTGCATGAGAGAGATAAGAGCGTTCATCATTTTATCCGACTCATCCTTCTCTTCTTATCTGATTAAACTTGCATAAATTTGATTAAAAAGTTCGTACTGCACTTTAAAGTTACAACAACAACAACAACAACATACCCAGTGTATTCCCACAGCGTGGGGTCTGGGGAGGGTAGAGTGTACGCAGTCCATACCACTACCTCAGAGGTGAGTTAGAGAGGCTGTTTCCGATAGACCCCCGGCTCAAGACAAAACAGTCTAAAAATAGGCTAAAAAGGACGTAACAATGATTCAGGGTAAAAATACAAGATAAAACTACAAGAGACGATAGGAAGTAATACGTAGTAACAAACAACAGACAGAAACAGAGCACTGCCACTAAATTCTACCACGAGGAATCCATGAACAATAAACTATAAGCGTAGCACTACGATTACTAGTCGGGACAATAAGGAAAAACACTCCTACCTACTAGCCTACACACACTTCTACCTACTACTCTTCTACCCTAATCCGCATCCTCCATACCTTCCTATCTAGGGTCATGTCCTCGGTAAGCTGCAACTGCGCCATGTCCTTTCGAATCACCTCTCCCTAATACTTTTTTGGTCTACCTCGTCCTCTCCTGTAAGCATCCATAGCCAACCTCTCACACCTCCGCACTGGAGCATCCGTGCCTCTCCTCCTCACATGTCCGAACCATCTCAACCTCGCTTCCCGCATCTTATCTTCCACCGATGCCACACCCACCTTATCTCGGATATCCTCATTCCTAATCCTATCTCTCCTAGTAAACCCGCACATCCATCGCAACATCCTCATCTCCGACACCTTCATCTTTTGAATATGGGAGTTCTTTACTGGCCAGCACTCTACTCCATACAACAAAGCTGGTCGGACCACCGCTCTGTAGAATTTGCCTTTAAGTTTAGTAGGCACCTTTTTATCACATAAGACTCCAGATGCGTGCCTCCATTTCATCCACCCAACAACAATACGATGAGTGACATCCTCATCAATCTCTCCATTTTCCTGCATAATAGACCCAAGATACTTGAAACTCCCTTTCTTTTGGATGACCTGTGTATCCAGCTTCACTTCTACGTCATCATCCTGAGTCGCCTCACTGAACTTGCACTCCATATATTCAGTCTTGGTCCTGCTCAACCTAAACCCCTTAGACTCGAGGGTCTGTCTCCAAACCTCCAACTTAGCATTAACTCCTCCGCGAGTCTCGTCAACCAAAACTACATCATCCGCAAATAACATGCACCATGGCACCTCACCTTGTATTTGCCACGTCAATACACCCATTACCAAGGCAAATAGAAACGGGCTAAGGGTCGATCCCTGGGGCAACCCCATTAACACGAGAAAGTGCTCCGAATCTCCTCCCACAGTTCTAACGCGAGTCTGGGCCCCCTCATACATGTCCTTAATTGATCTGGTATACGCCACGGGTACACCTCGAGCCTCCAAGAACCTCCAAAGGACCTCCAAGCACTTTAAAGTTAAGACTTAAAAATAAAAATAAAAAGGATAGTGAGTGTCACGACCCTATTTTTATGGTCATGTTGGCACCTAAGAACCCCATTTAAGCGAACCAATCCCTATAGCCCAGAACAATTAGTAATGGGCTACACTCTAAGTAAGCATGCACAAGAAGCATAATAAACAGAAGAAGATAAATAAAGCAAATCGAAAGAAAGCAGTTTAGATATACATATATAGAAACTACACCATCCCACAACCTGGTATCAAAAGTACACGAGCCACTACTAAATATACAGAGTACAAGAGAGTGCGAAAGTAAAATATACAAGTTCCACTGAATAAACAAAAGAGTCAACTGCCAAAAGAGGAGATATAGCTAATTCCCGATCGCCAGGAGCTCACTCTATGTCTTGTATGCCCAAAAGCACTGCATGAGTCTCTGCATCAATGGTGATAGCTCACACTAGGATCTACACCAAGAAGATGCAGAAGTGTAGTATGAGCACCAATTGTAAAGCAATGGGTACCCAGTAGTCATCATAGGCCGACTGAGCATATAGAAAATATAAAAGCACTAAATAGTAGAGAAGAAAAGGTCACAGAAGCAAACAGAGAAAAGTACATGGAAGCTTGCAACATGAAGAAGGCATAAAAGAATACAAGTAAGCTATGCTAGCCGTGGAGGATATATCACATAATACAGGTGAAAAGGGTAGAGAACGCACCTGGATCCTTGCAACAACAATATATGCAGAAAGTTTAACAAACAGGGTGGTGTATTGGTAACCTCAAATAACGAGAGAGAAGTAAAAACAACTAAACATAAACATGCTTGCAATATAGCTCACAAGGTAAGGATAATCAACAAGTAAACAAACAAGTAACTATAATATGAACGAGTGAAACTAATCTACCTACAATCCCAACTGGCGCCCATAGACCCAAGGAATACATACAAGTGAAAACAAACCCTCCGGCATCCCATACTACCGAAGCGTAAACTCAACAAATAGCAAACAATGGTGGAACTATGCAAAAAATGTATGATATGATATGAAGTGCCAGTGGTACCATATGCTCCTCTTCCAGTGCTCGTAGGCCCAGCAGGTAGGACCCATGGAAGGCTCCCCCTGTATACCTCTTTTCCAGCACTCTCAGCTCGTAGCCCCTAGTCCAAATTGGCAAGGTCCATAGAGGTCTTCGAGACCACATACAAACTCTCAATATATCAATATGTGTTCCCAGAGTCCATCCGGGTCTAAAATCAGTAATAAAATCATGTCTAGCACTCTGGCCTATCCGAGTTTAGTATCATCCCAAAATCAGTAATAAAATCATATCTAGCACTCTGGCCCAGCTGAGTCTAGTATCATCTCAAAATCAATGATAAAATCATCATATAATATCATTTACTCCAAGAAGATCCATAAAACCATATTTAAATCCATTTATAACCATTTATAATTGAAAACGGGCCCTCGGGGCCATGCAAAGTTTAGAAATGTTGTGATAGTCAAGCCTGCAGCCATATAGTAGTAAACCAATGTAGAAAAAGCTCTTTTCAGGATAATGATGATATGTTCAAATATAATCAACAACTCATAATCAACCTACCGACCCTGCACAGGCTCAATCTACTCTACATCACAGATAAACAACCTGCCATAAAGAAATAATGTCCGAGACTCATGGACACTTCCCAAATATCCCACTATATTGGGTCCAAAGGAATATACAAAGGCCACACAGGGCTGCAAGGGTAATACTACAAATCTAGCTCAAATACTAAAGCAAATAAAGTAAGAGCGAACAAAAAGAAAGCGGACAAGGTCTGGGGTGCCAACCTAGTAAACCCAACCCAAGGATGCTAAATAGTATAATTATATTCTATATAAGCAAAGTCTAAGGTAGGTAAGCCGTAACATACCTGTGGTCTGATGAATAGCTATTGGAAAGTCGTCGCCCCAGCCCAAAATGCTCCTAGAAGCCTCAAATAGCAACCAAATTATCAAAAACACACTTTACTCGTCAATATGAAGCTAATGATACCCATAAATGCAAATAATTTAGCTGAGTCAAAATCTGGGTCAAAAGCAAGCCCATGGGCCTGGAAAACCAAAACCAAAAATGAAAATTCCCACGAGGTTCCCAACAAAGCTAGGAACACATGCTCAAAAATTGAGCAGAAAACAGGCAAGGGAAGGGCCCAAAATAGCCCCAAACGTCAAGAATAAGGTACGAATTAAAATGAGGAATAACAGAATTAAAAGGAGGAAAACTTACAATTTATGAGGGAGAATCGATCACGGGAACAAAAATAATCACCCCAACACTTGATCATGAACTTAGACAAATTTTAGAGCATTGAGCTCAAGAAGAATAGAGGAAAACATTTTGGGGTTTTTGAAAATGAAGAAGGGAGGCTATAAAAGTTGTCAGGCGTTATCCTGTGCACACGTAGCTAGGCCATGCATGCAAGCCTCGTGCACGCGGCCAGGCGCACATGCACGACAAGGGTAGTGGAGGACAGGCCAGGCACCAAGCTTGCATGTACGTGGGCTGGCCACCGTGCGTGCAGGCAGGCACACACATCCTAGCTGCCACGTAGGCAAAGAGCAAAGAGGAGGGGGCTAGACAACCTTCATTTCACATTGCAAATCCTATCGAATGGATCCTCATGATTCATTTGGGGTCCCACAAATGCAAATGAACTACGCTACTCAACCAAAAATGGCATTCCAGACTCAACGGAATCAATGAAATTCCCAACAGAGATGGATTTAAGGAAAAGTGGGCACTATGCTCAAATAGCCAACTTTTCCAAAATGTAACCCAATGGCCGAAACTGAGTCTGGAAGCCTCGAGACCCGATCCAAAGGTCCCTCGCGTAAAGTTGATATTCCAGAGCTAACAATGCTAATGGAATTTCCATCTGAGTCCGTCTTCTCTAAATGTTGACCACAATCAAACTTCGAAGTCTAACTACCTTGAAATCTCAGTAAGTGAGATAAAACCATACCAAAAGCTCCCATACCCTAACCAAGGGTCCAACTGGACCAAAGTCCACACTCCGAAGCTAACGGAACTTTTGAAATTTGATTTCAAGCATGCTTGCTAAGAATGTTGACTAAAGTCAATGATTTCCTAAGTTTAAGCTCTAAACAGGGAAATGGTCATAACGATCTCACGAATGGACCAGCCACTGAACCACCAGTCCTAGCAAGTCATAAATAACTTAGGGCCGCTATAGAAAAGCTCTAATAGTACAAGGATAGAGAAAATGCAAAAATGACAGGAAGGGTTATTACATCATCCACTACTAAAATGGACTTTCGTCCTCGAAAGTCAAGAAAAGGGAGTACCAGAAGGCTCAAAGAATTTCATATACTGAGCCTGCATCTCTCTCTTGTTCTCCCAAGTAGCCTCTTCAACCGGATGGTACCTCCACTAAACCTCAACCATAAGAACCTCTCTAGACCTCTATCTTCTGACATCTCTGGCTAAAATGGCTACCGACTCCTTAACAAAAGACAAACTCTCATCCAACTGCACTGAATCCCATTGTAGCCCATGGGACTCATCCGGAACATAATTCCTCTACATAGATACATGGAAGACTGGGTGCATAGCTGAGAACATAGGAGGTAAAGCTAACAGATAAGCAACACTACCAACCCTCTGAAGAATCTCAAACGGCCTAATATACCTGGGACTAAGCTTGCCCTGCCTGCCAAATATCATCACACCCTTCATGGGTGACACTCAAAGAAACACCCGATCACCAACGCTGAAATCTAAGGCAAAAAGTCTATGGTCTGTATAGCTCTTCTGCATACTCTGGGATACCCAAAGTCTCTCTTGAATCACCCAAACTCTATCTAGGGAATCATAAGGTAGGTTTATGCTCTGTGGCCTGGACTTAAAACCATCAAACCAACCCACTGGCAATCTGCAACGCCTACCATATAATGCCTCAAAAGGCTTCATATCAATACTCGAGTGATAACTTTTATTATAAGCGAACTCCGCCAAGGGCACATACTGATCCCAGGAACCCCCAAAATCAAGAACACAGGCCTGTAATATATCCTTTAAGATCTGGATAGTCCTCTTGGAATGGCCATCTATCTTAGGATGAATGCAATGTTGGCTGAACCTTTGTAGATATCTCTCACTGAAAATTCCTCTAAAACTGAGATGTGAACTGAGTACCACAGTCTAAAATAATCAAAGCTAGAACCCTATGCAAATGAAAACCTCATGAAGATAAATTTGAGACAACCTAATAAGATCTCGATTAGGGAGACTAATCGAAATCCAAACACGAAAATTAAATAAACAAAAGATATGAAAAATTAAAGCTAATCAACAAAGTTTATGGGAACCAAGGGACTTTATACCCTTATGGGAAGCAAGGGAATTTATACCCTCACCTCCCAAATGAACTCAATGGATTAACAATAACCCAACTTAATCAAACAAGAGACACACAAATTAATCCACAAATGGATGACTCTATGATTAATCAAGTAAAAGAAGTTTACAAGCAATCAAGGAGTCCACCCCTAATCACTCAACTACACTATTAGGAATACACCCAATAGTACTATTAGGAATCCACCCAATAGATTTATATAACTAGATTAACTAATTGGGAAATCCACCCAATGACTACAAGCTAGAGAGTATCAACAAGAAACTTTCAAGAAACTTTCAAAGCAATTCAATATTCATTAAAATCTTCTTAGCTAAGGGAAGGGAACCCTATTTATAGCTATTACATAAAGGCCCAAAAGTGACCTTGAAAGATAGCCCTACATAGCCTAATGCACAGGAGGTGCATTTGAGGTGTGTTTCACACCATGAGGAGTGCAGGTCGCACCAACACTTTGCATCACTTGTACAGAAACAATGTTGTGGGTTTGTGCATTCCTTGTGCATTAGAGGTGTGTTTAGCACCACTAGAAGTGCGTGTCACACCTTCAAGCAGATTAACTGGCAGCCTCCTCTTCGTTAAACCAAAGTTTCACTCACAACATTTGTGGAACTCCCACTATCGATGATAATAGCACATACCTTATCCATGATCTTGCAACGAGCATGGAACAAGTTCTCTCTTTGATCAAGCTCTTCTTTATCAAGTACCCCTATGATTAATCACATGATGCAAGATAAGTTCTCATTCACTTGCAAAGTCTCACCATCAATTTTTGAGGCTTCATCCTCTTGCCTAATCATAGGCTTACCATCTTCACACTCTAGAAGTTCCCCTCTTCTCAAGAGATGAGCAAAAATCACATTCTCCTCTAACTTCTCTTCATCACAAACCAAGGGTTCTTCTTTATTAAGCTCATTGTTCTTTCTTTTGTCCTCACACTTCTCCTCATTATCCATACAATATCCGTCAAACAAGGCCACAATGGGTCTTCTATTAGGACAATCACTTGCACATGTCCTCTACCTTGACATCTATAACATTCAATAGTATAAGGACGAGAAATGTTAGGTTTAACAAAAGTACCTCCTTTAGCTTTGTGTCTTCTTTTACCTTGTAGTCGGCTTTAGGTTGAGTAGCTTGACCACTACCTTTGGAGTGCTCTTGGGGAGATGACGACTTCCACTTATCTTCATTCTTGCTCCATGATGATGTTGAGGTAAACTTGAACTTGTAGGCTCTCTCTTCTTTCAAGTTCTTCTCAATTGTAGAGGCATCATGAAAAGCCTCCTCTAAATTCCATACTGTTGAAGTCTCATGGGATTTGAGATGTCTCATCTCAAGTTGGAAACAAACTAGATCACCATGTTTAGCATAGGCTCATCAACTTTGGAACTCATTCCCAAGCTCTAGAAGTCATCATAATATTCTTCAACACTTTTGGCATCTTGTTGAAGCATGTACACCTTCTTGATAACTTCTTGATGATAAGTAGGTGTAACATAGCTCACTTCCATCAAAGCTAGCAACTCTTGACATATAGGCAACTCATAAACGAGATCTCAGGCTCATTCTCTCACCTTGGACTCCCACCATATGGATGCATACCCCTCAAATTGAGTAATGGCATATTTAGCTTTCAATGCATCAAAAATGTTGTTGGTGAGGAAGATCCTTTCACTTTGTAACCTCCACTCAAGGAATTCTTCCGGATCACTACTACCTTTGAATGTTGGAAGAGTAACCTTGATGGTGTGCAACCCTCTATCATGGTCACCACGACCTCCTTGATAATAACCATATCTATCATCATAGTGACCACCATATCATTCAACCCGATTACCATAATGATCACCATGGAGATCATTAAACAATTCACCTCAGTCTCCATTATCTTTCCATCCTGCACCTTGATTTCTACCATAACCTTCGGGTTGCACCCGATCTCTCGGTGCACCATAACCTTGTCATCCACTATATTGAGGCCCATCATAGTGTCTACCAGCACAAGCTTCCTCAAACCCTTCATAGAGTTGATTGTGGTGGCTATCATGGTAAGGCTCTTAGTTTTAGTTATGTGATACATGCAAGTTAGCATGTGATGCATTTCGAGGTAGAGTTTGGTTTTGGTTTACCATAAAAAGATGTTCCTCTTGTAGCAGGTAATTTAGAAGTGTGGAGCTTTGTCTAACATTTTTCAGATAGTTAGACATTTGGAAAAGAGGTTGTTGGATTTGTGGAGTGGGGGTTGGGTTGTTTCAGGGGTTGCATAACTCATGTGCATGCCCCGGGGTAATAGTCATTGAGGAACTCGTGTTTCTATTTGCTCCTGACCCATGAGTGGTATGAGGTGAGTCCACCCGATTAAGACTCTCAGCATTCACCATCCTATTCTCCATACGATCCATCCTTCCATTCATATTAGTCATGGACCTATTTAAATGTGCTAAGCTCCCCTTCATATTCGCTATTTGCTTTGTGATTCAGGCAAAGCCCCCTTCAACATTAAAGGAACTCTCTCCTTCATGAGAACAATAAAGTGCCCTTGACATTGTACCTGCAAAATTCAACACACAAGGTTAGTAGTAAAGTTTCTCACCCTCTCGTATGTGAACACTCACTTACCTTCTATGCGTCTTCCAAAGATTAATAGTGAACTCCTTTTGCTCAACCAAATCACAAGTCACCTATCCTTTGTGGAGGAATTGATTCTTGTTACCCTAAACAAGGACGACTCAAAATCAAACGGACGGAGCCAAGAAGGTTTCCAATGAATGATCCAACGATAAAAGCTCACATGAAATTGGTACAAAATGAAACGGACACAAATGATCTAATCACAACTAAGTAGATCAAATACTTATTGTTAACTAGTCTTAAGATTTCTGGATGATAGGGGAATCAAAGAAATGAAACTAAGAAGATTAAACCTGAGATTTGATGGAGGAAATCGGTTCTCCAACTTTCAGCTCGTGCCCAGACTGATGCATTTCGCACAAGGGGAAGTGCCCATCGCACCATGACTTCGCACGCCCTAAAACAGATTGTAAACCTGCTTGGGGCAAAGTTCTAGTGCATTTCGCACCATGCAAAGTGCCCAACACACCTGCTTCACACTGCCCTAGGCAGATCACTGTAGCTTCCGCTTTTTGTACTCGTTTTTCAGATTTTTGTACTTTTTCCTCCTAGTACTTGCCTTTTTTGGTAAATTCTATTTTGTACAAACACAAGTACTCTTTCCTTTTTCTTTTTATTTGGATTTAACTCCTTTATTTCACCTTCTTCTTCAACAACACCTTGAATAACACCACGAACACCTTATGAATTTCAAATTTGCAACTCTCTCAATTTAACTCGGATTGACTCAAAATTTGAAATGTAGCTTCTCCTTGATATAAAGAACAAAGCTCGGTACAAATTAGAAACAATTCACTTCAAATTGAAGAGACCCAATTTTTGTTCTTCAAGTTCTTCAAACTTCAAAAATGGTGACTCCTTAAAACCTTAACCAAATTCTCCAAAACTTGAGATTCAAGCTCCTTATGACTAGGAGATCAAATCCCAATAGGTTTGAAGTCTCAAATCAACCCCGATCTCGAACTTGTTCTTCAAGCTTCTTCACTTAATTGATACTAGAGAACACAAATCTAGTATCAGATTTTCAAACAAAACACTAGATCAAATAATTTTTTTGCAAAATTTTCTAAGAACGTTTTTCCTTCCAAATTTTTTTGAAATTTTCAGATTTATGAACTTAGGATTAAGAATTGTGGGAACAACTCTTTAGCCTAACCTTTGATACAAAATGATAAGATATTGATTGGGGAGACTAATCAAAATCCAAATGCAGAAATTAAATAAACAAAAGATATGCAGAATTAAAGCTAATCAACCAAGTTAATGGGAAACAAGGGACATTATTCCCTCACCTCCCAATTGAACTAAATTGATAAACAATAACCCAACTCAATCAAACAAGAGACACACAAATGAATCTATAAATGGATGACTCTATGATTAATCAAGTAAAAGAAGTTAACATGCAATCAAAGGAGTCCATCCCTAATCACTCAACTACACTATTAGGAATCCACCTAATAGTACTATTAGGAATCCACCCAATAGATTTCTATAACTAGATTAACTAATTGGGAAATCCACCCAATGACTACAAGGTAGAGAGTATCAACAAGAAGCTTTCAAAGAAATTCAATATTCATCAAAATCTGCTTAGCTAAGGGAAGGAAACCCCTATTTATAGCTATTACATAAAGGCCCAAAAATGACCTTGAAAGATAGCCCAACATGGCCCAACGCACAAGAGGTGCGTTTCACACCATGAAGAGTACAGGTCGCACCATCACTTTGCACCACTTGGACATAAATAATGTTGTAGTCTTGTGCATTCTTTATGCATTGGAGGTGTGTTTATCACCCCTAGAACTGTGTGTCACACCTGCAAGAAGATTCACTGGTAACCTCGTCTTCCCATGCAATCATCCATAAGTTGTAGATCATTGATCTATGCTCTTCAATTGTCTACAATGCCTCTTTCTTCATGAATAGAGCTTGTAAGGCTTGGAGTTATTTGGCTTGGCTCCTCTCAAGAAGAATCATTTTGGCAGCTTTGTGCAATGGAGGTGTATTTAGCATTACTGGATGTATGTGTCACACCCTGGCCACATCTCTCAGGCAGAAGCTCTGTCAATCTCGTCTTTGCTCCACGCAATCATCAACAAGTCATAGATCCTTGATCTACGTTCTTCAATGGTCTCCAAGCCTCTTTATTTATGAATAGAGGTTGTAAGGCTTTGAACTCTTTAACTTACTATATTTGGGATGTATTGAGGATCTTCCAAGCCCCCTTTTGTGCTCCAATGGTGGGTGTGGATCAGATTCTTTTGTCTAGACCTTGAAGTATAGGTATAGCATGAATATCACTGGGCGATATCATATCACAACCTCTCTGCACTATAGGAAGAATGAATTGGTGAGAAGTGTGCAAACTTAGTCAGCCTTTCAATAATAACCCAAATAGAGTCAAACCCTCGAGAAGTATGTGGTAACCGTTCTATGAAGTCCATAGTGATCTCTTCTCACTTCCACTCTAAAATGGGAAGTCTCTGCATCAATCCACCAGGTTTCATGTGCTCGAACTTAACCTACTGGCAGTTTAAGACAGAAGATATAAACTCCGCTACGTCCCTCTTCATACCACTCCACCAGTAAAGCTGCCTCAAGTCTCTATACATCTTAGCTGCGCCCTGATGGATGGAATATTTGGAACAATGAGCATCACAGATAATCAACTGAATCAAATCCCCAACTCTCAAAACACAAAGTAGACCATCAAATCTCATAACACCATCAGAATCTAAAGTAGCCCTACTGGTCTCACCCCGAGAAACCTGATCACGAATGTCACACAACCGTTGATCCTCAAACTGATGACACTAAACTTGATAAACTAGAGTGGAACGGATCTTGATACTAGCAAGACTCTGCTAGGATGTGATAAGTTAAACCTAACCAAGCGGTTAGCCAAGGACTGGATGTCCAAGGACAACGGTCACTCAAAAACTGAAAGAGAGGCCAAGTTGCCTATACTCACTGCCTTCTTGATCAAGGCATATGCTACCACATTTTCCTTAACTGGATGGTACAAAATAGTGAAGTCATAGTCCTTCAGTAACTCAACCCATCTCTGCTGCCTAGAGTTAAGCTCTCGCTGACTTGTGATATACTGAAGACTACAGTAGTCGGTGTAAATCTCATAATGAACTCCATATAGATAATGCCTCCAGATCTTGAGCGCGAAGACTATCGACGCCAACTCTAAGTCATGAGTGGGGTAGTTACGCTCATGATCCTTCAACTACCTTGATGCATAAGCTATCACATGACCCTTCTGCATTAACACACAACAAAGACCAACCAATGAAGCATCACAATACACTAAAAAGCCCTAACCCTCAACTGGCAATGTCAACACTGATGATGAAGTCAATAAGGCCTTAATCCTCTGAATGTTATCCTTACACTGATCAGACTACTGAAATGGAACATCCTTCCTATTCATCCTATTCAAAGGTGTTGCTATGGAAGAAAAGACCTTGATGAACTATCTGTAGTATCCTCCAACCCAATAAAATTACAAATCTTGGTAGGAGTAGTAGGTCTCAGCCAATCTCGAATGACTGCAATATTCCATGGGTCCACTCTAATTACATCCTTAGACACCACCTATCCTACGAATGCTACTGACTCAAGCCGAAACACACACATTAGGAACTTGGCATAAAGCCGATGATCTCTCAAAGTCTAGAGTACGATCTTCAAGTGCTGCTCATGGTCCTCCCTACTCTATGAGTATATCAATATGTCATCAATGAAGACTATCACAAATGAATCCAAGAACGGCTTAAGCACCCTATTCATCAAGTCCATAAAAGCTGCTGGGAATTAGTCAACCCAAATAACATCACCAGGAACTTATAATGGCCATAACGTGTCCTGAATGTTGTCTTAGGGATGTCCTCAGCCCTAATCCTCAATTGGTGGTAGCATGACCTCAAATCTATGTTAGAAAACATTGCTGCACCTTGGATCTGATCAAACAAGTCATCTATATGCGACATCTGATAACGCCAAAACTATACCTCAATTAAGAAGCGTAAGCGGTCGTTGTCAAATATAGAACCCAACAAAGGTTGGGGTCGATCCCACAGGGAATAAGGTGCAAATTAAGTCGTTAGTAATTTAGATGACTAATAATCAACAGTTTCTGGTAATGGGGGGGGGGTGTTTCTAGTGATCAATTTTTAATTGCTACTTGAATATTTCAAATAGTAAACAATGAACTTTTATGAGTAAAAATCAATATTAGAGATGAACTAGGGATGTGTTCACCATGGTTTTGTAAACAACCTCATGTTAGAGTTCAATCGGGTTCTTTTCATATGCATAATGAAGAAGTAATTGAATTCGTTCCTACGTCTAAATGTTTCTCAACCAAATAGACGCTTTTCTTTCCAATTCTCTCGTACTTGAAAAGATACAATACAAAACTCAATTTATACCCTAAGTAGGTTAACCTCGCTAGAGCGTCAACCATTAGATGGGAGTTAGTAATCCCAAATCCTCGTTGTTAATCAAATTTTCCCGGTTTTAATTCCTTTGCTCAAGCAAATCAAACCTAGGTATGTTCTAATGTTTGCAACCATTAGAAAAAAGTAAACACGCAAGATTAACAACGTAACATGCACACAAACCAAACCCGATATCACAAGAACCCTAAGTTATTACTATTCCATGGATCCCACAACCCTAGTTGTGGGAAGTTTAGCCACTCATGCTTTGAAATGAAGAGAAGACAACGATATTCATAAATAAAGTAGAGATTCTTACAAACAATATGAAAATCACTGCAATTTCTCCAAGAAAAATAAGCCAAATGATTCCCAGAACAATGGAGGAAAAAGAAGAATACATTTTTGTCATATTTTTCTCTCCAAAAGTTGTCCAAAACGTTGCTTAAAATATTGGGTAATGAATAATAAAATAACCCTAACACAGGGTATTTATAGTAGTCCAGGAAATAAAGTCCAAAAATAGAATTTTTGGAATCCCGCTTTGTATTTGGTGGCCCACTTGACGGACCGTCACATGAGTGACTAGCCGTCAGGGTGGCCGTCGCCACTATCCAGTGGGTATGCTGCCTTTGCTTCATCTTGGTGGCATGGGTGACGGCCCACCAAGTGTGTGATGGCCAGTCATGCCAGCCACCACTCCTATCCAGTGTTGCTGCCAGACTTGGTGTCTTGGCTGACGGCCCACCAAGTGTGTGGTGTCCAGTCATGCCAGCCACCACTCTTATTTAGTGTTGCTTCCAGACTTGGTGGCTTGGCTGACGGCCCACCCAGTGTGTGGTGGCCAGTCATGCCAGCCACCACTCTTATCCAGTGTTGCTGCCAGACTTGGTGGCTTGGTTGATGGCCCAAGTGTGTGGTGGCCAGTCATGCCAGCCACCACTCCTATCCAATGGAGCTCTTTGATCATATTTCCTTCCTTTTTTATCTTTGTCTCCATTTCCTGCAAATATAACATAAAACAACAAAAACCATATGTGTTGCTTGAAAAGTTGCGAGTATTCTTAGTTAAAGGCGTAAAATATGCCGTAGAATCCCGGCACATCAACATCAGATACCTGTTCTTTATAGTCACCTTATTCAGCTATTGATAATCAATACACATCTACATCGAACCATCTTTCTTCTTCACAAACAAAACTGGAGCACCGCAAGGCGACACACTTGGCCTAATTAAAACCTTAGCTAATAAATCCTGAAGCTGCACCTTAAGATCCCTCAACTCAGCTGGAGCCATATGATACAGAGTAATGGAAATGGGCCTGGTACCCGACTCTAACTCAAATGCAAAGTCTATATCAAGCTCAGGTGGAAGGCCTGGTAAGCCAATCGAAAACACATCTAACAACTCTCTAACAACTGGGACTAACTCGAGAGAACAAGTATCAACTCTAACATCCAGGACATATGCTAGATAAGCCAAACACCCGCGCAAAATCAACTTCTTAGCCTGAAGGCAAGAAATGATCCTAGATGGTGCGCGGCTATAAGAACCCTGCCATACAACCGGGGATACACCGAGCATAGCTATGGTAACAATCTTGGAATAACAATCCAAAACGTCTCGGTGAGGGGATAACCAGTCTATGCCCAGAATCACATCAAAGTCTAGCATGTCTATGATCATCAAGTCAGCCCAAGTCTCAAGATCACCAACAACTATCAAACATGATCTAACAATCTGATCTATTACTAAAGAATCACCTACCATTGTAGCAACAAATACATGAATAAATAATGGCTCACTAGCCAACCCTAAACAATGAACAAAGTAGGTAGAAACATACGAACATGAAGAACAAAGATCAAACAATGCTAAAGCTGACTGGTGGTAGACAGAAATCGTACCTGTTATCACCGCATCTGAGGCCTCTACCTCCGATATACCAGGGATCACATAGAACTGACGCCAACCTCCACTGGACCAAGTGCCATCCCGACCACTTGTCCTGTCATGCTGGGCACCACTTCTACCAGGGACACCACATACTTTGACAGTGATCTCAAAGGCTGAGCCGACTGAGTGGCTAGTTGATCTGTATCCCAGCTGGGGGAACTCTTTGGCAAAATTCCCAATGATACCACACTCATAGCAAGGCCCTAGCAGCACACCCTGTCGAGACAAACTGGCTCAAAATGTATGGACACCATAGCCTGATGCCCCATATGATATAGCTCTCGATGACTGACCACTGTAACTATGCTGACTACCATAACTCTGATCAAACTGAGGCCCACCTGAAGCCTGAAGTGATGACTAAACTGGCCGGCTAGACTGACCCTAATGCTGCTGTGGCTGATATCCTCTACCCCACTGACCTGAACCTCTACCGCCAAAGCAGGAACCACTATAACCACCCTGATAGTGTGGCCTCTTATCTTTGGCCCTGGAGTCCTAATGATGGACATGCTCTATAGTGCAGACATGGTCCGCTATATCCTGAAATAGTCGCCTACTAGGAACTAGTATCTTTATAGTCTAAGCTCAGTCCTTAACCCCTAAACAAACTTATGAACCCTTTCTGGCTCTATAGGAATGATCATAGCCCCAAATGGAGAAAACTAGTGAAAGCGAGTCTCATACTCAGACACTATCATAGACCCCTACATAAATCAGGTAACCTGCTCGCTACGGCGCTCATAGTCACTCTACGGCAAGAACTTGGCTATAAAGGCCTCATAGAACTCCCTCCAAGTCAACTGAGAAAACAAAGGGGGATTACAAGCTTCCTGGGCCCTCCACCAAACCTTAGCTAGGCCCTCCAACTGATAGGTGACATAACCCACTCCATGAGTATCCAATATACCAAGATGATGAAGCATCTCCTTGCAAGATGTAATAAAGTCATAAGAATCCTATCCAGGAGCATCGGAGAACCTTGGCAGGGATAATCTCAGAAACAATACTAAAGCCTTTTATTCTGACTATATCATAACTGGGCGAGGATCAAGAGGCTGAGCCACTATAGGCACTGATAGAACCTGTGCATGGGGAGCCACAGTAGAAGGCAGTGCTCTTAAACTTTGAGCACCAAAGGCTGACCCCTAAATGGATGTCTGGGCCATATCAAAAGGCTTACCCCAACCATACCTATTAACTAAAGAAGCATACACCGGATATCTGACAAAGGAGCTGGGGCTGGTGCTGATACTTATGTTGCTACTGGCCTTGGTGGAACCTAGGTTGCGCCCTGGTTGATGAGTTGCTGATACGGAACTGACTTAGGCTTATACTCAGCCTCAGGAGCTCTAACTGGTGCCACTGCTCAGGCACATACTCAACCTCTACCTCTACAACAACCCCAGCCCATAGTTGGAGTCGGGTGTGCTAGTGTGATGGCTCGCCCTTGTTTGCTGCTGAAGATCTTGTACGAGCCAATTGTGGAAGAGTGAATGCAACAAATGAGATTCTAGGAAACCACCTAGGATAATATGCACGCTATAGAAGCGAGAGAAGAGTAATGTTTCCTAATATGCCCCTGTAGCCTCCCAAAGATAGGGTACAAACGTCTCTGCCCCAATCCGTAGGACTCTACTAGACATTGACTCCTATTCCGATAACACTAGTAACCTAGGCTCTGATACAAAGTTGTCATGACCTAATTTCTCAGGTCATGATGGTAGATACAACCCCGTGTAGACCAACCAATCATTGTAGCCCAAAATGGTTAGTAATAGGCTACACTCTAAGTAAGCATGCACAAGAAGCATAATAAGCCGAAGAAGATAAAAAAAACAAAGCGGAAGGAAGCAATCTAGATATACATATATAGAAACTACACCATCCCATGAACTAGTAAGAAAAGTACAGGAGCAACTACTAAATATACAGAGTATAAGAGAGTGAGAAAGTAAAATATACAAGTGTCTCTGAATAAACAAAAGAGTCAACTGCCAAAATAGGAGATATAGCTAAGCCTCGATCGCCAAAAGCTTAACCTATGTCTCAAATGGCCAAAAGAATTGCACGAGTCTCTGCATCAATGGCGTTAGCTCACACTAGGATCTGCACCAGAAAGATACCAAAGTGTGGTATGAGCACCAATTACAAAGCAATGGGTACCCAGTACGCATCATAGGCCGACTGAGCATATAGAAAATATAAAAGCAGTAAAATAGAAGATAAGAAGAAAAGGTCATAGAAGCAAAGAAAGAAAAGTACACATAAGTTAGCAGCAGGAAGAAAACATAAAAGAAAATAAGTAAGCTATGCTAGCCACAAATGATATATCATAGAACACAGGTGAAAAGGGTAGAGAACGCACTTGGATCCTTGCAATGACAATATATACAAAAAGTTTAACAAACAGGGCGGTGTACCAGTAACCTCAACTAATGGGAGAGAAGTAAAAGCAACTAAACATAATCATGCTTGTAATACATCTCATAAGATAAGGATGATCAAAAAGTAAACCAACAAGTAACTACAATATGAACGAGCAGAACTAATCTACCTACAATCCTAATGAGCGCCCATACACTCGAGGAATACATACAAGTGAAAACAAATCCTCTAGCATCCTATACTATCGGAGTGTACACTCAACAAACAACAAACAATGATGGAACTGTGTAAACAATGTATGATATGATATGAAGTGCACATGGTACCATAAGCACCTTCTCTGGCGCCCGTTGGCCCAGCAGGTAGGACCCATAGAAGGCTTCTTTTGTATACCTATACTTTCTCGTATACCTCTCCTCTGGAACTCTCAGCCCGTAGCCCTTAGTACAGATTGTCAAGGTCCATAGAGATCTTCGAGACCACATACAAACTCTCAATATCTCAATATGCGTGCCCAGAGTCAATTCGCATCTAAAATCAGTAGTAAAATCATGTCTAGCACAATAGCCTAGTCGAGTCTAGTATCATCCCAAAATTGGTAATAAAATCATGTCTAGCACTCCAACCTAGCCGAATCTAGTATCGTCTCAAAATCGGTGATAAAATAATAATATCATCTCTTTTACTCCAAGAAGATCCATAAAATAAGTTTTAAATCAATTTAAAACCATTTATAACTAAAAATGGGCCCTCGGGGCCATGCAAGGTTTAGAAAACTGGTGAGTGATTTAAAACCATTTATAACTAAAAATGGGCCCTCGGGGCCATGCAAGGTTTAGAAAACTGGTGATACTCATGCCCGCAACCATGTAGTAGTAAACAAATACAGAAAAAGCTCTTATCATGATAATGATGATATGTTAAAATATAACCAACAACTCAATAGCTCACAATCAAACTACCCGCCCTGCACAGGCTCAATCCACTCTACAACAAAGATAACTAGCCTTCCATATTAAAACAATGTCTGGGACTCATGGACACTTCCCACATATCCCACCATCTAGGGTCCAAAGGAATATACAAAGGTCACATAGGGATGCAAGGGTAATACTAAAAATCTAGCTCAAATAATAAAGCAAACGAAGTAAGATTGGACATAAGGAAAGCAGACAAGGTCTGGGGTACCAACCGAGTAAACCCAATCCAAAGATGCTAAATAGTACAATTATATTCTATATAAGAAAATTCTAAGGTAGGTAAGCCATAACCTACCTGGCATCTGATGAATAGCTGCTAGCAAGCCGTCGCCTCAGCTCGAACTTCTCCTAGAAGACTCTAATAGAAATCAAACTATCAAGAACGCACTCTACTCATTAATATGAAGCTAACGATACCCATAGGCCCATAGGCCTGGCAACCCAAAACTAAAAATGAATGTTCCCACGAGGTTTCCAGGAACACATGCTAAAAAATTAAGCGGAAAACAGGCAAGGGAAGGGCCAAAAATAGCTCCAAACGTCAAGAACAAGATAGGAATTAAAATGAGGAATTTAACGGAATTAAAGAGAGGAAAACTTAAAATTTATAAGGAAAAATCAATCACGAGAATGGAAATAATCACCCCAACGCTTGATGATGAACTCATACAAATTTTGGAGCTTTGAGATCAAGAGAAATGGAGGAAAACATTTTGGGGTTTTTGAAAATGAAGAAGGAACGATATAAAAGATGCCAGGCGCTGGCCTGTGCGCATGTGGCTAGGCCCTGCATGCGCAGCCTTGTGCACACGGCCAAGTGCACGCATACAAAAAGGGCTTCAAAGTCCACTCTAGGTGCTAAGCCTACGCATATGTGGAAGGACCACCGTGTGCGCGAGCACGCGCACACAGATTAGCTGCCGCACAGGCGAAGAGCAAAGAGGGGGAGGGCTGGCTGGCCTTTTTCATGCACGCAAACTGCCCACCACATGGGCGAAGGCCTGGATTGTACTGCAATAGCAACCAGCAACCAGCAAACTTGGCAAGGCAAAAATGCCATCAGATAGACCCTCTGGAGTCATCTAGGGTCCCGCGAATGCAAACAACTATTCTACTCAACAAAAATGGCATTCTAGACTCAACAGAATTGACAAAATTTCTACAGGAGGTTGATGTAATGAAAAGTGGGCACCACACCCAAATAGCCAACTTTTGCAAAATGCAACCCAATGACCCAAAATGAGTCTGGAAGCCTCGGAACCCAAACCAAAGGTCCCTCAAGCCCAAAGTCGGCATTCTAGAGCTAACATCATTGGCAAAATTTTCATCCGAGGTCGTCTTCTCTGAATGTTAACCAAAGTCAAACTTCTAAGTCTAACTGGCCTGAAAACTCATAAAGTGAGATAAAACCATACCAAAAGCTCCCATGCCATGACAAAGGGTCCAAATAGACCAATGTCCATGCTATGGAGCTAACAGAACTGTTAAAATTTGATTCTGAGCATGCTTGCTAAGAATGTTGACTAAAGTCAATGATTTTCTAAGTTAAAGCTCTAAAATAGGAAAATGGTCATAACGACCTCACGAATTGCCCAAGCACTGAACCACCAATCCTAGCAAGTCATAAATGACTTGGAGCTGCTATAGGCAAGCTCTAATAGTATAAGGAAGGCACAAATGTGAAAATGACCAAAAGGGTCATTATAATGAGTCAATAGGGAATGGTATGGGAAGAAAAAAAAGAAAGTTTTAAGAGTGCCCCCATGCATAAAAGGAAGTATTTGTAGTAAGGTGAGAAAAATAAAAATTTGAAAGATAAAAGATTAGAAATTGCTCCTTGCTAACAATATATGAAAAAGGGTGAATGCTAAAAAAATAAAAGAAGATGAAAAATGAGAGGTGAAAGAAAAGTTGAAAACTAGTAGTCACAAAAAAAATCTCTAAGAGATCAAAAAGTTGTAGTCATAAAAGTACATAGGGAGAGTAGTCACTATTTTAACCAAATATTTCCTATCCACTCCTTAGCCAACATTATAACTAAATAATATATTTTGATCCTATATTTCGATACTTTTGTTAATGGAGCATTACACTAAGGTCAAGCCTATGGTATATGTTTTCATACATGTAAATTCATTTGTGAGAGTGAGCATGATTGCTTTATTTATATGCCTCAAGAATTCACATATGTTGTTAATGTTTGTAGAGGCATCTCTCTTGAAGTGATGGCACATAAATGATGTAAACTTGGTGATCTATTCGATTTCTTTACTTGACCACATGATTTTGATTTTCCCTATATATTGAGTAAAAAGTTGGTTCTAAAGATTGCATCATCTTGATAGAAATATCTTTGTTATGAAGTGTCCAAAGAACTTTGTTTAAGAGTTGCTTGAATCTTGAAATGTCTTGGTAATCTAAGGAAAGTAACCTATTGAACTTGCATAGTATAAGGGAGCTTAAGCCAAGAGTATTATGTTTGTTCGAGGATGAACAAATGTTAATGCGTGGGGTTGTGATGTGAGTCTATTATACATTCTGTTTCACTATATTTTGCCCACATCTAAGCTTTGTTTTGAGAATAAATTGGCTTAATTATTATGGTTTATGCTTGATTTCCTGATTTTTCACTTATACAAGGTGATTTGTGTGATTTAGGTTAAAGAAGTCAATATAGGACTAATTTGGAGCAAAAGACCAATTTTTGCAAAGGAAAAGTCCAGGACAAAGCAAGAAGGTTGCAGGGTGAGCTCTATCAAGGTGAGCTATAAAGTGAGAAGGGGTAAGAACTACACGTTTCAAAATTTTAAACCCCGAAGAGAAGATCCCAAAGGTAAGAACCAAGGGGTCGTGTCGCGATCTCTTAGGATAGCAGAAGAGGCTCGCGATATGAACTAGGCATGATAGAGGGAATTTTCCCCTTTTCCCAGTCTGACTTAGAGGGGTCTTTTAGGTATTTTAAAATATTATAAATACCCGTTAAGTTATTTTTATCACAATTTTAGAGGAGAAGAAAAACACAGGAATCTCAAAGATCTCAGAGTTCACTATAACTCTTAGGGTTACTTCCTAACTCTTTTACTTAGAATGATTGCATGTTAATACATTATTATTGTTTTGTAATTGAATTATGAGTAGCTAAAAGCCTCTATCTAGGGTTGTGGCTATAGTATGAACGTCATAAAGTATATATAGATTATTTTTACAGAATCTATCATCACACTTTGTTCTCTTAAAATTATGCTTATTAATCTATTGCTTCACGACCAATAGGATAAATGCGTAATTTATATAGGAACTCAACAGAAGGATACTAGAAATAAAATGTGGGCTAAGTGGAGTAGGATGCGTCAACTGACAAATTTGCGGCTAGGATAGAGACTTACTAGATCGCCATACTTGGATTACATATATGATGACAACTTATATCCATTTGAATTAATTTGACTATCCCTACTCAACAATGTAATTAAAAGGCTAATTTGGATAGATACTTAGAGTATTGTGAGAGCCCATGACCATACTATTAACCCTGTAATTTAAAAATTCGGTAGATGTATTAATAATACTTAAATAAATATAGATAAATTATGATGTAATTACACAAGTTCCATAGCCCAAAGTCTTAATACTTCTGTGATTAAAACATCTAAACTTCAAACTCTTATTGCTTTCTTAGTAGAAGAATAAACTAAACAAAAACAACTATTTAAATAGATAACACTTAGTTTTATAATCTTAATAGTATAATTGTATAATTTGTCAGTAATTTAGTCCATGAGAGATTGATAGTACCTAAATTCTTACAATTATTATATCACTTACGGTCATGTACACTTGCATGTGTGTTGGGAGACAATACTACATGTATGCACATTGTTTATGGATTAGAATTTCATGCCTGTTGTCACACCCCGAGCCTAAACCCTGGATGTGATCAGCACTCAGAACCACTGTTGTCCCTAGCAAACCCTTGGCTTAGCTTACTATTGAACTAACCACTTATATGACTTGTGGAAGCTTTAAAGTAGTGAACATGCTGACACTTTCAAATTAGAAATCAAGTATCTTTTATAAGTTTGAAACACATAATTATCTGAAGGAAGTACTCTAACAACTGACTCTTACTAACTCTGTCTAATAAAGCCTCTAATTGTGAAGAATGGAATAGTCTTTTTGGACAAGCCCCCAAACTACCTTTATACTCTATTGATAATGGCTAATGAATCAATTAAACTACAGGGGTCCTCTAAAATTGAAGAGGCCTCACCAAAGCTAAAAGTGAGTGAGAGCCTAAGGATGCACCTATTGCCGAGCCTGATTAACTAAATCTGCATCACTAAATGATGCAGTGCCAAACACCATCAGTACATGATATAAACGGTATGTAATAAAACTGAGTGGAAAGAACAAGGCTAATACAACTGATCACTAAGATACAATGAAGGTATGGGTACAACATGAAAGGATAGATGAAGTATAAGATATATGAAGTAAACAAAGCATGAGTATGCAAAAGGAATAGCAAAACACTATATAAACTAAAAGTTAAACACTAATAGCAAATACTAAAAACAACTTTAGCTTTTACTTGGGAGTTTTCTCATAACCTAAAATCACTATGTGAGCTCATGATACTCCATCATCTTGGCCATGTTGGCAGAGCCATCCTATACCTTGTTGGGGTATAGAATGAAACTTAACTTATGGATCCAAAACTGAGCCCTTACTAGAGGCTAAATGAGGAGTCACTGGAATCAACAACATGATCATATCTTATGCTGTCTTACATAGTTTTGGATCTTGGATTGGATGAACACTTACCCATATCGGTGATATATAGTCCTCACAAAATAATACATATGCTCATATCTATCATATCCCACTTTAGGAAAAAATTAAAAATACTTTACTTTGAGTCTTTACTCAATGCTTACTTCTTTAAAGTGAACTTTTCTTTTCTTCAAGATCATACACTTCAAAGCTTTAGACTTTTTGACTTGAAAACCTTTCATGAAATACACTTTAGAACTTTAAAACACTTTCTCTTAAAAGCATTGCATAATAATACTATCTTAGGATGTACTTTAATAATTAAAATACAACTCATGTGGTCCATGGGATAGGAACAAGCCTGAACAACGAACAAGAACACAATGATAAAGTTTTCCACACGTCTAGTACTTAGGAATCAACAATAATCATTCAAGATATGAGAAATTTGAAATAGAGGACTTTTGGTAAATACCCTAGCCTTAATCTTTCTGAAAATTGAACTTTTAGATGTTAGGGCATGAGCAAGGACGAAATTCCCTTACTATGGTAGCCTTACATGCCTTATATGCTCCAAACCTCAGGGAAATTTGTATATTTTGATCTTGGCACCTAGAGAATGATTTCTCCAAAGAACCCTAGGATTTCATATCAAAAAACTTTTTACAATCCTTATCTAGGGCTAGGAATCATTAAACTCACATGGGGAATGGTAGAGATGACTTACCTAGACTTGAGAGGATGAGAGGAGGCACTTAGGGTTGAGAGAACTGGTCTGGACATGAAAAGTAATGAGAAAACAACTAAGGCATGCTTTTATAGGCGCCTGCAAATTCAAGAGTACTGTCCATTTTATGGATCGTGGACTAAGTCTATAGATCATGATCTTAACCATAGGACCTATCCTGAGATTCCTAAGTATCTAATCTATTTTTTCATTGATGGGGTTTACGAAGCGTAGAACAGGTCTATGGACCATAGTCTGAGCTGTTGACTTCCTCTGAGATTTTTCTGGTTCTCTAAAATGGATTTGCAGTAGCCTTTTATGGGCCGTTGATGTGGTTTATAAATTGTAGAAGTACCAATATGTTATTTTGGATATCGCTCTGAACTTTTTTCATGGCTTGGTCTATGGACGATGGAATAATACCATGAGATGTAGTTCCTCTCATTGAAACATGGAAGGCAAGGTAAGGTCATATCCTACGCTTCTAGACAACTTAAAGTACATTAGAAGAACTATCCGATTCATGACCTTGATTTTGCGATAATCGTATTTACTTTGAAAATATGGCATAATTATCTTTATGGCATGCATGCAGATGTTTTCACAGATCACAAAAGCCTCCAATATGTTTTAAGTCAGAGAGAGTTAAACCTCAAGTAGAGGAGATTGCTTGAGTTGCTCAAAGATTATGACATGAGTTTACTTTACCACCCGTGGAAAGCGAATGTGGTTGCTGGTGCACTTAGTAGGCTGTCCATGGGGAGTACTACACATGTAAAAGTGGGGAAGAAAGAACTTGCAAAGGATGTCCATCAACTTTTTCATTTAGAATTTTGCCTTATTGACTCTGGGGATGGAGGTTTAGTAGTTCATAATGGGTCAAAATCATCTTTAGTGGTTGAAGTTAAAGAGAGACAGTTCAATGATCCCCTTTTGCTTCAATTGAAAGAAGGAATCATTTCACAGAAGATCATGGATTTTGAACTAGGGGGAGATGGAGTCTTGAGGTACCAAGGTAGGTTGTGTGTGCCTAATCTTGATGGTCTTAGAGAGAGGATTATGGCCGAAGTGCATAGATCCAGATATTCCATTCATCTGGGAACTACCAAAATATACCATGATTTGAAAGAATCTTATTGGTGGAATTATATGAAAAAAAGCAATGCAGATTTCGTGTCTAAGTATCCCAACTGTCAGCAAGTCAAAGTTGAACACCACAGACCTAGTGGTATGACTCAATACATTGGTATCCAAGAGTTGAAATGGGAAGTGATAAACATAGACTTTGTAACAGGTTTGCCACGGACACGTAGCCAACATCACTTGATTTTGGTGATAGTGGATCAAATGACTAAATCAGCTCACTTTTTGGCTATCAAAATGACATACCCTATAAATGAGTATGCTAGATTGTACATTTAGTGATAGTCAAACTTCATGGAGTTCCATTGTCCATTATTTCAAACAGAGGTGTTCAGTTCATAGCTTATTTTTGGAAGTCATTTCAGAAAGGTTTGGGCACGAGGGTAGAATTGAGTACAATATTTCATCTGTAGACAGATGGTCAAGCAGAGCGCACTATTCAGACACTTGGGGATATGTAAAGAACATGCGCTAAAGACTTCAAAGGTAATTGGGATAATCACCTCCCTCTTATTAAATTTGCTTATAATATCACTTACCACTCTTGTATTCAGATGGAATGATTTGAGGCCCTCTATGGCTGAAAATGTAGATCTCTTATTGGATAGTTCACGGTGGGTGAAGCTACCTTGATAGGGCCATACTTGGTTCACCATACTTTCGAGAAGGCTAAGCTAATCCAAGAGCGGTTGAAGACTGCTCAAACCTGCCAGAAATCTTACACTGATGTGAGACAGAGAGAATTAAAATTTAGTGTTAATGATTGGGTGTACTTAAAGGTTTCATCTATGAATGCAACAAAAACAACAACATACCTAGTGTATTCCCATAATGTGGGGTCTGAGGAGGGTAGAGTGTACGCAGTTCGTACCTCTACCTCAGAAGTGAGGTAGAGAGGTTGTTTCCGATAACTCTCGGCTCAAGATAAAAAATAGTCTAAAAATAAGCTAAAAAAGACGTAATAAAGATACAAGATAAAAATACACGATAAAAATACAAGTGACAATAGGTATTAATATGTAGTAACAAACAATAGATAGAAATGGAGCACTACCATAAAATAATACTATGAGGAATCCAAGAACAAGAAAGTACAAGCGTAGCACTACGATTACTAGTCAGGACAAGAAGGAAAAACACTCCTACCTACTAGCATAGACACAGTCCTACCTACTATCCTTCTACTCTAATCCGCATCCTCCACACCTTCCTATATAGGGTTATATCCTCGGTAAACTGCAACTTAGTCCCTAGTATATTGGTCCTTATGAAATTCTGAACAGGATTGATAATGTGTCTTATGAATTGGAGTTACCTATGGAGTTAGAATCAGTACATCCTATGTTCCATGTCTCCATGCTAAAGAAGTGTGTTGGTAATCCTTCACACATTGTCCCTACTATAGATTTTGGAGTGAAAGATAGTCTACCTTACAAAGAAGTCCATGTTAAGATTGTTGACTTTTAGGTTTGCAAGTTGAGAACCAAGGAAGTAGCATCGGTAAAGGATCTGTGGAGAAACCAATTTGTTAAAGAACAAAGCGTTATCATTGAGGACAATGCTCCATTTATGTTTGGGGGTGATTTAAATTTAGTTATCGCCTTGTTAATAGTAGTTTAGCAATAAACTCCGAGGGTTTTCTTAATACCACGGTTCTTTCCCAAGGAGTAGAAGTTTTTTTTTTTTTTTTTTTCTTTTTTTTCTTTTGTTGCGAACCAGGTTGGTTTTTCCCTATGATAGATTGAGAGGAAACTTTCTTAAGGGAAAATTTTATGTTTTAGTTTAAATTAGAGTCTGTAGTGTGCTTGTGTCGAAATGGACCCACCAAAAAAAATTCTTCACAAGATATTTTTTAATAAAAAAGAAGAAACGAAAGAGGAAAAACAATTTTTTTGAGGAAAACATTCTCTTGTCATAATTTGCACCCTCTTTCTTTGGCTTGATTAGTTCCTAAACAAGTGTGTAATGAACTTGGAATAGCTTGTCAAAAGTCATTTATCCCAATTGATCTTGAGACTAATGAATGAAGTCTTGTGGCATGATGCCTTGTGTAGTCAGGATTTACTTTGATTCTTGTGCATGCGTGTTGTCTAGAACTTGCCCCGAATGTGATTCAAGGCAAAATTCTAGGTGTGACCGAGCTTGTAAAATAACCTTATGCCCTCTTCGAACAACCACTTCATCCAAATGGCTTCCCTCAACATCAATTCTAGTGAGCCCCTTGAGCTTGTGACCATTCTTTGGCACCTTGTTTAACACCTTAACCTTTTTGAAACCTCTATCTTGGCACCCGTCCTCCCTAAGTACTCAAAAATTAAAAAGTAGGCCAAAAACCTAAGTTTGGAGGGGGAATGAAAAGAGAAGTTTGGCAGTGTATGTGATCGATGAGGAGAAGAAAAAGGATGCACTTCAAGTGCAAGGTATCACCTAAGTTGAATTGTTAATTTCTCCAAAAAGTTCAATCAAATGAGCAAAAAAATGAAAAGAAAGAATAGGTGCTACCAAAAAAAGGTTATACAAGGAGTTTTGAATGATCATGATTGAAAAGAAGAAGCTTGGGTTGTGTGAGGGAGAAATAAGGTGAAGTAAAAAATTCAATGATGTGAGTGGTGTTCAAGATGAATGAAAAAGCATTAGGGAGGCTTATACACTTGAACCAAATGCAAACTTTACCTTATCCCTAGCTAATATCGTAACCCGTAAGTCCTAGGTGATTTCGAGCTTGGTCATCCTACATTAGTGGTGATTTACATAAAAGGCAAGCCTATGAGTCGACATGTGTGCACTAGAACTTCCTTGAGATAGTGAGAATATTCTTGGTTCTCTTATGATCCCTTTGTTTTGTGAATCGCATGATTGTGAGTGGAATTCTCTCTTGCGGTGAGTGGCATCATACACTCAAATTGAAACATGAAGTCTCTATTTCAATTGAGAGAAATGAATGAGACAAGTTGTGCGGTGAATCTCGAGGTAAACCTTGATGGTCCATGCCAATGACTCGAGAAGCTTTGTATCTTGTTTTTATTGACAATATTACCTTGATTTTAAATGAGAAATGAAGTCTTTTTGAAAAGGTTTTGAAATGATCTATTGCCTGGATAATGTGATGGTCTAAATTGAGATGAGAAAAATAGTTGAGTCTTTTTGTTTGTTATTTTTCTTAGTTTTCTTATTAGAATAGAGTAGTCTTTGGTGCCTTGATTGAGTTCTAGATCATATTTCATTCCTTACCTTGTGAGTATCTTGCTTGAGGACAAGCAATAGTTCAAGTTTGGGGGTTTGATAAGTCGGTAATCTACCAACTTATTGAGACTTTACTCATGAATTATTGCTATGTTTTGATGAGATTTAGAGGTTGTTATGACCTTTATTGATGTCTATGCAGGTACTTGTGATCAAATATAGAAAACAAGGAACCCAAAAAGAGCCAAAAAGGAGTGAAGTGTGAAGTGAGAAAACAAGATGAAGATTCTACTGAGAGATGTGGCGCTAGTGCGACACGCACTTGCCTTGGTGAGAAACGCACATTCCACCGCATGGAGTCCAAAAGTTGCTGAAGAATCTGTTAAGGGGTGTGATCAATGTGCGACGCACACACTACCTGGTGCAAACTGCACCCCACTTCACATGAAGCTCCCAAGTCAGCTTGAGTCACTGGATCCCTGAATAGGGTGTGCGATGCACACATGCTGAAGTGCGAACCTCACGTCACGCCGCACACCACCTGAAAGGCATTTTTGTCTAAATTTATGTGGCATTTTGGGAATGCTTATAAACCCATTTTAGGCACAATTGTAAATAGTTCAGATAGTTTTGGAATAATTTTCTTAGCTTTGTAAATAAGTATTCCCTTCTAAGAACAAAAAGAGGGTTTCTCTCAATTCCTTCTACCCAATTCTTAGAACCACCATTTGTGTACAAATTGAGCTTGGATATTGAGAAATTTAGCTTGAATGGAAGGGAAATTGTATTACCCATTTGGTATATCTGTTTTCTTAAGCATGAGTAGATAAACCTTTTATGTAGGGATATGTTGATAACGGGTACTTGATAAATGGGTGTGGGTGTTGCTAATTCTTGGTTATAATTGCTTTATTGCATTGGGTCTAGTGATTTCACCACATTTTAACTCTAAAATTGGTTGTTGTAAACATTAATTTTCCTAACTTGGTATGTTGTTTCTTGAAAGAGCATTTCATACTTTCGGATGTGAAATTGCTAGTGGGAACTTGACCTTACATTTATATTGAGGCTAGAAATAGCTCATGCCGACGAATCACCCACTTAAGTGTCTAAAGCTAGAAATAGTATGACCTCCCTAAGCATATCTTGGTTGTTTTATTGCCTAATCGATAGTGCTTGAGCTATGACTATTGGACATATGATTGTTTGATCAAGAGATAGATAATTGTACCTATGACCAAGGCTACTTATATCATTTAGTAAGAATTTTCATGAATAAGCAATCACCATATCCCATGTTCAAACCAATTTGACGCACATCCCTAGTTGTCCTCTTATTGTCTACACCTCATTTTACTTTATTGTTTTGTTTGTTGAATTGCAAAATTGTGACAAACTCTCAATTCCACCCTTTTTATATCAATGGTTTTTTTTATCAATTTTTGATAACGCTCAAACGTACTCTCCTAGAAGGAGGTATCGGTGATCGTTAAGCAAGAACATTTATAATCCTGATGGGAGTAGGGGTCGATCCCACAGAGAAAAATGAAATCGCGATTGAGCTAATAAATAATCTAAGCAATTTATTGGATTTTAAAGAGCAACAACAAAAAAAAGATATCTATTGGGGGGGGGGGGTTTAAACTAGAAAACAAAAGATAAAAGAAAACCAAATAAAATATAGATATGATCAATGGCTTTCACCTTGCTTTCACCAAGGAAGGAAAACAAGGGAGAATTGGAAATAAGAATTCAATTAACAAGACTTGCACCCAATTAACACGTGGGTAGTCTTGGTTAAAGGTATGCCTAGCCATCTCTCAACAAATCAATTATATATCTCATGCATTCTATCGAATCACCATGAGTGAGAAATAACCAACCAAATCAACTTGGGTGAGTTGGCTATATCTAGCTCCAACTCTTAGATTAGGGTTTCCAGCGAATTGAGCTAGTCCTAGCCTCAATCTAGAGTGGAATACCAAATCCCCACTATTGAACCTTCCTGAATTAAGGAACTCCTCTCTCAAGAAAGAACTCAATTAGAATGCTAAGTCAATGTTTGCAACCATTAACTATAAATTCAAGCATGGAGGATTCAATAGACCTACATAATTAAGAAAGAGCAAATACAAAACATGAATTCAATACCCAAACAAGTATTATCTCTAATACAAAACCCAAATCTCAATTCAACAATTACACCTACAAATCGGCAATTAAGAACAAGAGTTGAAGAATGGAAACTAAAGATTTTATAATAAAGAGCATCCAAATCTTCACTCATATGGTGTTGGTTGATGAACTTGCTCTACAAGCTTGTCAAGAGTTGTGAAATTTTCCAAAGATAGCTTCCACGATGGTTGAGAAGTTTTTTATGTGGATTGGGTTTTTCAAAAGTGTGAATTTTCAAATCTGTCCTGCAACTGATGACTTCTTCATCGCAGTCGCGTGACCTATCCTCGCAGTCGCGAGGCTTTATCTTTTCCTTCCACGCGGTCACGTGGCTTCACTCTCACGGTTGCGTAGCTTTGATTCCATGTGCATTGCGGTCGCGTGTCTTATAGCTCGTGGTCGTGATAGCCAACTTGATGCCAGTTATCAGCAGCTCCCTTTAGCTCTAATTGACTAGTTTTCAGTCAAATTTTTCCCGAACACTTCTAAAACACAGAAACCTATAAAATAGAAGTAATCCGTATCAATTGCATTATTTATCCACTTTATACTAGCAAAAGCATAAGATTAAAAGCTAAATAAGTAGGTAGCATACCAACTTATCAAACCCCAAAACTTGAACTATTGCTTGTCCTCATGCAACTAAAAATTCTAACTCAAGAGGCACACAACACAAGTGCAAAGACAAAACCATATGCCAAGGAAAACACATTTCAAGCACTAAATATGACTTCGGTTGGTACTAATGATTAATCAATCACATGTTTACCTCAACCAAACAACCCCTCTATTCAAAACACCACTTTTTAAGAATGCAATAGGACTTTAGAAACAATCAAGTGACAACAATCAATCCTCAAGAAGTGACTCAAAATCACTAGTTAACCTAATATGCTCATTTGACTCATTTGGAATTTATCAATATCACCAACTAGCCTAATTCATATGCCCTCACAAGAATGAAAATCCCAAAACACTCTATGTACAAAGATAGCACAAGGGACAAATACACAAACACTCACACTCACAAAGAACTTCAAGCACTACAAGTATCAAACCATAAGCTTGCCCTTATTTTCAGTTGCCACTTAACTCAAAAGAAATTGGTCGGAGATCTCAAAAGGATTTTCTAAGCTTGTAATGAGGGTTAGGGGAAGGGTAGGATACACAATTGGATTCAAGTGAGTAAATCCTCCTCGAACTCCACAAAACTTTTTCAATCTGAAACCAAAGCCATTTCTTTACAAATTTTTCATGCAACACAAAGCACCACTTCATTCTTTTCCTTTGATGCCCCAAATTTCTCATTTTATTTACCTTGGAGGTTTTCTTTTCTTTTCTTTGTTTTCAATTTTCTCATTTTGCTTTTCTTTCCAAATTCTTTCTTTCTTTCAACTATTTCTTTTGATGCTTGCCATGAACTACCATGTATTGATCATTCCCTCTAAGGTATGTCTCAATCACCCCTAAACTTAGGCTTTTAGCCTCAAATTCACATTTCTAGAGTTCAAGGAGGAAAGGTTCAAAAGAGGGATTTATTTTCAAAATGGTTCAAGGATTGTAATGTGCTTGCCAAAGAAAGGATATTAAGGTCAAATGGTGTTACTAGTGATACATTTAGTGCAATAGTAGACTTTTAAGGCTAAGTAGGCTTCCAAAAATCACAAAGAATGCCTAAGATAATTTCTCCAACCAAAAGCAATCAAGATTAGCATTAGAAGACTAACCGGGCAAGTTCTAGTTGACACAAGCAAGTACAAGAATTATTCACCTAAATCTCACCACACATGGAATGCGAATTATTCAAGATGGGTAAATTTCACTTCCTAAACAAGAACAAACAGATCCACATTCTATATTATCACTGCTAATGAGTTAAGAGTGACAAAAAGATTAAAGGAGTTGTCACAAACACATTCTTCGCCATGCAACTTTTCACAAATTTTTTTGGAGGAGGATGCCTATTTCAATTCGCATATGAGACTAATTCCATTAGTACCAAACAGTAATGATTCAAAATTATCTCAAAAGATGATGATTCGCCCTTAAGAATGATGTCACCTAATCTATCATAGGGACAAATCATCTATCTAAATCATTATGGATACTCAAAATATACCAACACACACACCCCCACACACGAGAAATTTCATCTAGACTAACGGGTACTCAAACTTCTCCTGGCTCATAACATCCAATTTTTAGCCTATCAGGTACTCAGACTTCCCCTGGCTCACAATACCAACAAAGAGATGCTTTCCCTTAAAAATATCATCACTCAATCTATCATTGGGAACCTTTACTCAAAACCAACTACAAAAGAAATTCAAGAAGCTACAAACAAAGAAACTAACAACCTAAACCATCAATTCCATCCATAGTAACTCCAAAATCCAACAAGGGAATAATAATATAAAAATAAACACAACAAGGGCACACCAATATCTAATATCAAAATAACTAAGACCGGAGACCATACCTGAGGAGTTGCAAAGATGATATGGAATTGAAGTTGATGGAATGTATTATTTTTGCCTTAGGAGAGAGAAGAATCCAAGTTTCAAAGCAAATGTTGTTTTTGAAATGGCTCCTTTGATCTTTTATTACCTGGAATAGTTCAGTGACTTGCGATCGCGTGGCCTTATCACGCGATTGCGATGAGTTAAGAACATGCAACCCCATGCGTTCATGAAAGGTTAGTGAGATTTTACCTTATCGTGATCGCGATGGTCAAGGGTCGCGATCGTGATGGTCAAGGGTCGCGATCGCGATGCATTATTGCATGCTGAAATTTTAGAATTCTTCCCAGTGCACTGTCTTGTCGTGCAAAGTCAGGTGCGATGGACACTTTGGGAGGTGTTAAATGCACTAATTTTGCACAAGCCAATATTTTTGCTCAGTTCGCTGTTTGCTTGTGCGATGGCATATGCGACAAGCACTTTTCAGGTGCAAAATGCATGTTTTCAGAGGTATTTTTGGTGCTTTTCAACACTTGGTTCGTCTTCTCCTTCCCTTGGATACCTAAAAACAAATAAAAATGAAACAAAAAGTGAAGTAAAGTATAAAGAAGAATTTTTCAAATGATAGGTTGCCTCCCATAAAGTGCACAATTTAACGTCGCGGCGCGATGCAAGATATGTCATAATTTGGATCTCCATTTGGAGTATTTGAACCTTTGATCCAAACTTGAATCGAACTTCTGGTAACAATCGAGGGGTGAAGGTATGAACATGAGAAAGCCATTTTCATGATTTCATATTTTGTACTTTTTTGCCTTCAAGTGAGGAAGGTCGCGTTTCCTTCTATCCACGACAACTTTAAAACCAGATAAACCTTGATCCATCCTCCTTCCAAGGTCTTCCAAAAGATTAATTACTTAAACTTTCGTCCATTCAACCAAACTCAAGGTTAAAAAGTGGTTGGAGTAGGATTTGGACATCTCCACCTTCAAAATTGCCTCATACATAACATCCTCACTTTCGAATGAACTAGAGTCTTTCAATATAAGCTATTGAACCCTGAATTGTGACTCTAGTACCACTCATTTGGGTTCGGCACCATGATTCATATTTGAGGTAGTTGGTTGCCAAAATGCCTTCAATTCATGATCATCCCTTGCGTCCTCCTCTCGTTTGGATTCAAGAACTACCAGTACAAACATAATTTTGGGGGATTTTATATCTTGAAAGTCTTCATCATTATCCCCACAATAAATTTGCTTAGCCTCGATGTTCGAGGCATGTTCATTGATTGGACTTGGAGGTTTATCCTCATCAATTTGGCCAGGAGGATTGGGAAACCCCACCAATGGTTGCATGGAATGATTTCTTTCCCCGCCTTCCTTAAATATCATCTCCACCAAGCCTTTCTTTATGGATTTCACACCCTCCTCTTGGGTTTCTAGCGGGGCGAAGAGGGTCTGGATCTTGGCACACATGCCATCTTTGCTTGCTAAGTCATGGTTCTTATTAAGATCACAAGCACCACTAGCAACATTTTTAGCACAAGAGGGGGGAGGATGACGATCATCATTAGGGAATTCGCTCCAATGTCTGTCATGAGCACCACACAAATAGCAGTTGCATCCATCATAGGAGCGAGAAGGTGAATACCTCCCTCTCCTAGGGCTAATTTTACACCTTCCTCCAAGGTGGGGTCCTCCATAATAAACACAATAGTCAGAAATATAAACTGGGATGTAACTACCAATATTTATAGCATTCCAAGATGCCATGGTATCAATCAACAAAATAAAACTAAACAAATTAAAAACAACTATTCACAAATTTGAACTAGAGTAAGTAAACTCAATTGCTAAACTAACTCAATACACCAAATTGTTCCCCGGCAATGGTGCCATTTTTGATAACGATCAAACATACTCTCCTAGAAAGAGGTATTGCCGATCGTTAAGCAAAACACATTTATATTCCTGATGGGAGTCGAGGTCGATCCCACTGAGAATAATGTAATTATGATTAAGCTAATAAAAAATCCAAGCAGCGTATTGGATTTCAAAGAGCAAAAAGAAAACAAAGACATCAATTGGGGGATTTTAAACTAGAAAACAAAAGATAAAAGAAAATCAAATAAAAGATAGATATGATCAATAGCTTTCACCTTGCTATCACCAAGCAAGGACAACAAAGGAGAATTGGGAATGAGAATTCAATTCACAAGACTTGCACCCAATTAACATGTGGGTAGTCATGGTTAAAGGTATGCCTAGCCGTCTCTCAACAAATCAAGCATAGATCTCATGTATTATCTCAAATCACCACGAGTGAGCAATAACCAACCAAATAAACTTGGATGAGTTGGCTATCTTTAGCTCCAACTCTTAGATGGGGGTTTTCGGCAAATTTAGCTATTCCTAGCCTCAATCTAGAGTGGAATCCAAATACCCACTACTGAACCTTCCTGAATTAAGGAAGTCCTCTCTCAAGCAAGAACCCAATTAGAATGCTAAGTCAATGTTTGCAACCATGAACTATAAATTCAAGCATGGAGGATTCAATAGACCCACATAATTAAGCAAGAGCAAATACAAAATATGAATTCAATACCCAAAAAAGTATTATCTCTAATACAAAACCCAAATCTCAATTCAACAATTACATCTACAAATAAGCAATTAAGAACAAGAGTTGAAGAATGGAAATAAAATTTGCAATAAACAGAATCTAAATCTTCACTCCTATGGGGTTGGTTGATGAACTTGCTCTCCAAGCTTGTCAAGAGTTATGAATTTGCCAAAGATAGCTTTCAAGATGGCTAAAAAGTGTTTTATGTGGATTAGCGTTTTCAAAAGTTGGAATTTCCAAATCTGTCTTGCAGCTGATGACTTCTTCATCGCGGTCGCGTGACCTATCTTCGCAGTCGTGAGGCTTTATCTTTTCCTTCAAAGCAGTTATGTGGCTTCACTCTTGCAGTCATGTGGCTTTGATCCCCTGTGCATCGTTGTCATGTGTCATGTAGCTCGCACTCACGATAGCCAACTTGATGCCGTGATGAACAACTACTTTTAGCTCTATTTGACTAGTTTTCACTCAAATCTTTCCCAAGCACTTCTAAAACACAGAAACCTGTAAAATAGAAGTAGTCCGTGTCAATTTCACTATTTATCCACTTTATACTAGCAAAAGCATAAGATTAAAAACTAAATAAGTAGGTAGAATACCAACTTATCAGAGGCTAAAAAAGATATGAATAATAGGTATCCGAATCTATTCATTCTCCAAGGAGAAGATACCGAAGATAATAATCCTTCCCTTAATAGATTTTGCACCTGTTGCATTAGAGTGTTTTAGTTTTGCACTTTTATTTGTGCCTTGTGTTTTCCTTTGATTTAGAGATGACCTTGAGACTAGTGTAGTTTAACTCTTGATAGTAAGATTGAATCCAGAAATATAGTTTGAGATGACGTACACCCTAGTGTTAGCCTTTATTCGAGGATGAATGATCCCAATGGGGTGATATTATAACGACCCAAATTTCTGGACTTAGACATGTAGGGATGTTTCTTGATGTCTTTCATTATATGGAAAGTGTAAGTTAAATCTGAGAATTTTTCCAGCTTCTAGGCCTTCACGGCTCGAGTCACCATCCATGGTATAGACTACAACTTGTGAAGCAAACTTTTGAATTGTGCTAGTGGCTCTGACAGCTATTTCATGGTCGATAGTTCAAACCATAGTCTGTGGAGTATACCATAAACCATGGAACCAAACTGTGGTTTTGTTCCGATGAGCTCCTGTTGAACCTTAGGAGCGACAGATTGGTCCATGACCCCTGGAGTGGACCATAAACTATGGAACCCTCTCATAAAATTTATCCAGTGAGTTAGCAATGTCTGCCCTAAAACAATAGTTCATCCTATAAACTATGGACCCATCCACGATTTGTGAAGTGAACCATATGACGTGAATTTTTTGCAGTTTCAAATAAGTTTTCTAGGGATATTTTCTACCTTTTCTTGCCCTTGAACATATCCTCCATGTTGTTTAAACACCCATAAGGGTTATTTTCTTAGTATTAGATCAACAGTCTCTTAAGATTCTCATCCTCCAACTCAAGAACACCTAGGGCTTCAAGCAAAAGAACGTAGAAGGTCTAGCAAAAGTTCCTCTTAAAGATTCTAGCTATAAATTCTCTTTTTCTCGGGTATGTAAGAGTTTAGTGAGGAAATTTATTCATCCTTATGCCCATAGTTCCTAGTCTTTGTTAGTTATGTCAAAGCAAGGTTTCTATAAACCCAAAATTCAACTACTTATGCATTGCTTTATTTTACAAAAGGAGTAAAACTTGATTATAATATTTTATGGGTAATCGTTCTCATGCTTAGTCATTTTTTGAATCTTATTCTTGATGTTTTGACAAATGGTTTTCTTTCAAGGATTTACATCTCTTATTCCCATTGAATTTCTCCATGTCTACTAGAGTTATAGTTTCGAAAGGAATGATATAGATAGCATGATGTTTTGAAACTTGGTATTCTATAGAATTGAGTAAAGACTCATCATTGACTTCAGTCATTTTTCATAGATATGATATAAGCATACAATAATATTTTGGGAGGACTATTTAGCATCGAGTGGGGATAGGATTTAGTTCACATACTCTAAAACTATGTTCCACCATAGGTTAGATTTGCACCATAATTCAAGCGACCTCTTTAGCTTAAGGGGATCTTTTATGGATCCATAGTATAGATAGGCTCTTCACCCTTGCAAAGTACAGAGCAACACATCCAACCGAGTTAGAGGTTGGCTATCATGAGTTCAAGTGATGGTTGTCAATTATGACAAACCCCCCCAAGCTTATAGATATTTATATCATTTTACTTAAAAGTGGTTTTAACTACCTATGCACATATAGATATGATTTAACTTCAGATATGAAACTCTCAACATGAGATTTAGCTTTTAAGTTAAAGACTCTGTTATTTGTTATCAGTTTATGAAATGGTTTTGAATAATCATTGTTCATGTTTTAGCCTTCATCTTATGCATGTAGACTCTGCCTACCTATTGGTCTTGCTCTATTATAGTCCCTAGATATGTCCTGCTTTTATATTCACCTAATCTTACATACCAATACATTCCATTGTATTGACGCTCTTATTGCACTATATTTTGTCATTGATGTAGATCCTGGTGTTCAAGCCCAAACTTGCGATCTAGCTCTCCGTTAGCTCTGTCTCACCTTACTCTAGTTGGTAAGTCCTCTTTGCATCCAGAGGACTTAGATTTGTTTTAGATATTTTCTATTTCTTAGATTCACTTTTAAAGGTAGCCCTGGGGCCTTGTCCCAGTAGACTTATTTCATACAAGATATTAGAGGCTTCATCAGAAACTAGTATGCAGTCTTGGACAGTATGTTTCAATTAGTTCAAACATTGTTCTTTCGAAAGATTATTTCATCATTTATTAGAATTAGTATTTTCTTACCATATTACTCAGCTTTCACTTATATTTAGTATATGTTTAGTAGTAGAATGCCAGGCCAAGGGTCTGCTCAGGCCACTTGAGGTTTTGAGTGCCGGTCACACCTAGGGTGTAGACTCAGGTCATGATAGAGGTATTACACCTACACATTATTATATGGATCAGAGTGGTGTACCAGCATATGTATATGGACCTCGTGAGTCCCCTATTGATCCTAACTATCCAATAGATGAAGTAGATGTATACATATCAAATGCATTTGCATTTCATTTCGTCTTCATTACATTACCTATTAAGTTTGAAGTGTAAAATGACAAATTGATTACAAAAATGGCTTATTTTACTTCCCTATTTGGTTGAAATGACTGAAATAGTTGGCGAACAATGGTTTATACTTACTGGGTATTCCTTTGATATGAGTTGGTCTTGAATATTATTGTTATCTTAATTATTATAGTCTTTTGCTTCTAAACTTTCTTTTATTTGAGATTTTACATCTGGTGTATGTGATTAAGTGTCAAAAAAGATAGTGTAGAATTGGCACAACCCAAATGACCGTGAGTGACACCTACACTAACCCCTCGGTGGGCGAACCAAGTGTTACCATCCATCCCAAGCCTTAACCAGTTTATTTACAAAAATAAAGCATTTTAAGGCATAATAATTTATTCTCAAAACTTGATAAAATAAAATACGGTTGTCTAACTAATACATCCCCAAAATCCAAGTCATCACATAAAGGATGCTAATGAAATAGTGTCTATGAATATCCAAAAAGAATGAATAAATATAGTAAATATCTAGAGAAATAAACATTCGTTACTAGAAGACTCGTGGCAGCCTGAATGGGAGTAACTCACCCTTGAATTAATCGACCATAAGTTGTAGATGCGAGGTCACGTCAAAGTCTCTCGAACACAGTCTACACTCTAAAAAGAAGTGCAGGAGTAGCATTAGTACAAATACTATATACTGATAGGTATGATAGGACGACTCAAAATAGTAGCAGATATATCTTAGAATCAAATAAATAAATAGACAGGTAAAACAATACATAATCAATAACTTAAAAAATCAAGTAGTCACCACAGTCATATAGTTACATCAACTAGATAAATCACCAAGTCCATATATCTCAATGTTAACGGGTAGAGACATATAAGTCGTCTAATAACCCAACAATTATAATGCAGTCATATCACAAACATGGGTTCATATCCATATTGGTCTCTCAAACATGTAGTCTCTGTACCTCATAAGTCCACAATAGTAACTCAATATGTACACACATGCTAAATGGTCTTATTTCTGCCCAACTAGTCATGACCTGTAGGGGACAACCTAAGATCCATGTATCGTACAAGCATGGTACCCGCTCAACTAAATAATCGCTCATCTGCCCGCTCACATTGGACTCGAGCAACTCAATAATAGAATGTTATATATATTCTTCATTCTCTTAATATATCTCAGTATGTTCTCATTCTCACTATCTCTCAGGATACTACTACCAACAAGTACAAAAAATATAATAAGTGCAATTTATAATCATAAGTCATTTAAAGACAGGCTTCAAACAATTATAAGCTTATTTATGCAAGCGTTGTCAAGCCAAAAACATATTCAACCATAGATTACGTCTGAAGACCAAAAAATATGCTTATCAATTCAATAACACATACGAGAGGCTATATTAAGTCTAACTCCACATAGAAACCATAACCTACCTCAATCGAAAATCAAAATCAACAATCTATTTTGCAAGAGCCTTGCCTTTCCCCAATGCCTCATAACATTCAAAGTCTAGAATCAAATAATATTGAGAGTAATTAATCATCTACTCTTATAAATTCAAGCTTTGGGAATTTACACCCACTAACTCTACCCTTATTCAAGGTCTTTAGCATTCCCCAGGAGTCAATTACCCATAAACTAGTCTCACATCATTCACATTATCATCATTCATGGAGTTTCTACCCAATTTCCCCCTTTTTAAAGAAGTTTTTATGCTAAAGGTCTCAGTCTTATCGAACTCAAGGTTCCCAATCCCTACAATTCATGTTCAATTACAATAATTACAAACTAGGAAGTGTTAATTGACACCCTAAAAGCATTCTAGATGGTCGTTACAACTATCCATAGGCTTTCTTACCCTTTTTATGAACCTAGGGTTCTAACCCATAAACTCTCCCTAACAATATCTCTAGCGATTCTACAATGATAATGGATTGCTAGGCCAAGATATTGGTAGAATAACTTACCTCAACGAGAATTTTCACCCTAGCCTGGGAAAATTGCCTCTCTAGAGCTTTGGAATAAAGTTCTTGAGTTTACAAAATAAAATTCAGAATAACTGACTTAAACATGCATTCTTCCTCTTTGTCACTTGCTGCAGCAACACCATTCTCGCTATGGAAAAAATGAGCTCTCTATAGTGAGCATTAGTGTAATGACCCTTCTGATCATGTTCGTGTTTTTTCTTTCTTTGTACTGTTAGAGCTTACCTGTATGGTTTTATCTCAGTTTTCTAAGATTTCAGGCAAGTTGGAGTTAGAAGTTTGACTTTAGTAATCTTTCAATAATTGGAGTGTTAAATTTTGAATCTGATGGTTCCATCAGATCTGTAATGTCGAGTTTGGGGTTAGATAGGTGGTTGGTTCAGGTCCTCGGTGAGCTGAGCTCATTTTGGGTGTTCGGTTAAAATTCGTAAGGGTTGAATTGAGTTGACATTTCACCGAAATGAACTTATATGAAAGTTTCATTGATTCTATTGAGTCCAGAATGCAAGTTCCAGTAGGGTAGCATAGTTTATTTGTGCGCATGGGGTCCTGGATTAACCCCGTGGGCCCATTTGGTGACTTTGTAACTTGAGAAAATTGATGGTTTCTATTGCATGTGTAGTCCTCAGTCCTTAATCATGACCGCAAGGAAGGCCACACAATCATGATTTTCTGCCTCTCTAGGCATCACGACCGTGAGGTCCCCTTTATGCAATCGCGATAAAGGTCATGTGGACCCGACATCCTTTACTTTTCGCGATCGCGAGGTTCTTTCTCCTGATACTGATGAAGGCCCTGATCCTTTTTCCTTCATGACTGCATGTCTAACCTTCACGATCATGATTGTATAGTCAACATGGTCATCACAACCGCATAGGGTCCTTCACGATCGTGATGAATGACCCCAGACAGTATATAACTGTTCTCCTTCATTTTTTCACCTCTTTAACCATTTTTCTCAATTGTTTTAATAACTCGAAGCTCATAATTTAGTGTCGGATCACCCTAGGGTGCTGGGATAATTTATTCTTTGTCTGTGGTCGATCCTCGTCTTCAAATTGTAAGTTTCTAACCTTTAATTTTGTTAATTTCTTTGTTTGATTCTTAAATTGTTCTTGGGGATTTAGGGGCTTTTTTAGGCCCTTCCCTTACCCGAATTATGCTCAATTTTTGAGAATGTGTTCTTGGCAGCGTTGGGAACCTCGTGGTAATTTCCATTTTCTATTTTGGGTTGCGAAACCCACTGGCCTGTTTTTTGCCCAGATTTTAACCCAGCTAAATTATTAGCATTATGAGTATCATTAGCTTTGTATTGATGAGCATATTATATTTTTGATAGTTTGATTTCCGTTTGGGGTTTCACAGAGCAGTTTAGGCTCATACGATGACTTTCCTATAGCTTTTCATTCAACGCCAGATAGGCTATGGCTTACCGATCTTAGACTTGGCCTATATAGAATGTAATTGTACTATTTAGCTCATCCTTTGGTTGGGATTTCTAGGTTGGCACCCCAGACCTTGACCATTTCCTTTTTTTGTCCGTTCTTATTTCTTCTACTTTAGTATTTGAGCTAGTACGGTAGTATTATCCCTTACGGCCCTGAGTGGCCTTTGCATATGAGATATTTGGGAAGTGTGCATGAGTCCTAAATATTGATTCAAAATTTCTAGCTGGTTATGTAACACCCCGTACCTTTCAAAACCTATGTGACTAAGTAAATATCGACGAAGGTATTTGAGCTCGAGATTCTTAAGGGGTACTTTGGCCTAGAATTTGAAATGGTCAAATGTATATAAGTGTTAAGTTAAATTATAAGGATGAGGGTTTTGAAAATGAGATAAAACAAGTAAAGTACTTGCTCGACTTAGCTAAGCTCTTAGGTGACAAGTAGGTGCATCACCTACCTACGCTAACGAACTAAGTTTCGAGGGCCGATTATGGGCAGAAACACCATGGATTATTAGACCTAATAGTAGCCAAAATGAATCTTAAAGTTGGCCCATCAAAGCACAACCAAATCTGGCCCAAACAACTACAAAAGGTAGCCACCAATATTGACCACATTTTGACCCAAGAGAAGCCCAAAATCAGCCACAAAACATTACCCTTTTGAGGCCCAAGCAAAGGGTAATTTTGGCCCAAGTTCCTTGACCCATTTTGGCCCAAATTTACTCAAAAAAGTCGGCCAAAAAGGTCCCTTTATACAGACCTTTTGTTGATCAATATTGATCACAAAAAGCTGGAAAAATTCTCTCTTATCTCCTTTCCTTTTGGCAACCCTTCTCTCTCTTTAGGGTTCTAAGAAGATCAAGATTTATTCAAGGTTAAGGTGAGTTAAACAAATTTTTATCTTGGTATTAATATACTACATATAGCTAGGGTATCCTATGGTAAGAAATACATGAACTATGGCAGCCCCTTTCTTAAGATTTAACACATAGAAATTGTGTAACAATTAAGAGATTTCTTCTTCTCTTGTTGGTGTATGTGTAGGGGTACTTAAGCTTTTCAAGGCATCAATAAAAAGAGAATAAAGCACACCTTCAAGTGTGGTAAGTAATCTGCCCATAATCATATTTTTGGATTGAAGTTCGGATGGACAATTGTTGTTGAATTGTTGTTAAGAACTCACGGGATGGCGATCGGAAGACGTGGGTTCAATGTGTTGCTATTGTATTTCATCATGGTGAGTTGTGTAGGGGCTGTTTGATGTGTTTTGTATTATTGGAGGCAGTAGGTTGGTGTGTTTGTGATGTGTATTGGACAGGGGAGAAAGGTGTGACGATACACCTTTAATAAATGCAAAATACGTAAATCTGCTCGGGAAATGTTTAGCTACTGTTTTGGAAAGGTTGCATCAGGTTTAAGAGCTAATATTAGCTTTATAATACCCTTGTGTTGTAGATTAACTTAATAAAGAAAATCCCAAGTTCTGGTAAGCACAATCTTCAGAAGGAACGAGGTATGTTAAGGATTCTTTATTCCTTATCGGCATGAATCTAGAAATAGAACTCTAAATCTCCGAAAGAAGGAATTTGAGTATTCTTTTGTAAGAGAGATGATTTGGTAACTCAAAAAGTCTTAAGGAACTAAGTTATACATTATGGTGATTCAAGTCGCCTTCTTATAAAAATCTGATTCTTTTTGCACGAAACGTAAGTTATCCTTTTGTCAAGTTTCTTCTTTATAGTGTGATCCCTAATCAAGCTTTAGAAAGTACACAAGGAAAGTTAGCAAGTCAAATCCCCATTTATATGTGTTTGGTATGTTGAGTCCAACACCTAGTAAGCCAAGGCTAAAGAAGTTATCTAAATGAACCTTCATAAATAACAAGAATAGCTTTAAAGGTCAATCTAGTAATACACTTATTATGCGTGGTTTTCGTGTTAGTGTGCACCGAGGTGCTACTGCCATATTGAGGCTATTATAGATATAGTGTGCACCGAGGTGCTACTGCCATATTGAGTCCATTATATACATACTGTGCACCGAGGTGCTACTGCCATATTGAGGCAATTATATACATAGTGTGCGCCGAGGCGCTACTGCCATATTGAGGCTATTATATATAGGGTGCATCAAGGCGCTATTCTAGTTTAGCGTGGGTTATAAAGAGTGAGTTGTGGTGTGAGTTAATGCATGTGTTGTATTCTAAAAATAATAAAGGAGAAAGAGCTTAACGAGCCTTACCAATTACAGTTTACAACTTTCATATTATATCTTGTTCAGATTTACTACTTGCGACTTGCTTTTATGCTTCTACCTTACATGCTAGTACATTATTGTCATACTGACGTCCCCATTGCCTAGGCGTGCTGCATTCATGCCTGCAGGTCCAGACAGAAACCCAGATAGACCTCTTAAGTAGGAGTTGCAGAGTTCAGCCATTTTGGTAAGATCCATTCTTCCTGGAGCTGACGAGTCAGAGGTCTAGCTTATATTTTGACCAGGTTATGTATATGTACAGCTTATGGGTAGTCCAGGGCCCTGTCCTGGATATGAGATATTTTACTTACTCCTAGAGGCTTGTAGACGTGTATATGTACATCAATGTTGGGTATGGCCTTGTCGGCCTTGTTATTAGCTATCTACTATGATAATAGCCTTGTCGGCCTTGAGTTGCTTACCTACTATTGAGCTTTTAGTGTTTCAAATTGCTATTCTTAGAGACCTTGTCGGTCTCAGACCCCCAGCAGGTTCAATAGAGATACACTCTATTTTGGCACCCTCGGCCTTTTGGGGCTCCGGGTGTCGGTCATGCCTCCCATGGTTTGGGGCGTGACAGGTTATGTGTGTTGTAGAGCGGATTGAGCCTATGTAGGGCCAATAGGTTGATATTGAGCTGTTAATTATATCTGAGCATACCTTCATCATGAAAAGAGCTTTTTCTGTAATGGTTTACTACTACTACAGAGCTGTAGGCCTAACTACCACCAGTTTCTAACATTGCGTGGCCTTTAGGGCCCATTTTTAGTTATTAATAACTACATGGACTTAATACTGGTTTAATGGATCTTTTTGAAGTAAAAGGGATTAAATGTTACTTTTTCATACTGATATATGAGATGAAACTAGACTCGATCTGGCCTAGCGCTAGACATGGTTTTATTACTGATTTTACACCCAGATAGACATTAGGCATGCATGATAAGATCTTGAGAGTTGGTAAATGGTTGCGGAGACCTCCATGGACCTTATCGATCTAGACAAGGGGCTACAGGCCGAGAGTGCTGGAAGAGGGGTATACTGGGTTGTCGAGGTATACGGAGGAATCCCTTCTATGGATCCTACCTGCTGGGCTTACGGGCACCGGAGAAGGTGCATACGATACCACTGTAATACCATATTATATCATTCATTTATGCATGGTTCCACCCCTTATTTGTTGTTTGCTGAGTGTACTCTCCAGTAGTATGGGATGCCTGTAGGGTTTGTCTTCACTTGCATGTATTCCTCGGGTGTATGGGCGCTCGTTGGGATTATAGGTAGATTAGTGTAACTTGATCCTATTGTAGTTACTTTCTAGTTTACTTGTTGATCATTCTTACCTTCTGGGCTGTATTGTTAGCATGTTTATGTTTAGTTACCTTTCCTTCTCTTCTTTACTTGAGGTTACCGGTACACCACCTTGTTCGTTAATCTTTCAATATTTACTGTTATTGCAAGGATCCAAGTGCGACCTCTAGTCTTTCACCTATGTTTTGTGATACATCTTCTGTGGCTAGCATTAATATACTTGTATTCTTTTATGCCTTCTATCTGTTTCTAGCTTCCTTGTACTTTACTCTACTTGCTTCTGTGACCCTTTTCTTTCCTTATCTTCTATCTACTGCTTTTACATCTTATGTATGCCCAGTCAGCCTATGATTTCTACTGGGTACCCATTGCTTATGCAGTTAGTACCCATACTATACGTTTATATCTTCCTAGTGCAGGTCCTGATGTAGGCCATCACCATTAATGTGGGAACTTCGTGCAACTTTGGGGACATACAAGACATAGGGTGAGCTCCTGGAAACTGGGGCTTGGCTATATCTCATCTTTTTGGAACAGTTGGATCTTTTGTACATTTGAAGACAGTTATATATTTTACTTTTGCTCTCTCTTGTACTCTGTATACTTAGTAGTGGCTCCTGTACTTGTGATACCAAGTCATGGGATGGTGTAGTTTCTTGTATATAATTGGGTTGCTTCCCATTTTTCTATGCCTTCTTTACCTTCTTCTGCTTATTATCCTTATTGTGCATGCTTTACTTAGGTAGTGACCTATTACTAACCATTCTAGGATACTAGGATTAGTTCACCTATAAAGGTGTTGTAGGTGTCGTCAAGACCTGAGAAATTGGGTCGTGATAGCTTGGTATCAGAGGGTAGGTTCACTACTGTCATCCATATAGGAGTCAATGTCTAGTAGAGTCCTATAGATCAGGGTGGAGATGTTTGTACCCTATCTTCGAGAGGCTACAATGACATCCTAGGAAAGATAAGTCTTCTCTTGATTCTATATTGTGTATGTTATCCTAGATGGTTTCCTAGAATCTATTTGTTCTATTTCACTCTCCCACAGATGGTTCATATGAGATCTTCGGTAGTGGATGAGGGTGAGAACCAAGGACATCATGTCCTCTAACTTGGATTGTATGGGATTGCTTGTGCCCGACTTGTATTGAGAGTCAGATTTGTTTAGGGGAATGTATGGATTCGAGCTCCGGTGATTGAAACGATCACCATCCTTATATTTTTCACGCCAATTGCCCTCCCTCGCTTTGTCTCTAATCCAACCTTGATTCTCTTCTCGTGGGCGTTAATACCCTGGGCATGAACCCTCCGACATATACAATAGATTACCATCAACCTCAGTCATAACTTCATCATTATTCACCTCAATCTCCGGTGTACTCACTGCATTCACTTTCTTAACACTAGCTCCCATCACATGCTTGGCCATCAAGTCAATTTGTGTCATAATTTTAGCCAAAGCTTTATCTTGCTCCTCATCTTTTCTCCTTGCTTCATTTGTCAAGATTGTTAAGGGCATTCCCGAAGTTGGCATATCCGCTTCTCTGGTATGCCAAGCTTGATTGGTTTTAGCCATTCCCTCCAACAAGGTCGAGGCTATGTGAAACTCTAAGTCCATGAAGGTACCACCTCCAAGATTATCAACCACCGATTTGTTTGTAGAGTTCAATGAACGATAGAAGCTTTGTAATAACACATTGTTTGACAATTCATGGTTTAGACACAAGAGAAGCTTCTTCTTGAATCGTAGCCAAACCTCATGTAAGGGCTTATCAAGGAGTTGCTTGAAGTTGGTGATCTCATCTATTAACTTCATCATTCGAGATAGAGGAAAGAATCTTGAGGTAAATGCCTCAACCAACTCGGCCCAAGATGTGATGGATTCATCCAGCAATTCCTCCCACCATGCCGTGGCTTCCCCCATTAAAGAGAAAGGGAATAGGCGCAATCGGATAGACTGTTGGGAGATATTGTGGATCGTGAATGGTTGGTAAATCTCCAAGAAGTTCCGAATATGCATGTTGGCGTCCTCATAGGCAGATCCACTAAACAAGCCATTCATCAGAATTATATAGATCATGGTTCTTGTCTCGTGGAATACATCATTTCCTACCGTGGGGGGTAGGTGGATTGCACCTACACCTCCGTGCATCATTAGCTCAGTAGCATTGGCTCTGTCGAAGCCTCCAATGTCCTCATTGTCCTCGGCTTCTTCCATAGCCGACCTGCTCAATCAACAATCAAAAACAACAAAAAGTAAAAGAAAACAAACACTCTCAAGTTGAATTCACAACAATAATCAAAAACAAGCTAATACTCAAGTCCCCAGTAACGACGCCATTTTTGATGAATGCTCAAATCGTGCTCTCCAATTAAGGAGGCCACTGATGTGCCTCCATTCTACGGCACCTTTGACTCCTTTAAACTAAGAATAACCGTAAGTTCTCAAGCAACCATCTCGTTTTTGATGTTTTATGTTATATTTGCAGGAAAGAGAGACAAACATAGAAACAGAAGGAAATACGAGCAAAAAGACCCTCTGGATAAGGGTGACGGCCACCGTGACGGCCAGTCACCAAGGTGACGGTCCATCAAGATGACCGTCAAGTGAGGCAGCACCACTGCCTAGTGGTGACGGCCACCGTGATGGCCAGTCACCAAGGTGACGGTCCGTTAAGATGGCCGTCAAGTGAGGCAGCACCACTGCCTAGTGGTGACGGCCACCATGACGGCCAGTCACGCCTGTGATGGTCCGTCAGGATGGGCCGTCAATGCGACGCGGATTCCGAACATTTTATTTTTGGACTTAATTTCCTGCACTACTATAAATACCCTGTGTTAGGGTTATTTTATTATTCATTAACCAATAGTTCTAGGATACTTTTGAGGGAGTTTTTGGAGAGAAAACACGACACTACACGTTTTTCTTCTTCATCATCTTGTTCTTCCATTGTTCTTGGGATCTTGGTTTCTTGTTCTTGGATAATTGAAGCTTGTTTTCATATATTGTAAGAATCTTTTCTTTCTATTATGAATATGATTTTCTTCTCTTTTCCTAATAGCATGAGTAACTAACTTCTCACAACTAGGGTTGTGGGAACCATGGAAAAAGTAGCAATATAGATTCCGGGTAGCGTCGGGTTCAATATATATGTTGTCACGTTGTTAATCATTCATTATTAACGTTTTCTAGTGGTTGCAAATATTAGAACATGCCTAGGTTTAATTTGCTTGAGTAAAGAGATTAAAACCGGGAAATTTGATTAACTACGAGGATTCGAGACTACCAACTCTCGTCTTATGATTAATGCTGTAAGTAGATTAATCTACTTGATGTTAGGATTGAAATAAGAAATCTCACCTTTTCAAGTTTGAGAGAATTGAAAAGGAAAGTCATCTATTTGGTTGAGAAACGTTTAGATGATACCATTAGTTCAATCACATCGTGACATGCATATAGAAAGGACCCGGTTAAGCTTTGAGTCGACATTGTTACGACGCCATGGTGAACACTTCCCTAGTTCAATCTCATATTGATTATTAATCATACATTATTATTTGTTTTGATCAAATATTGTTCACACAAACCCCCCTATTTACCGGAAACTATTGATTACTAGTCATCTAATTCACTAACGACTTAATTTGCACCTTATTCCCTGTGTGATCGACCCCAACCGCTGTTGGGTTCAATATTTGATGACGACCGCTTACGCTTCGTAATTGGAGTTGTAATTTGGGGGTATCAAATTTTGGTGCCGTTGCCGGGGAATACGGTTGTTTATTAAGTCCGGTGTGTTTATTTGACTCTTAGTCATATTTCCTGCTTTTACTTTTATTTGTTGTTTTTGTTTATTACAGGGTACATAGTTGTGCATGCCAAGTACCCGACGCTCGGGTGAACCAATATTACTCTACGACCCCGAGCTCGCAAGAACGATAAGGCGAAACATGAATGTACAACAACAAGAGGCAGTGAGACTCGCTGAAGCTCAGCAAGCCCAACAACATTTGAATGGTGGTGGTCTTGAGGATGATATTGAGTTGAATGATGAGGAGGTTGACTTAGATGGAGTTGGTGCCACGGGCGCTATTGCGTTTACTCCGCTAGCGCCCAGGGCCAAGTTTAACATTACTAGCACAATGATTCAGCTGTTGAATTTGAGAGGAGTGTTCCATGGTGTCGCTGGTGACGATCCAAACCGGCACCTGATGAATTTTGTGGGTATCTGCAAGTCGTTCGAATTGCCTAGAGTAAGTTAGACAGCGATCAGGCTCAGGTTGTTTCCATTGTGTCTGTCTGATGAGGCAGCGTTATGGTTGACAGAGCTAACCCCCGACTCTATCACAACCTGGGGAGAGTTGAAAGGAGCTTTCCTAGAAAGGTTCTTTCCTCCCTCTAGGATGATACAGTTGAGGGATGGAATTAGCAACTTCAGACAACAACCTCATGAGGCGTTACATGAGACTTGGTTGCGGTTCAAGAAGAAGCTGACACAATGCCCGAACCATCAGTTGAACGACAATTTTTTGATGCAGACATTCTACAGGGCACTGAATTCGGCTACCAAGCCGACATTGGATAACGCAGCAGGTGGAGCATTTATGGGTCTCACTTTTATTGAGGCCACAACTATTTTGGACAGGCTCACCAAAACCAACAGGGCCTGGCATACACGTGATACAGAGGTAGCAGCTAGCACTTATGCAGTTGGTATGCCAGCAGAGCAGCGCAGGAAGGAGGAAGAGCGGGACCAAGATATGGCCCATCTGAAGACGCAAATGGACCTACTGACAAAACATTTATTGTCAGGAGGTATTGAGAAAGTGAAAGTTTTGGGTTCCCAAGGTAGAGCAGCAGAGTTTGAACCTGATAAGGAGGCAAATTATTTGGGTGGTTTCCAGGCCAATGGTCAGGGAAACCAAGGTCGGAACTATCAGAGGGACAACTACTATGAAAAAGCTGGCTACAGAGACCGCGATCAGGGGAACTGGAAGAATAAAACTGATGTAGGTGGGTTGTATGTACCACCTGGGAATCGTGACAAAGCTAATGAGACAAGGACATCAAAACTAGAGAACATGATGGCTAGGATGCTGCTGAAGGTGGAATCTACGGACGCTGGGGTAAAAGAGATGACGACTGAATTATCAGTAATGAGTCAGGTAGTGCATTCACATTCCACTTTGATCAAGCAATTAGAGCAGCAAGTGAGTCAAATCTCGGCGTCTCTAAATAAAAGGAAAACCGGGACCTTGCCGAGTGACACTATTCAAAACCCGAGAAATGACGCGAGATGTATGGTGATCACTACAAGAAGCGGTAAAATATTATCGGAATCACATCCGGTAATTCAGACTCAGAAAGGTGATGATGCGGATGAAAATATGGTAGAGGATGGTACGAAAAGGCCCTCGGATTAAAGAAAGGAAGTTGAAAAACTTCCAACTATGATGCCTCGGCCACCGCCTCCTTTCCCACAATGTTTGAAGAAAAAGTGGAAGATGGCAAGTTCCTAAATTTCATGACCATGCTCAAGCAGATATCAGTGAACATCCCATTGTTGGACGCTCTTGAACAAATGCCCGGATATGCCAAGTTCATGAAGGACTTGATTACCAAGAAGAGGACAGTGAGCTTTGAACCAGAAGATGACCTCCACCACTGCAGTGCTATTTCTTCAAGATCGTTAGTGGAAAAGAAGGAAGATCCAGGTGCTTTTACTGTTCCCTGTACTATTGAGAAATTCAACTTTGAAAAAGCCTTGTGTGATCTTGGTGCTTGCATCAACTTGATGCCGCTGGCAGTCTATAAACAATTGGGTTTAGGAGAGCCCAAACCAACTACCGGGTGTTAATGGCTGGCCGTTCAGTAAAGCAACTGGTGGGAATATTGTCTGATGTGCTGGTAAAGGTTGGTAAGTTTATATTCCCGGCTGACTTTGTGATCTTAGATTGCGAAGTGGACTTTGAAGTTCCCATAATCTTGGGACGACCATTGTTAGCCACTGCAAGAGTGTTGGTTGACATGGAAAGAAATGAACTGACATTCAGATTAAATAATGAATTGGTCAAGTTTGATGCGTGTAAATTGATGAAGCCACCAAGAGACATGAGAGAGGTCTCGGTTATAATTATTGTTGATGAAGCCCCTACGGATGTGCATATTGAGGAGAAGGGTTGTGTCGAGACTCTAGCTGTTGTGAGAATGATGCTGCGATCAGAAGAAGAGAAACCTACAGAGGAAGGCGGTGAAAACAAATCAAGGAAAAGAAAATACCACAAGAAAAATAGCAAAGGAAACGAGTTAGAAAGAGTAAAGAAGTTGTCGCGACTAGCTGCAGAGCCGATAAAAGAGAAAGTTGGAGCTCAAGAGGATGATGGCGCTTGAACCTATTCCATCGATTTCACCTGCTTTGGAGACCCTGGCGTTCTCCAACATCATGCCAGACTCTGAGTCCTATGGGCTTCACAGGTATTCCATTCTTTCACAGTTTTAGCGTTCACATGTATGCATTGGGGACAATGCATGAGTCTAAGTTGAGAGTGTTGGGATAACTATGAGTCCAACACCACCGAGGGTTTTTGTTGTCGTGTTTCTTTTCCCTCTGTGTGCTATCTAGTAGAACCGGCATGTTTAGGTTGTCATTTAAATTTTGTTTTTGTTGTCTCGTGGTGTCAATAGCAAGCATGGCTTTTTGCAAAGTTGAACTAAAAGGAGCCCCCTCTGAAAAAGTAAAGTTGATTTTGTACTTATGTTGAAACGATTGACTGTTCTGGATCTTTGAATGTCATTGTGTGGTTATGATTTTAATAAGTATGCTTAAGCCGAGCTGATGTTTTGATATTTAGTAGTGGTATGGTTTCTTGGTGCCAAGTGTGTGTGAGCTTATTATTATAAATTCTTACTCTGTGCATGCATCTAGAACTTGCCCAGTCTATTTTGTTAAGTTTGAAGTTGGTTGCTTAGGAAAGGATCACATGCCCTTTTTGTGTGCAGTCCACTTAGCCTATAAGACCATCCAAATGCAAATAATCCCTTTAATCCCTGTTTGAGCCATAATTGACCCTATTCTTTCAATAACCTGTCACCGTTCCTTTTTAACTTTGAATCCCTATTTTGGCCCTGTTCCTTCCTTGGACATCGTGCACCTCAACTCAGGCTGGTGGCTACTATAGAAGTAAATGATAAGAAAAATAGGATGGATAAGATTGATTGTGGATAGAATGAAAATGTCGGGTGTGAGTCTAAGAAAATAAAGAAAAAGAAACCAAAAGAGATGTAAAAGAACGAAAAAGAGATAAAAAGAATTGTCAAAATAAAGAGGCCGCACCTGTAGCTAGAAAGAAGGAAATAAAAAGGTGAATAAGGATGGACAGAGTAAAGTTAAGTGGAAATAGTAGGTCGGTGATTTCAAGCAGGGTTTAGTCACTATTCCCCAAACGTATCCTACCTGCACCCGAAGCCTCATTACAAGCCAAAACAAGTCCTGTAGTGATCCTGAGCGGCTTTCTGAAAAACTGAAATAGAATAGTAAGGGCAAGCTTATGGCATCACATGTGCATTGTTTGAAATCGTTTGTGAGTGTGAGCGCCTTACCTAGTCCCAAATATTGTGTGTGGGACCTCTTTGTGGTGAGGGCACCAAGATTTCTGTATTGTCTATTGACTGTTAGGATAGCTGCGCGTGTGTATGTAGAACATTCTATCATATCGGAATGACATGTTTGGATCCTTGCAAGTTAACGTTTCATACATTTGTGTGCTACTAGGGGGCTTGATTTAAAATTTAATGAACTGTTGAAGGGTCATGATTTGCTAGTAACACGAGTTTGTTTTCTTAGTTGAGTCGTCTTATTGTTTTTCTTTTATGTCATGTTGCTTGAGGACAAGCGAACGCCTAAGTTGAGGGTGTTGATGTGCCGCCATTCTACGGCACATTTGACTCCTTTAAACTAAGAATAACTGTAAGTTCTCAAGCAACCGTCTCGTTTTTGATGTTTTATGTTATGTTTGCAGGAAAGAGAGACAAACATAGAAACGAAAGGAAATACGAGCAAAAAGACCCTCTGGATAAGAGTGACGGCCACCGTGACGGCCAGTCACCAAGGTGACAGTCGGTCAAGATGACCGTCAAGTGAGGCAGCACCAATGCCTAGTGGTGATGGCCACTGTGATGGCCAATCACCAAGGTGACGGTCCATCTAGATGGCCGTCAAGTGAGGCAGCACCAAAGCCTAGTGGTAACGGCCACCGTGACGGCCAGTCACGCCTGTGACGGTCCGTCAGGGTGGGCCGTCAATGCGACGCGGATTCTGAACATTTTATTTTTGGACTTAATTTCCTGCACTACTATAAACACCCTGTGTTAGGGTTATTTTATTATTCATTAACCAATAGTTCTAGGATACTTTTGAGCGAGTTTTTGGAGAGAAAACACGACACTACACGTTTTTCTTCTTCATCATCTTGTTCTTCCATTGTTCTTGGGATCTTGGTTTCTTGTTCTTGGATAATTGAAGCTTGTTTTCATATATTGTAAGAATCGTTTCTTTCTATTATGAATATGATTTTCTTCTCTTTTCCTAATAGCATGAGTAACTAACTTCTCACAACTAGGGTTGTGGGAACCATGGCAAAAGTAGCATTATAGATTCCGGCTAGCGTCGGGTTCAATATATATGTTGTCACATTGTTAATCATTCATTATTAACATTTTCTAGTGGTTGCAAACATTAGAACATGCCTAGGTTTAATTTGATTGAGTAAAGAGATTAAAACCGGGAAATTTGATTAACTACGAGGTTTCGAGACTACCAACTCTCGTCTTATGATTAATGTTGTAACTAGATTAATCTACTTGATGTTAGGATTGAAATAAGAAAGCTCACCTTTTCAAGTTCGAGAGAATTGAAAAGGAAAGTCGTCTATTTGGTTGAGAAACGTTTAGATGATACCATTAGTTCAATCACATCGTGAGATGCATATAGAAAAGGACCCGATTAAGCTTTGAGTCAACATTGTTACGACCCCATGGTGAACACTTCCCTAGTTCACTCTCATATTGATTATTAATCGTACATTATTATTTGTTTTGATCAAATATTGTTCACACAAACCCCCCATTTACCGGAAACTATTGATTACTAGTCATCTAATTCACTAACGACTTAATTTACACCTTATTCCCTGTGGGATCGACCCCAACCTCTGTTGGGTTCTATATTTGACGACAACCGCTTACGCTTCGTAATTGGAGTTGTAATTTGAGCGTATCAAATTTTGGCGCCATTGCCGGGGGAGCCCCTACGGATGTGCATATTGAGGAGAAGGGTTGTGTCGAGACTCTAGCTTTGTGAGAATGATGCTGCGATCACAAGAAGAGAAACCTACAGAGGAAGGCGGTGAAAACAAATCAAGGAAAAGAAAACACCACAAGAAAACCAGCAAAGGAAATGAGTTAGAAAGAGTATAGAAGTTGTCGCGACTAGCTGCGGAGCCGATAAAAGAGAAAGTTGGAGCTCAACAGGATGATGTCGCTTGCACCTATTCCATCGATTTCTCCTGCTTTGGAGACCGGTGTTGGGATACCTGTGAGTCCAACACCACCGAGGGTTTTTGTTGTCGTGTTTCTTTTCCCTCTGTGTGCTATCTAGTAGAACCGAAATGTTTACTTTGTCATTTAAATTTTGTTTGTGTTGTCTCCTGGTGTCAATAGCAAGCATGGCTTTTTGCAAAGTTGAACTAAAAGGAGCCCCCTCTGAAAAAGTAAAGTTTATTTTGTACTTATGTTGAAACGATTGACTGTTCTGGATCCTTGAATGTCATTGTGTGGTAATGATTTTAATAAGTATGCTTAAGCCGAGCTGATGTTTTGATAGTTGGTAGTGGTATGGTTTCTTGGTGCCAAGTGTGTGTGAGCTTATTATTATAAATTCTTACTCTGTGCATGCATCTAGAACTTGCCCAGTCTATTTTGTTAAGTTTGAAGTTGGTTGCTTAGGAAAGGATCACATGCCCTTTTTGTGTGCAGTCCACTTAGCCTATAAGACCATCCAAATGCAAATAATCCCTTTAATCCCTGTTTGAGCCATAATTGACCCTATTCTTTCAATAACCTGTCACCGTTCCTTTTTAACTTTGAATCCCTATTTTGGCCCTGTTCCTTCCTTGGACATCGTGCACCTCAACTCAGGCAATCAGCCTAAGTTGAGGGTGGCTACTAAAGAAGTAAATGATAAGAAAAATAGGATGGATAAGATTGATTGTGGATAGAATGAAAATGTAAGGTGTGAGTCTAAGAAAAGAAAGAAAAAGAAACCAAAAGAGATGCAAAAGAACGAAAAAGAGATAAAAAGAATTGTCAAAATAAAGAGGCCGCACCTGTAGCTAGAAAGAAGGGAATAAAAAGGTGAATAAGGATGGACAGAGTAAAGTTAAGTGGAAATAGTAGGTTGGTGATTCCAAGCAGGGTTTAGTCACTATTCCCCAAACGTATCCTACCTGCACCCGAAGCCTCATTACAAGCCAAAACAAGTCCTGTAGTGATCCTGAGCGGCTTTCTGAAAAACTGAAATAGAATAGTAAGGGCAAGCTTATGGATCACATGTGCATTGTTTGAAATCGTTTGTGAGTGTGAGCGCCTTACCTATTCCCAAATATTGTGTGTGGGACCTCTTTGTGGTGAGGGCACCAAGATTTCTGTATTGTCTATTGACTGTTAGGATAGCTGCGCGTGTGTATGTAGAACATTCTATCATATCGGAATGACATGTTTGGATCCTTGCAAGTTAACGTTTCATACATTTGTGTGCTACTAGGGGGCTTGATTTAAAATTTAATGAACTGTTGAAGGGTCATGATTTGCTAGTAACACGAGTTTGTTTTCTTAGTTGAGTCGTCTTATTGTTTTTCTTTTATGTCATGTTGCTTGAGGACAAGCGAACGCCTAAGTTGAGGGTGTTAATGTGCCGCCATTCTACGGCACATTTGACTCCTTTAAACTAAGAATAATTGTAAGTTCTCAAGCAACCGTCTCGTTTTTGATGTTTTATGTTATGTTTGCAGGAAAGAGAGACAAACATAGAAACGAAAGGAAATACGAGCAAAAAGACCCTCTGGATAAGAGTGACGGCCACCGTGACGGCCAGTCACCAAGGTGACAGTCGGTCAAGATGACCGTCAAGTGAGGCAGCACCAATGCCTAGTGGTGATGGCCACTGTGATGGCCAATCACCAAGGTGACGGTCCGTCTAGATGGCCGTCAAGTGAGGCAGCACCAAAGTCTAGTGGTAACGGCCACCGTGATGGCCAGTCACGCCTGTGACGGTCCGTCAGGGTGGGCCGTCAATGCGACGCGGATTCCGAACATTTTATTTTTGGACTTAATTTCCTGCACTACTATAAACACCCTGTGTTAGGGTTATTTTATTATTCATTAACCAATAGTTCTAGGATACTTTTGAGCGAGTTTTTGGAGAGAAAACACGACACTACACGTTTTTCTTCTTCATCATCTTGTTCTTCCATTGTTCTTGGGATCTTGGTTTCTTGTTCTTGGATAATTGAAGCTTGTTTTCATATATTGTAAGAATCGTTTCTTTCTATTATGAATATGATTTTCTTCTCTTTTCCTAATAGCATGAGTAACTAACTTCTCACAACTAGGGTTGTGGGAACCATGGCAAAAGTAGCATTATAGATTCCGGCTAGCGTCGGGTTCAATATATATGTTGTCACGTTGTTAATCATTCGTTATTAATATTTTCTAGTGGTTGCAAACATTAGAACATGCCTAGGTTTAATTTGATTGAGTAAAGAGATTAAAACCGGGAAATTTGATTAACTACGAGGTTTCGAGACTACCAACTCTCGTCTTATGATTAATATTGTAACTAGATTAATCTACTTGATGTTAGGATTGAAATAAGAAAGCTCACCTTTTCATGTTCGAGAGAATTGAAAAGGAAAGTCGTCTATTTGGTTGAGAAACGTTTAGATGATACCATTAGTTCAATCACATCGTGAGATGCATATAGAAAAGGACCCGATTAAGCTTTGAGTCAACATTGTTACGACGCCATGGTGAACACTTCCCTAGTTCACTCTCATATTGATTATTAATCGTACATTATTATTTGTTTTGATCAAATATTGTTCACACAAACCCCCCTATTTACCGGAAACTATTGATTACTAGTCATCTAATTCACTAACGAATTAATTTACACCTTATTCCCTGTGGGATCGACCCAAACCTCTGTTGGGTTCTATATTTGACGACGACCGCTTACGCTTCGTAATTGGAGTTGTAATTTGAGCGTATCAAATTTTGGCGCCATTGCCGGGGGAGCCCCTACGGATGTGCATATTGAGGAGAAGGGTTGTGTCGAGACTCTAGCTGTTGTGAGAATGATGCTGCGATCACAAGAAGAGAAACCTACAGAGGAAGGCGGTGAAAACAAATCAAGGAAAAGAAAACACCACAAGAAAACCAGCAAAGGAAATGAGTTAGAGAGAGTATAGAAGTTATCGCGACTAGCTGCGGAGCCGATAAAAGAGAAAGTTGGAGCTCAACAGGATGATGTCGCTTGCACCTATTCCATCGATTTCTCCTGCTTTGGAGACCAGTGTTGGGATACCTGTGAGTCCAACACCACCGAGGGTTTTTGTTGTCGTGTTTCTTTTCCCTCTGTGTGCTATCTAGTAGAACCAGAATGTTTACGTTGTCATTTAAATTTTGTTTGTGTTGTCTCCTGGTGTCAATAGCAAGCATGGCTTTTTGCAAAGTTGAACTAAAAGGAGCCCCCTCTGAAAAAGTAAAGTTGATTTTGTACTTATGTTGAAACGATTGACTGTTCTGGATCCTTGAATGTCATTGTGTGGTAATGATTTTAATAAGTATGCTTAAGCCGAGTTGATGTTTTGATAGTTGGTAGTGGTATGGTTTCTTGGTGCCAAGTGTGTGTGAGCTTATTGTTATAAATTCTTACTCTGTGCATGCATCTAGAACTTGCCCGGTCTATTTTGTTAAGTTTGAATTTGGTTGCTTAGGAAAGGATCACAGGCCCTTTTTGTGTGCAGTCCACTTAGCCTATAAGACCATCCAAATGCAAATAATCCCTTTGATCCCTGTCTGAGCCATAATTGACCCTATTCTTTCAATAACCTGTCACCGTTGCTTTTTAACTTTGAATCCCTATTTTGGCCCTGGTCCTTCCTTGGACATCGTGCACCTCAACTCAGGCAATCAGCCTAAGTTGAGGGTGGCTACTATAGAAGTAAATGAAAAGAAAAATAGGATGGATAAGATTGGTTGTGGATAGAATGAAAATGTCGGGTGTGTGTCTAAGAAAAGAAAGAAAAAGAAACCAAAAGAGATGAAAAAGAACGAAAAAGAGATAAAAAGAATTGTAAAAATAAAGAGGCCGCACCTGTAGCTAGAAAGAAGGGAATAAAAAGGTGAATAAGGATGGACAGAGTAAAGTTAAGTGGAAATAGTAGGTCGGTGATTCCAAGGAGGGTTTAGTCACTATTCCCCAAACGTATCATACCTGCACCTGAAGCCTCATTACAAGCCAAAACAAGTCCTGTAGTGATCGTGAGCGGCTTTCTGAAAAACTGAAATAGAATATTAAGGGCAAGCTTATGGCATCGCATGTGCATTGTTTGAAATCGTTTGTGAGTGTGAGCGCCTTACCTAGTCCCAAATATTGTGTGTTGGACCTCTTTGTGGTGAGGGCACCAAGATTTCTGTATTGTCTATTGACTGTTAGGATAGCTGCGCGTGTGTATGTAGAACATTCTATCATATCGGAATGACATGTTTGGATCCTTGCAAGTTAACGTTTCATACATTTGTGTGCTACTAGGGGGCTTGATTTAAAATTTAATGAACTGTTGAAGGGCCATGATTTGCTAGTAACACGAATTTGTTTTCTTAGTTGAGTCGTCTTATTGTTTTTCTTTTATGTCATGTTGCTTGAGGACAAGCGAACGCCTAAGTTGAGGGTGTTGATGTGCCGCCATTCTACGGCACATTTGACTCCTTTAAACTAAGAATAACCGTAAGTTCTCAAGCAACCGTCTCGTTTTTGATGTTTTATGTTATGTTTGCAGGAAAGAGAGTCAAACATAGAAACGGAAGGAAATACGAGCAAAAATACCCTCTGGATAAGAGTGACGGCCACCGTGACGGCCAGTCACCAAGGTGACGGTCCGTCAAGATGACCGTCAAGTGAGGCAGCACCACTGCCTAATGGTGATGGCCACCATGACGGCCAGTCACCAAGGTGATGGTCCGTCAAGATGGCCGTCAAGTGAGGCAGCACCACTGCCTAGTGGTGAAGGCCACCGTGACGGCAAGTCACGCCTGTGATGGTCCATCAGGGTGGGCCGTCAACGCGATGCGGATTCCGAACGTTTTATTTTTGGACTTAATTTCTTGCACTACTATAAATACCCTGTGTTAGGGTTATTTTATTATTCATTAACCAATAGTTCTAGGATACTTTTGAGCAAGTTTTTGGAGAGAAAACACGACACTACACGTTTTTCTTCTTCATCATCTTGTTCTTCCATTGTTCTTGGGATGTTGGTTTCTTGTTCTTGGATAATTGAAGCTTGTTTTCATATATTGTAAGAATCTTTTCTTTCTATTATGAATATGATTTTCTTCTCTTTTCCTAATAGCATGAGTAACTAACTTCTCACAACTAGGGTTGTGGGAACCATGGAAAAAGTAGCAATATAGATTTCGGGTAGCGTCGGGTTCAATATATATGTTGTCACGTTGTTAATCATTCATTATTAACGTTTTCTAGTGGTTGCAAATATTAGAACATGCCTAGGTTTAATTTGCTTGAGTAAAGAGATTAAAACCGAGAAATTTGATTAACTACGAGGATTCGAGACTACCAACTCTCGTCTTATGATTAATGCTATAACTAGATTAATCTACTTGATGTTAGGATTGAAATAAGAAAGCTCACCTTTTCAAGTACGAGAGAATTGAAAAGGAAAGTCGTCTATTTGGTTGAGAAACATTTAGATGATACCATTAGTTCAATCATATCGTGAGATGCATATAGAAAGGACCCGGTTAAGCTTTGAGTCGACATTGTTACGATGCCATGGTGAACACTTCCCTAGTTCACTCTCATATTGATTATTAATCGTACATTATTATTTGTTTTGATCAAATATTGTTCACACAACCCCCCTATTTACTGGAAACTATTGATTACTAGTCATCTAATTCACTAACGACTTAATTTGCACCTTATTCCCTGTGGGATCGACCCCAACCTCTGTTGGGTTCTATATTTGACGACGACCGCTTACGCTTCATAATTTGAGTTGTAATTTGGGCGTATCAGCCACAACAATCGCGTAGTCAAAACAAAATGTATAGCCTAACGGATGTCGGGGTTGAACTCAAGGGACCTAATTTAGCTCATTAGAGACTGTGCGAAGCAATTTCAAAATGAGAGTAGTTGTTCAGCAAAATCAAAGCAATAAAATGGGGGAATTGGGAAAGTTGTCACTACTAACTCAATTTAAGTAAAGTCTGTAAAATCAAGATGGATGTACCAAATAGAACTAATTGACTAGGGGTGCATTTCCTATGAGGAGTTTGCTATAGGAAAGGGTGATCACTAATTCACTCAAATTCTCACCTAGTAACATGGGTAGCGCTGGTCATAAGAGTGGAATGCTATCTCTCGATCAACATCCACATATCCGATGATTTCGGTTAGAACATCATTCGGTATGCTAAATACCCAACCAACATTAGCTTGGGGAGGTCATCCTATTTCTAGCTTGGACCCTTAAATGGGAGATTTCACGATTGGAGCTATGCATAGTCTCTAATCTAAGTGGCTTCCTAAGTACCCACTAGCAATTTCACATCCACACCTACAAAATTCTCTCTCGAGCAACTAAGTAGCCAAGTAAGGTAAACTCGTGTTTGCAACCACAAATTATTAGATTAAAACATGGTGAAATTACTAGACCCACATCAGATAAGCAATTATAAGAGTGATTTAGCAATACCATGTAACACCCAAGAACTTACAAGCCCAGACTAAGCTCAGAAAACTAGTAGAAAATAAGCTCAGAAAACTAGTAGAAAATAAAAAATTTCAGAAAAACTTAAGTTTCCAGGGACCACAGTTAGGAGTACGTACCGTATTTTAGAACCACGATCCGTCTTCTCAACCCGTAGTTCAAGTTCCAGTAGCCTTTCAATACATAACCCAGGGACTACAATAGGAACCACGGACCGTAGTTTAGAACCATGGTCCGTCATTTTAGATCGTAATCCTAAGTCCAGTAGCCTCCTAGTTTAGGACCCAGAAACCATGAGTTGGCTAAGTCAAGTCCAAGGAACCACGAGTCACATGAAGGAGCATCGTTCAGAAGAACGGTCAGTTATGTTGAGTCGTAGTTCCTGTAACTAGAGGACCAAAAGTTTCCTGGACAGGACCCCGACTAAGTTGATGGTCCATCGTCCAGATGTACGGCCCGTCAACCAAGCCATGATCACAAGGTTGCATTTTTGGTAGAAATTCTTTTAACTTTCCCAGGGGTATTCCGGACTTTTCCTTTCCCTTTTTAGGCCTAAGCTACGTCGTTTTATGTTGTCTAAGCCTAATTAAGTAGTCTAAAACTAACTAAAACCCTTATTCTCCTAAAATCATCGGACCTAGACAAAAAGGAATCAAAAGGAAGTGTAGTTTCTCTCAAGAACAAGCAGAGGCCTTCACCAAGTTCAGCCCCAAAAATCCAAGGATTTCTACGTGGATTTCTTCACCAGGCATGTGGGATTTCACTAGTGGGTTCCTTTCACCCATTAGGTCCCTAGATTCCTGTTAGTTTTTAGTTTCCTCCATGAATTGTCAAACATAGGGTTCCTAGAACTTGGAGAATCATCGTAATTCAGTTTCTACAATCTCTATGGTATTGACTACAAGTCCTTGGAGAATTAGTGTAGTTCCATGTATAATATACAGAAACGCTTAGTTGTGTACTTCAAGTATTTCATTAAGTACGTTCACTAGACATGCTAATTATATGTTAACGTACAAGGGTTCAAATACCATATCTCCCAGTGTATTTATGCTGCATTCTCAGTTGCTTTTCCAGTATTTTGAGCTATTCATCATTTCAGTATATTGTTGTTAATATTCAGTTGGGAGTAGACTTAGCACTAAGTGAACTAAGGGATGAAGGCTCACCCGTTAGTTTTAGACTGAGACCTTTAGTAGAAATCCCTAAGTTCCTGAACTACGCCACCACCGTAGGTTCTAAAGGAGTCATTAGTCAGATTAGGCTTGACACCCTTGTCCCTTACAGACATCAGTAATGGATCCATGCCAAACTTGTTCGTACCCTTAGCAAGGTATGAACACCCTCCCATCCAGAGTCACAGGTTGTCCCCATAGTTAGATAACTTAGGGTATGTCGGTTAGTAGTGTCTCCCATAGTCAGATTCATGTGCATTGACCTTGTATCAAGTATTTATGTTCAGTATTTAGTTCAGCATGCTATTTCATTTTTTATACTTGGTCATTGCATTCAGTTAAATTTTCAGTTATGTGGCAGTATAGCTATTTTCATGTTCAGTTCTATATTTCCCAGTCTTGTATATATATCCTGCATGCTTAGTACATTCAAAGTACTGACGCATACTTTTGTGCTACATCATTTTATGATGTAGGTTCAGGCACACAGCATCCAGACCGCGCCTAGTTTTGTTCCCCATTTCGTACTCAGCAGTTTAGTGGTGAGTCCTCATTAGTTTGAGGATAATACACATGATTCATTTTAGTATTTACTTTCAGTTTTAGCTTTGTAGAGTTAGCTGGGGCATGTCCCAGCCACTCCTATTCAGTTAGATGGCTTTCAGACATAGACTAGATTCAACAGTTGTTAGTGTTGTGTTCAGTCAGCACTAAACTATTTTTTTACATTATACCCATATCCAGATTTACTTGGGCTCTCTTCTTGTTTTCTGATATTAAAATTGCTTTAGATTCCGCATAGTACATATCTCTAAATTGGTTTTTCGTCGATATTTTGTGCCATGTGTTAGCCTGGGGTCACTTGTGACACTAAGCACCGTGTTGCATCCAGGGGGTAGCTTCAGGCCATGAAAAACTTGGTATCAGAGCATCAGGTTCAATTGTCCTAGGGTGTCTGAAAGCCGCATCAAGTAGAGTCTTCTTCATGGGTGTGAATCGCGCCAAACTTATGGGGGAGAAGCTATGAGGCGTCATTAGGAATAAATTCCCTTCTTTCTTTTCCAGTTCGTTCTATAGAGTATAAACCCTATTTAAATTCTCCTCTATTCTAACTCAGGCTCTTCGTATTTCAGAAAGATGCCTCCTAAAAGATCAAACGCTAGGAATCAACCAGCACCAGCATCTCCAGCAGACCCATTGAATGAGCAGGTTATGCATGCTGAATTCAGGGTTGCTTTCCAAGTACTTGATCAGGCCATGACCTCCCAGGTCAACTAACAGGTTGCGGCTCCAGCACTGCCTTAGGTCAATACTGCTGTAGCTAGAATCCAAGACTTCGCTCGGAAGAACCCTTTATATTTTCATGGATCCAAGTCAGAAGAGGATCCCTAAGAGTTCTTAGAAGATATTCATAAGGTTACAGATATTATGGGTGTCACTCCAGTGGAGAGTGCAGACTTAGCTGCCTATCAGCTAAAAGGGGTGGCTTATACTTGGTACCAACAGTGGAAGGAATATCGTTGTGCCAATGCAGGATCAGTGACTTGGGATCTTTTCAAGACTGTATTTCTGGACCGGTTCTTCCTACTAGAGCTCAGAGAAGCCAAGGTTCAAGAGTTCATCAATCTGAGGCAGGATGACATGAGCATGAAAGAGTATGCTCTGAAGTTCACTCAGCTATCCAAGTATGCCCCTACAATAGTAGCTGACTCTAGAGCTCGTATGAGTAAGTTCATATTTGGTGTGTCTGATGATGTGTTAAGGAATGCAAGACTGCAATGCTCGTGAAGGAAATGGACTTCTCCAACTTGGTTACTTATGCTCAACAGATTGAGGAGGAAACGATCAAGGAAAGGGGAGGTGATGTTAAGAGGGCTAGGACATGTGAGTATAGCCACTTTCAGCAGGGGTCAGAGGGTGGCAACCTCTCTCATTATCGCCAGAAAAATTTAGCTCTAGTTCCATTTTCTACTAGTGCCCCAGTGCCTAAGTTCAAGAAGGACAGACGGGATAGAGCATCTGGCTCTACATCCCACGGTACAGTTACTAGTGGGCGCACTAAACCAGTGTGCAAAAAGAGTGGTAGGAACCACCAAGGTGAGTGCCTGGAAGGTAGTGGAAATTGCTTTGGGTATGGTAAGCCAGTCCATAGGATGAGACAGTGCCATGAAAATTTCTTAGAAGGGCAGGGACACTCATTCGCAGAATCAAGTCAGCTCTGCAGTAGCTCCAGCAGGTCGCCCTACTCAGCAGGGTGTCTTGTCTGGCATAGGTGGTACTCAGTGCCAAAATAGGCTATATGCTCTTCGGGCTCGATAGGATCAGGAGGACTCTTCTAATATGGTTACGGGTACGTTGCGAGTGTTTAATACTGATGATTATGCATTGTTATATCCAGGGGTTATACTTTCCTTCATCACACCTTATGTAGCAGTAAACTTCAGTATTAGTCTAGAAACTCTCCTAGAACCCTTCTCAGTCTCTACCCCAGTTGGTGACCTAATTATAGTTAGAGGGGTATACAGAAATTTCCCAGTGATAGTTTCCGAGAAAGTCACCTTAGTAGATCTTGTGGAGTTAGAAATGGTAGACTTTGATATCATTATAGGCATGGATTGGTTACATTCTTGTTATGCCTCAGTCGATTGTAGAACTAGGATCATTTGGTTTTAGTTTCCTAACGAGCTAGTCTTAGAGTGGAACGGTAAGAACTTAGTACCTATGGGTCATTTCATCTCCTATCTCAAGGCCAGAAAAATGATCTCCATAAGGTATATATATCACCTTGTTTGGGTTAAGGATTCAAACTCCGAGAGACAATGGCGAATGAGTTTCCAGAAGTGTTCCCAAAACATCTTCCAAGAGTTCCTCTCGAAAGGGAAATCGACTTCAGAATTGACCTCCTTCCAGATACCCAGCCTATTTTGATTCCTCCCTACAGAATGGCTCCAGCTAAGCTTAAGGAGTTGAAAGAACAGCTGAAAGACCTATAAGATAAGGGCTTTATCATACCCAGCATCTCTCCATGGGGTGCTGCAGTGTTGTTCTTGCGTAAAAAGGATGGTTCCCTCAGAATGTGCATTGACTACCGTCAGTTGAACAAGGTCACAATCAAGAATAAATATCCCATCACCAGGATTTATGACTTGTTTGACCAGCTTCAGGGTGGTAGTTGATTTTCCAAGATAGACCTCAGGTTTGGCTATCATCAGCTCAGGGTCAGAGAGAGTGACATCCCGAAGACAGCTTTCAGGACTCAGTATGGTCACTATGAATTTGTTGTTATGTATTTTGGACTAACCAATGCTTCTGCATCTTTCATGGACCTAATGAACAGGGTATTCAAGCAGTATTTGGACTTGTTCATCATTGTCTTCATTGATGATATCCTTGTTTATTCTCAAAATTAGGAGGAGCATGTGACTCATATGAGGGTTATGCTCCAGACCCTCAACGATCGCCATCTATTCGCTAAGTTTAGCGAGTGTGAATTCTGGTTACAGTCTATTGCTTTTCTTGGTCATGTCGTATCCAGAGAAGGGATCTGTGTCAATTCCCAAAAAATTGAGGTAGTAAAGGAGTGGCCAAAACCCACCTCTCAGACATATATTAAAAGTTTCTTGGGTTTTGCTGGTTATTATAGGAGGTTCGTAGAAGGATTTTTATCCATAGCTGCCCTATTAACCAAGTTGACTCAGAAAAAGGTCAAGTTTCAGTGGTAAGAGGAATGTGAGAAAAGTTTCTTAGAACTGAAGACCAGGTTGACTACAAATCCTGTTTTGACTCTACCAGATAGGTTAGACGGTTACGTGGTTTATTGTGATGCATCCAGAGTTGGCTTGGGTTGTCTTTTAATGCAGTAGGGTAAGGTCATACCTTATGCTTCCAGACAACTTAAGGCCCATGAGAAGAACTACCTGACTCATGACCTCAAGCTTGCAGCAGTTGTGTTTGCCCTAAAGATTTGGAGACACTATCTCTATGGTGTTCATGTTGATGTGTTCACAGATCACTAGAGCCTTCAGTATGTGTTCACCCAAAAAGAGTTGAATCTTCGTTAGAGGATATGGCTTGAGTTCCTCAAGGATTATGATATGAATATGCTCTACATCTGGGTAAGGCCAATGTAGTGGCTGATGCTCTCAGTAGACTATCTATAGGTAGCGTATCTCATTTTAAGGAAGAGAAGAGAGAACTGGTCAGAGATGTTCATCGGCTTGCTCGCCTAGGAGTTTGCCTTATGGACATGACAGACGGTGGTGTGATAGTTTAAAATGGGTCAGAATCTTCATTGGTAGATGAAGTTATGGATAAGCAGGATAGTGATCCCATGCTGCTTCAGCTGAAGGCTATAGTTCATCAGTAAAGAGTAGAGGTTTTCTCCTTCCTAAAGTGGGTGAGTTAAGATAGCAGATCCTCTCAGAAGCCCATAATTCCACATATTCCATTCATCCAGGTTCCACTAAGATGTACCGTGATCTACAGGAAGTCTATATGTGGAACGGCATGAAGAGAGACATCGCATATTTTGTGGCTAGGTGCCCTAACTGTCAGTAGGTAAAGGTAGAACATCATAAACCAAGAGGTGTGACTCAGGAGATTAGCATTCCTACTTGGAAGTCGGAACTTGTTAACATGGATATCACAATGGGTCTACCCCGTACTCGCAGGCATCATGATTCCATTTTGGTGATAGTGGACAGAGTCACTAAGTCATCTCACTTCTTGGCTTTCAAGACTATAGATTCAACGGAGGATTATGCCAGGATTTATATTGGCGAGATAGTCAGGTTGCATAGGGTTTCCTTGTCTATCATTTAAGATAGAGGTCCTCAGTTTACATCTTATTTCTGGAGATCTTTCCAGAAAGGTCTTGGCACTTAGGTGAACCTCAGTACAACATTTTATACGCAGACGGATGGTCAGGCTGAGTGTACCATTCAAACCTTGGAAGATATGTTGAGAGCTTGTGTGATTAATTTCAAGGGTAGTTAGGATGATCACCTATCTCTCATAGAGTTTGCCTACAATAACAACTTTCATTCCAGCATTCAGATGGCCCCATATGAGGACCTCTATAGGCGTAGATATAGGTAACATGTTGGTTGGTTTGAAGTAGGTGAAGCAACTTTGATTGGGCCAGATTTGGTAAACGAGGCTATTGAGAAAGTTCAACTCACCAGAGAGAGGCTAAAAATAGCTCAAAGTCGTCAGAAAGTAAACGTGACGAGAAGAGACTTAGATTTTGAGATCGATGATTGGGTGTTCCTTAAGGTATGACTCATGAAAGGGGTGATGAGATTCGGCAAGAAAGGGAAGCTCAGTCCCAACTATGTAAGTCCTTAGAGAATCCTGAAAAGGGTAGGTAATATGGATTACGAGTTAGAGTTTCCATCAAAACTAGCAGCAGTTCATCCAGTCTTCCATATATCTCTTTTGAAGAAGTGTGTGGGTGATCCGACTTCAATAGTACCCTTAGAGAGTGTGGCTGTGAAGGATAGCCTCACCTATGAGGAGGTTCTAGTTGAAATTCTTGACCATCAGGTTCATAGGTTGAGAAATAAGGAAGTCGTATCAGTTAAAGTTTTGTGGAGGAATCAGTTCTTAGAGGAAGCTACTTGGGAAGAAGAAACATCCATGATGTCCAAGTACCCCCACCTCTTTCCCTCCGATTAAGCTTCAGCTTGAGGTAATTAGTTCCTCTCCAGTCTCTCAATTTACTCCTGTGTAATTCTGTCTTAGTACCATTGTTCCATCAGTTATCCTTGCATTTCAGCATACTTGCATGTTTATGGAACTCAGTTCAGTTAGATATCAGTTCTAGTACTCAGTTGGTAGAGAATCAGCTCTTTCCCTCAAAACTCAACTTGTTTAGTCTTCATTCGAGGATGAATGATCCCAAGGGGGAGATATTATAATACCCTAGAACTTCCAAGCCCAGACTAAGCTTAGAAAACCAGTAGAAAATAATTTTTTTTAGAAAAACTCAAGTTTCCAAGGACCACGATTAGGAGTATGGACCTTAGTTTAGAACCACGGTCCGTCTTCTCAACCCGTAGTTCAAGTTCATGTAGCCTTTCAATACATGTTCTAGGGACTACGGTTGGAACCACGGAGCATAGTTTAGAACCACGATCCATCATTTCAAACCGTAATCCTAACTCCAGTGGCCTCCCAGTTTTGGCACCAGAAACCATGAGTTGGTTTACGGAATGTACTTCAGAAGAACGGTCCAACATTCGACTCGTGAAAACCCCAGGCTAAGACAAGTCCCAGGAACCACGAGTCACATGACGGACCGTCATTCAGAAGAATGGTCCGTCCTGTCAAGTCGTAGTTCTTGTAATCACAGGACCCCAAGTTGCCTGGACAGGACCATGACTCAGTTGATGGTCCGTCGTCCAGGATTATGGCCCGTCAACCAAGCCGTGATCACTGGGTCGTGTTTTCGGCAGAAATTCATTTAACATTCCCAGGGGTATTTTGGACTTTTCCTTTCCCTTGTTAGGTTTAAGCTACATCATTTTATGTCGTCTAAGCCTAATTAAGTAGTCTAAAACTAACTAAAACCCTCATTCTCCTAAAATCATCAGACTTAGACAGAAAGGAATCAAAAGAAGGCGTAGTTTCTCTCAAGAACAAGCAGAGGCCTTCACCAAGTTCAGCCCCAAAAATATAAGGATTTCTCCGTGGATTTATTCACCAGGTATGTGGGATTTCACTAGTGGGTTCCTTTCACCCATTAGGTCCCTAGATTCCAGTTAGTTTTCAGTTTCCTCCATGAATTGTCAAACCTAGGGTTCCTATAACTTGGAGAATCATCGTACTTACGTTTCTACAATCTCTATGGTATTGACTACATGTCCTTGGAGAATTAGTGTAGTTCCACATATAATGTACAGAAACCCTTAGTTCTGTACTTCCAGTATTTCATGAAGTAAGTTGACTAGACATGCTAATTATATGTTCACGTACCAGGGTTCGAATGCCATATCTCCCAGTGTATTTATATTCCATTCTCAGTTGCTTTTCCAGTATTTTGAGCTATTCATAATTTTAGTATATTGTTGTTCATCTTCAGTTGGGAGTAGACTTAGCACCGAGTGAACTAAGGGATGAAGGCTCACCCGTCCGTTTTAGGCTGAGACCTTTAGTAGCAATCCCTAATTTCCCAAACTACTGTGCCACCGTAGGTTCTAAAGGGGTCACCCATCAGATTAGGCTTGACACCCTTGTCCCTTGCGGACATCAGTAGTGGATCCACATCAGACTTGTTCATACCCTTGGAAAGGTATGAATACCCTCCCATCCAGGGTGGCTCCACAGTTATCTCAACTTGGGATATGTCGGTTAGTAGTGTCTTCCACAGTCAGATTCATGTGAATTGACCTTGTATCCAGTATTTATGTTCAGTATTCAGTTCAGCATGCTATTTCATGATTTATACTTGGTCATTGCATTCATTTCAGTTTTCAGTTATGTTGCAGTATATATATCTTCATGTTCAGTTCTATATTGCCCAAGTTTTTATATATATCTTGCATGCTCAGTACATTCAAAGTACTAACGCATACTTTTGTGCTACATCATTTTATGATGTAGGTTCAGGCACTCATAATCCAGACCGCTCCTAGTTTGGTTCCCCAGTTCGTACTCAACATTTTAGTGGTGAGTCCTCATTAGTTCAAGGACAATATAAATGCTTCATTTCAGTATTTACTTTCAGTTTTAGCTTTGTAGAGTTAGCTGGGGGCATGTCCCATCAACTCCTATTCAGTTTGAAGGCTTTCAGACATAGACTAGATTCAGCAGTTGTTAGTGTTGTGTTCAGTCAACACTAAACTATTATTTTACATTATACCCATATCCATATTTACTTGGTCTCTTTTCTTGTTTTTCAGATATTAAAATTTCTTTAGCTTCCGCATAGTACATATCTCTAAATATGTTTTTCATAGACATGTCATGCCATGGGTTAGCTTGGGGTCACTTGTGACACTAAGCACTGTGTTGCATCCAGGGTGTAACTTCGGGGCGTGACACACCCACACCCATTAGCTACACACCTATCATCAATACACCCCTAGACAAGAGAAATTAGCCACTCATAGAAGGGGGAGAAGATATACCAGCTGGGTAAATCAAATTCCAATCCATTGTAGTTCATTCTCAAATTCTAGAGTCAAATTAGCACAGAATTTGTTAACCAAAGTATTATATTAAAAACCCTCTCTCAATGGAGATGGAGAAAAGTGTTTACCAACCAAAAATATCTCCAAGTTCTCTGTCAAAATCTCTACTCTGAATTCTATATACAAAATAGGCCTAATATTCTCTTTTTTATGCTCCCAAATCGTCACATATATTAGGGACAAAATTTTCTTCCGGGTGGTGTGGGATACGACGTGCGGTTCGCATTTCACAGTGTGCGCGTCGCACCCTGCTTCAGTTTAGACCGGTGACTTTAGCCGCATAGGAAGGCTTTTGTGCCAAGGTGGTGCATTTCGCACCATAGGATGTGTGCGTCGCATATAGACCGCACTCCTTAGCAGAATCTTCAGCCGTCTTTACAACATCATGAGGAGGAGGTGCAAACCGCACCTCGGCTTGTGCGTGTCGTACAGCCACCGCACCTCATAACAGATTCTCTAACTGTTTCCAACTCTTCACACTTAGTTCCTTTTTAGCTCCTTTTTGGGTCCATATCCTTGTTTTTCATCTTCTAACCAAAGTACATGCATAGAAATCAATAAAGGCCATAAGAACCTTTAAATCGATTCAAAACATAGCAATAATTCATGGATATAGGCTCAATAAGTTGGTAGATTACCGACTTATCATTAAGTAAGTAGCAATGGATGCAAAGTCCTTGACAAACCTGTGATAGTAGCCTTCAAGCCCCACAAAACTCCTAATCTCTGCAAAAGTGCTAGGCCAAACCCAACTCTTAATTGCCTTTATCTTTTGGGAACCCACCATCACCCTCTTTTCTGACACCACATGCCCTAATAACGCAAGGGAACACAACCAAAATTCACACTTGGAAAACTTGGCATATAATTTCTGGTGCCTCAATATCTCCAGAACAATGAAAAGATGCTATGCATGCTCCTCCTTACTCTTGGAGTAAATCAGAGTGTCATCTATAAAAACAATGATGAACGAATCCAGAAATGACTTGAAAACCCCATTCATCAAATTCATGAAAGCCATCGGCTCATTGGTTAACCCAAACGACATTACCAAGAACTCATAATGCCCATATTAAGTCTGAAATGCCGTCTTAGGTATATCCTCAGGCCTAATCTTTAGATGATGGTACCCTGACCTCAAGTCAATTTTCAAAAATATGCCCGTGCCTTGCAACTGATCAAAGAGGTCATCTATGCGGGGTAAAGGATACTTGATGAAATTATTCAGTTGCCTGTAATCTTTACACATCCTTATACTACCATCCTTCTTCTTCACAAACAATATCGGGGCACCCCAAGGTAAAGCACTAGGACAAATAAATCCCTTATCTATAACTTCCTAAAGGTGAGTCTTAAGTTCCCTCAACTATGTCAGGGCCATACGATAAGGTGGAATAGAAATTAAGCGAGTGACCGGCTCCAAATCTATACAAAAGTTAATGTCACAATCCAGAGGCATGCTGATCAAATACATCGAAGAAACCTTCTGAAATTCAGAAACCACCAAAACTGACTCAATCGTAGGGGACTCCACACTAACATCCCCAAAATGAGCCAAGAAGCCTAAACATCCTCTCCCCACTAACTTCCTCGCCCGAACAAAGGCTATAATCTTCGCCAGCTTAGGCCCGTACACACCTTCCCACTCTAGCCTATCCTTACCCAAAATCTCTAGAGTCATTGTCTTAGAATTATAATTCAATACAACAAGATATGGAAACAACCAGGTCATACCAAAATAACATCAAAATCCAGCATATCTAGAATAACCAAATCTACCCAAGTCTGAAAACCCACAAAAACCATAGGACAAGAACAATATACATGGGTTACTACCAGAGATTCCCTAACTGGGGTAGAAATATGAATAGGGGAATCTAGGACATGACAAACCAAATCAAGAACCAAGGTAAATTTCACAGAAATATCTGAATAAATAGAACTTGGGTCAAACAATACCGAAGCCATCCGGTCACAGACTAGAAGTGTACCTATTATCATGACATCTGCTGCTTTGGCCTCATACTTTCCCAAGAATGCATAACAATGGGCCCTATCATCAATCCGAGCAACCTCTTTGGCTGGTTGCGCTACTCCCCTGCCCACGCCATTATTTCCTGTATTTTCCCGACCTCCCTGAAAGTTACCTCGCCTACCCTATAGACGACCCCTACCATTGCCACCTCTACCCAATGGAATCACAACCTTGGTATGTTTTTGATTTTGATTTCCTTTCTGCCTATGAGGGAACTCCTTCTTGAAGTGACCCGAATCACCATAATAAAAACATATATGGTCAAGAGAAGGCCTTCTAGTAGAAGTATAAGAAGCCTCCTGGCCTTTAGGAGCTGAAAATTGCTGACTCGCTCCCAAAAGACCACCTGCAGAAGCTGGAAGGGCTGACTGAATAGGACGAGCCAAATAAACCGGCTGGCTATGACCCCTGGAGTAAAAACCACTGAAATTTCCTTTATTCTGGGACTTCTTGACTTACACCTTAGCCTGCCCAACCTGTCTAACCCCTTCATATTTCTTCACGTAATCAGTCACCTCATTAAGACTCCTCCTTGCTGAGGTCATAAGCACACACAACACATGCAACTCAGTATTTAGGCCCTTTAAAAATAGATGAATCCTCTCCCCCTCAGTACCCAAAAGCTTAGTAGAATAACGTGACAAGGCATGAAATTTGGCCTCGTAAGCTGAAACAGACATGTTACCCTATTCAAGGGCCAAAAAATTATCCTTTTTGTGATCTCTCAAAGTTGGAGGCACATATTTCTCCAAGAACAGAGCATGAAACTTGTGACACCCCAGAAATTGAACCATCTTTCTAAGTTTAAAACTCTGAAATTTTTTAAGTTTCTAGGAATCACGGGTCCAAACCATGGACCGTGGTTTAAACCACGAGTCATGGAATGAAGTCGTGGTTTGCCTTCTACAGTTCAACCTTTGGTCTTAGAACCACGAGTTGAATCTATATACGATAGTTCACTCTATGGACTGTACTGTTGACTCGTGGGACTTGATCTGAGGGTTGACTATTTCCTCAAGAACCACGAGTGACTTTTACGGACTGTAGTCCGAACCACGGACCATACTGTCCACTCGTTGAACTTAATCAGAGGTCAGCAAAATCCCCAGGAACTATGACTCAGGTCTACAAATCATAGTCCATTCAATGAGTAGTCCTGTTGACTCATAGAACTTGTTTTGCAACCTATCGTTTGGCTCAGGAACCACGAGTAGGAATCACGAGTCCTGGTTCAGTCTACGACTCGTGGAACCCATCCGTGGAACCTAAAGCTGGGAAATTTTACAGCTTTTCTTAATTAAATCCCAGGGGTATTTTTATAACTACCCACCCTTTTTAACTCCCAAGTGAGGTCGTTTTGTCCATTCTTAACATGATTTCTAAAACTATTAGCCTAACTCCCTTCTCATTTCCTCATTCATCTACCAAAAGAGGTAAGTAACTCTCTCAAACTCCAAGTCCCAAGCTCCAATTTCAAACCCCATTTTCTTTACAATTTTAGTTGGGTTAGCATCAATCAAGGTATGTGGGTATTCAATAAGGGAATCCCTTTACCCTTATGCTAAAAACCCCAATTTTTTAAATTGAATTTATGGGTTTCTAAATTAGGGTTCTTACCCAAATTGGGGAAAAGTTATGGGTTTTGATTTAAAGCTTCAATTCATGATTTAACATTCATTACCCATGTTTTAAATATGATTCTTGTATATTTTCAAAGACCCATATGTCAAGCATGTATTCTAGCATGACTCCTTTAAATTGCATGATTTCAAGTATAAATTTGGCATGTTTAGATAACATGGTCTCTTGGTAATGAAAGTGCATGCATAATTCTTCAGGTTATGATTTTAGAAAAGAAGGGATATCTTGAATTATGAACATGCATAGCTTTAAAACTTATGATATTAACTTTCATGACATCATATATGTCTCTACGTTGTATGAACAGATTTGACATTAGATATGTCATTAACTATGATCAATTCTGCATCCAGATATGCATCAATACTATATGAGTTATACATATTATTTTGGGAGTAGTATTTAGCACCGAGTTGGATGGGGTGAGAGTACCCTTAGTACCAGAACTACGTGCCCCCGTAGGTTCTAAGTCCCCTCAGTTGGGCATCAAATTTAGTGATCACACCACAGTCATGCCTTTATACCCTGGTAAGGTATATTGGGTCCTTTCAATGGGGCATATACATCGGATTCCATGTATCTCACATGGTCTAAGTCGGTTAGAGAACCTCCCACAAAAACAATATCACATTTTAAAATGCATGAACTCTTTGCCTTTAGACTTCAGGACTATTATGATTACTATGATACTTTGTATATCTTGTTTTGGTATCGCATCGAGTATCTTCCATTTCAGTTTTACACTTATAGCATGATTTCAGCTTTATAAGTTTATTTAGCATGATTATCTCAGATTTCTATTTATCTCATATATACGGTACATCCTATAGTACTGATGTATTTTGCGTAGCATCCTTTTACGATGCATATTCAAAAACCTTCCCTCAAACTCGTGACTAGGCTATGCCAAACCTCTAGCTGATTATTGATGAGTCCTTATTATTTGAGGACTAGAGTTAGAGCATTCATCTTTATCCTTTCATTTCAGATTTCGAGTTAGTTGGGGTCTTGTCCCAGTAACTCTTTATGACAGTTAGAGGCTTTTCATACATAGTATTCCAGTCTCCTTTTAGTTTTGTATTCCTATATGACTTGATTAGCTATACATTTGACTTCAAATTTTCCTATTATGCTTCCGTTTATCTATTAATATATATGAGTTAAGCTATGACCAAGGGTTAGCTTGGGGCATATGTGGTTCCAGGTCCCGTGTTACGTCAAGGAGGTAGCCTCGGGGTGTAACAAACTTAACTTTGTATCAGAGCCTCAGGTTCAAGAGTCCTAGGATGTCTGAAAACCATATCGAGTAGAGTCTCTTTCATGTGTGTGAAGTGCGCCACATTTATGAGAGGGAAGCTATGAGATATCTTAGAAAAACTTCACTTCTTTCATGATCATTTTGTGTGATAGAGTTAAACTCTATTATCCCTATAATCCTTTCCTTGTACATTTCAGATTATGCCTCAATATGCTATGCCTCACCGAGCCGCTCAAAGTACTGCTCCTCCAATTCTAGACCCCGAGGTCATAAATAAGGATTTTAGAAATGCCATGCATATGCTAGCCTAGACCATAGACACTCTGTCCAACCAGTTGGCTCCTACCCTAAAGGTGCGGTAGCGGCTCGAGTTCGTGATTTTATTCGTATGAACCCACCTGATTTCTGGGGTTCAAAAGTGAATGAGGATCCACTAAATTTTATCGATGAAGTGAAGAAAATCTTTGATGTGATGTAAGTGGCTGGTGTTGATAATGTCAAGTTGGCATCCTATCAACTCAAGGATGTAGCTCTTATTTGGTTCACATAATGAAAGGAAACTAGGGCTAAGGATGTGGTACCTATGACTTGGGAGTGTTTCGAGAGGGCTTTCCTTGACCGGTTCTTCTTGAGGGTGTTAAGGAAAGAGAAGGTCGAGGAGTTTGTAAACTTAAGATAGGGATCCATGACTGTGCAGGAGTATGGGTTAAGGTTCACTCAGCTTTCCAGGCATGCTCCTTCTACGGTGGCTGACCCACAGGATCAGATGAGCAAGTATATCTATGAGGTCTTGGATTTTCTAAAGGAGTGTAGATCTGCTATGTTGTTGAGTGACATGAGTATCTCAAGACTTATCAGTCATGCTCACCAGATCGAGGGAGACAAGCTTAGGGAGATGGCTAAGGAGAACAAAAAAGTCAGATCTGAGGGTTCGGGATTTAACCATCAGAAGTACAAAGGCGGACATCGATCATCCTTTCAAAAGAGGTCATCAGGACCTATGCATTCTACCACTAGTTCTCCTTCTCTGGCCTCCAAGCCTCATCATGATCAATCTGGTAGAGGTGCGGGCTCTTATTCTCAGGGGAGTGGTGCAAAGGGGCCTTCCTACCCCATTTGTACCAAGTGTGGAAAGAATCATCCCGGTGAGTGTCTAGCATGTAAAGAGGGTTGTTATGGATATAGTCAAGTTGGTCACAAGATTCAAGATTGCCGTTCAGCTAAGAAGGGACATAGTGGTAGCAGGACTCAGTCTACCCCAGCAGCTCCAGGGAGTCGACTAGTCGAGCAGGGATTTGCTTCTAGTTCTGGTAGTCAGTGCCAGAATTGTCTTTATGCCATATCCTCTCAACATGACAAGAAGAGTTCACTGGTTGTCGTTACTAGTATGTTGAAAGTCTTCTCTCTAGATGTGTATGCTTTGTTGGACCCCGGTGACTCCTTATCTTTTGTGACCCTTTATGTAGCATTCAAATTCAAAATTTGTCCTGAATTGCTTTTAGAAACCTTTTGTGTTTCTACTCCTATTTGTGAGTAAGTCCTAGCCAAAAGAATCTACCAATATTGCCCTATTTCATTCCTTCATAGAGTCACTTCAACGGATCTAGTAGAATTGGAGATGACTTATTTTAATGTAATTCTTGGTATATATTGGTTGTATGCTTGTTATGCCTCGGTTGATTTTCATACTCGAGTTATCAGTTTTAAGCTTCCAAATTACCCTATTTTAGAGTGGTAGGGTAGTCCTCCATCCTCGAAGGGTCATTTCATATCTTACAATAAGTCTAGGAAAATGATTTCTAAGGGTTATGTTTATCATATAGTTTGAGTTATGGACACGGAGTCCGAAACCCCATCCCTTTAGTCTATTCCTATTGTAAATGAGTTTCCAGAAGTGTTTCCCAAAGATTTCTTTAGAGTCCCTCCCGAGAAGGAGGTCCACTTCGGGATAGATCTGTCATGCCCTGAGGCTACCCCCTAGACGTAACACGAGATCTAGGACACAAGTGCCCTAGATTAACCCTTGGTCATAGCATACTCACATATACTTCAGAAAATAAAGCGAAAGCATAATACTTGTGACACATCAAGTGTCAGAATAATTGGAAAGCTAAGGGCACATCTAATGTCATGCAAGTTCAAACCATAGATTCGTAAAACTTAGCATAGCCATAGTTCGAAACATGCTTTTATTCCTAAATTCATACTTGAAGAATTAGACATGCAATTCTCATAAAGTACATGAGATCATAATATCAATGCATGAAATTGAACTTAAAATTCATTGGGGAATCATTAGAAAACACTTAATGGAAAAGCCCAAGAGGATTGAATAAGAACCCCAACATAGAACTCCACAACTTGAAGAAAATCATGCTAGAAGTCAACTTTAATGTATGGGCTTTTGAAAACACTTAATGAATCTCAAATAAATCATGGGTAAGTAATGAGAAACCTTGAATTGATGCTTTAAAACTGAATCCAGAACTTTTTTCCCAAATTGGGTAAGAACCCTAATTTCATAAAACCCATAAATCAAAGTAAAACTTGAGGGTTTTGGGCATAAGGGTGGAGGAAATACCTTATTGAATACCCACATACCTTAATTGAAGCTAACCCAAAGAGAAAGAGAAGAAATGGAGGCTTGAACTTGGAGCTTGAGACTTGGAGATTGAAGAAGTTCTTTTCCCTCTTTTGAAGATGAATCCAAAATAATGAGAAGGGACTTAGGCTAATAGATTTAGAAATCATGCTAAGAATGGCCAAAACAACCTCACTTAGGAGTTAAATGGGTGGGCAATGACTGAAATACCCCTGTGACTTAATTAAGAAAAAGCTGAAAAAATTGACTTTCAGCATTCACATATGGATTCCACGAGTTGTAGACCAAACCACGGCTCGTGGTTTCCACTCGTGGTTTCCACTCATGGTTCCTGACCACAGAGTCAGGCTGCAGAAGGCAAACGACGACTCAGCAGGATGACTCGTCAACTGGACTATGGCCTGTAGACCTGAGCCGCTGTTCTAGGCTCATGATTCAAGATGCAGATGAGGAACTACGAGTCAACAGGATAGGCCGTAGAATGAACTACAGTCCGTAGACCTGAGTCGTAGTTCCTGGGGAATGTACTGATTTTGGTTTAAGTTCCATGAGTTGACAGTATGTCTTTGGTCCAGACTACGGTCCATAGAATCAACCCATGGTTCTCAGACTAGAATTTGAACTGCAGGAATCAAACGACAGTTCTATTCCACAACTCGTGGTTCTAACCACGGTCTGTGGTTTGGACCCTTAATTCTTGGAAACATGAAATTTTTCAGAGGTTTAAACTTAGAAAGCTGGTTCGATTTTCAAGGTGTTACAATATCTCCCCTTTGGGATCATTCATCATTGAATTAAGACTAAACAAGGGAAAACTAGAGAAAATAGCCCAAGCAAACAAGAAAACATGAAAACTAAATAATAAGCATGAAAGCTGAATTCTCATCTTAAAACATAACTGAACTAACTTTGGAAAACATTAATGCATGCTAGGGACATGAAAGAAACCGGTTGAGTAGGGTAGAAGGAACATTCTAAGGATAAACTACTACTTCAAACTTAAATCAGATGAACAACCTCTAAACCTGGTGGTAACCCCAACTTACAAACAACACTACCAACTCTTCTCAAAAATCATAAGGACTCACGCAACAGGGATTAACTCTCTTACCAAACCTCATCACACCCTTCAGTGGTGACCTCTTTAAGAAACACCAAATCCTCAACCTCAAACTCCGACCAATCCATACCAAGAGTAACATCAAAATTAGCCATCTCCATCTCTACTAGACCCGCTGAAATGACTCTATGAAGGACTGAGATAGGGAAAATTTTTGATAAATTGTTTTTGGTAGGACTGACTCACCAACAGGAAAAAAACACAAAAAGGGGGGTTCTAAAAGTTGTTTAGAACTAACTTCAAACTTGCAAGCAACGTAGAAAGTCATAAAAGAGTAAAGAGGCACCGGGGTCAATAAATCATACACATCTATAGGGGAGACCTTCAACATACCAATAACAACATCCCGGGAACCCTCCCGGTCTTAGTAGGATAACATGGCATAAAGGCAGTTCTGGCGCTGACCGCTACTGGAACTAGAAGTTGAACCCTGCTAGGCTGGTCGACCTCCTAAGGCTGCTAGAGCAACTAAGTACTACCACCTCTCTATCCCTTCTTAGCTTAAGGGAAATCCCTAAGATTGTGTCCAACCTGACCCCACCCAAAACATCCATCTAAACCAGCTAAACACTCACCACAATGACTTTTACCACATGCATCGCAAGTAGGGTAAGGAGTCCCCTTTGCAATACTACCCTACAAATAAGAACTCGATCAACCACCTTCCTGATCATGAAGAGGACTGGGGGACTGAGTAGGAGCACTAGTTGAAGAATACACAGGTCCTGATGACCTCTTCTGAGAAGAAAAACGGTGTTTGTCCGCAGACCTCTTATGGCTAAACCCTAAACTCTTAGATCTGACTCTCTTGTTGTCCCTAGCTATCTCCCTCGATCTGATTAGCATGAGTCATGAGTTGGGAAATATTCATATCACTAAATGACATAGCGGACCTACATTCCTTCTTTACCAAATCTGACACTTCATAGATGTACTTACTCATCTGATCATGTGGCTCCGCTACCATAGATGGAGCATACCTAGACAACTGAGAGAACCTCAAACTATACTCCTAGACTAACATCGATCCATGTCTCAAGTTCACAAACTCCTTGGCCTTAGCTTTCCTTAACTCTCAGGGAAAGAACCGATCGAAGAAAGCTCTCTCAAAACACTCCCAAGTCATCAGGATCATGTCCCTAGCTCTAGCCTATCTCCACTGTAAAAACCAGATATGAGCTATATCCTTTAGCTACTAGGAAGCTAGCTCAACACTATCAACTCCAACCACCTGTATCACACCAAAGATCTTCTTCACTTCATCCATAAAATTTAATGGATCTTAACCTACTCTAGAACCCCAGAACTCGGGCAGGTTCATGCGAATGAACTCTCGAACTCAGCTAGTAATTGCTCCACCTAGAGAGTGGATGGGGATACGCGCTTGATGATTGGCCTGAGCGGCAATAACCCGAGCTAGCATATAAATAGCATTCTTGAACTCTTCACTCGAGACCACGGGGTCTAGAATCAGAGGATTAGTATTCCCAACATCTTGGGGAAGCATAGCACGTCGAGGAGGCATAATTTGAAATGTAAGAAGAATGAATGAGAGGATTAATAGGGTTAAACTCTATCGCACGATACTGATCATGAAAAAAGTGAAGTTTTTTCCTAAGACATCTTGTAGCCTCCCTCTCATAAGTGTGGGGCACTTCACAGCCATGAAGGAGAGTCTACTTGATGCGGCTTTCAGACACCCTAGGACTCTTGAACCTGTCTTTGATACCATGTTTGTCACGCCCCGAGGCTACCCTCTAGATGTAGAATGGGATCCAGGACACAAGTGCCCTAGATTAACCCTTGGTCATAGCATACTCATACATACTTGATAAAATAAAGCGGAAGCATAATAGAAACTAACATCCAAATCTAGAAAGATAAATTCAAGAAAAACATAATCTGAAAGAGACTCGAATACTATCTATGTCTGAAAAGCCTCTACCTATGATATAAGGAGTTACTGGGACAAGACCCCAGCTAACTCTAAGTACTAAAGGAAAGCTAACGAACTAGACCTCAAAAAATAAGGACTCACTAACCCTCGCTGAATGGCCCATGAACTCTAGCCACGTGTCTGAGAATAATAACTTGTATCTACATCGTCAAGAAGATGCAGCGCAATTATGCGTCAGTACTATAGGATGTACTGGATATGTGAGATATGTATAAAATGGAGGAGACATACTTAAAACTCATTTAAAACTGAGTTCATGCATAATAAGAGTATAGTAAGTAAATATCATAGTTCTGAGTAATAAGCATGAGTTAGAAGTCAAAACCTAAACTAGGATATCATAAAGCTTAGAAAACTTGAAAGCATTCGTACGGGAGTTTCTTATAATCGTCCATAGACCATGTGAGCTACATGAAATTCACTTTCATAAATTACCGAGGAGACACTCTCAACTAATGAGGACTCTCTTTCATATACATAAGGGGCACTCTCAACTAACGAGGACCTTCTTTCATAAACATGAGGAGACACTCTCTACTAACGAGGATCCTTTTTCATAAACATGAGGTGACACTCTCAACTAACGAGGTCCTTCTTTCATAAACGTAAGGAGATGCTCTCTACTAACGAAGACTCTCTTACATAAACATGGGGTGACACTGTCAACTAATGAGGTCCTTCTTTCATAAATGTGAGGAGACGCTCTCTACTAACGAGGACCCTCTTACCCTACTTTGGTAACGTAGTGTTGGACTTGGGTTGCTTACACCCTCATCGCTCGGTGCTAAATTCTACCCCCAAAACATACATATAGCTCATTTAATACTTGTGACACATCAAGTGTCAAAATAATAAGAAAGCTAAGGGCACGTCTAATGTCATGCAAGTTCAAACCATAGATTCGTAAAACTTAGCATAGCCATAGTTCAAAACATGCTTTTCTTCCTAAGTTTATACTTGAAGAATTAGGCATGCAATTCCCATAAGGTACCTTTTATCATAATATCAATGCATGAAATTGAACTTAAAATCCATTGAGGAATCATGAGAAAACACTTAATTGAAAAGCCCAAGAGGATTGAATAAGAACCCCAACTTAGAACTCCACAACTTGAAGGATATCATGCTAGAAATCAAATTTAATGCACGAGCTTTTGAAAACACTTAATGATTCTCAAATAAATCAAGGGTAAGTAATGAGAAACCTTGAATTGATGCTTTAAAACTGAACCCATAAGTTTTTCCAAATTTGGGTAAGAACCATAATTTCATAAAATCCATAAATTAAAGTAAAACTTGAGGTTTTTGGGCATAAGGGTGGAGGGAATCGCTTATTGAATACTCACATACTTCAATTGAATCTAACCCAAAGAGAATGAGAAGAAATGGAGGCTTGAACTTGGAGATTGAGAATTAGACCTTGAAGAAGTTCTTTTCCCTTTTTGGAAGATAAATTTGGAATAATAAGAAGGGACTTAGGCTAATAGGTTTAGAAATCATGCTAAGAATGGCCAAAATGACCTCACTTAGGAGTTAAAAGGGTGGGTAATCACTGAAATACCCCTGGGACTTAATTAAGAAAAAAGCTAAAAAAATCAACTTTCAGGAATCACGAATAGATTCCACGAGTCGTAGAATAAACCATGGCTCGTGGTTTCCACTCGTGGTTCCTAGCCACAGAGTCAGGCTGCAGAAGGCAAACCATGAGTCAACAAAACAACTCATCAACTGGACTACAGTTCGTAGGCCTAAGCCATAGTTCTAGGCTCAGCATTCAAGCTGCAGATGAGGAACTATGAGTCAATAGGATAGGCCGTAGAATTAAGGACGGTCCATAGACCTAAGTTGCAGTTCCTAGGGAAAGTACTCATCTCTAGTTTAGGTTTCACGAGTAAATAGTATGGTCTGTGGTCCAGACTATGGTCCATAGAATTAACACGTGGTTCTCATAGTAGAAGTTGAATTACTGGAGTCAAACCACAATTCCATTCCATGACTCGTGGTTCTAACCATGGTCCATGGTTTGGACTAGTAATTCCTTGAAACATGAAATTTTTCAGAGGTTTAAACTTAGAAAGTTGGTTCAATTTTTGGGGTGTTACAAGATCTCCTTGCATATACAAATCCTATCTCTATTCCTCCCTATAAAATGGCTCCTGTGGAACTTAAGAGTTAAAGGATCCGTTGAAGGATCTTCTTGATAAGGGTTTCATAAGGCCTAGAATTTCTCCATGGAGTGCCCCAGTTTTGTTTGTCCTGAAGAAGGATGGTTCCCTTAGGATGTGTATTGACTACCGTATGTTAAACAAGGTCACAATTAAGAATAAGTATCCCATTCCTAGGATTGATGACTTGTTTGATCAGCTTCAGGGTGCTAGTTTCTTCTCCAAGATTAACCTTAGATCCGGTTATCATCAGCTTCATGTTAGAGAGTGTAATATTCCAAAAATAGCCTTTAGGACTCGATATGGTCATTATGAATTTATGGTTATGTGTTTTGGTCTAACGAATGCTCCTATTACATTTATGGAATTGATTAACTGTGTGTTCAAACAATATTTGGATATGATTGTGATTGTTTTCTTTGATGATATTCTTATCTACTCTCGGAGTGAGGAGGAGCATGCAGACCATTTGAGAGTTATGTTGCAAACTATCAAGGATCGATAGTTGTTTGCTAAGTTTAGCAAGTGTGAGTTTTGGATGCAGTCTATTGCTTTTCTAGGTCATATTACGACTAGAGATGGTATTCGAGTTGATTCTCAAAATATTGAGCCAGTAAAGAACTAGCCTAGACCCACTTCCCCATCTTATATTAGGAGCTTTTGGGTTTGTTTGGTTATTACAGGAGATTTATAGAGGAGTTTTCTTCCATTGCTTCCCCTTTGACTCAATTGACTCATAAAAAGGTTAATTTTAGTGGTCTGACTTTTGTGAGAAGAACTTTCCGGAATTCAAGACTAGGTTGACCACAATGCCAGTGTTGACCCTACCCGAGGGTTTTGATGACTTTGTTATGCATTGTGATGCTTCTAGAATTGGCTTGGATTGTATTTTGATGCATCATATTAAGGTGATTGCTTATGCTTTGAGGCAGCTTAATATTCATGAGAAGAACTACCCTACTCATGATCTTGAGTTAACAACCATGGTTTTTGCCTTGAAGATTTTGAGACATTACTTGTATGGTGTGCATGTGGATGTATTCACCGATCATAAGAGTCTTCAGTATGTGTTCTCTCAAAAGAAATTGAATTTGCGTCAAAAGAGATGGCTTGAGCTCCTTAAGGATTATGATATGAGTGTGCTTCACCATTAGGGTAAGGCCAACTTTGTGGCAGATGAACATAGTAGATTGTCCATGGGTAGTGTGTCTTCAGTGGAAGATGGAAATAAGGAATTGGTTAAAGAGGTTCATAGGCTTGCTCGGTTGGGAGTTTGTATTATGGACTCGATAGAAGGTGGTGTTATCGTTTAGAATGGTTCAGAATCATCTTTGGTAGCTGAAGTGAAGGAAAAGCAAGACAGTGATCCTATTTTGTTTCAGCTAAAGGATGCAGTCCATCAGCAAAGGGTTGAGGTTTTCTCCCAAGGGGGAGATGGTGTGCTTCATTATCAGAGTTGATTGTGTGTGCAAGATGTAGATGGGTTGAGATAGCATATTTTGACTGAGGATCATAGTTCCAGATATTTTATTCACCCTGGTGCCACCGAGATGTACTGTGATCTATGGGAAGTCTATTGGTGTAATGGTATAAAGAGGGATATAGCTAGTTTTGTGGTTAAGTGTCCCAACTGTCAGCAAGTGAAGGTAGAGCATCAGCGATCGGGTGGCATGACTCAGGATATTGACCTTCCTACTTGGAAGTGGGAAGCGATCAATATGGACTTCATTACTGGTTTGCCTCGTACTCGAAGTCAACACGATTCTAGTTGGGTGATTGTCGACAGGATGACCAAATCAACCCACTTCTTAGCTGTCAAGACTACTGATTCAGCTGAGGATTATGCTAGACTCTACATTCGTGAGATAGTACGATTGCATGGTGTTCCATTATCCATCATTTCAAATAGAGGTACTCAATTTCCATCCCAGTTCTGGAGATCATTTCAGAGAGGTCTTGGTACTCAGGTAAAGCTTTGCACAACTTTTCACCCAAAGACGGATGGCCAAGCAGAGCATACTATTCAGACTTTGGAGGATATATTGAGAGCTTGTGTAATAGATTTCAAGGGTAGTCGGGATGATCACTTACCTCTTATTGAGTTTGCCTACAACAACATCTTTCATTCTAGTATCCAGATGGCCCCTTATGAGGCACTTTATGGGTGGAGGTATAGGTCTTCTATTGGTTGGTTTGAGGTAGGTGAGACAACTTCGATTGGTCCAGATTTGGTTCATGAGACTATGGAGAAGGTTCAACTTATTAGAGAAAGGTTGAAGACCGCTCAGAGTCGACATAAATCATATGCAGGTGTGAGGAGAAGGGAGTTAGAATTTGAAGTTGATGATTGGTTTTTTCTGAAGGTGTCACCCATGAAGGGTGTGTTCAGATTTGGAAAGAAAGGAAAGCTTAGTCCCTGTTTTGTAGGTCCTTATCAGATTCTGAAGAGAGTTTGTAGCGTTGCTTATGAGTTGGAGTTTCCAATGGATTTAGAAGTGGTTCATCCGGTTTTCCATGTTTCCTTGTTGAAAAAGTGTGTTGGTGATCCGACCTTGATTATTCCCTTGGAGGATGTGGGTGTGAAGGATAGTCTTACTTATGAGGAGGTTCGCATAGATATTCTTGATCCTCACATTCAGAGGTTGAGAAACAAATAATTTCACTTCAGTAAAGGTCCTTTGGAGGAATCATCTAGTTTAGGGAGCTACTTGGGAAGTAGAAACAACCATGAAAGACAAGTACCCTCATCTCTTTCCTTATGATCCAGTTTCCTCTTGAGGTAGTAGTTTCCTCATTAATATTTCTATCCTACTCTATTCCATCTGCTCCCCTCCTCATCTTAGTATGGATATATATTTTTCGAAGTTAATTCAGTCATGTTTAAGCTGCAAAGCTCAGTTTTCATGTTTGTTCTTCAGATTTTATGTATTGTTGACTGGTTGAGCTATTTTCTCTTCAGTTTCCCTTGTTAGTCTTCATTCTAGGATGAATGATCCCAAGGGGGAGATATTGTGACACCCTAGAAATCAAACCAGCTTTCTAAGTTTAAAACTCTGAAAAAGTTTAAGTTTTCAGGAATCACGAGTCCAAACCACGGACCGTGGTTTAAACCAGGAGTCGTGGAATAGATCTGTGGTTTGCCTTCTGTAGTTCAACCTCTCATTTGAGAACTATGAGTTGATTCTATGGAACGCATTTCACTCTACGGACCGTACAATTGAGTTGTAGAACTTGATATGAGGCTTGACTGTATCCTTAAGAACCACGAGTAACTTCTATGGACCGTAGTCTGAAGCATGGACCGTACTGTCCACTCGTCGAACTTAATCAAAGGTCAGCAAAATCCCCATAAACTATGACTCAGGTCTATGGACTGTAGTCCATTATACGAGTCATCCTGTTGACTTATAGAACCTATTCTGCAGCCTATATTTCGGCTCAGGAACCATGAGTTGGAACCACGAGTTGTGGTTCAGTCTACGACCCGTGGAACCTAAAGTCAGTAAATTTTACAGCTTTTCTTAATTAAATCTGAGGGGTATTTTTATAATTACCCACCCTTTTAACTCCTAAGTGAGGTCATTTTGGCCATTCTTAGCATTATTTCTAAACCTATTAGCCTAAGTCCCTTCTCATTTCCTCATTCATCTACCAAAAGAGGAAAGTAAATATCTCAAACTTCAAGTCTCAAGCTCCAAGTTCAAGCTTGCTTTTCTTTTAAACTTTTATTTGGGTTAGCATCAATCAAAGTATGTGGGTATTCAATAGGGGAATCCCTTCACCCTTATGCCAAAAATCTCAATCTTCTAAATTGAATTTATGGATTTCCAAATTAGGGTTCATACCCAAATTGGGGAAAAGTTATTGGTTTTGATTTAAAGCTTCAATTCATGATTTCACATTCATTACCTATGTTTTAATTATGATTCTTGCATATTTTAAAAGGCCCATATGTCAAGTACTAATTCTAGCATGACTCCTTTAAATTGCATGATTTCAAGTATAAATTTGGCATGTTTAGATAACATGGTCTCTTGATTATGAAAGTGCATGCATAATTCTTCAGGTTATGATTTTAGAAAAGAAGGGATATCATGAATTATGAACATGCATAGCTTTAAAACTTATGATATGAACTTTCATGACATCAGATATGTCTCTACGTTGTATGAACAAATTTGACATAAGATATGTCATTAGCTAAGATCCGTTCTGCATCCAGATATGCATCAGTACTATATGAGCTATAAGTATTATTTTTGGAGTAGTATTTAGCCCCAACTTGGAAGGGGTAAGAGTACCCTTAGTCCCAGAACTACATGCCCTCATAGGTTCTAAGTCCCCTCAATTGGGCATCAGATTTAGTGATCACGCCACAGTCATGCCTTTATACCTTGGCAAGGTATATTGGGTCCTTTCGATGGGGAGTACACATAGGATTCCATATAACTCACATGGTCTATGTCGGTTAGAGAACCTCCCATAGAAACAATATCATGTTTTAAAATGCATTGAATCTTTGCCTTCACACTTCAGGGCTATTATGATTACTATGATACTTTGTATATCTTGTTTTGGCATCGCATTGAGTATCTTGCATTTAAGTCTTACACTTATAGCATGATTTCAACTTTACAAGTTTATTTAGCATGATTATCTTAGATTCCTGTTTATCTCATATATTTGGTACATCTCATAGTACTGACGCATTTTGCGCTGCATCCTTTTACGATCCAGATATGCACCTGCCCTCACACTCGTGGCTAGGCTATGCCAGACCTCTAACTTATTATTGGTGAGTCCTTATTATTCGAGGACTACAATTAGATCATCCATCTTTATGCTTTAATTTCAGATTTCGAGTTAGCTGTGGTCTTGTCCCATCAACTCTTTATGACAGTTAGAGGCTTTTCAGACATAGACAGTATTCGAGTCTCCTTTTGGTTTTGTATTCCTATTTGACTTGATTAGCTATACATTTGACTTTGGATCTTCCTATTATGCTTCCACTTATCTATTGATTTATCTGAGTTATGTTATAAACAAGGGTTATCTTGGGGCACTTGTAGTCCCAGGTCCCGTGTTACGTCAAGGAGGTAGCCTCGGGGTATGACAAAATTGTGCCCAAGTCATCGGAGGCAAAGTTGATAGCCGACACTCTCCATGATCTCTCAACCAATGCTTGGCGTCACCCTGAAGCTGAAAGGTAACAAACTCTACCACATGCTACTGCACAATGCTCAACTTACATAGTCTCTCATAGCAGCCAAGAATAAACTCAAAGCCATCCTCTTTCTCTGTTCTATGAAATGTCGGAGGTTTCATTTTCAAGAATTTTGTCAGCATCTCATGCTCAGTCTCGATCATAATAGACCTAGCATTGGAGAAAGAAATCAACAATACCCAATGCCGCATCCATCCTAAGAGCCGCTACAATAGCTGGTTGAGTTCCTAGAACCTGATCCGCTGTACCAGTAGGGGTGGTTCCAGTACCTTCCATCCCACTAAGAAAAACCCACACTTTCTAAACTACCTCGGCCGATATAAGAGGAAGGCCTACACCTCCAGCATGTACTACCTCTTCTTGTTCTATGCCTTATTCAAGTACAACCTCAACCTCCTTCTCAATAGGATCATGGGGTGGAAGAGGGGTCGTCGCCCTTGGCCCTGCCACTGCCTGAGCTCCACCCCTGGCGGGTGCTGCTCTACCTCTGCCCCTTCTTCGCCCTCTAGCTGCTGGTTCCACCACTAGAACTGCTGCTCTCACTCTGTTACGTCTGTTGTTAACCATCTGCAGACAAAAGAGTGAAAGAAGTTAGATAACAATTTGTATCACTAGATACCAATTGGAATCAAGTTATAGCACAAAGAAAGAAAGAAAGAAAGAAGAGATAATTTCCTAAAGTCCTATAGCCTCTCAAAGAAAAGTACAGACGTCTCCGTACCATTCCACAAGACTCTACTAGACCCATTTTTGTACAATGAAATCAATGAACCTAGGGCTTTGATGTAATATTTGTCATGACCCAGATCGCCACAAGTGGCACCCACCCAAACCCCCGAATGAGCGAACCAATAACCCAACTTAACACTTAACAAATCTAACAGCTCAAAAGCCAGATGCATTAAAATAAACTGGCAGTCATACCCAAAATACTAATCACATAAGATCCTGCAGAAAATACCCGTAGAAAATGAAAGTCGTTATACCAAAACATCTATTGACGTCTAGAATGCAGGGATGCAACCCAAAAATAAAAGAGTCTATGTCTGAAACAATGGACTAGAGATGTACTGCATAAAACCATGGTAGCCAAAATAGTAGGTCACCCTTGGAATTTGCAATCATCGGGACTACAACTAAGGTCGCATAGCAGCCGCCATAATATGCCCTGTACTCACAAAAAGAAAATTAAATGCACAATCAGTACACAACCACTGTGTACTGGTAGCATCATCAGATTGCTCCAATAAATAATATATGAACAATAAACCAAAGCCGAGTAAAGAAGTACAACATGTAATAGCAAGCCAGCAATATTATTCCAGACTTTCAGTCTTTCCTCTAACTTACCAACTACATAAAACAGGTCCAACAACCATCACAACAATAAACAATTACAATAAGCATATACCGTTTTAAAGTAACTCGGACCAACCAAGGATCCCTAGAACAACACCTAAGTGTCTAACGTGCAATTCTTGGTCTACACAAGGACCAACCCCATATTTAAGTACAACTACCCGGCCTCTCATGGACTAATATGCCAAAATCATAGTTTCAACAATCAACCCAGTCCATTCATGGAACCATCAAAAAATATAGTCAACAAGAATAATTAAACCTGTACCAGGCGTAGTACCCAAGCCAACCATTATAGAACTTGTACCATGCGTGATACACAAGCCAATCGATAAGTATCTCATACAAAGCATGGTACCCGAGCCAACCAAATGTCATTCAAACTGCAACAGTCAACATGCAATGAACGAAATTACACTTGTAAATTAACAAGCAACAAAACCAAGTTCATTTCACATGACTGACACCAGAACAATTAGACATTTATAATTTCGTTACCTAAGCATAAAATGCACATACCATACTAAGCTACAGTTACATGAACACATATTGCATTTGGGAAAACAATAACCATCGCCTACCTCGAGTAGCCTGAAAGCTCTACTGGACTTGAGCCTTTTCGTTCTCTGAAGCTTGCGCACGCCCTTAGTCTAAAAATAATTACACAGAACTACAATCAATCCAAATGGCCTAAAATTACCCGGATTATACTCAAATCCTAATCCCCGGGCCAACCAGTGATCATTCCACCCAACCTAGGGCTTTTCCACTATTAATTCATCTAAAAATACCATTTTTACTGATACATTAAGCAAATAATGGTGTTTTAAATATAATTAAGCAATTATAATCACAAACCAAGAATCCTACACCCTAGAATCCATTTTTTCACCAGGTTCTACCTTCTTAGGTAAACCATAACTTTCCCTCAAGCCCTAAATTATCATTTCTAAGGCTTAGAAATCAAAATACTGAAGTGGAGAGCAAAATACTTACATTTTTCGACGAAGTTTGGTGGAAAATAAGTATAAATTACCTCCCTTTGCCTATGCCCTTCCCAAAACATTCTTGAGAATTTTTGGGGAAGTTTATGCATTAACTGTGACTTATTCTGCTTTAGCAGTCTTTAAATTGCTATAGTGGCACCTCCGTAGTGGCGGTGCTGACCGACTTTGAATTCTGTTATAACAGGAATTTCTCCGCTAATGTAGTCATTGTTGTAGTGCACTGTCAACCGCTATAGTATTTGACACAAATCATAACCTAAGAAAATCCCCCAAAAGTACCCATTTTACAACACCTCAAATTCTGATGTTCTAAACAAACCCTTTCAAATCAACTTTGATACCGAGAGTTCTACTCACTCGAATTCACTTTTGAAAAGTCCTCCGGACTCCTTAATGGGTTATCTAATGGAAAAACTAACTCAATATAAGATAATTTACCCAATCCTCACCTGGATTTCCCTAGACCATACCTCACTCAAAATCCGTCTGAGACTAGCCTAGCCAAAAATTTCCAACTACCAAACCCAAAAGTTTTCTAACCCAAAACTTCGCATGAATAGTTTACCCATAATGATGGAATAGGTCATTAAAAGTGTTTTGGAGCATACATTCTGCTTACTATTATCATGCCTACAGGCCGGGAAGACCGTACCTATAGGACAGGTAGGCTGTATCTACGGGGCAACAATTACATTATATTATCGTGCCTTCGGTCTAGGCAGATCTTACCTATGGGATGGGTAAGTTGTACCTATAGGGTAATAATTATATTATATTATCGTGCCTTTAGGCCAGGAAGACCGTACCTATGGGGCGGGCAGGTTGTACCTACGGGAAAGTAGTTACATTACATTACCGTGTCTTCGGGCTGAGTAGGTCGTGCCTATAGGCTGGGCACACCGTACCTATAGGATGGGCATGTTGTACCTATAAGGTAGCACTTATATGGTACCACCAAGATTCATAGTTGTATTGATTCACAGAACATATACACTCAGATAGTTCAGATCAGATCATCATTGGGGTTCAGGTAAGAGAGCCATTATGGGTATTTAGCGACTATTTATGTCTGTTAGGATTTATGGCGATTGTATATTGTTTGTACCTGCCTGGATTATTGGGACAAGGTAAGGTTATTATTTTCTATATGCTTTAGATGGTATCTTATTGTATGAAGGTAAGTTATTGTGCTTATGTTTTACTCCTGACCTTTTGTTCAGTCCTTAAACTTCAGTTTCAATTTTCCTTACATGCTCGGTACATTATATTGTATTGATGCCCCATTGCATAGGGGAAATGCATTTATTCCTACAGGTTCTGAGCGATTTCTAGACAGACCTGTTGGGTAGAATAACTGAGCTTTTAGAGGGTTGGTTGACTCCTTTCCTTTAAGGGGTCGCCGGAGTCTCAGAGGTTTTCCTTTTGCTATTTATAGTTTTTGGGTAGGTTGGGGCCCTTTACCACCATGTATTGTATTCATAGTGGCTTGCCGACTAGTCAATTGGGTTGCACAGCTATGATGGTGGCCATTTTGTCCTTGTATGTTTATTAGTTATAGCTTGTTAGCCAATTGGGCCTTATTGTTGTTTTGTTAGTAGTTTAGCGGCTCATTGGCCTAGTTTACATTGTGTATCCAGGTTTTTAGTTTTAATATCGAGATCATGGTGGCCTTAACAACCTGCATAGCATTTATGCTTTCATATATATCATGCGGACTCGATAGCCCAAACAGGACTTATGTGCTACGTGTTTATTGCTTTATATGAACTGTTGGGAGTAGCTATCTTCTTTCTCGAGATGTTGATAGAGGCCTTGCTGGCTGAGGGCTGATTTTTAAGCCAAGATATACTTGTTTGTTTTCTTTATTGTGTGTGGGGTCTATGCCCCATTGGTAGATAGTTTAGCAGGGTCGGCCTTGGCCTAAGTGTTGGCATTAGGTGCAAGTTTCTCCCCCGAGTTTGGGGAGTTACAACACATCTCCCAAAAAAGTTTTACCCTTAGCCATTTTTCCAATCTCCATGCATTCCTAAAAAAACCAAAAACAACAACGAAGTGAATTCAATAAATCCTAAACACTTGGATTGTCTCCCAAGAAGAACTTGATTTTACATAGCGGCACGACGATAGTACCTCAAGTATCAAAAATTTCCCAGGGTCATGCCAATATGATTGGCACAATCCCATCCAAAACTCCGAAAATACTTCCTCAAGATCTTCATCACCTTATACTTTTTCCAAACTACCAAAATCTTGGATGTGGGTAAAGGGAGAGTGTCATTAGGACCTATGTACAAATCCACCAAGCTTGGTGGATTAGGTATGCTAACTTCTCCATGATCCTTCTTCCCTCGACCATCTAAAGAAAAAGACGATCATTCGGTGGTGCACCTTTAATCTCATCTTCTCAAGGACCTTCAATCAACTCGTCTTGGGTGGCAACCACTTACACAACCAGATATTTATCCAAGGGATTCCTAGGTTGACATACGTTGAATATGACTTCTTTGTTCCCCACATAGAATTTATGTTCTCCTAGCTCCACATCAATAAGAGCCCTTACGGTGGTCAAAAATGGGTGCCCCAAAATTATAGGCACCTCTAAGTCCATGTCACAGTCTAACACCACAAAGTCCACTGGAGTATAAATTTATCCACCTTTACCAATACATTAAAGAAGATATCTACCAGTCATTTTATCGAACAATTGGCCATTAGCAACCTCCTCAGTGTTTGGTTTAGAAGACCCCAAACCTAACTTCTTAAAGATCACAAGAGACATCAAGGTAATACTTGCCCCAAGGTCTCATAAGGCCTTTTTGAACAAATATACGCCAATACTTCAAGGAATGATAAAAGCACCCAAATCTTCTCTCTTGGTGGCCAAATTACTCGTCATGACTGCACTACAATTGTGGCACACTTCCACCATTCCTAAATCAATCACTCTCTTCGTTTTCAACAACTACTTCATCAATTTTGCATAGCCCGACATTTGCATTAGAGCGTCAACCAAAGGAATGTTTATAGACAATTTGCTGAACATGTCAACAAATATTTTGAATTGATTATCTTCCTTTTTCTTGATCAACCTTTGAGAATACAGAGGAGGACCTTTAGGCAACAACCTTGGCTCACTAGGGTTATCCTCCTCTTTCTCCTCTTCTATATCAACTGCAACTTGAAGAGGTGATTTAATCTTTTCCCTCTCCTCATTCAGTCTTTCGTTATCAACAATCATATTGGGTTTACTATGGTTCACCCCGATCTCCAGATTTGCATCACAACTCTTTTCAATCATGACCTCTTGTGCTAGTTTCTCATTCTTTTCAAACACAACTTCTTTGGTTGGTTTTCCTATTTCATCGAGCATCCTTCCACTTTTTATGACGATTTCCATCACATAAACATTATTTTTTGGGTTTGCATGAGTATCACTAGGAAGGGTGCCCTTCAACTGGGGGTTCGTCTGAACTGATAGATGGTTTATTTGGGCCTCTAAGTGCTTGATTCACACATAATGTGAGCTCACGGTTTGGTGAAGGTAGACACATCACTCTTCAAGTCCTTCACTCCATTGTCCATAGAATCTACTTTTTTCAACACACGTGAAAATATGTCTTCAATCTTTGAAATAGTGGGATCACTAATCGTTGCTTGGAATAGAGAAGCATCTACCTTAGGTGGAGGAATATATGGGTTAGCACTTCAGTGATTATAGCAATCATCATTTCTTTCAAGATCTCCCAATAGACAATCATGGTCCCTACCTTGATCATGTTCTCTCCATTTCTTACCTCTCTCCTGACTCCAACGTTGATTCTCATCTCAAGGTCGCTAAGGACCTTGATTTGCACCTTTATAACTCGGATGAGAACCCACCATCAAATAAAAAGCTTCTTCATCCATCGATGTATAGACACCACACTCATCATGACATTTAGCACCATAAGCTCCAACAATATTCACACTCTTAGTTCTGGCACCCGACATGTGCTTGGCTAACAATTCAACTTAGATCATCATTTTAGCCATAGCTTCGTCTCATTCTTCCTCTTTCATTATCATTTCATTGGTCATGATGGAGGAGGTGACACTCGATAGAACCTCAGCCTCTCTAGTTTTCCACAATCTATTTGTCCTAATCATACTGCTCAAAAAAGCTGAAGCAAGACCATATGTTTGATGATAGATCCACCTACAATATTGTTAGCCACCAAATTGTTCATTGAATCAAGTGCCCTATAAAAGTTTTGGAGTAGAACCCCATCTGTTAGCCCATGGTTCAGACATAGCAATAACTTTTTCTTGAACCTTAACCACACCTCGTGCAATGGTTCATCATGTAATTAGCGGAAGTTTGTCATTTTATAATGCAATTGCAACATCCTTGAAGGTGGGAAAAATTGGTCCAAGAAAGCTTCGACTAACTCATTCGATGATGTGATGGAGCCCTCGGGGAGCTCTTCTAGCCATGTGATTGCCTCTCCCATAAGGGAGAATGGAAATAGTCAAAATCAGATTGATTCATGGCTAATGATTTGAATGTTGAAGGGTTGGAAAATCTCAACAAAGTTTTGAATATCTCGCTTTGCATCCTCATTGGACACCCCGCCAAACAATCCTTTCATTTGTATTAAATGCTGCATCATGCTTGTTATGTGAAAGACTTCATTTCTAACATTTGGAGTACCATGAACAACCAGTTCATCCTCCATATCAATGAATCCATCCACGCTGTCGTGTGAGCTATCGTGTCTCATAAATCAGCTAATCAAAACACCAAAAATAACAAAAATGTGAAAGAGAACAAAATGCTAAACTAAAGCGAATCAATAGAGAATAAATAGCAAATCAAAAGCCAATCCCTGGAAACACTGTCATTTTTGAGTGACGTCTAAAATAACTCTCCCAAAGAAGGTGGAAACGGCCATTGAGAAAAATAATAAGTAACCCAACACGAGGTCCAGATCAAATCCACGGAGATTGGTACTAAGATTCACCACTAATGGTCAAGTCAATTCATGAAAGAAAGCAAAGTGTTCAAACAATTAAATAAAAGTGAGGGAAATGGTTTGGGAACTAGAATTCGAAATGTAAAAAAATTAACAATGAAAACACGATTATTTTCATCAAGATTGGAAAGCTAGGGATATGCTTTTGATGGGGTCATGCAATGGGATAGGGGTTGATTATTCAAGCAAATTCTCAATTACGAGTGCAAGTAGCCTTGGTTTAAATTATACTTAGTAGTTTTTCAACCCAGTAAGTATATATACTATCGTCTCATTTAAACACCATATTTGAGAAATGAACCAACCAATTAGGTTAGGTGAGTTAGGCTATTTCTAGCCACAGCTCTTAGGTGACAATTTTCTAAATCAAGCTATTTCTAGCATCAATTTATGGTGGAAATCCCAAATCCCCACTGTTGAATCCTTACCCAATTAATGAACTTCTTCTTCAAGCAAGCACATAATTAGTTAGCTAAATTAATGTTTGCAACTACTAATTTTATAATGAAAATATAAAGGATTCAATAGAACCACACATAATATTCAACACCCATTCCCAAATTCAAACACCCATCATACACACACCCCTAAAATTGAATTTAGCTACTCATAATGAGGGAATAAGAGAATATACCAAATGGGTTTTAAATAATTCAATTCATTCTTTAATAACTAGCTTCAAATTCCTGCTCAAGTATCAACAATGGTGTTTTTCACTACAAGGAGGAAGAAAACTTGTACTCTAAGGTGTACTTTACTCTATTCTCAATTGGGAACTAAAAACCTGCAGTGTATTCCTTGCACATATCCCAAAAAGGGTTTTGGAAGCTTCCCAATTATGCCATAAACAATTTGGACCATTTTGCCCTTTGGGACACTTGAAAAGCCATGTACGAAGTCACCCGCGATCACCCATGAGGACTTGCAAAATGCAGGAGACAACTCTTCAAGGCAGTGAATTGCACGTCACATGTGACCCCGTCTGCGCGAGCATGTGCGATCGCCCTTGTTGATTTGCGGCGTGCATGTGCATGATTGCTTTTGTAGTGTTTTAGCTTCTTTGTGCACTGGCACCTGTGAAATGCAGGTGCCCTCATGTGACACGTATGCTAGCTCACCTATCATGGACAAATCATTGTTCTTCCGATCATGTTTTGACTTTGCTTCCACTTTTAGCTCATTTGAGTTCAAATCCTCTTCTTTCTTCATTGACCAAAGTGCCTACATATAAGAAAATAAATGCAATAAATCCTTCTAAAACATATTAAATCAAGGCAATAATTCATGATTAGAAATTAATAAGTTGGTAGATTACTAACTAATCAACTAGGCACTTTCTTTTGTACCAAAAACATCGTTGAATCTAGATCTTTGATACCACTCTGTCATGACCCAATTTCTCAAGTTATGAAAGCACCTATTACAATCCACCAGTAGGTAAGAGGAACCTTTAGCTAAGAACGATAGGTAATGGGCTAACAAGAGAACAAAATGAAGCGAAAGAACAAAGTTTAAACATTAGAAACTAGTACAAGAAGAGCATAAACATATAGAGAGGGAAGAGACCAAAAAATACTAAAACTCCCCCAAGAGCTAGTATCAGTCAGTACAAGAGTTGCTACAACATACAGGGTTCTAGATAAGCATAATATAGATATACAGAGTAGCCTCTAAAGGGAAAATAAGACTTATCCAAAAGTAGAAAGAGATGGATCAACTCTGGTCGCCTTCCTTGTACTGTTAGAGCTTACCTGTAGCAGCCCCAAGTCATTTCTATCTTGTAGGGACTGGTAGTTTTGTACCTGGGCCATTTGTTTGGTCTTTTTGTCCATTCCTGATTTTAGAGGTTTTAACTTTGGAAATTGTTGACTTTAGTCAACATCCTTGGTGAACGTGCTCGGAATCAAATTCTGACAGTTTTGTTAGCTATGGAGCGTGGACTTTGATCTACTAGGACCTTCGGTCCAGATCCAGAAGCTTTTCATCTTGAAATTCTCTCTCGTTCTATGTTTTCAAACCAGTTCAGCTTATTTGGTAGACTTTGGTCAACATTTGGAGAAGACGGCCTCGGATGGAAATTCTGTCAGCGTTGTTAGCTTTGAAATGCTGAGTTTGTATTAGGTAGTTTGTTAGTTCAGGTCTTGGGTGATTGGTTGGCGTTGCTTAGTGTTGACTTGGGTCAACATTTCTCCGAGACGACTTCGTATGGAAGTTTCGTCACTTCCGTTGAGTTTTGAATAACGTTTCCACTGTAATAGCACTATTGGTTTTTGAGTATTGAGTTTCGATTGTGCCCGGAATGCCCCGTAGAAGTTTTTGTTGTTGTTGGATTTTCTGCTTCTGGTGGCATTCAGCGCGATCACGCTCCTTTAGCGCGATTGCGCTGGTCTGTGTTTTTCCCTTCAGCACATACGCTCTCCTGTAGCGCGATAGTGCTAGATTGTGATTTTTCTTTCAGTGCAATCATGCTCCTTTAGGGCGATAGCGCTGACCAGCGACCACCAGCTATATATTTTTTATTCTTTCATTTTTCTAACTCATTTTCTCATTTAATCCCAACTCCAAACTGAAAATCCTCTCCACCAAAATTCTTCTTTTAGTCTTAGCTTGGAGAATCCATCAATTTGGTTGGCAAGCCTCTCTTCTTGGTCTATTTTGGTATGTTCTTCTTCCCCAAAACTTGATCCTTCTCCATTGCATAAACCTTCATTGTTGCTATTTCTCAATGCTTGGGAATTTCGTGTAGAATCCATTTCTTGGGCTTGCATGTTCGTGGGATTCGAATCTTTACTTCCTTAGCTTGTCCCTCTCGTTGTGGTAAGTATCTTTTGACTAATTTCTGAATTTATTCGTTTAATTCTTGACTTGAGCGGGCTATTTTGAGCCCCAATTGTTGTCTATTTTCGCTCAAATTTTGAGCATGTTCTCCCGGGATGGTAAGGAACACATGTGTATTTTTTGTTTCCAGTTTTGAGTTACGAGGCCCACAGCCCTGTTTGTGGCCCGGATTTCGACCCGATTATATTTATGGCATTATTGGTATCATTAACCTTGTATTGATGTGTAGATTATTGTATTGATAGTGGATTCACAATTTAGAGTTTGACGGAGCAGTTTGAGCCTGGACGATGCTGTCCTCGCAGCTATTTGTTGGACCACAGTTAGGTTATGGCTTTCCCTATCTAGACTCTACATATATAGGCTATAATTGTATTAATTAGCATCCTTGGGTGGGTTGTTATAGGTTGGTACCCTGGACCTTGCCCACCTTTTTTGTCCATTTATTTCATATATTGGTTGTAGTATTCGTGTAGTATAGTATATATTAACCTTGTGGTCCTGTGTAGCCTTGTTTTGACTCTGGAACATATATGGTGGGTTATTTCGGAATGTCTGCAAGTCCCAGACATAGAGATATCCTTTTAGGCTGGTTATGACTATTGTAGAGTTGTTGAACCTGTGCAGGGCCGATAGGAAATATTTATGAGCCAATGGGCTAAATAATATTTGTTTGCGAGCATATCATACATGAAAAAGTTTTTCCCTACATGTTTTACTACTGATTCGGCTTCGGGCCTACTATAATTGATTTTCTAATCTTTGCATGGCCTCGGGGGCTTGTTTTTAGTATTATGACTTTGAAAGGGTTTTGAAGCTGGTTTTTATGAACCCTCTTGGAGAAAAGAGGATATTATGACGATTTGATCCCCAGTTTTTATACTTATACAAGTCTCAGTGAGGACGGGTGCTAGAGTTGTTTTACTACTGATTTAGACCCGGCTATACTCCAGGCACCCTTAATAAGGGTTATTATGACTTGATTACTTATTTAGTCCCGAATGCACTTCAAGCACCCTTTGATGGGTTTTTATAGATTACTATTACTGATTTAGACCTGGGTCAAAGACGGGCATGTACTACAAGATTTCAAGTTTTGAGATACACTTAATATTGCACAGTTTTTTATACGGTCAAGGGGTAGACCTCCATGGACCCCTATCATTCCTGGTCCATAGGCTATGGGCCGACGCAACGTGCGAGGAAGAGGGGTGTACAACATAGGAGGGGTGTCAGCGCTGTTAGCTTTGAAAGGCCGAGTTTGTATTAGGTAGTTGGTTGGTTCAGGTCCTAGGTTTTTGGTTGGCGTTGGTTAGTGTTGACTTGGGTCAACATTTCTCCGAGACGACTTCGTATGGAAGTTTCGTCAATTCCGTTGAGTTTGGAATAACGTTTCCACTGTAATAGCACTATTGGTTTTTGAGTATTGAGTTCCGATTGTGCCCGGAATGCCCTGTAGAAGTTTTTGTTGTTGCTGGATTTTCTGCTTCTGGTGGCATTCAGCGCGATCACGCTCCTTTAGAGCGAATGCGCTGGTCTGTGTTTTTCCCTTCAGCACATACGCTCTCCTATAGCGCGATAGTACTAGTCTGTGATTTTTCTTTCAGTGCAATCGTGCTCCTTTAGGGCGATAGCGCTGACCAGCGACCACCAGCTATATATTTTTTATCCTTCAATTTTTCCAACTCATTTTCTCATTTAATCCCAACTCCAAACTGAAAATCCTCTCCACCAAAATTTTTCTTTTAGTCTTAGCTTGGAGAATCCATCAATTTGGTTGGCAAGCCTCTCTTCTTGGTCGATTTTGGTATGTTCTTCTTCCCCAAAACTTGATCCTTCTCCATTGCATAAACCTTCATTGTTGCTATTTCTCAATGCTTGGGAATTTCGTGTAGAATCCATTTCTTGGGCTTGCATGTTCGTGGGATTCGAATCTTTACTTCCTTAGCTTGTCCCTCTCGTTGTGGTAAGTATCTTTTGACTAATTTCTGAATTTATTCGTTTAATTCTTGACTTGAGCGGGCTATTTTGAGCCCCAATTGTTGTCTATTTTCGCTCAAATTTTTAGCATGTTCTCCCGGGATGGTAAGGAACACATGTGTATTTTTTGTTTCCAGTTTTGAGTTACGAGGCCCACAGCCCTGTTTGTGGCCTGGATTTCGACCCGATTATATTTATGGCATTATAGGTATCATTAACCTTTTATTGATGTGTAGATTATTGCATTGATAGTGGATTCACAATTTAGAGTTTGTCGGAGCAGTTTGAGCCTGGACGATGCCGTCCTTGCAGCTATTTGTTGGACCACAGATAGGTTATGGCTTTCTCTATCTAGACTCTACATATATAGGCTATAATTGTATTAATTAGCATCCTTGGGTTGGTTGTTATAGGTTGGTACCCTGGACCTTGCCCACCCTTTTTGTCCATTTATTTCATATATTGGTGGTAGTATTCGTGTAGTATTGTATATATTAACCTTGTGGTCCTGTGTAGCCTTGTTTTGACTCTGGAACATATATGATGGGTTATTTCGGAATGTCTGCAAGTCCCGGATATAGAGATATCCTTTTAGGCTGGTTATGAATATTGTAGAGCTGTTGAACCAATGCAGGGCCGATAGGAAATATTTATGAGCCATTGGGCTAATTTATATTTGTTTGCGAACATATCATACATGAAAAAGTTTTTCCCTGCATGTTTTACTACTGATTTGGCTTCGGGCCTACTATAATTGATTTTCTAAACTTTGCATGGCCTCGGGGGCTCATTTTTAGTATTATGACTTTGAAAGGGTTTTGAAGCTGGTTTTTATGAAACCTCTTGGAGAAAAGAGGATATTATGACGATTTGATCCCCAGTTTTTATACTTATACAAGTCTCGGAGAGGCCGGGTGCTAGAGTTGTTTTACTACTGATTTAGACTCGGCTATACTCCAGGCACCCTTAATAAGGGTTATTATGACTTGATTACTTATTTAGTCCCGAATGCACTTCAAGCACCCTTTGATGGGTTTTTATAGATAACTATTACTGATTTAGACCTGGGTCGAAGACGGGCATGTACTACGAGATTTCAAATTTTGAGATACACTTAAGATTGCACAGTTTTTTATACGGTCGAGGGGTAAACCTCCATGGACCCCTATCATTCCTGGTCCATAGGCTTTGCGACGCAGCGTGCGAGGAAGAGGGGTGTACAACATAGGAAAGGTACACAGGAAAGAGCCTTTTATGGGTCATGCCTGTATTAGGCATTATAGGTACCAGAAGGGGTAATATACGGGCACTATTACATTAGATTTATCATCATCATGCATATTTCACTCGGATTCCAGCCTTGTTTGCTCTGTGTTCAGTGTATGCTCCGATTGTATAGGCGGCCTAAGGGTTTGTTTTCACTTGATTGCGTTCCTTGATTGTATGGGCAGTCATTGGGACTGTAGGTAGATTGTATTACTCCTATCATTTTATTGAGCTAGTTATGGTCCTTGGTTCTTGTGAGATTGGTAAGTTTTAGCCTGTTGACGCTTCGAGTTTTGGCTTGAGTATTGATGGGCTAGTGAGTCCTATATCTTTGAGATTCTGTCGTGTGTCCTCCTGAGAGGTTATGATTTATCGGATGTTGATCCTTATCTTGATTTTGAGTAGAACTCTTGGTTCTAGTGGTTTATTTATTCCATTCTAGGTTGTAAATTGTGAGATGGATCCCGGTTCATGCTTATCTTGATAGTTGGTGTTTTTAGTGTGTTTTCGTTACTTTTATGGATTCGAGTTGTTTTTGTTGGGTTGCTTTCCTTCTTTCCCTTCTTACTTGAGGTTAGTGGTATACTGCCATATTCCTGATTCTCTCTCTCTTTACTTATACTATTGTTGCAAGTATCTCAGGTGCATCCCTCTTTCTAACAACTGTGTTTCTGTGTTATGTATATCTTTTATGCTAGCATTGTATGCTTATAACTCTTGGCTGTCTATTCTCTGTGCTAGTTCCTTGTGCTTTCTCTATTGTTTCGGTGACTGCTATTTTGCTATCTGCTATTTACTATTTTTATATCTTATATGTGCTTAATCGGCCGATGATGCCTAATGGGTACCCGTTGCTTAGCAATTGGTGTTTATACTAAACTTTTGCACTTCTTAGTGCAGATATTAGTTGAGTTTTTGCCATTGATCGCATTGGAGAATCATGCATCTTTTGGATCTTTGAGACTAGGGTGAGCGCCTGACGATCGGGGCTTGACTACATCTCATATGTTGTACTCTTACTCTTGTATATTCGAAAACAATTGTACTTATCATTTGGGTACTTCTAGCACTTGTACTCTAGTAAAAGCTTCTGTACTATCGATACCAAGTCTTAGGGTTGGTATAGTATCATTAATATATATTTTGGGTTGTTGCTTCCGCATTGTCTTATCTTTATATTCCGCATTCTCTTATTTCTATTCATTTTGTATATTAGTGAGCCCATTACTAACCATTCTGGGCTACGAGAATCGATTCTCCTACTGGGGAGTTGTAGGTGCCATCATGACCTGAGAAATTGGGTCGTGACAACTTGGTATCAGAGTTGTAGGTTCACCGGTGTCGTTGTACAGAAGCAAATGTCTAAGTAGAGTCTCGCAGATCGGTACGATAATGCATGTATCCTATCTGCGGGAGGCTACAGGGCACTGTTAGGAAAAGTTTCATCTTCTTGGCTCCTTATCGTGCTTTCTTGGCTTTATTGACTTCTAAAAACTTTAGTTGTTTCATTGCTTATCAGATGCTTAAGATGAGTTCGACAATGGGTGATGTCGAGGCTTCTGTGCCTGTTTCTTCAGTGCTTCCATCAGTGCCAGGGTTTTAGATTTAGAGTTTACTACACCAGATAGGGGGTGTGGGGTTAGCCCAACCTCCAACTAGTTTTATAGCGACTCCAGTTCTTCAAGGCACCGTGGTTATATCTCTGAGTCCTCCGGTGGGTGTTTCAGTACCCGATTCTATGAGCAGTGCTTCAGCTAGGGTTGAGATACCAGTTCTTCAACATGGTTATCTATCGGTATTGAAGTATGAGTCGAGATATCATGACATGGTTAGGTGTACTGTTAGGGCTATACCTTCAGAGTTTGATAGCGTTCAAAGCTTTGTTGGGGGTTTGATTTCACCACTCCATTTGGCTACCGGGCACTTGGTTACAGTTGGGACTACCTTCCTTTAGGTAGTGGATCATGCTTGGGCTATCGAGGGTTTATGATTTGAGGCTTATGGAGGTAGTGCTAAGAAATGTCATCGCCAAGATAGTTCTCGAGGTTCTAAGACTCGAGGTAGGGGATTCTCAACTAGAGATAGGTTTCATTGCTTCGTATCTACCAGGCTGGTTTCAATTGCTCTATGGGTTCCAGAGAGTGGTTGTGTATGGCATGTTGAGTAGAGTAGATAGGGTATTTGCCTTTAAAGTCTACAAACACCCTGAATACTCCCTAGCCGCAGAACCTGACCCAAGTTAAGAATGTTCGTACTATCACCACCAACATAAGCAAGACCATCTGAACCATCATTAACCTACCAACCACTACTCCCTCAGAAATGACATAACTACCCTTGGCACACAACTACCAATATCGTTCCATACAAACTGAATAGTTTTAGAAATAAGCAAGATTCCAGCTTGATGGAAACCTCCCTAGACAGCTAGAGAAGGAGATAACCACACTAAGTGTAGGACCACAGCTAAAACCACCACATTAGGATAACAAGGCTTACCATGCATCATATACCTAGATAGACACCTCCCAAGGCTGATACACTAGAACCACTACTAAAAGAACTTTCCTATAGGGTGACTACACGTATAATCATTACAACCTCAATTAGTGAACCCACATGAGAAGCAAGGTAAGAATATAAATATACACAAACATGTAGACCCTATATCAAATCATACCAAGGCTAGATGATTATAACAGAGATCGTACCTTAAAGGGAGACACTTGGAGCCTCAACATATAGCCTACTTAAAGAAGCATTTGACTGACTACGTCCACCTCTAGACTGAGTACTAGTACCACCCCTGTCTTACCCGGATGAGTCACTGGTGCTGAAGGCTAGATCATCCCTTGCCAGGAACACTCTCTAGAAATATAGCAAATCACCCTATAGTCATAACAACCCTGATAATCTCTGCCTTGATGTAAAGTTCTTGTTGACTCAGAGCGGTCACCTGAATTGCCTGTTTGAAAGTCACCTCTAACCATCTGGGGACCACTCCACTACCCTGTGCATCGCCCATAGCTGGTGTCATTAGAACCCTGAGGGATAAAGCCTGTTATCTGTGCTGCCTAAAATGTGTGATCATGGGAAATCCCTAGCAAAGCACCCAAACTCGCTGCACTCAAAGCAACCTCTACTATATGAAGTCCAATGGTAAGATATTGCTGAACCAGACTAGATATCATGACCCAAATACTTAGAATGCAACCCTCATGAAGTCTGACCTGATCCCTGTGGTGCCACCCAAACTGGGTTGCTAGACAGAGAGTAGTGATGCTGATCTCTACTAGGGAACCCCCTACGTTTGGACTGAGGACCACTGAAACTACCCTGATGGTGATGCCTCTTGTCGCTACCTCCAAAGTCCTCATGACATAACCCCTCCACAGTCCATGCGTGATCAACTACCTGAAGGAAGGTAGTACCAACTATCATCAAGTGCTCAATTTGCAAACGGAGTTGTGAAATCACCTCTCTGACAAATATCTGCACTCTCTCATACTATGTAGGCATAGTCATAGTAGCGCACCTGGTCATCTCGTGAAACCTTGCCTCATACTCTAAAAAAGACATAGAACCCTGCTAGTGATCTGCAGACTCATCCTTGGACATAGCATCGCTCGAAGAACAGGGAACTGCCCTTCACTATGACACACCCTCTAGAAGACTCGGAGTCCTAGCCATGGTGTCCTAAAGAATTATGGTGTCCATAAACCCTATCGATGGCTAGGTTGGCCCTAAATATATGGGATAATCTAGCAGTAGGGTGGGGAGTGATAGTGGATGTGAAGAAAGTGGTAGCTCCAGCCCCAGTCCGGGGGATGTAAGTGGTACTGAAACCACCAAAAATGCAGGGAGGGCACCCATGGATAGAGAATCGATCCGGTGGGCATTTGAGGGTGATCAGAAGCACTACCTTGACGGTCTCACCAAAACAATATCGAGGATCCACAAAAGACCGATAGTTGAAGAAGTGCAAATTATTACCACGGATCTGCCAGAATACCCAGGTCTTCAGACACAGTTTCAGAGGTACCAGCTTGAGTGGATGAGCTCACCGCTGGGATTCTATTATCCAGAACTAGTCCGGGAATTCTACGCCAATTATTTGGCACTGTTGGAGAGAAAATATGAGAAAGGAAAAGGGGTTAAATCCGCACCAAGGCTGTCACGACCTAATTTCTCGGTCATGATGGCACCTACAACCCCCGGTAGGTGAACCAATCCATGTAGCCCAGAACAGTTAGTAATGGGCTACTATCTAACAAATAAGAGAACAAGACGACGAGAACAGATAAAAGGACTATAAATATATACATATGCGGAAACTAAACCAAACCCCAAGACCTGGTATCATATTTAGAGCCAAAACTACATACATGGAGTGCAAACGATCCAAAATATATACAGATGTCTCTGAATGGTAATAGAGTACATGAAGCAAAAGATAAACTAAAGCTAAGCTCCGATCGCCAAGAGCTCACCCTCAGTCTGAAGTAGTCCCCAACAGATCTCCAAGCACGAATCACAGCGATCTAACGACGATGGCCCACGCTAGGATCTGCACCCAAAGATGCAGGGGGTAGGGGTGAGCACCAAATGCGAAGCATAAGGTACCCAGTAGGTATCATAGGCCGACTGGGCACATATAAGATAAAAGCGTAGTAATAGACAGAATAGAAGCAAGCAGTCATAGAAATCAACGAAAGGTACACAGGAACTAGCCAGAGGGAAATCAACAGAACCACATGTGAGGCCAGTAAGCAGAATATACACACCATAGGCACAGGTGAAAGTAAGGAATAACGCACCTGGGGTCCTTGCAATAACAGTGTATACAAATAAGTTTACGAAATGGACGGTATACCGGTAACCTCAAGTGTAAGAAGAAGAGAGAAAGAGTAATGATAAGCATGCTCAGAGACATGAATCAAACTCAACTAATCATATCAATCTCAAATCCAGAAACTAACAGTCTAGCAGTAACCAATCTCATACTTATCCATAATAGAGAACAATTCTGTAAGTAAATAGCAAAAGTCTACCTACAGTCCCCCGGCCGCCCATACAACCGAGGAACACAAACAAGTGAAAACAAACCCTCCGGCATCCCATACTACCGGAGCGTACAATCAACAAACAACAAACAAGGGTGGATCCTCAAACAATGAATGATATGATGCATGAAGATCTCAAGTGAAATGGTATCTCTGTATGTACCTCCTTCGGCGCCGATCCGGCCCAACAGGTAGGTTCCATGGAAGGACACTGCCCGTATACCTCTACTCCACTATATACCCCTCCTCCGGCACACGCAGCTCGTAGCCCCTGGCCCAGATGGCAAGGTCCATGGAGGTCCCAGACCCCATACTAAAACTCAGTATCAACACATGTCGTCCGGAAGCAAGTCCGATATCAAGATAGAGACCCAGTCTCAAATATGCATGCCCAGACCCTGTCCAAGACTAAAGTAGTAGGAAAATATCTCATAAAAAACCCCTCCAAGGGTGCCGGGGCATAACCGGGTCTAAACAGTAGAAAGTTATCTCAGGTGCTCGGTCCGACCGAGGCTAAAAATCATCTCAAGTAGCAAGAAAACTCAACTAGCACCCCGGCCCTGCCGAGTCTAGCATAGTAGTAAAACTGGTGTTTTAATACATAATTTTACTTCCTTTTACCTAGGAATATTTACAAGTTAAATTAAACCATTTCCAAATTATTTTCATCAAAAACGGGCACCCCAGGCCATGCAAGGTTTAGAAAATGGTGCCAGTAGGCCCGAAGCACAAACCGTGGTAAAACCTGTATAAAACCTCTTTTTATGCATGAAAATGGTATGATCAAACACAATAGCTGCCCAGCAGCTCACAATCAACCTATCGACCCTGCACAGGCCCACAACTACTCAGCAAGCATAACCAGCTTAGAAGGATAATTCTATGCCCGGGACTCGCGGACATTCCCAAAATCCCACCTTCTATGTTCCAGAGTCAACAAGGCCTCACAGGACCACAAGGGTAAATAAAATATATCGGCAAATACTACAAGCAACAGAGAAACAAAAGAAGGCGGACATGAATAAAGCGGTCGAGGTCTGTGGTACCAACCTAATAAACCAACCCAAGGATGGCCATTAATACAATTTTATTCTATATATGCGGAGTCTAGGAAAAATAAACCGTAACCTACCTGTCGTCCGATGACAAGCTTGAACCTCTCCGAAAAACCTCCAACACGAAATCAAACTCGGACTCGGGCTTGAATAACTTGACGTCGATAATTGATTTTTTTAATATTAACAGAAACGGTTTCTATGTGTAGCAAGCCATATTTGGACCCTCCACTTATGTTTAATGGAAGAAAAATATATATTAGCCTACCTTTAGCATTAAATGCTAAAGTAGCTTGATAAAATAATAGCATAAGCCATGAATTAGGCACCTAGCAGCTACAATATATTGGCTGCTTTGCCTCACCTCCACGTGTTGTGGAGGTGGCAACATCTTAATCATTTCTAGCCCGTTATGTATGTATTCGGGTATTGAATAAATTCATGGTATAATAAATATAACTTTTTAAATATACCATAATTCATAGAAAATTATTTCGAATAAAACCTACTATATTATAATAATAACTTTTAACATAAATAAATTTACTATCTCCGTTAAAATATTACAATGTATACAAACCTTATAAAATAAATACATATACAATTATATCGTAACAAAAATATTTTTCATAAACCTTTAAAATATTTTGAAAAGGTAATAATAATATAACTTTCAAAAATATTTTCAAATACGCACGATTTTGATACTAAAGAACTCTCTTGGAACCCTCCCTTATGTTTTCTCACTGTTTCGGAACTGAAATGGCATTTTAAAACGTGGAGTTGAGGCTTAAATCGAGTTTGACCCGACCCGGTTCGCGACCCGATTCGCAACCCGTTTTCTGCCAGACAGTCCGCGGTAAAACAGTCATAACTTTTTACTCCGAGATCAGTTGGACGTGAGGTTTTGTGCGTAGGAAACTAGACTCGTAGACCTTCGCTTTGGTATTTCGGTTGACTTCTAACTCTTTATATATTGAGAGAAAATCCCTGAGACATTTTACCCAAAGTTCAGAAAATTTATTAAAGAACTTACGATAACTTTTGCCGATTTTATTGACTTCAAAACTTATAATGCGACCAAACAAATGGGCCTGACACCGAAATACCGGTCCTGACGAGCCTTAAGTGACTTGGGTCCGCTACAACAAGCTCTAACGGTTCAAGAAAAACGTATATGTGGAAATAACCGGAAGGGTCATTACATCATCCACTACTAAAAAGGACTTTCGTCCTCGAAAGTCAAGGTCAAGGGGGTACCTGAAGGCTCAAACAGCTGCGGACACTGGGCCCGCATATCTCTCTCGGTCTCCCAGGTAGCCTCCTCGACTGGACGGTGCCTCCACTGAACCTTAACAACCGGGATCTCTTGAGACCTCAATCTCCTGACATCTCTGGCCAAAATAGCTGCCGGCTCCTCAACACAGGCTAAACCCTCATCCAACTGAATTAAATCCCACTGCAACACATGAGACTCATCTGAGACATACCGATGCAACATCGAAACATGGAATACAGGATGTATAGCTGAAAACATCAGAGGACAGGCTAGCTGATAGGAAACGCTACCAATCCTCTGAAGAATCTCAAACGGCCCAATGTACCTGGGGCTAACCTTGCCCCGCCTACCAAATCTCATCACGCCCTTCATGGGCGATACATAGAGAAACACCAAGTCACCGACACTAAACTCCAAGGCACGAAGCCTACGATCAACATAACTCTTTTGCCTGCTTTGAGCTGCCCGAAGTCTGTCCTGAATCACTCGGATTCGGTCTAAGAAATCTCGAAAAAAATCTGTGCTCTGTGGCCCAGCACTAAAACCATCAAACCAACCAATCGGCGATCTGCAATGCCTACCATACAAGGCCTCAAAAGGTGCCATGCCGATATTCGAATGGAAGCTGTTATTATAAGCAAACTCTGCCAAGGGAACAAACTGATCCCAAGAACCTCAAAAGTCAAGAACACAGGCCCGAAGCATGTCCTCCAGAATCTGAATGGTCCTCTCGGACTGGCCATCTGTCTGAGGGTGGAAAGCTGTACTAAGATGAAAATCTGTACCCAAATCTCGCTGAATAGCCCTCCAGAACTGAGATGTGAACTGAGTGCCGCGATCTGAAATGATAGAAGCTGGAACCCCGTGCAACCGACCAATCTCACGAAGGTAGATCTGAGCTAACCTCTCTGCGCCGAAGGAAGTCTGAACTGGCAAGAAATGTGCTGACTTAGTCAGCCTATCAACAATAACCCATATGGAATCAAACCCATGAGAAGTACGAGGCAAACCAATAACAAAGTCCATAGTAATCCCTTCCTACTTCCACTCAGGAATGGGAAGTCGCTGCATCAAACCACCAGGTCTCATATGCTCGAACTTAACCTGCTGACAGTTCAAGCACTGAGATACAAAATCCGCTATATCCCGCTTCATACCACTAGACCAGTAAAGCTGCCTCAAGTCTCTATACATCTTTGCTGTGCCAGGGTGAATGAAGTATCTAGTAAAATATGCCTCATGAAGTATCAACTGAATCAAATCACTAATCCTCGGAACACAAAGGCGACTATCAAACCTCAGAACCCCATCTGAATCCAGAGTATCCTGACTGGTCTCACCCTGTACAACCTGATCACGAAGGTCACACAACTGCTGATCCTCAAACTGACGGCTCTGAAACTGATCAATCAAAGCAGAACAAACCTCAATACTGGCGAGAACTCTGCTAGGATCTGATAAGTCAAGCCTAACCAAACGGTTAGCCAAGGACTGGATGTCCAAGGCTAACGGTCGCTCTGAAGCTGAAAGAGAAGCTAGGCTACCCATACTCACAGCCTTCCGGCTCAAGGCATCCGCTACCACGTTTGCCTTGCCCGGATGATACAGAATAGTAAAGTCATAGTCCTTCAGTAACTCGATCCATCTCCTCTGTCTCGAGTTCAACTCTCGCTGACTCGTGATATACTGAAGACTACGGTGATCAGTGAAGATCTCACAGTGAACTCCATATAGGTAATGCCTCTAGATCTTGAGCGCGAAAACTACCGCCGCCAACTCTAAGTCATGAGAGGGGTAGTTGCGCTCGTGAACCTTCAGCTGCCTCGACGCATATGCTATTACTCGACCCTGCTGCATCAACACACAACCAAGACCAACCCCAGAAGCATCACAATACACGGAGAAGCTCTGACCCTCAACCGGCAAAGTCAAAACTGGAGCTGAAGTCAATAAGGCCTTAAGCCTCTGGAAGCTATCCTCACACTAATCCGACCACTGAAATGGGACATCCTTCCTAGTTAGCATAGTCAAGGGTGCTGCTATGGAAGAAAATCCCTCAACAAACCGTCGGTAGTAACCTGCTAACCCAATAAAGTTGCAGACCTCAGTAACAGTAGTAGGTCTAGGCCACTCACAAACCGCTGAAATCTTTCCCGGATCAACCCTAATCCCATCCTTAGACACACGTGCCCTAGGAATGCAACTGACTCAAGCCAAAACTCACACTTTGAGAACTTGGCATAAAGCCGATGATCTCTCAAAGTCTGGAGTATAACCCTCAAGTGCTGCTCATGCTCATCTCTGCTACGCGAATATACCAAGATGTCGTCTATAAAAACTATCACAAACGAGTCCAAATACGGGCCAAGAACCCTATGCATCAAGTTCATAAAGGCTGCGGGGGCATTAGTCAACCCAAAAGACATCACCAGGAACTCATAATGGCCATAACGTGTCCTGAATGCTGTCTTAGGGATGTCCTCCGCCCATAATCCTCAACTGTGATGGTAGCCAGACCTCAATCAATCTCGAACAACAGAATCTGAACCTG